>CM055958.1:79885200-80521262 GCA_029490685.1 Schizonepeta tenuifolia
TTAACAAAAAATAAAAATGTTGAACCACCACTTCGCAATAATCCCGTTTACCACACGGTTCCGACCCGAAACAGCCTGTTAACTAAGACATTGATTTAATAGAAAATAATAGTAAATATAGACTCAAATTTAATTTAAAAGTGACTGTAAACTCGTTTAAATTTATAAATTATATAAATAATCAAATATTATGATAAAATTTATCGCAATAAAAAGTCAAATACTTGTCACACAATATTTAATAAATAAGAATTCATATTATATATTGAATCGTCGGTTTGAAATCGGCATGTCTGCCCTTACAGTTCCAAGTCGGAATCCTCCCGTTATGTTGTACAGATGTAACTGATACGACCCCTATTATGTTGAACTGTCGTCGGTTTGGAATCGGCATGTCTGCTCTTACAGTTCCAAGTCGGATTCCTCCCTGTTATGTTGAAATATCGTAACTGGATCCTCCTTGTTATATTTACCTCTGCGGTTCCGATCAAAATCAACTCGTTGACCATGATTTTAATTTTTGTGCATAATAGAATATATGAATAATGCACGACATGTATAAAATAAGCAGTAGGTTATATAATAGGACTTAAAAACATATTAAATTTTTAATAAAAATAAACTATTTATTTGACTAACCGAATAAATGGTGGGCTCCATTTTTATAGATAATTTTTAAAGCTCCATAATCGTTTGGGGGTTCCACTGACATTTATTATTGAATTAAGTGTTTAATTATTTCTTAGGTGAAATATTATTTAAGAAAAATTCCTTCACAATTGTGAATCGAATGGCGTAAAAAATTTATAAAATTTTGAATCAAATATTCGAATAATATGTTTATAATAAACTTAAAAAAATAAATAAACCGAATATTTGATTCAAATTAAATATCATTACGAATCGAATACGAATAAAAAAATCCGAAGTTGATTCGAATACTGATTCGAATATGCGAATAATGCCACAAATTCGAATTTGGAACCATTTATTCGGCCAACTAAAAAATTGGCCAAATTAAATTAAATTATTATCAAACTATAAAAATTAGTTATTTATTCGGCCGATTGATAAATAAATGGGCCAAATAAAACTTGTGGTGCAAAAGATGAGAAAATACACATTGATTCTAGGTATTTATAGACTTTTCAATATATGATGTTTCATTGAATAATCGATGTGAGACAGAAGATTTTAGTAAATATTTTAAATTTATTATTTTATGTTTAAAATTTTTAAAAATTGAGAATTTAGATAAATAAGAATGGAGGATTAAGAAAGGTACCACATTGGAGTTTTCTCAAAGTAAGAATCATTTTTCTTTTAATGATATATAATATAATGATGATGATATAAGACCTCGATTAAGGAGAGGCCTCGAATCCGCATCGGTTTTAATAATATATAGATGATATATTTATATTTTTAATTCATTATTAACATAATGGATCTTGCCTTAAAAAAACATAAAATGAATTTTATATACACATCAATTTCCATCAAAGTAATGGCATTCAATAAGTTGGTACTTGGTATACAATAATAGATATTATATTATTTATTTATTGCTTATATTAATTTTTCTTTTTGACAAAATTTCTTATCATGCTATTAAAATACAATAATATTAAAATCTAGAGATTTCTTGCTTATATCATTATAATACTCTAAAACCATATTTAAAGATTTGTTGCCTTATATATAAATTACCGTATGATAGCTTGTTAATTAAATATATTATAATATGATTTATGAATTTATAAGCATAAAATGAGGATTTAAGATAAATAAGAGCATAAAATGAGGATTTAAGATAAATAAGAATACCTGATAGAGAGAGCGCCACGTAAGACCTCGAATTAAGGAAAGATCTCGAATCTGCATCGGTTTTAATAATATATAGATTCTCAAATTTTTTGAATTAAAAATTAATATTTATTATACCTATAGTCTATATTGTATATGATATGGAAACAAAATCTATTATATATGAAAAACCGTTAAATTAGAAAAATTATAAAGATTGACCAAATTACAAAAATAGAAAATGAATGACGTTATATACCCAATATATTATATTTATATTATTATTATTATTATTATTATTATTATTATTATTATTATTATTATTATATATTTTGTATGATTTTGTCAGGTTGTCACTTTTCCAACGTTTTTAGGTTTGTGTTTAGGTTTTTATTTTTAATTTTATTTTTTTATTTGTAATATATATCACTAAGCAAAAAGGCGGTTTTGAGTATTATTATATTTCCGGTGGCTTTGATTATTTTCCTACTTTGTATCTGTAATTCCCCTCTCTCTCTCTCTCTCTTCTTTTCTGCAAGTAAGATTTTCATTCTCTCCAATTATATCATATTCGTAATAATGGAAGAATTTTGTTCGTACGAACAAAGAGAAGCAGATTTATTATGTACTCGATAAGTACCAATATGCAATGGTGGATTGATACCATTTTCTATTAGTAAACTGTCCATCCTTGATTTTTGGATAATTTCAAATAATAAATAGTTGCATATTTACCGATAGTAAATGATGCTTAAAACTATGCTAGGAATCGCTTATTTTCCTAATTATGTATTGCTTATGAAGATTATTTCAAAATTAAGCATTGCTTATTTCCAATAGTAACTAGTGCTTACATATATAATAATCATTTTATAAATATCAAGATTAAAGCAATAAATATATACTATTTAAGCATACAATATTTATTTCATTTAAGAATATTTTATTTCCAAATTTTAACAGTTATTATCTCTTTTTATTTGTTTTATTTATGCAATACGCTATGAGTAATAAAGCAACAAATAAGTAACATTTAAGCATTAAAAATCCTCTGAAATAAATATTTAATTTCCATTTTAACGTTTTAACTAACTTTCTAGTATTTATCATATTCATACCAATACACTATGAAAGCACTAACAAATACAATTTAAGCATTAAATATTTCATAAATATCAGATGATATGTTGTGTTATATTAACAATTAGTTAGTCCGATATATAATATTCATAACTACAAGGAACTATGAAACCAAAATTATCAGAAAAAATGCATAAATATATAAACAACAATGCAAATTTTTCGTAAATATCGTTATTCCTTGTTTGTAGTCCTAATTAATCGTGAATCGTGATTAGATGTGGCAAGATTTAAACACTCGTAATATATTTACACTATAGCCCTAATGAATTGGTAGGCCCACTAAAGAAGGTAATTTATATTGATTCCTTATTTGTATCATCAGATCTTGACCTTACAATTATGCAAGATCAGGGTCTATAAATGAGTACTAATTAACTCATAGGATATATATATATATATATATATATATATAAAGAGAGAGAGAGAGAGAGGGGTTAGTATAAAAACATTTCTTGTGTGAGAACGTGAGAACATGTTTAAATTAATATGTAGTCATGCTTAAATTTATAGATTGTCATACTTAATAAGATTCATGTTTTTTATATAAATGTTAGTGCTTTATATAAGATCATGTTTGAATAGATATATATTCATGCTTCAAATAATTACAATCATAGATAATACAAATATAATGTTTATATAAAAAAATAAACATAGTTAAGCATGATAATATATTAATTTAAGTATAATTACAAAGTAATTTAAGCTTGTTCTCACGTTCTCACACTATAATTGGTTTGATATAAATCAATCCCTATATATGGAGGGATCATATAAGAATCAATCTTAACCTAAGAAATAAGAATAAATCCCCTCCGTTAATCCCACAAAATGTATGGCTGAGATTAGATCAAATAAGTAATACTTAGTTCCGTATCTTTTTTTATAGAAGGGTAGTTTAGTAATTCTGAAATTCTTTTTCTTCAATCTTCAGCACACACATATGCTTCTTCTTCCAAAACCACCTCAGATTCACCATTGTTCTCTCACGATTCTTCATTGCGAATTTTTGTCGCGATTCTTCGATGCAATCTTCTGCACTCACCCTTTTTGTTCGTTGATTTTGTCTCCATTAATTCGCAGGAATTGGATGATATCGTTAAATTTTTCTAACAGCCCTCTGATTTCGTCGATGGGATCTACCCAAATGAAAATGTTGAAAACGATTTGGGCACTGCGAATGTATGGGCTTCTCCTATTTACACGTTGGGGACATTGATTGGTGTCGATAATAACGTCGTTTCAAAGAATGGATGTCTAAGATGGCTCAATTTGCAGCCAAGAAATAACATTATTTTCCTCTGTTTTGGGTGTCGAGACAGAGGTACTGAGTTACGACTTGCTGGACAGATTTGTGACTCACTATAATGAGAGCTTGATATTAAAAAGTGTTGTCGTTTGAAGTGCCAATGATTGATTGGTTGAAGATGAATTAGGTTTTCATGGTGGAGAAGATGAAAAGTGGTGTTATTTGTAGAGGCGGTAGAGAAACAAGATCGTGACAACGACAAAGTTGAAAATGAAAGTTTTGAAGCTAATGGACTCAAAGAGGCAGGAAAATATCAAGAGTCGGGAAATAGAATTGAAATTCACGGCAGCGGCAATAAAAATGAGCGGAATTGAGAGATAATGATAAGAATAGGCGATGGCTTAGTGGATATTGAAATGGTGCACCTGCAACGCGTCATTTATAGATCTCACAAACAACCTGAAAAAAATAGTTGTAGAGAGAGGTGATAAGAAAGAATGAGATTGTTGTGTGAAGTTTTTCTAATGGTGAAAGAGATGACGGAGATATGGAGGCATGACACATGGATATTTGTGGAAGTCATTGATATTTGGTAGTTTGTTATCATTTTTTAAGGCCTAGTGTTTCGATTAAGGAATAATGAACTTGCCCTTTTTTTTTAGCATGAGGCATATCTACTTATTGTTTCTATAAAATATTGTTATTGTGATAAACCATTTTTCAGGGAAAAACATAATAAGTGTTGGTATTAACGTTGAAAATATTAATTTGTAAAAGGTGGTAGTTGATTGTTGAAAAATAATCGATAGTGATGCATCACATAGAGTATTACGAGATGCATTAGAAAGCACTGAGAGATGCATCACGATGCATTACTAGATACGTCACAGATCATTATAAGATGTATTACAAAATGTTCATGATTTTTGCAGTAATTGTGTCTTTCGCATAATTAATTGCAATATCACTTGGCCTATAAGACATTTAAGTTATTGAAGTAATCCTTGCTCATAAAATATGGATGAATAAGGCAATATAATTAAAATTTAAATTATACAATTTGTCCATTCCTTCACATGATAACTAATTCAAAACATACATTTAAACATTTTTTTTTCTCATGTAACTTGTTCAACATGTAAATATAATGTGCTCTAACCAGTAACTATATGATAACCTCAACCAATAAAGAATTTATCTGCATTAATACTACGAACTTGATAACATTCTTTATAATTGAAATCTGCTCCTCTCAATGACTATATTAGTCTTGGCAATTTCTTCACGAGATTAGTCTTCTAGCTAGCAGGATCATCCATTAGCACACTTATGTGTTTTCTGATGATGATTTTTTTTCTTGTTATCCATGGCATCTATCTTCTCTTTTTCCTTGTTACTCGTAATACATCACAATGACTTATTAGATGCACCACAATGACTACTCATATGCACCACAGTGAATAATTACATGCACCATAGACAAACACATGCCTTATCATGTCAGATACACCACAATGACTACTAGATACATCACAATGATTACCTAGATGCACCACAATTACTATTCACACACGTCTTAGATGCACTACAAACAAACACATGAAAATATGTCTTATCATGTCAGATCATCACAATGGCTATTAAATGCATACAATAATTACCTAGATGTACCACAATGACTAGTCAAATGCACCATAGTAACTAGTGAGATGCATCATACTACATTTTCATATGAATATTCAAATTTCTTTTTTAATTGACAAGCTCCATAATTGACAAATCAAAACTTCCAAGTGAATACTACCAAATAAAATTCTTTACAAGTATTTGTTCAAGGTTCAACAAAATTCAACAATTTTTATGAAAATTATTATGCAGAATCATAAATTTCAAACAACATTTACATATCAATACAATAACTGTTTCTCAACAATTGTAAAATCAACATGGCTATTCAAACTACATGCAATACCTAGATGCACCACAAGCCTACTCACATGCACAATATTCACCAGTCGTACGGACCCTTCAATTTCCCTCAAACAATCAAGTTAAATTACAGAAATATTAACTTTAAATAAATATCAATTCAGGTGCACCATACTTAATTTTGAGATGCACCGCACAGAATAATTATATGCACCACATTTCAATTTTGCATTAGAAAGCATTGAACTAAGCTTATAATGGTTTAAATCAATCTAAGGTGCATCACACTTATTTATGAGAGCCAACGCGGTTTGATGATATAAAAATTCCTAAATTCTCATGCATGCAAGTACATAATCACACTCCACAATCCACAATGGTCAGATGCATCACAATGACTTTCTAGATGCACCACAATGACGACTCAGATGCACTATAGTGGCTAGTCAGATGCACCACAGACAAACATATGAACGCATGTTGATTACGTGAGATGCATACCAATTGACTACCTAGATGCATCACAAAGACTACCAAATACACCACAGTGACTGGTCAAATACACCACACTGTATTTGTAGAATGAATTTAATTACAAATCACTACAATATAATTTTTGATTCCCCAATACCATACTAGCTTATACTTGTTCAAAACATGCATGTCATTCTGCTATTACCAACAGACGCCTTATAAAATCAACCAATCAACTATTTTTCCTTGTTAAAACTAGAATCTCGACAGTATTCTTTGTAGAAGTACTCAAGTACTCTACTTCTCTGCTCACTTTTGCCAAATATTTTACCAATATAACAGTAAGGGGATAGATATTGAATTTAACTGATTGGGAACATTTCAAAATTAGATAATATTTAATTCAAAGAAGATAAAAATGGTTAATTGTTCAATTTATTAATGTGCAGATTGGACAAAAGTCATCATACCAATAGAATTAAAAATAATTCACATTAAACACTTCAAAAGAAGACATACGAGATGCACGGGAGCCCTGATGCTACCCCCCTTTCTCTACCCCATAGTAGGCGATCTTATGGCACGTGGAAAAAGCACAAAGTTGCTAAAAAGTTAAAAAAAAATAAATAAAATATTTAGTGTCTAACCATGATTATCGAAATGTCCACGTGGCTATAAGTTCAGCAACCGTGCACTGTTTATCCATCAATAGGTCATTTAATGTTAAACAGTTGCTGCACATAATTAAATGAGATAAAATATAATTTTGAATCATGTTGTGTATTTATTTTATAAAATACCAAAAAGTTAAATTTCCCATTTAATGAATTTTTTTTTAAATTAAGTGTGCCGCGAATTGAATCTTGAGAACAAAAATTTAAATTGTAACGTAACTATGAGAAAAATATTGTAAGAAATTAAAGTCATAAAATTCATTTTATTCATTTTTATAAAATAGTCGCAAATGTAATGATTTGCTACTACTCATAGAGTGTGTGTAAACAAAAAAAAAGAGTATTTTTTTTTTCTTCTTTTCATTTATTGAAGGAAAAATTTGTTGGCGTTAGAAGCTAGTGATTTCCGGTGAAGAACTCCAGTGTTTATCTGCGCAGCGACAATGTCTGAACTTCATCTTCATCTTTACGATTAGTATTAATTATGTTTATGTGTTTGATTCGTTGTTGTGGAAGAAACTCCGTATGTTGATGTCTGTCCCGAGTTCACCTTGTTTTATTGTCACTATTTTGGTTAAATGTAGGGTTTTTTCCCACTACATTCCTTGGGCGTAATTAGATTGGGTTTATCGGCATGCATGTTAAGTTTATTGTAAATTATAGTTTATTTGATGTATTCAGTGCTTTTGATTGGACCGATTTTAAATATGTGGAGTACCGCAATGTGTGTGGTGATGTGGTTTCACCTCTTTTTTTTATTATTTTTTTTTTATCCATATTGATAAAGAGAGTAATATTATTGGAAATTTGCGTGAATTGTTAATTTTTGTAGAGATTGAACCCTCATCGATCATATGGTATGTTGGAATCAATTGACTTAGCACCCACCCCCACCCCCTCCCCCTCCCCACACCATTCTGTATTGAAAGTGAAAATTCATGCGTACGGGTTCTATTTTGATAGTTGCATTGTTATAGTAGAATAGTGTTTAATAAACCTTTTATTTTTTTTTCATAGTTGAGAAATCCATTTGGCCCCTGAAGTGTATCCAATTTGCATTTATTCCATAACATTCAGCGACTTTGACTAGTGTTGTGGTGCTCAAACTTTTTGTTATAGTTGAAGATTTAGTTGACTGTATGGAAATTACATTGAATTGTAGTTGTAGGCTTGATTTCATTTTTAATGTATAAATTATGATTCGTATGACTGAGCATAATAGTGTCTGGAACAGTTTTGTCAGAAATAACAATGTGGCCAAGAAATTTTTTTATCGAGTATGGTCTGAATTCCGAAAAAGGTAAAATTCAAATTACCTCATAAGATGGATGCACTTATTTAACATTTTTTTACTTTTTGCTTTTGTGTCCTTATTAACCTTGACAATGGTTGGCATCTCAACGGCTATTGCCTCTGCTTGTTCTGGTCTTGCTTATGCAGTGAAGCTAATCAAGTCTTCGCTCGATGATATGAATCTAGTTAAGTTTAGAGCCTCGTGCTTCGGCCAGCTTCTTGATGTACCTCAACTAGAGTTCACGGGATTATTATGTCATTTGATGTTGCTTCATATATGTGATGAGGATCGTGGTTCTGTTTGGTTTAAGATTAGGAATTAAGTGTTGGAGTTTGGTCCTCGTGAGTATTATCTCTATACTGGTCTGAAGTTTGGACCTCCTAAGATGCTTCCCCATAACTCGGACATCCACTCACGTGTTTTTTCTGGACAAAAAATTGTACATGTGAAAGACATTGAGGATGCGCTTAACGAAGCCAGCTTCAAGGATAAAGGCAGCGATAATACTCTTAAATTGTCTTTACTGTACTTTCTTTAAGGTGTCGTTTTCGGACACGACTTAGGTAGAAAATATGGTGTGAAGGTGGTGTATATGCATGCTGTAGATGATATAACGACCTTCAATTCATATCCTTGGGGGCTTCTTTCGTACAACAATCTAGTGTTGAAGCTGTTCTCTGCATTTGATACCCTATGCCAGCAAGCTTCTAGTCAACAAAGCATAAGATATGACGTGTATGGTTTCTCTCATGCGTTATTGTGTTGGGTTTATGAAAGCTTCCCGCATATTGCATCGTTCTGTGCTAAGAGTATTTCTGGTGAGCAATTTGTGCATCCTCGTTTGCACCGTCGTAGGTATTGGTCGAGAAAGTCGTGGAAGGAGTTTCAGAAGTTTTTCCTGCATGGTGAAGACAATCTACGATTCGCAAGATGCGCATGTTGTGGCTTCATTTTGGCAATACTGATATGATTTTGGTTTTTGATTGTTTTTGTAATTTTTTTTCTTTTTGTAATGTAGGTTAACATGACCCCCTCCAGTATCGAGCAGGCTGCACTTGCCCACGAGCAGCGGTATTTTCCAGTTATTGAGGAGAAAGATTCGAGCTCAGATGGTGCAACAGAATGTAGAGAAGGTAGTTCTGATAATGAGGGAGAAGTACCAAATGTGACACACGACGAGGTGAATGCACGTGCAAATGACAAGCAAAACACCAATCAAATGAATGGTGAAAGGAAGGATAACTGTGAAGTGTCATGTTCGGCTGCTTCCCATGGAGCTAATGGTCCACAACACAGGCCTGAAGTGAGCCACGACCTAATTCGATGCTTGTACATGTACATTAATTATTTGTATCTTTAGTTATTACATTTTTTGTGAGGCACTATTTATTTATCTATATGTGATCCATGATGCTTAACTGTTTTTCATTTATCAATTTTGTAGATCTTGGCTGAATACATGGAGTACATGATGAAAGCACATGGCATGGTTGAAGACGTAATTGCACGGCTGACCTACTATGGTGACTTGCTTGGACTGCAGGAGAATTGTGTGCATATCTCTGTGCGGGGGTGAAGTGTATGGTTCAAGCGGCAGAGAATTTTGCAGTTAAAGCACCCGTACACGGCTCCAAGACTGCAGTTGAAGGTGGTGACATTTACAATGTCGGCCCTCAGCTCCACCCCACCACTACTAAAAAGGAATCCAGCAAGCGGCCTTGACCCGTAGCTTCTCGTGTAAGGCAACGACGACACTACGCAGCAAGGCTTGGATTGTGCAGTAGCGACAAAGTTTCGATAACAGCAAAGGAGGCTGATGCATCAACATCGCAAATGGATGATGTTATTGATGGACAACGGCCGACGAAGCGGCGTGCCTCTAACATCAACGTATCACATGAGGATGATGCTGGTAAGGAGGTGGAACCATCATCGTCCCGTGACAATAAATGTGTTTCAGTGCCTGATACTCCACCCCGGTGATGTCGGTCTGGTAAGCAAGTAGAGGCGATTGGGTCTGTTATGCCGGCTGAAGAAGGTGGGAAAGAACCCGTGGCGGTTTCTGCAAGTCCTCGTGTGGATGTTGTTGATGTTTCGGATGGAGAGTGTTTAGATGATAATGATGGTGATGGAGTAGGGGCACGACTTGTGCGTAGGAGGCATACGTCTGAATTCAGTAACCGTCGGCACGACTTCCGATGGACTTGCAATGGTGTGACCATAGATGACAACAAGAAGTTTGAATTCCACGTTTGGCACGGCCTAGCCGTACGAAATTCAAAGTATGCAATTTCAACTAAATATTTTTTGCTGCTGCGCATAATTTTGTTTCTGTGGTAGGGTTGGTGTTTATTATTATTAATCCCTTGTCAACCTCATACCTAGTACTGGTATGTTGAAGTTTTCTTTATCGCAATTCCTGGTTATTGCAAAAGATTTATTCACTGTCATGTTAAGTGGCAGAGGCGGATTATCAGACACTGTAAGCTGGCTGGTTATTTTTTGATGATGTGATTCCCCAAATCGTTTGATATTATTGACGCCTGTGTTTTATTGGTAGCACTGTGACCTTGTACTGCATGCTCTGCTCCACAAGGCGCACCTGAACCCGACGCAATACAGAGACGACTGGACTGTTCTCGACTTTCCGGGATGGGTATGAGCTAATTAGTTTCATTCCACTTTATACTTCACATTTAAGTATGTTGTCTAACCTGTTTTTTGCTTTTTCTCCCAAGTCAAAGATGTGTTCTCCTCACATCGAGTCGAATGAAGGGTGTCTAAGAAACTATGTCTCAGGTGTGAACCCTCGCGAAAGAGGCGTTGCTTGGAAAGATGTGGACAAGGTCCTTGGAGTCGTCCACGTTCGTGTTAATCACTGGGTAGCATTTTCCATGAATTTGTTGGAACACATGTTCGTTGTCTACGACTCAATGTACTTTTCATAATGTGTGCCAATGTAATACCCCGGATGTTTAATCCGTCATTAAAATAAAAAGTTAATTAATAATTAAGGCTTTGCACGCCTAAGTTAAGGATTTTTGATTCTAAGATTTACGGTGAAATCCGTTTCTGAAAATAATTTCCAGAAGTCGGTCGAACAACTACTGTATTAGGGTTTTCGCGTCCGGTAGATTTTTCGTCCGAAAACTCAGAATTAAAAACCGTCAGAATTTACATTCACTTTTTCTTCAATACGAGTTCACCGGAGAAAGTTAGTTTTTATGATTTTTCGGGCGAATTTTAGACTGTCTAATCCCGACTTTTTCTCGGATTTCGAAATACGAATTAGATTTTCCGAGTACGTGTGATTTATTTCCAATCTAATGGATGAATTAGATTTCGTCGATTTCGTAACTACCTAAGAAAGTATTCCTCGACTTTTTAATCGTCGTTTAAAGCCGGAAACGAGATATTTTTTGTCTAATAAATCCTCGCCAAACGGCCCTTAGCGACTCACCCCCCCTTTGTTAGATTTTTTTTTAACACTTTATGTATCTAATGGTGAGTCATCCACCTCTCTCTTCTCCCTACCATTACCGCCCCCAAGCTCTCTCTCTCTCTCTCTCATTTTTCTTCTATTCTCCTCCATTAAAGCTTCAACATCCAAGCTCTTCTCAAGCACACAAGTTCTCCATCCACCGATCAATTCCATTTCCGAGTTCGTATTCCGCAAGGTAAGAACATCTCCTACGTAATGAACCGAACAAAGTCTTGATTCCATCTTTTTCTTTTTTTTCGAACCATTGGAGCATGTAGAAGCATGTTGATTTCTTGTTCGATTCATGTTCTAGTATGTTTAGAATTGAGTTCTACGGATCGAATCATGGAGAAAATCACTCCCCTTTATTTTTCATAATTACCGATTTTTATTTAGATTTTAGGGGTTTTCCGTAGTTCGATTTCTTTGATGTTTGATCGATAGATTAGTGTTCTACATGTTGTTAATTGACTATATGAATTAATTTAGGTTTTTCTAAAAATAAAAGTTGAAGGATAAGAGATGAAAAATGCATGATTTAGTGTAGTAAATGTTATGATATGCTCGATTGATTAATAGAAATGAGATATATGATGTATGAGGATGATTATATATTTAATTGAGATTTTTCTAAAAATAAATTGAAAAATGTAAGAGACGAAAACGCGTCGTTAAGTTGAAGCTCGATAATGTTTTGATAATATGGTTTGCATATTAGTGATGCTCGTTAGATAATGATCGTTGTTGTAAAATTTGAACGAAAATGGAGAACGTAAGATTTTTAGTAAGAGACGAACCATCGATGATAAGTCGAGCATGAATAATGTTTTAGGTTTGTGATTCGAACCTTTGATAATCTTAATAGTTAATGATCGTGACCGTAAAGTTTCAACGAATTCTAAGAAGTTTCGATTTTGAATAAGAGACGAAGAATCGAGTTTCAGAGCCGGTAGAAAAGTCGAATAAGGAAATCCCTTTTATTATTAATGATTGTTATTGATTGACGAAAAATATTGTAGTTAACGACTTTTCCATCCGAGAAACGAGACGTTATGAGATATAGTTAAGAATCGAGAAGTTGTTGAACGAAATAGAAATTGAAGTTTGTTTTGGTATAGTAAATGGTTAGTTGGAAATGACGAGGAAATGCTCGTCGTTTGTTAATCAAAAGTCGTGAATATGAACCCGTTTAAAGGATACTGTATGTAGACTGTCTAGGGATGAAAATTTCGTGAAAATAAAAGTGGAATAGTATTGATCGAACCTAGGGAATCGTGCGTCGAGATTTTGTCAAGCATTAGGGTTTCGCGCGACTGTTTTGCGACGTTTCACAGAAACTGTCATAACTTTTAGCTCGCTTAACGAAATCGAGATCCGTAAATTGGAGAGTAAACTAGACACCCGTACCTTTCTTTTGGTATAAGATTTATCCCCTGTTTTCGTATGCTCTATTCTGTATGAACTTACTGAGTGTGCAGTGAGTATCCAAAGTCTAGTTTCCTAAGTTGAATCCTTTTCAACTTCGTTCCTTGTGAACTTTTAAGTCGTTCTAAGATATCGACACCCTTTTACCTACTAACCTAAGTGTCGAGCAGTGAGCTGAGTCAGTTTGTAGATGAGAATTGATCGAAGTCTCGTCTATTTGTTAATCAAAAGAAAGTAGTAAAGTGTAAACGCCTAAAAGACTAAAAACCGTTTCGATTTCCTGTTTCTTTTATCGATTGCGTTCAAGTTGCTTAAGTCTATTTATTTATGATAAAAGGAGGAAGTCAGCACCGAGGATAGGACGGAAGACCAGAGACGGAAGCTCGATTAGTAGTTCTGTAATCAGTCAGGTGGTCTTTTCTATATACAAACTAAAATGAGCGATGCTCGAAAATCTTTGTTTACAAGCTTTGATAATTGTGCTTTCAAATGTGATAATCAGAGCATGAAATGATTTGTTTTTATGTGAGTTCTCTTGTACCCTTCTGAGTTAGTCGACCTGCTATCCAGAATTATTAGTTAGCCGATCTGCTAACTAAAACGATCGGACTTTGAGTTAGCCGACCTGCTATCCAAAGTTAGTGTACACAGTAGCCATTGTGTATGGAACCCTGTTGAGGGGTGGCCAGCCACGGTGATAATTATTGGGCAAGATTTGAACGTAACATATGAGAAAAATGCTTGCGCAAGCTACATTGTGAAAATGAGTAAGAAAATGTTTAGTAGACACGGGCATTTATTGAAAAACCCCGGTGTGCTACAGAAATGAGATGCCTGATTTATCTATACTTATTATTATGTTTTCGGCAACGTGCCCACTAAGTGCTTTTGTACTTAGCCCTGCATATGTTTTATAAAATTTGCAGGTTGAGCGACGAGAGCGGCGGTGGTTGATGTCGAGTTATGAAGTCGTGACTAGAATAAGAACTTGTATTCAGATTTACGTTTTTTCCGCTGCCAAACTCCAATCTCTTTTTGAAGATAATGTATCTTTCTGTTGGGTTTAAACCCCGTACAATTAACTCAGGTTCTTTTGAGAACCTTGACGAGTGATCCTTCGAGATCAACTCTTTCTTTTATTATAATGAAGTCTTGTTCACAGTAATTCATTTCTGTCATTATTGTCTGCTTGTTCTTTCATTCTTATTCATTCCCCCTTCTTCCCCGCTTCTTTAATCCAACCCCTAGTCGCACCCCGACTTTTGCCGTCCCTCGGGATTTGAGGTTGTGACAGAGTGGTATCAGAGCAGTCGGTTCTGCTTTGGTCGTAAGTTATTTCTTTTTTTTTTCTAGTGATACCACAGAGTGTAGGGGTGTGCATCGGCCGGTCGGTTCGACCGGCCGACCCAAATTTCTCAAACCTAAAAACCGACCGAAAACATATTTTTTGCACCGGGGCCGGGCCGAAATTTTTTTCGGCCGAATTTGGGCCTAACCGAAAATAGCCGGTCGGTTCGGCCGGTTTTGTGTAAAACCGAAAAAAAAAACAGCAATATAACTCACTGTATTAATCCCAAAGTTCCTAGTCCAACTCCAACATCAACAAGTCACATAACAACTAACAAGAATCAATCCCAAGAAATTACAAAATAACACAAACAAATAAGTCTTAATACAACATTCTCCAAAGTTCAAAGTTAAAAATGAAACAACATAACAAAATAACACAATCAAATAAGTCTTAGTACAACATCCTCCAAAGTTCAAAGTTCAAATGAAATAACATAAAAATATAGCTTCAATCATTTATCTTCTAATCTCCATCAATTCTTTAGCTTTAAATCTCCATGGCATCAACATTAGCAATTATCTCTTCACCAATACCAAGACTTTTCAAAGCTACAAAACAAAAATATATATAAATGATCAAATCAATCACAAGTTAAAAATAAATAATGACATCAATCACAAGTTAAAATACCTTCTTTCATGCTTTTGAATGCCCTCCAAATCCTCTTCAATTGAAATGGGTTGCTTTGACTTCCTTAGCCAATCTTGAGTACAAATGAGACTCTCAACAATTCTAGGAGTCATCGAGCTTCTAAAAGCATCAAGCACCCTACCCCCAGTGCTAAAAGCCGACTCGGATGCTACCGTAGAAATAGGTACCGAAAGAAAATCACGAACTAGATGAGCTAGAATAGGCAACCTAGGTTCATTCACCTTCCACCAATTTAGTATGTCAAAGTTCTTTCCACTATCGGTCTTCTCACTTAAGTAGACATCCAAATCATTGGACACTACATCTTCACCAACCTTTTGTTGATTGTACTTGGCAATCAAAACATAAGGAGATGACGAAGAGGCCAAATCACGTGAAACATTTGGAGCTTGTGTTGCTTTTTCATCACTTGAAGAGGGCTCATGCAACAACTTGTAAGCCTCATACAATTCGTAGAGCTCAATTTTCACATTCTTTGCAATTGTTTCACCAAGTTCTTTTCCAAACACTTCAACAAGTATGAATTCTAGAACTCCAAACTTGTATCTAGGATCAACAACAACACAAAAGAAAATGATCTTGTTCATCTTATTTGGATCACCCCAATACTTATCAAATTTTTCCTTCATCTTCACCCCCATTTCTCTCACTTCCATGTTTGAAGCTTTCACCCATTCTTTCAACAAACAACACATATTGCTAATTTCATGCAAGAAAACATTTGAAGTGACATACAAAGACCCGGAGATTCTATTAGTCAACTCAAAAAAAGTTTGCAACACCGTGTGCAACTTTTTTGCATTCTCCCAATCAAGACAATCAGGAACACCATTTGAAAGATCAACCTTATAAAAGGGATCTTTCGATTCATATAAATCAAAAGCCTTTTCAAACTTAATTGCAGCATTCAACATCAAATAAATAGAATTCCATTTCGTAGCCACATCCAAACACAAAAGACTTTTGCTTTCAATATTCTCCTCTACACAACATTCTTTAAATCTAGCAATTCTAGAGGGAGAATGCCTAACATATCTAACCGCATCCCTTATCTTTTTAATTGAAATATCTAAATCTTTCATGCCATCTTGCACAACCAAATTAACAATATGAGCAACACACCTCATATGCAAATATCTACCTCCCACCACACAACAACCACGAGCAACCAATTTATTTTTCAAAGCAACAAGACATGTATCATTCGAAGAAGCATTATCAACTGTCACTGAAACCACCCTCTTAATTCTCCACTCACAAAATACCATCAATTTGCCTACCAATATTCTCACCCTTATGACTCTCAATAGTACAAAAACTTATGATTTTCTTATGCAAGTTCCACTCCTCGTCAATCCAATGGGCAGTGATGCATATATAATTCATTCTTTGCAATGAAGTCCAAGTGTCTGTAGTAATAGAGACACTTTGATCAGATTTTTTGAAAAAATCAATCAAGGACAACCTTTCTTTCTGAAACAACTTAAAAATATCACGTGAAATAGTCCATCGAGAGGGAATAGTGAACTTAGCTTGTAGTGCAGCAACAAATTCCCTAAACCCTTCACCCTCTACAATTTTAAAAGGTAATTCATCCTTGATTATCATTTCAACTAGCTTGATTCTACAAAGTTGTTGGTCAAATCTCCAACTAGTTAAACTACCAACTACAATAGACTCATCACCCCCTTCCTCAACTTGTATCGGTTTTAAAGACAATTGTGATTGTCTTAAATCCGAACAATTAGCTCTATCAGGATGGTTTTTGCATTTAAGCATATGAGAATTGAGGGAGCTCGTACCATTAACGCCGGAGTCAGCATAGTAGGACTTCGGACAGTACTTGCATTGTGCCTTTTGCCTCCCATCTTCATCTTTAAACTTTGTGAAATGAGCCCACGCATTCGATGCAGACCTTCCACTCTTTTTTCTCTTTGAGGTTGCTGTGGTCCGAGTGGATTCCTTTGGAGGGGGTGGTGGCATTTCCTTTTGCGTATTTGGATTGGTATCATTCGAAGTCGTAGAGAGATGTGGAATTTCTCCCTCCTTTTGATTTTCAGCCATTAATAACTGCAATTTAGTGATTAATAAATTAGAAAAACATGTTCAAAAATAGTCTCACATCTCTATTGCAAGATTCAATTAAGTAGGCCATCCATCATCATCATTAGAAAGGTGTAGCCAGGCATATAATTGCATGCATGGTGCATCCATTAGGACACCAAATAGCTAAAACAGAAAATGACGCCAAATACCAAAAATTTCACCCTACTGTTTCGCATATATAAGAGCACAAAAGGCTGTTTTTGTCAACTGATGGCAGTATAGAAGTAAAACACATCCTTAAGTTAATTAAGCTTATGGTTTATTATCATCAGATTAGCATATCGAAATATATTTTAAACAATCAATTGCATCATCACACAAATTAAAACAGAAAAAAAATGAGCACTCAACAAAATCATAATCCTAGTAACAAATCCTAGCAATATAGCAACTATTTCTCAAATAAATAGTTACAGACTAAAACCTTTGTTCGATGGAGGAGCACTGGAGCACGGCGGACTGGCAGCGCCTTCGACGGAGGTGGAGTGGTGGCGGATGGAGAAGCACGGCGGCGCCTTAAATGGAGGCGGAGTGGTGGCGGATGGAGAAGCGCTGCGGCGCCTTGAACGTAGGCGGAGTGGTGGCGGATGGGATGGAGAAGCGCTGCGGCGCCTTGAACGGAGGCGGAGTGGTGGCGGATGGAGAAGTGCTGCGGCGCCTTGAACGGAGACGGAGTGGTGGCCGGAGGAGTGACTGGTGACTGGTGAGAGAGTGAGAGACTAGAGAGAGTTTGAGCTTTGAGAGTTTGAGGTATTACCGGATAGCGGCGGGGAGAGAGATAGGGTTTTGTTTTCTTTATTTTGCACTTTAATTATATATATTTAATTATTTAAATATTAAGTGATCGGTCGGTTCGGTCCCCGACCGAACAAATTTTTGAAAACCGGGGACCGAACCGAAAACTGAAAATTGCCAATTTTCTAAACCGAGCCGTAAACCGACTACCATATAAACCGGGCCGAACCGGCCAAAACGCATCGGTTCGGCCGGTTTTTCGGTCCGGTTCGGCCCGTGCACACCCCTAACAGAGTGGTATCAGAGCAATCGTTTCTGCTCTGCATACGAATTTCTTCAGTAGTAAGATAGAGTATTTGTATATACTCTATACCCGAGTCTTCTTTCAAGTAAAGTTAAGTCGTAACACTAAGTATAAGAGTGTAGACGACAACTCAACTTTCCGCTACGTCGACTCAATCAAAGAAGAAAAGTAAGAAAAGAATTTCAGAAGTATGATTTCTTTTAAGAAGAAATTTTTGATTAAAGTATGCAAGAAATTGTGAATAAGTATGCAAGAAAATGCGAATAGAGTATGCAAGTATGATGAGAATGAGTATGCCAAGTATGATTTGATTTAAAGTATAAAAATTATTCTTTGTGAATTACATGAACTATGTGAAAGCATGGATGCTATTTTTGCAAAAGTATGTGAAATTATGTGAGTTGTAATTTCTTTTATTATTCAAGATGCTTGTTTGGCATGAGAATTTAGACGAATTCTAAGGCCTTCCCGATTCTTTGAGAACATAGACGTTCTAAGAGGCGTTGGTTCCAAATTTCCAAGAAACGATCGTATCAGAAAGGGCAGAATAAAGGGAATCAAAGAGATTAAACGAATGTCACCTGCGTAAAGTGACATGAACAACCGACTCGTTGGAGTCGACTTGTTTTTGAAATTGAAAGGCGTAAGAATTTCCTTTTAAGGAAATAAAATAAAGAATAACAAAAAGAATAAGAATAACTAAGTTGTTAAGTTAAAAGAATGAAAAGAAATCGTCAAGAAATTTTCTTCGAGAAGGAAATAAAGTAAGAAAGTGGAAGAATAATAAGATAAAGAGGTGAAAATAAAATCGTGAATTTTTACACATATATATATATATATATATATATATATATATATATATATATATATATGATTGGTTGAGTGCAATTTCTTGAAATTGCTAGATGATTAAGATAAGTGGTGATTAAGTAATTTAAGTATTGCAATTTTGAATAATGGAATATTCTTATTGTAATTTAAGAATTCTTTAAGATATGTTATATCCCTACCAGTTACTGATCCGTGTTCTCTTAAAACTTTATAGGATGCCTGCTACCCGTGTTACGGCTCGGAAGAGTCGACCTGTGAGACAACGCACAGTAGTTGATGAGATTCTAGACGAGTACCATGATTATGAGGTGAATCCGGACCATGACATTGGACAGTTGGTTAGTGACTTCGCTGCACGTTTCTACGCAGCCCGTCACTTCATTTCTGAGTATCAGGCGATAGCCGACTTGATCGTACGGCTACCCGACGAGTGGTATGGTTGGGCACATGCTATAGCCTAGTACCACATTGCAATGATCGGTGATGACCCCGAGCCGGTCGGTGACTTTGCTGGTTTTGCCTTAGCCATACATAGGCAGTTCTTTCACAGTCGAGTCATGTTGCCTATGCCAGTTGAGCAGCACTTACCCTACCTTCACATTCCGACAGAGACTGAGGCCGAGTTCGAGCCGGAGCCGTTAGCCCTAGACCCGGAGTTTGCTGCACTGTTGGAGCTGCCACCAGTGTTGTCACCTAGTGAGGGATTAGCCCTAGGAGACGAGTACCTTGAGAGAAACGCAGAGCTGGCTGCGATGTTAGAGTTACCATCTCCTCTTACACCATCGGAGGAGATCTGTGCTGATTGGACGAGAGTCCTGGGACAGTTTGAGGCGGGGCCATCCAGGGCCCGTTCTGCAGAGGTGTACGCTTCCAGTTCACTTCCTGAGCACCTTCTTCCTCTGAAGAAGCGTGCAGTGGTATCCTGTTCAGACTACCTGATTTCAAACTCGGAGAGGACTACTTCTGACGTGCCTTCACCACCACCACTTACACTTCTGGACGGCACTACTTTGAGGGTTGACGAGACACTACAGCTCGTCTTTGGTTCAGATTCTGAGGAGGAGGATCCGGAGGAGGACGACCCTGAGGAGGATCCTGAGGAGGACCCCGAGGAGTTGCAGGCCGTAGAGGGCAGTAGTGACTCGACAGCAGCTTGTTGAGCAGGGCGTCTTAGACGCGTAGTAGTAGTAGAAGTCTCCTTTTATCTTGTAAATAGTCGGATCAGTAACTATCCCTTTTGTAGTACTCTCGCGGATACGAAGTTTTTGGAATCATTTCCGTTTTAGTACTTCCAGTAAATACGGAGATGCAGCTTGTTAGTGCACCCGGTTCATAGATAGGCAGTTAGCCTAGTTTAGACTAGTTATAGTCTAACCTTTTTTGTATAAGTCCTCGTTGGAGGCAAAACTAATATTCTTTTTGACATGTATATATATATATATATATATGATGACCCGAAAGTGGGCTTAATCTTATGAAAAGTTTCTCTAAGCGCGATTAGAAGAAAAGTATTAAATGAATATTCCGGTTTAACCGAGAAGTTAAAAAGTTTAAAAGAGCTAAGAATCGAAGCTATTTATCAGTTTTCTTTTCCGAGAACTTGTTTAAAGTTGAGAAAAGAGTTAGTAAGTAAAAGAGAGGCTTAAAAGTAAGGTGCTAATGAGAGTTTCGTTCTTATAGTTTCAAAAGAAAATATGCCGCCGAGAGCTGTTAACAATCGAGGAAGACCTGGTAGGCCCAGGGGACGTGGTAGACGTCCAGCCCAGAATGATAGGGAGGAAGAACAAGAACACCATAATACCTCTCCACCACCATCACCATCACCACCTCCACCACCACCTCGTCGTGACATTGAGGACTTATTCCTCAAACATAACCCACCTGTGTTTAACGGATCGGGAAACCCAAGCGATGCTGAGCTTTGGGTACGATCTATCAAAAGGATTTTCAAACTCCTCAGATGTACTGATGAGGAGCGACTATTATGTGTAACATTTAAGCTTTCCGGACCAGCTGACTTGTCACAGCCCCAAATCCCGAGGGACAGGAGAAGCCGGGGTGCGACTGGGATTGGATTAAAGAAGCGGGGAAGAAAGGGGATGAAAGAATAAACATACATACATAACAACTTATCTTCTATGAACAAGACTTTATTGACGAAGGGAAAGAGTTAATCTCGAAAGATTACTCGAGCAAGATACATCAAAAACTTCTAAGTTATATTACAGAACTTAGACTACAGTGATTAATACACAACATCAAAAGAGTTTAGAGTCTAGCAGCGGAATTGTGAACTATATACAAGAGTCTTCATTAGCTCTATTTACTCTAACTCAACCGTCGCCGCTTCGTCGCTTCAACCCGCACATTTAGAAAACATATACAGGGCTAAGTACAAAAGTACTTAGTGGGCACGTTGCCAAAAACATAATCATAGGTATAGATAAACAGGCATCTCATTTTATAGCGCATCGAGGTTTTCATTTAAAAGAGCCCGTGCCTATTACACATTTGCATTTCATTCATAAAGTAGCTTCGAAGCATTTTTCATAGATGTTATGTTCAAATCTTGACCAGTCATAATTCACCGTGGCTGGCTACCCCTCAACAGGATACCACATACACCACAGGCTACAAGTGCACTAACTTTGGAAAGCTTTTTTTGACTAACTCAAAGCCGATCGTTAGTTAACCCCTTTTGATTAACTCATAAGGTACAATAGAACTCACATAAAACACAAAACAGTTCATGCCATAATTATCACTTTGAAAACATGATTATCAAAGCGATAAAGAAAATGTTTTCGAGCATCGCTCGTTTTATTTGTATCTAGGAAAGCCCACCTTGATTAAATACAGAACAAAGATACGTGCTTCCATCTTCTGGTCTGCGTCTTACTTGGTGTTGACTTCCTCCTTCATCGTAAAATCATACTTTAAAGCTCGGTTGCAACGATAAACGAATACGAAAAATCGGATTAAGTTTTTGTTCTTTAGACATTTAGGCATTTGCACGTTAACTAAACTCTTTTAGTTAAAAGAAACGAGATACGAACGCATCTCGTTTGACACTCACTTGGTTCTGTACTCGACACTTTAGGTCGGTAGGAAGAAGGTAGTCAATAACTTGAAACGACTAAAAAGATCGAAAGAGTTCAAGTTGAGAAGAATTCAACTTAAGAAACCACATTTTGAACATACACTGAACGAGGTCAGTAAGTTCGCCAAGAACAGGGGATTTCGAAACAGGGGGCGAGTCTTATACCAAAAGAAAGGTACGGGTGTCTAGTTTACTCCCCAATTTGCGGATCTTGATTCCGATAAACGAGCTAGGAGATATTGCAGTTTCCGTGAAGGGTCGCTAAAACTGCCGAGTGAAACCCTAATGCTCGATAAAATCGACGCACGGTTTTCTAGGTTCGTTCTATGTTATCGAACTTAAATCTCATGAATTTACTGACTCAATACAGTCTACTCGTATCATTATACATGATAGACCTCTTTTCATTTCTCGTTTATAAACACGACGATCAAAACCTCGTCGCTCAAACTATACAATTACTAAACCAATTCAAGTTCTCGTTCAAATTCTTAACTTCTTCCTTCTACTTCTCGATTATAACTACAACTCATCTTTTCAATACTCGGACGAACATGTCGTCAACTACAAACTCGTTCCTTAATCATTAATAAACATCAATATCCAAATAGAATCATTAATCGACTTTTCTATCATTACTTGTCATCAATTGATCGTCTCTTACGAAAAACCTAACATCTTTAGAATTCGTTCAAAATTTACAATCTTATTCATCATCTATCAAGAGTCATAAATACGTAATTCACATCCTCATATCATTATCTATTCTCGACTTATCGTCCGTCGTTCGTCTCTTACGTAAAATTTTACGTTCTCCGTTTTCATTCAAATTTTACGACAATGATTATCATCTAACGAGCATTACTAACATGCAAATCATATTATCAAAATGTTATCGAGCTTTAACTTATCGTCACATCTTCGTCTCTTACATTTCTCATTTTATTTTTAGAAAAATCTCAATTTAATATATATTCGACCTCATGCATCGCATATCTCATTTCCATCAACCAATCGAGCATATCAACACATTTACTATCCTAAATCGAGCCTCCTTCGTCTCTTACGTTTCACATTTTATTTTTAGAAAAATCTAAAACAATTCATAGAGTTAATTAACATCATAAGGAACACTAATCTAACAATCAATCGACAAAGAAATCGAGCACGAATCAAAGCCCCAAATTCTAAAAATTTTCGGTAATGACTAGAGTTTAGGGTTCTTGATTTTTCTTCATGATTTGTCCGTAGAACTCGATTCTAAACATCCTAGAACAAGATTCGATCAAGGAACAACATGCTATCTCCATCCTCAAAGTTTCGAAAAAAATAAAAGAGAGGGAAAAGAGATTTATTCGGTTCAAATGATAGACGAATCTCTTACCTTTCGTATTATGAACTCGGATGTGGATTTGATCGGTAGACGGAAGAGTATTGATCTTGAAGAAAGCTTGAGATTGAGCTTCTATGGAGGAGAATTGAAGAAGAAATGAGAGAGGGAGAGGTAGATGATGGCGGTAATAGGGGAAGAAGAAGGAGGTGATGACTCACTTATGGTGAGTCATAAAGTAATTAGAAATATCTAACAAAGTGGTGTGACTCGTTAGGGATGCGTTTGGCGAGGAAATTTTATACGAAAAATCTCGTTTTCGGCTCTTAAACGTCGTTTAAAAAGTCGAGAAATGCTTTCCTAGTTAGTTACGGAATTGACGAAATCAAATTCATCCGTTAGATTGGAAATAATTTACGTACTCGGAAAAACTAATTCATTTTCAAACATTCGAGAAAAAGTCGGGACATCATAGTCCAAAATTCGTCCGGAAAATCATAAAAACTAACTTTCTCCGGTGAACTCGTCTCGAAGAAAAAGTGAATGTAAATTCTGACGGAATTTGATTCCGAGTTTCCGGGCGAAAAACTTAACGGATGTGAAAACCCTGATACAGTAGTCGTTCGTCCGATTTCTGGAAATTATTTTCGGAAACGGATTTCACCGTAAATCTTAGAATTTAATTTCATGATCTTAGGCGTGCAAAGCCATAATTATTATAAATTTTCGTTTTTAAAGACTATAGAAAAAGTCTGGGGTATTACATGACTACTGGTGGGAAGCTCGGCAGAAGGTCATACCCGCAGAGTATCTGGCTCGTTATACCTGGGAGGAATTCAAAGCACTATATGATAAGTACGTCCCTAAGACGTATAGGGCTCAGAAGGAGGCTGAGTTCTACAATTTGAAGCAAGGAAAGATGACAGTCACAGAATATGATGCCAAGTTCTGTGAGTAGTCGAGGTATGCGCCTCCTCAGGTGGATACCGAAGATAAAATAGCAAAGAAGTTCCATGGGGGACTGAAGCATGAATTCGGAATTGCGTTAGCCAGTCATGGGGGACTGAGCTACACGGAAGTTTTAGGGCGAGCCCTAGAGATGGAGGCCGTAGTGCCTGACGATAGAAAAGCAATAACAACTGCACCAGCCCCAACCCAAAATTAAAACCGAGGTTACTACAACAACAACTACAACAGCAATTACCATGGGAAAAGAAAGTGGGAAGGGGGAAATAACAGTGGATACAATCAGAACTATAATAACCAAGGGAATCAAAGGAGTGGCAACCAACAGGGCTATTAGCAGCCGAATCAGAACAATAACTATGGGAAGAAACCGTGGTAGGGAAACAATCAGTCAGGGTTGTTTCTTCAAGGGAATAGACAGGCAGGGGCAGGGGCAGGAAAGAGAAATAATCAACAGAATCAGCCACATGGACAATAAAGGAATTACAACCATGGAAATAATAACCCAGGGAGGGTTACCTTTCCTGTTTGTCAAAAGTGTAATAGAGCACATCCCGGCGTTTGTCAAGCAGGCATGGGTGTTTGCTTTAACTGCGGGCAGAAAGGACACATGAAGAGAGAGTGCCCAAAGCCACTGAAAGCGGCAGGACAGAACCAGTACGGACAGCCCCAGCCTTTGAGGGCGATTCAAGCGCAGCCGCAGCAGCAGATGACCCAGCAGCAGTTCCAGCAACACGCTCAACAACAACAGAATGCAAGGGCATGCGCGATCAAACAGGGTGATCAGAATAAAGGAAAAGGAAACCTTGCAGGTATGGGAAAACTTCACAACATCCCTATTAAGATACTGTTTCATACTGGCGCATCGCATTCTTTTATTGCTGGTTCGTGTGTGGATAACTTAGATATTAGACCTGTAAGAGCTGAACACGCTATGAGAGTAGCTACACCTTCAGGAGAGATCACTATTTCCACGCATGTTTGCTCTAACCTAGAATTAGAAATCGGAACTCTTAAGGTTAAGGCGAACAACTTGAATGTTATGATAATGTGGGACGCAGATATAATCTTAGGAATGGACTGGTTGTCAGAGAATTATGCCACGATTCTCTACAACGAAAGGAAAATCTCTTTCCAACCCCCGGGAAAAGAATCGATAGAATTTCATGGGATTGCAATGGGCAAGAAAGTATCGATAATATCCGCCTTACAAGCCAAAAAGTTGATGAAGAAGAAGGGTTGCACAGCTTATCTTGTGTACCTAGTTGGAGAACCAGGAGCCGAGAAGACCATTCAGGATGTAGAAGTGGTTAACGAATACGAAGACGTCTTTCCAGAAATTTTACCTGGTTTACCACCCGACCGTCACATAGATTTCTCGATCGACTTAGAACTAGGATCGGCCCCCAAATCGAAAGCCCCATATAGGATGGCACCGAAAGAATTAGAAGAGCTTAAGATCCAGCTGCAAGAATTGTTAGACCTTGGTTTTATTAGACCGAGTGTTTCACCTTGGGGAGCACCAGTTTTGTTTGTCAGAAAGAAGGATGGTTCTATGAGAATGTGCATAGACTATCGTGAATTAAATAAGATTACCCTTAAGAATAAGTATCCTTTGCCAAGGATAGAAGACCTTTTTGATCAACTTAAGGGCGCATGAGTCTTTTCGAAGATAGATTTAAGATCCGGGTAACATCAATTGAATATCAAACCCGAGGACATACCTAAGACTGCTTTCCGAACCAGATATGGCCATTACGAATTCCTAGTTATGCCATTTGGTTTGACTAACGCTCCTGCCGTATTCATGGATCTCATGAATCGAATGTTCCACCTATACTTAGACGAATTTGTTTTAGTATTCATTGACGATATTCTCATTTACTCCAAGAATGAGGAAGAACACAAGGAACACTTGAAAATAGTCTTAGAAACACTTAGAGCCGAGAAGCTTTACGCCAAATTCAGTAAGTGCGAGTTTTTGCTGAAGGAAGTAATGTTCCTTGGACACATCGTATCAACAGAAGGCATCAAGGTGGATCCTGCCAAGGTAAAGGCAGTACGTGATTGGAAATCACTGACAAGTCCGAACGAAATTAGGAGTTTCTTAGGTTTAGCTGGTTATTACAGAAGATTCATCGAAGGATTTTCAACGATTGCTAGACCTATGACGCAACTACTTCGGAAGGAAAACAAGTATAAATGGACGGATGAATGCGAGAAAAGTTTTCAGACACTCAAGGAAAAGTTAACCACAACACCAGTGTTGGCTCTGCCAGAAGCGAATAAGGAATACGTGGTCTGTACAGATGTGTCGAAGAATGGATTAGGTTGTGTTTTGATGCAAGACGGAAAGGTGATAGCTTATGCTTCACGACAACTTCGACCTCATGAAGTTGAGTACCCAACCCACGACTTAGAATTAGCAGCCGTTGTGCATGCACTGAAGATTTGGAGACACCATCTCTATGGTGTGAGGGTTGAGATTTTTACGGAACATAAAAGTTTGAAGTACTTTTTCGAGCAAAAGGAATTGAACATGAGACAAAGAAGATGGCTCGAATTAGTCAAGGATTATGATTGCGGAATCAACTATCATCCAGAAAAAGCAAATGTGGTAGCTGACGCGCTGAGTCGCAAGACTCCAATCAAGTTAGGATGTCTCTTTGTTGAGGAAGAAGCTCTGGTAAGAGAATTTGAGGAAATGGACTTAGATGTGCTCGATGCACCTGAAACGATAACAAACCATATAGCAGCACTCGAAGCTACATCAGACTTACGAGAAAGAATTATAAGTGAGCAGAGAAAGGACGAATCAATTGAGAAGCTGCGACTGAGGATAAGAACGGATAAACCAGACGGTTTTTCGGAGGCACCAGATAATGCAATTTTGTTTGAAGGCAGACTTTGTATCCTTGAAGACGACGAACTGAAGAACAATATCATGAGTGAGGCTCACGATACGCCTTATATAGCACACCCAGGGAGTACGAAGATGTATCAAGACTTAAGAAAGAATTTTTGGTGGAACGGTTTGAAACGAGACGTTGCCTCGTTTGTAGAAAGATGTTTGGTTTGTCAACAAGTGAAAGCTCTACACCAAAGACCATATGGATTGTTGCAGCCGTTAAGTATCCCAGAATGGAAATGAGAGGATATAGCTATGGATTTTGTGACGGGTTTGCCTAATTCAAGAAGAGGAAACACTGCCATCTGGGTAGTTATTGATAGACTCACCAAATCAGCTCATTTTATACCGATTAAGATTACCTATGGGTCAGAGAAGTTAGCACAACTGTATGTCTGTGAGATTGTACGTCTGTACGGGATACCAAAGTCGATAACATCAGATAGAGATGCCAAATTCACTTCGAGATTTTGGATCACGATGTAGAAAGAGTTAGGAACCGAACTTAACTTTAGTATAGCTTTTCACCCCTAGACGGATGGACAATTCGAGAGAACGATTCAGATACTCGTGGATATGTTAAGAACAGTAGTATTGGATTGAAGCGCGAATTAGGAAGATATCTTACATTTAGTTAAATTCGTGTACAATAACAGTTACCAGGCGACGATAGGAATGACGCCTTACGAGGCTTTGTATGGAAAGAAATGTAGATCGCCACTTTATTGGGATGAAGTAGGTGAAAAAAAGAATCTAGGACCCGATGCGGTCAGTGAAATGATCGAGATCATTCGTCAGATTAGAGTTAGAATGAAAGAGGCCCAGAGCCGACAAAAGTCTTACGCCGATGACCGTCGAACCAATCTTAGTTTTGAAGTTGGGGATAAAGTTTTCCTCAAGATATCACCATCCAAAGGAATTGTTAGATTCGGAGTTAAGGGTAAACTCAGACCAAGGTTTATAGGACCTTTTGAGATTCTCGAGAAAGTAGGACCTGTTGCTTATAGATTGGCCTTACCGCCAAGTCTAGGAAGTGTCCATAACGTGTTTCACGTATCTCAGTTAAGAAAGTATGTATTTGATCCTAAGCACGTAATTAACCAGCAAGATGTCGTTCTTGAATCCGACTTGAGTTATGAAGAGAAACCATTATCGATTTTAGATCGAAAGATACAAGAATTAAGAACCAAGTCGATACCAATAGTAAAAGTGCTATGGAATCACCACGGGCAAGAAGAAGCCACGTGGGAACTCGAAGAAAAGATGAAAGAAAATTATCCTTACCTTTTGAAGAAGGTATGCAAATTTCGGGACGAAATTTTTTGTTAGAGGGGTAGGATGTAATACCCCAGATGTTTAATCCGTCATTTAAATAAAAAGTTAATTAATAATTAAGGCTTTGCACGCCTAAGTTAAGGATTTTTGATTCTAAGATTTACGGTGAAATCCGTTTCTGAAAATAATTTCCAGAAGTCGGTCGAACGACTACTGTATTAGGGTTTTCGCGTCCAGTAGATTTTTCATCCGAAAACTCAGAATTAAAAACCGTCAGAATTTACATTCACTTTTTCTTCGATAGGAGTTCACCGGAGAAAGTTAGTTTTTATAATTTTTCGGGCGAATTTTAAACTGTCTAATCCCGACTTCTTCTCGAATTTTGAAAAACGAATTAAGTTTTCCGAGTACGTGATTTATTTTCAATCTAACGAACGAATTAGATTTCGTCGATTTCGTAACTACCTAAGAAAGTATTCCTCGACTTTTTAATCGTCATTTAAAGCCAGAAACGAGATATTTTTCATCTAATAAATCCTCGCCAAACGGCCCTTAGCGACTCACCCCCCCTTTGTTAGATTTTTTTTAACACTTTATGTATCTAATGGTGAGTCATCCACCTCTCTCTTCTCCCTACCATTACCGCCCCCAAGCTCTCTCTCTCTCTCTCTCTCATTTTTCTTCTCTTCTCCTCCATTAAAGCTTCAACATCCAAGCTCTTCTCAAGCACACAAGTTCTCCATCCACCGATCAATTCCATTTCCGAGTTCGTATTCTGCAAGGTAAGAACATCTCCTACGTAATGAATCGAACAAAGTCTTGATTCCATCTTTTTCTTTTTTTTCGAACCATTGGAGCATGTAGAAGCATGTTGATTCTTGTTCGATTCATGTTCTAGTATGTTTAGAATCGAGTTCTACGGATCGAATCATGGAGAAAATCACTCCCCTTTATTTTTCATAATTACCGATTTTTATTTAGATTTTAGGGGTTTTCCGTAGTTCGATTTCTTTGATGTTTGATCGATAGATTAGTGTTCTACATATTGTTAATTGACTATATGAATTAATTTAGGTTTTTCTAAAAATAAAAGTTGAAGGATAAGAGATGAAAAATGCATGATTTAGTGTAGTAAATGTTATGATATGCTAGATTGATTAATAGAAATGAGATATACGATGTATGAGGATGATTATATATTTAATTGGGATTTTTCTAAAAATAAATTGAAAAATGTAAAAGATGAAAATGCGCCGTTAAGTTGAAGCTCGATAATATTTTGATAATATGGTTTACATATTAGTGATGCTCGTTAGATAATGATCGTTGTAGTAAAATTTGAACAAAAACGGAGAACGTAAGATTTTTAGTAAGAGACGAACCATCGACGATAAGTCGAGCATGAATAATGTTTTAGGTTTGTGATTCGAACCTTTGATAATCTTAATAGTTAATGATCGTGACCGTAAAGTTTCAACGAATTCTAAGAAGTTTCGATTATGAATAAGAGACGAAGAATCGAGTTTAAGAGCCGGTAGAAAAGTCGAATAAGGAAATCCCTTTTATTATTAATGATTGTTATTGATTGACGAACAATATTGTAGTTAACGACTTTTCCATCCGAGAAACGAGACGTTATGAGATATAGTTAAGAATCGAGAAGTTGTTGAACGAAATAGAAATTGAAGTTTGTTTTGGTATAGTAAATGGTTAGTTGGAAATGACGAGGAAATGCTCGTCGTTTGTTAATCAAAAGTCGTGAATATGAACCCGTTTAAAGGATACTGTATGTAGACTGTCTTGGGATGAAAATTTCGTGAAAATAAAAGTGGAATAGTATTGATCGAACCTAGGGAATCGTGCGTCGAGATTTTGTCAAGCATTAGGGTTTCGCGCGACTGTTTTGCGACGTTTCACGGAAACTGTCATCACTTTTAGCTCGCTTAACAAAATCGAGATCTGTAAATTGGAGAGTAAACTAGACACCCGTACCTTTCTTTTGGTATAAGATTCATCCCCTGTTTTCGTATGCTCTGTTCTGTATGAACTTACTGACTGTGTAGTGAGTATCCAAAGTCTAGTTTCCTAAGTTGAATCCTTTTCAACTTCGTTCCTTGTGAACTTTTAAGTCGTTCTAAGATATCGACATCCTTTTACCTACTGACCTAAATGTCGAGCAGTGAGCCGAGTCAGTTTGTAGACGAGAATTGATCGAAGTCTCGTCTATTTGTTAATCAAAAGAAAGTAGTAAAGTGTAAACGCCTAAAAGACTAAAAACCGTTTCGATTTCCTGTTTCTTTTATCGATTGCGTTCAAGTTGCTTAAGTCTATTTATTTATGATAAAAGGAGGAAGTCAGCACCGAGGATAGGACGGAAGACCAGAGACGGAAGCTCGATTAGTAGTTCTGCAATCAGTCAGGTGGGCTTTTCTATATACAAACTAAAATGAGCGATGCTCGAAAATCTTTGTTTACAAGCTTTGATAATTGTGCTTTCAAACGTGATAATCAGAGCATGAAATGATTTGTTTTTATGTGAGTTCTCTTGTACCCTTCTGAGTTAGCCGACCTGCTATCCAGAATTATTAGTTAGCCGACCTGCTATCCAGAATTATTAGTTAGCCGACCTGCTAACTAAAACGATCGGACTTTGAGTTAGCCGACCTGCTATCCAAAGTTAGTGTACACAGTAGCCGTTGTGTATGGAACCCTGTTGAGGGATGGCCAGCCACGGTGATAATTATTGGGCAAGATTTGAACGTAACATATGAGAAAAATGCTTGCGCAAGCTACATCGTGAAAATGAGTAAGAAAATGTTTAGTAGACACGAGCATTTATTGAAAAACCCCGGTGTGCTACAGAAATGAGATGCCTGATTTATCTATACTTATTATTATATTTTCGGCAACGTGCCCACTAAGTGCTTTTGTACTTAGCCCTGCATATGTTTTATAAAATTTGCAGGTTGAGCGACGAGAGCGGCGGTGGTTGATGTCGAGTTATGAAGTCGTGACTAGAATAAGAACTTGTATTCAGATTTACGTTTTTCCGCTGCCAAACTCCAATCTCTTTTTGAAGATAATGTATCTTTCTGTTGGGTCTAAACCCCGTACAATTAACTCAGTTTCTTTTGAGAACCTTGACGAGTGATCCTTCGAGATCAACTCTTTCTTTTATTATAATGAAGTCTTGTTCATAGTTGTTGGGAAATTTATTAAAGTTTTGATTGATTCCAAAACCAACTGACCCCAACCGAGTAGATGTTGCCAGATCCTAATGTTAGTAGTTAGGCTCGCTGTTTGAGCATTGTTAAGATTTTATCTTTACAGAACTCCAGCTGAAGACGACAACAAGGCTTCACTCAGATAGAACATCAGTTGTAAGAAAGACAACTGAGCGTTCATCAGATGAGAATTAAAAAGCAGGAAGATGCCAAAGTCAACTAAGGAAGATGCAAGAGAACATTAGTTGTAAGTAAGACAACTGAGCGTTCGGAGCCAACTGATCAGATACAAGAAAGACAACTGAGCGTTCAGATTCAGAACATCAGTTGTAGGACTCGAACCAAGAAGATCAACAGCATGAAGTGCAAGTCAGCTGAGAGTTCAACTGTTAGCATTCAGATAGAACATCAGCTGAAGAACAAGTCAGAAGAAGATCGAAACTCTCAACCGACTATCCTTTGTTGAAAGACTAATGTTGAGATTTGAAATTCAAACAAGGAAGTCACGTGAAGGTTTGACTCTCTGTCATTACCTCATCTGGCCCAACACAAGGCTGTCTCAGATGGAAAGCAGAAGCATGCAGTTGCCAAATCCGGAAAGTCTGCAGAGATGAGAGACAAGCCATCACTTTCAACGAACAGAGATCAACAACTCTTCCAACGGCTAGTTGATTCTCTCCGCCTATAAATAGAGGCCTTCATTCATTCACCAAGATAATAAGAAAACGAGACAGACAAGTACGAGAAGAGACCAAAGAGCGAAAGAAAGAACCAAATACTTCACACGAGCTGAACTGCATTCAATCTCTAAGAACATCATTAGTTGAGAGTTCTAGAGTGTTAGATTCTGTCTTAGTGTCTGTCTATCCAACCTTGAGAACATCACTAGTTGAGAGTTCGTAGAGTGTTAGATCATAGCTCACTTCTTGTTCGAGCTATTAGTCTGAAACCCACACTTTCATACACCTGAAAAGGTTGTTAGGACCCTACTCTTCCCGTAACTGAGTAGATAGGTTGATTAGTACCCGTAAACTAATCTGTAAGATTGATAAGTACCCGTAAACTTATCTCAACGGTTGCAAAGCCCGCGTAAGCTTTGTGGTTTGTCTAGAAGAACTTGGACTGAGTTGTGTGGACTCACAATTCCCCGTGGACGTAGGAGTTATCTCCGAACCACGTAAATCTTTGTGTGTTGTGTTTATTATTCAGTTATCTTATTGCATATTCAACTGACCATCTAACCATCATACAAACTGAATTTTTCCATATCAACTGTCTTGGTTATTGACCAACCTTGCACTTAAGCGTGAGTTGATTTTTATACGAATTAATTTCCACCACATTCCGCACATCACTTCACTTCCAGCTGAGTGTTTCTTACTCGGTTGTGATTCCAACTGAGTTGCATTACTCGGTTGTATTATTTTTAGGGGGTTGTTTTTAAAAGTTTTATGTGATGTATTCCCCCCCATACACCAGAACTCGTATCGGGACCATCAAGCGGTATCAGAGCAGTGGTTTAAAAGACTGCCGACTCTGTTTTACAAGGTGTGAATTCGAGGTGTTTTCTTCAGTGGTCAACTGAACAGATCTCTTTATCACGCTAGTGCATATCTGCTTGCATTTTTCTTCTGTTGTTGTGTGCAGATGGATGTAAAAGACAAGATCGTGGTCATATTCTCGGTTGTGAACTATACATCCTGGAGAACTCGGATGAAGAAGATCCTACTGTCAAAGCATCATCGAATGCAACAAGTACTCACATCCAGACCGATCATTATCAGAGAGAGAGTCACTCGTACTCCTACAAATCCCTATGATGGGGATGCAACTGTGGAGCTAATGGAGAAGAAGCCAGAAGACTTCACTCCAGAGGAAGCCAAAGTGAGCCAGTTGGACATCTGGGCTCAGAGCACAATCATGTCCACAGTTGGACAAGACTATCTTCCTTGGATAGAAGAGTGCGAAACCGCTAAAGAGATGTGGGATATCTTGGCATCTCTGAGTGAAGGAAGCGACGAAACAAAGGAGAACAAATTTTTCCATGCCTGTCAAGACTTTGACAACTTCTGCCTGAGAACTGATGAAACCATTGATCAGTTAGAGCTCCGGTTCATGGACATCATCAGAAGGATCCAGTCCATCCGAAGTGGAAAATATACTTTGAGACAAATCAACCTCAAAGTATTACAAGCTCTACCAGCTGAGTGGGATACCTTCACCAATATCCATGAGAGCCGAGCTGACCTTGGTGAGATGGGAACTGAAAGATTGTTCTCAATTCTGAAGGGAAATGAATACAAGGTGAACCGACGAAGGTCAACTCAGTCCTCGGTTCAGACGAGTCAACATGAGGATGTTGGTTCAATCACAAAGTCAGTAGCATTCCGAGCTGACTATTCAAAGCCGCGAACATCAAGGCCAACACGATCTGCGGACACAGCTACAAAGGAGCCAAGCAGAGAAGAGCTGCAACAGAATATAGCCGCCCTGTCAAAGAAGCTAGCTGACATGGACACTCGGTTCGGAAAATACAAGAGGTTCTACAAATCTAACCGAACTCGAGATAACTCAAAGCCTGTGAACAATGGTTGCTTTGAATGCGGCAAAGAGGGACATTTCAAAGCAGATTGTCCAGACCTCTCGAAGAAAGAGAGAGAAGCGTTGAGGGCCAAGCAAACTGGAAAGAACAAGGCCATGGTTGCAGAAGAAGCAGCTGACGACATGGACATCTTCACCGACATTGAAGATGAGGATGAGCTGACTTCCAACAACAACGCTATGGGTCAGGATCAATGCCTCATGGCACTTGGAACCGACCAGGATGATACTGAGGTACACTCTAGTCCTGCTAATTTAAATTCTTCCAATATTTCTAACATGTAGGAAACACTGGATGAAGAGTTAGAACCCTCCTGGAGTGACTTTCAAGAACTCAGTGAGGAACTACATCAGCAATCGGTTGAGTTTAAGAGTCTTCAAGAACAGTTCGCCAAACTTGAAGAATCCTTAACCGAAAAGGACGATCTGATCAAGAGTCAAACTAAAGAGATAGATAATCTCAAAAGTCAACTGAATGCGGTCAACCGAACTAATGCTCCAACCGACGAGGAGTTGACGAAGCAGATCAAGGAGCAACAAGATCAGTTGAAAAAGTAAGAGGCTCAGATCGACCAGCTGATAAAGAAGTCAGATGGACAAACCGAGCATATAGCTGTCCTCCTCAAAGAGTTGCAAACTGAGAAGGACAACTTGATAAAGCTATATCAGTCATCCAAGATCATCGAGAATCTCATCAGTTACAGCCGACAGATGGATGACGTGTCAGGACTCGGTTATGATGTAATCAAGGATACTGGAATTCCTCCAGCAACCTTCATCAAAGCTGTGGAAGTAAAGGTTGTCGAACCTAACACAGTTGAGTCTGAATCTCCCCAAAGTAATCCAACCTCCACTTCTCAGCAAGCTCAACCGACTAAGGAAACTTCAACTGAGAAAGGAAAAGGAGCAGTAGATGGAGAACAGAACATTCCATCGGTTGGGACATCAACTGAGGGGGAATGTTCCAAGAGTCAGAAGAGGAACCAGAGGCGTCGGAGATACAATCGAAACCGAACTCAGAACTGATCTCTGAATCGACCTCAGAGCCAACATCAGAAAGAATGGAACCGACCGCAGAACCAACAAGGATCCAACCATCTGAATCAACAGCGGTTCCATCATCAGTTCAACCAGAGGTTCCAACCGAGTCAACCGATGAGGAACAGTTCGAACAACTGGTGATATTCATGCCACATCATGAATCAACAACAGGGTATGAACAGCTATCGACATCAGTCAGGAAGATGGAATCAGAATCAGCCACAAAGATTCCAACATGGCGTCCGACCTCATCGACAAAACCAACAAGATAAGAATCACCATCAAAACAGGGGGAAAACCTCTCCTCCGAAAGCTCACAATGGGAGAAATCCATCTCCTCCCAAGAAACAGAACATCACTACTAACAACAAGCCTAAGGATAACCGAGGTGTTGTTATAGTTGATAATGAAGGGAAAGTGATCTGGAATGATAAATCTATCCGAGTATACAGGGAAAAACGACCCACAGTTCAAGGGGGAACTGGTTCTAACCCTTCAGGACCCAACTAAAATTGGGGACCTAAGCAAGTTTCTCTTTGCAGGTACAAGAGAAACAGCTGAGAAAGAATAAAGCTTCACGAACCATGTGGGTGATGGATAGTGGATGCTCGAAACACATGACAAATCTGAAGGATTTGCTTGGGAGTTTCGTGGAGAAAGAAGAACCATCAGTTACCTTTGGTGACAACTCACAGAGGCTACGGTACCCTTGAAACCAACCACGTGTCGATTTCTAATGTTTCATATGTTGATGGATTGAAGCATAACTTGCTCTCCATCAGCCAATTCTGTGATAATGGTTTCTCTGTCAAGTTTGATGCACAGGGTTGCAGGGTTAAAAATGTCGGAACAAAGCAGGTCATATTGTTGGGAAATCGATTGCCAACCGGAAATGTCTACTATGCTGACTGGAACAGTAGTCCTCCTGACACCTGCCTGTTATCAAAGAGCAGTTCAGATGTGAGCTGGCTGTGGCACAAAAGGCTCAACCATCTGAATTTCAAGACTATGAACCGACTTGCCAGACAAGAACATGCAAAAGGCATACCAAACCGAGTGTTTTCAACAACACATATCTGCAGTGCATGTCAGCTGGGAAAGCTCGCTAGATCCTCCTTTCGGTTGAAAACAACTCCCTCAACCGACCGAGTGTTACAGCTGATCCATATGGATCTCTTCGGGCCAATTACACCAAAAAGCATGAATGGTAACGAGTATACCCTTGTTGTTACTGATGATTATTCTAGGTACACGTGGATCATTTTCATGCGTAACAAGAGTGATACCCGAGATGAGCTACCCAAGCTGATGGATCGGATATCGAACCAACAAGAGATGAAAATTATTTCTATCCGATCAGATCGTGGAACCGAGTTTCTAAATGAAACCATCATCGAGTACTGCGAGAAGCATGGAATTACTCATCAAACATCAGCTGCACGTACTCCGCAACAGAATGGAGTAGCCGAGCGAAGGAAACGAACGCTGAAGGATGCAGCTACATCCATGTTGACAAGCTCAGCTCTGCCAAAGAGATTTTGGGCTGAGGCCATCAACACAGCCTGCTACACCCAGAACTGGTCTCTTCTAACCAAGCGGTTGGGAAAGACACCATACGAGCTATGGAGACGCAGGAAGCCAGATATTTCATATTTTCGCGTTTTTGGTTCTAAGTGTTATATTCACAACAATGGGAAGACTCAGTTGAAAACTTTTGATGCCAAGGCTTCGAAGGGGATATTTCTCGCATATGCCGCTCGGATCAAGGCTTATAGAGTTTTCAACAATAGCTCTCGTGTTGTGGAGATAACACCTCATGTTAGTTTTGATGAATCTACTTTTGAGTGCAGGGAACAGGCTAAAGGACAACATGGTGATCCACAAGTTCCACCAGCTCTCACCAGATCGCAGACTCTAAGGGAAAAGAATCTAGCTGAACCATTGGTATGGGCAACCGAGGATGATGATCCATATTCCTCTGAAGATGAATGTGAAGACCCCAACTCATCTCAAGGGGGAACTTCAGCTGGTGCCACTCCAACTGCATCAGCATCCGAAGCCCAACCGAGCCCGGTTCAAAATATTGTCAATATTGAGGATCCAGACTCAACAGCTGATCAATCTTCAGTTCTGAAGATTCAAACATCTCCTACGGCTCAGGATTCACCATCAGTTGAAATCCTGGAACAGCCACTGTTGGAAGAAGAAGGAAGACGCAACTGAAGATGGTATGAAGACCATTCCACTGACAACATCATCGGGGATCCAACCGAAGGTGTGCGTACAAGGAGCAGAGTTGCAAATCCAGATTCGACTGAGGAAGATTCTAACACTTACGCTCAATATGCTGAAGAGTTGGCAGTTCTTGAGGAGTTCGAGCAAGCTGGAGATGTTGCCATGATTTCTTGCTTTGTAGCTGATGTGCTAGAACCGAAGAATGTTGTGGAAGCTCTCAACTGTGTTCACTGGACAACAGCCATGCAAGAAGAACTGAACGAATTTCTACGCAACTGTGTATGGGAGTTGGTAGAAAGACCAAATGGTGTCAAAGCCATTGGATTAAAATGGATTTTCAAGAACAAAAGAGACGCCATTGGATTCATCGTGAGGAATAAGGCAAGGTTGGTAGCTCAGGAATATTGCCAACAAGAAGAAATCAATTTCGAGGACTCCTTCGCGCCAGTTGCAAGACTGGAAGCCATCCGGATCTTTCTAGCCTATGCTGCATTTCACAAGTTCAAGGTCTATCAGATGGATGTGAAGTGTGCCTTCCTCAACGGTGATATCAAGGAAGATGTATATGTTGAACAGCCTCCAGGTTTTGAGACTGGAGATGGAAGAGTGTACAAGTTGAAAAAAGTAATCTATGGATTGAAGCAAGCACCCAGGGCTTGGTATGACACTCTTTGTGGTTTTCTTCTGAACTCGGGGTTCAAACGAGGGTCAGTTGATAAAACACTGTTCACCATCAAAGTTGGAGAAGATATACTTGTTGTGCAAATCTATGTTGACGACATCATATTCGGTTCCAAGTCGGAGGAGCTGTGTGAAAAATTCTCAAATCTTATGAAGGAGAAGTTCGAGATGTCGATGATGGGGGAGATGAACTATTTTCTTGGACTTCAAGTGAAGCAGTCACCAGATGGGATTTTCATCAATCAGTCCAAGTATACAAAGGAGCTCATCACCAAGTTCGGATTGCAGACAAGTAAGACCTCAAGGATCCCGATGAATACTAACTGGAAGATTGAACCTGGAATTGAGGGAAAGCTCGTAGATGCCAGTAAGTATAGAGGGATCATCGGTTCTTTGCTATATCTAACCGCCAGTCGGCCAGACATATCTTACGCAGTTGGAGTGTGTGATCGGTTCCAAGTTCAACCGAAGGAAGCTCACATGTTGGCAGCAAAGAACATCATCAAGTATCTGAAGGGTACAGTTAATGTTGGGTTGTGGTATCCAACCGACGACAATATTCAACTGACCGGATACTCAGATGCAGATCTAGCCGGAGATCGGTTGGACAGGAAGTCCACATCTGGACACTGTCAGTTCATGGGAAGCAAGCTAGTTTCGTGGTTCTCCAAGAAACAAGCTTGTGTTGCCACTTCTACAACCGAGTCAGAGTACATGGCTGCCGGTAGCTGTTGCATGCAAGTGTTGTGGCTCAAGCAACAATTGAGAGACTATGAAGTTGCAACTAGACAGGTTCCCATTCATTGTGATAGCTCAAGTGCCATTGCTATCTCTTTGAATCTTGTTCATCATTCTCGGACGAACGATATTGACATCCGACATCATTTCATCCGAGATCATATTGAGAAAAAGGATGTTTCCATGGAGAAGATTCCAACTGAGATTCAGAGAGCTGATATCTTCACCAAACCTCTAGCCGAAGCGCGGTTCAAGATGTTATGTGATTTACTTGGATTGTTGGATCCATCAGATGAGGAACCAGATGAGGTGAAGAGATAGATATCCATCTGAGGGGGAAGTTCAGATGAAGGGGGAATCTCAGATGCGGATCACCAACCGAAGACATCAGACATCAACTGAACAGACGAACTCGAGTCAGCTGATGGTATGCTGCAACGTTGGATCAGACATCAGCTGAACAGACGAACTCGAGTCAACTGATGGTATGCCGCAACATCGGAACACAGCTGATTCCAACATCAGCTGACAGGTGAACACAACTGATTCCGACATCAGCTGATAGGTAACATTTATGGCTGAAGGTGTTATGATCTTAAATGAGAATGTTTGAAATAAATTCAAACATTCTTGAGCATGTCAGTTACATTAAAATAGCCATCATGCCGCATTTAATGTAAAGTACGGCTGAACATCAATAGCCTACTTTATAGTGCGACTGGGCTAACATGAAAACAGTTCACCTTCTCACGCGCTGGTTGGAACTCGGTTCGTGACGTCAAGTCAAAGCTAGTCAATAGTCGCGTAATCTCAGCCGTTGATGGATTCGCGCCATTCAACCCTAGCCGTCGATTTCAACCGAGCCTAAAACCTATAAATGGCAGAAAATCAGGAAGTGATCTCTTACTTTCCTCATTCGTATTTATCTGCAGTAACTGTTCATCATCGTCTCAGATTTTGTCTAACCATTTACTGCAAGTTTTTCTTTCCTTCTTATATATACCTTCTCAGACGTATTAAATGGCACCCAAAGGAAAGAAAATGGCTTCTTCCAGACCCTCTCTAGTCCCCACATCTTATGAATAATCGTTCGACTTGCTGATCTCAAAAATACACTTTGAGCAGATTCTATCTGACGAAGAACTGGAGTCGCCGGTACTGTCTCCCCTCGCCGATATTCTCAGGGAGAACGGCCTATTGGAATCGGCGAAGCTTTTCCCCTCCCACCTGCTCAGGCGCCAGGTCGGAGAGTTTTACGTCAATCTGCAGTCGCCCATCGATAGCAGAGATGGCGTCGTTACAGAGGTTTCTTGCCGTCAACGGGACGTTCCGGCCAGAACCATCCGCCATGTGACCGTCCCCATTGCTGTTTCCGACTTCCTTCGCTAAGTCATTCCGCCGAATCATTCCGCCACAGAAGCCGATGAGTTTCTGGAGAATGCTCTCATCACTCTGGAGAAGTTGAAGAGCAATATGCAGAGGACGAAGTTGAAGCTGGAGCATCGACTTTTGTTCGATGTTGTCTCCAAAGTCTTGTTCGGTTACAGTGGTGCCTTCGGAGATATCAGCCAACCTAAGCTCAAGCAATTGATTGCTTTGGAGCACAGACACAAGCACAACGTCGACTGGTTCAAATATTTTGAACACCAGCTGACTGTGGAGAGGCAGAAGATCTCCGAGACTACAACTGAATCCGAGGAGAAGTTGTTGAGTGTCAAGGGAACTCTCAACTTCGGTTGCAAAATCTCTGCTCTGATCCTGCTCGCAACCAAGGGTCAGAACATGGTCTGGGAGGACTTCGAGGAGACCCCCGTGAAGAAGTTGATGCTGTTCCCAACAACAAAGAAAGCTCAAGAGGTGATTAGGAGTGTTTATACTCCTAAGGAGAAGAAGGATGCTGGGAAGACAGCTGAGGCAAAGGATACAGCTGAAGAGGAACCAGCTGTCAGCCGCCCCACAAAATCTAAAGCTGCTCGCCTACAACGAGCTGAGTCGGAGAAGGAGAAAGCTGAGGAGTCTGCCAAGAAGAAGCTGAGAGTTCGCTTCAAGAAGATGGTGGCAGCACCAGCTGAGGATATTCCAGCTGAGGAGCCAGCTGCTGATGTACCAGCTGAGGATGTTTCAGCTGAGGAGCCAGCTGCTGATGTGCCAGCTGAGGGTACGCCAGCTGAGGAGGAGGTACCAGCTGTGGAGGCGCCAGCTGAGACGGCACCAGCTGAGGAGCCATCCGAGTCCAGCCACTCAGCTGAAGCAGCTGCCTTCGAGATCGTTCCTCGCGCTGCTGATGAGGCAGATGGGATGGAAACAGACCTGACCTCAGATGCTTCTTCCTCCTTTGAGGAAATTGAAGACATTCCAACCTCCCCCACGGTAGGAGCTGATGCCGTACCGCCTCAAGAGCCTCTCGCTCTCTCAACCGATCAACAACCAGAGATTCCGAGCTCATTGCTCGATGCCAACATTGAAACCATCTCTTCGGCCGATGTTGATGAACCTGTTGATACCCCACTCGCCACAGAATCCAATATTCCGAGCTCCCAGCTCGATGCCAATGTTGAGACCACCTCTTTGGCCAATATGGATGAAACTTTTGAACCATTGACATATGAAAATCTTTTTCCCTCCCCAATCGATGACGAAGCTGATCGTCAGGCTGTCGCAATGGAGCATGAAGGCAAGGTGGCCTATTGCTTCCAGAAGCTGATCGGGATGTTCCCAGAAGCTCGCGACATGCCAATTTTCGCTACACTTGGAACCGAGCTGCTGTACCAGTTCAACCTAATCTTCAGTCACTGGTATGTGAAGGAAGATACTGTGAGGGTACACAACTGGAACCAGCTAAAGGCGGACGAGTCACGCATCCAAGATTACTTCAACTACACTAATCTGGAGGTGGCCTACAACAACAAGGTTGCGCTGCTCACGCGTCGTCTGGACCTGAGCAAGGTGGAAGGCTCAGATACCCGGGAGACTGCTGGACAAGACTGTATTGACTTCCTCGACAACATGCTAATCAAGTCAGCTGAGTTCCTTAATGACCTGGACGCAGCCGCTGCCGCAGCGAAGGAAGAAGAAAAAGAGCTTCAACTGTACCTGGCCAACTGTCAAGCCATGGTTACAGTTGAGCAGCCAGCTTTGATTGAACACCAAGCTCCAGCTGATCAGCTAGCGCCCTCAACTGAAGACATTTGCGAGCTGATAGCTGAGAGGGTGAACCAACTGAGGACGGAGATGCTTGCCAACTTCCAGCAAAACAAAGAAGATCAGCTGAGGATGTTGGAAGTACAAGAGGAGAAGAACAAGCAGCTGATGGAGGAGAATGTTTCACTGAAGATAAAGCTGGACGAACTCTCCTTCTCCACCAGCCAAGACTTATCTGATCTGAAATTAACTGTTCTGGGGATCAAGTCTGAGCTGAATATCTTCCAGTCCATCTCTGATTCTAACCTCGCCAAATCCCAACAGACTCAGGATAAAAAATGGGAGTCTCGGTTCGAGTCACGCTGGGCTGAGTTCGTTGCTTTCCAGACTGAGATAACTGAAACATTCGCTGGATTGAGGAAAGCCGAACAAGAGCGCCATGAATCCGAACTGGCGAAGAAGGTCGGAATAGAGTGCGTGGTCGATGAACTCTTCAACCGCATCCAACAAGCCGAACAACAACTCACCTTTCTGGATGGATCAGTAGCAAGCCTTGTTGCTGATGCCAAAAAGGGGGAAGATAAAAAGGGGAAAGAGGAGTTGGATGTTGAGATGCAGGGGGAAGATGAGACCCAGGCTGAAGCTACTGCAAAATCTCAGCCGAGGAGGAAGACTGCACAGAAGAAGAAGTCCGCTCCCAAGTCAACCGACGTAGGTGGAGCTGAAATGGAAAAAGACTTGGAGCAGGCGGAGCAGTTTGGAGTTTCCTACAACTCCATAGCCGAGATCGCAGCCGAGCTTGATTCAGAACTCGACGGTATCACAACCGAAGAGTGCATTGCTGCTGCCAAGGCTATGGATGTTGCTGAGAAAGATTACATGAATCCTAGTTGGATCAAGAAGTTCGCTGCCAGCCAAGCTTGAAGAGTCAACCAGTTCGAGGAGGAGCTGACCAAGATAACCAAGAACCTGGATAGGAACATTGCCTCTCGCAGCCGACGCCGCATTGACAAACATCAGGTTAAGGCTGAAGCTCGGCTGAGGCAACAGAGGTTTCCAGGAAAGGTCAAGGTCCAAAGTCGGTTCAGGCACGTGGACAAGTGGATGCCAGTTGAGTGGAATGAAGACTGGGAGTCATTCAAGCAAGAATTCGTGAATGACTTCTCTTACAGAAAAGTCTTCTCAACTGATGATCTGAGGAAAGCGTTCAAGGAAGCCCTGACCGAGTTGCACACTGGGGACCCAGGCATGTTCAGCCAGTTCAGGCGTACAATGATAGATGCAAAACTGGATATGAACACAGTTCCGGTCCCTCAGAAGGTTACATATCGGCCTCCCTTCCTCCCAGACTCTCGAAACCCCGACCGACAGAAAATATCAGCTGAGGCAAGGCAAGTTTGCAAAGAGCACGGGGTTGACATAGCAAAGGAGTCAGAAGCGAAGAGAGAGATTTTTGTTAGAATTTTTAGCAAATATGGGCTTAAGTTTTAGCTCAGTTAGTTCTTGAGCAACTGATGTAATTTTTATTTTTGTGCTTATCTTGTAACCATCAGTTGTAATAAAAAATATTCAGTTATACGATTCAACTTGACATACAATTTCTCATTGTCCAAGCTCTGAATCGCTAAGTTATTTCAATATCATGTTATAACTGTGCTAACCCTTTGATGATTTTGGATAGGTCAGTAGGATTTAGATCAGTTTGCTTTGTAAGAATTTTATAAGGGTTTTGGCATCATCAAAAAGGGGGAAATTGTTGGGAAATTTATTAAAGTTTTGATTGATTCCAAAACCAACTGACCCCAACCGAGTAGATGTTGCCAGATCCTAATGTTAGTAGTTAGGCTAGCTGTTTGAGCATTGTTAAGATTTTATCTTTACAGGACTCCAACTGAAGACGACAACAAGGCTTCACTCGGATAGAACATCAGTTGTAAGAAAGAAAACTGAGCGTTCATCAGATGAGAATTAAAAAGCAGGAAGATGCCAAAGTCAACTAAGGAAGATGCAAGAGAACATCAGTTGTAAGTAAGACAACTGAGCGTTCGGAGCCAACTGATCAGATATAAGAAAGATAACTGAGCGTTCAGATTCAGAACATCAGTTGTAGGACTCGAACCAAGAAGATCAACAGCATGAAGTGCAAGTCAGCTGAGAGTTCAACTGTTAGCATTCAGATAGAACATCAGCTGAAGAACAAGTCAGATGAAGATCGAAACTCTCAACCAACCATTCTTTGTTGAAAGACTAATGTTGAGATTTGAAATTCAAACAAGGAAGTCACGTGAAGGTTTGACTCTCTGTCATTACCTCATCTGGCCCAACACAAGGCTGTCTCAGATGGAAAGCGGAAGCATGCAGTTGCCAAATCCGGAAAGTCTGCAGAGATGAGAGACAAACCATCGCTTTCAACGAATAGAGATCAACAACTCTTCCAACGGCTAGTTGATTCTCTCCGCCTATAAATAGAGGTCTTCATTCATTCACCAAGATAACAAGAAAACGAGACAGACAAGTGCGAGAAGAGACCAAAGAGCAAAAGAAAGAACCAAATACTTCACACGAGCTGAACTGCATTCAATCTCTAAGAACATCATTAGTTGAGAGTTCTAGAGTGTTAGATTCTGTCTTAGTGTCTGTCGATCCAACCTTGAGAACATCACTAGTTGAGAGTTCGTAGAGTGTTAGATCATAGCTCACTTCATGTTCGAGCTATTAGTTGGAAACTCACACTTTCATACACCTGAAAAGGTTGTTAGGATCCTACTCTTCCCGTAACTGAGTAGATAGGTTGATTAGTACCCGTAAACTAATCTGTAGTGTGGTTGCTCTTAAGATCGTTGAATATATTGCGTCAGGCACTTCTTTTGATGCCGTGGACTAGACCAAAACTGCCTCGATCCGTGATGATTTCTGTCATGACATATTCCGGCTTCGAATATCTGTGAATGTGATCATGAATATCTTGTGTTAAATATTCATATTTGGTACCTTTCTGCTACTTATTTATTCTATTAACAAACAATAACTTAGGTAATTAGAGCATTTTATTAGTTAACGTCTTTGAGCCAGAAATTAGCAAACACTCTCCAGCAGTTAGGCCGAGTTTGAACGTGAATTTCTTTTAAATGGTGAAGGATCAGCCCATGAGCCCTATATGGATTCGAAGCCCTATGGGTCTACTTTCATATGGATCAGACGAAGAGTCATTTGAAGTTTTCTACAAGAAGTTATGGCTGTTTATCTGGAAGGTGCCTGAAAATCCGAAAATCTGCCAAGTGGAAGTCTTTTCATATTTTAGCTTTTAATTTATGAGTTGTTCATGTATGTGGGAAAAACAAGTGCATTAGTTTGTATTTAATAAGGGTAATGAAGGGGTGTGAGATGCTAGTATAAATATATGTAATGTGAGTGAGTTCTGGCACATTGGAATCAAAGAAAATATATATTCTAAGTCTCTCGACTTTGTTTTAGAAGATGGATTTCTTCTCTTTTTTCTCTTAACCTCTTTGGTGGATTCCATAGAGTGAAGAGCCCCGTACGAGTGTTTCTTGAGTTTCCTCCTCTCTTCTTCATTTCTCGGTATCAGTCTTTAAAAAAAACAGTAACTCCACCTGGCACTGATTAATATCAAGTTTTATTTATCTTTCTGCGGTGTATATTCCGCATTCAGCATTGACATTCCCTATCTTACAGTGTCTATTTAGCCTTGGTGGAGCCACATTCATGAGAGTTGGGCTAAATGGGCCCAATCCATTTACTATACTAACCTAATTATTATACTTTTTTTTGTTCATAATGTCATGGAAAATACAAAAAGTTGTGTGAGCAAAAAATAATGGATACCAACTTACACGATCTAACTGAATTGACTAAATTCAGTTACATGCACTCACACTTTTGTATCAGGAATTTGAATTGTTTTATTTTATTGGTCATATAAACATAATTTATGTTGTCTCGTATTTGACAAGTTGATTGCAAACGCTGTTATTTATCTTCGAACAACATCTATAGAACATATCATTGATTTCATAGCTTCCTTGTTAATATCTAAATTTGTGTGATAATAATTTATATTTACATACATTAACTTAACAAATATTTTAAACAACTACTCCCTCCGTATTAGTTATAAAGTCCCAATTTAAATTGGCATGAGTATTAAGAAAATTGGTAAAGTATTTTTGAGTGGGGTAAAAATTAGAAAGTAGAGGTAGTGGTATTGACAAAAGGTAGTGATAAAGTTGTTGGAAGGTGGGTCCATCAATGATAAATGAGTGTAAATAAGAGAGATTCTTGAGGGTGTATGAGTCCATAAAGTGAAATGGGACTTTTTAAAAAATACATGTGAAATGTATGAAATGGGACTTTATAAGTAATACGGAGGGAGTACAATTTAGTAAATCTATACATACATAAGCAGTCTATATACACAACATTAACGTCACCACAGTATAAACATGAAACTGTACGCATATTTACATATACCTAATCTACACAACAATCTAAACGAGTATGTAGATATCATGATTTTACCCTACATATAATAAGGATTACCACTGTTATATCCATCAGCATGTTCTTTAGTATCTCATGGCCTAATCGATGATATTTAGATCCCATGCTAACTGCGCCTCGTAAATTCACTTCAAATCAACGGTTCTTAGCCTTGCATCGTTAAATTTGGTGACAAGCTTTGCATACAATGGCTCTTCTTCTGACCGGAACTTACGGAACAAGTTCGGTTCCTGCATGAAGCCCACGACAATAGCAAATGTTATCCAAATATATATATCCTATTTGGACTTCAAATTTCACTCTCCACGGACGCACATATACGTATTATATCATACCCATAATTTAATTAACTCACACAAATATATAAGGATTACCGTTCCAATACATATGTAATAGTCCCTCATTACTGTAGCTTTTTTGGTAGCCGTATCGAACGTCACACCATCAGTGCCGATAAAGGCTTCAAACAAGTGAATCCTTGTTTTAAGTTGCATTATCTTCATCACAATGTCGTAGCCCGACTTCATTCGGCGACCACCGGTGTTTATTTTTATTTGTTGTGCAATTCATGGCAACTCATTATTGACTGCCTTCCTGTCTTCAAAGTCCACATGCGGAATGCACCCGTACAGAGCATCCACCAACGCCTCTTCTTCGCTCCCGCTTCAGTGGTTGAATGGAATTCGTAGGTTGTCCATCGTTGTCTTTTACTTTTTTTTTTTTTTTTTTTTTTTTTTTCTGTTAATAACAAAGGTTATGGGGCATGCAATGGAGATGTTAAAGAACATTATATAATGAGTCACATAGGTGGTTTTTCGGATAGGGTGGGCTGCAACTGAAAATTCGCAACGACTGGGGAAATGGTTCATGCGCAACCGCTGTGCAGAAATATTGCTCTACCTCGCATGTCTCAAGGCTAAACAAAAGCGGGCTCAACATTTCTGTTTTAAATTCGCACATTTGGGCTGACCCAATTAAACCAATTACTCCTATAGTGTGACTGCAAAGACATAGGCCCTATTCGCACTTTTGAACTGTTTTTGGCCTACTTCAATTATTTGGCCCTCGAAATATTGATGATTGTCACGAATTACAAAAAAAAATAAAGGGAAAAAAAATTCTTATTACACTTACAATATTCCTCTACCAAAGCAATGTTGGACCTTTTTTAGTTTTTTTATTACAAATCTCAACTTTTGTAACCATTTTTTTTCGTAATATTTTTAGCAGGATATTTATTTATTATTATGTTGTGGTTCATTAGGGTGGTTCCAATGGTTGGGTTCCAACAAATGGAATCCAACTCCAACCATTGGAGCAGCTTCCAAAAGTTGGAAGTCTGCAAATAGTTGTGAAGCTTGGCACACAGCTTCAAAGAAATTTGTGGGGCCTAGGCCGCGTTATACTTCAATCTGTGGTGGAGACCTAGCCCTCTTTATGGGGCGAGTATCATCCACGTTCGAGTACAACCGAAAAGTTTGGAAACAGTGACAACAAGTTTATTTTTATTTTTATTTTTCTTTTCCTTTCATTAACATTTGAATTTTAATCATTTCGATGTCTAAAATGCCATTAAAATATATCCAACATATATCTTATATATATTGAAGATCATAAAGTATTGGACATATAAATCATAAAAATTGTTGTTGAAACGAATAAGTTATGATACTTTAAACAAAATATCATTAGTTTATATAATAACTAAATATTCAAATTAAGGAATATATTTGTAAACATTGTTAACGATTTTGTGACCTTATTCACATTATTTTTTCTGTTACCGTAACTTTTTCCATTTTTATTTTTGTTAATAATGATTTATATTTAATATTTCAATTTAAATATATAATTCAAGCTATATTTAACATGGTATATACTGCAGTGGGATCCTATTTATATTGGAAGCTCAATTCATTGTTGCAGAATATTTAAGAAAAATAGTTTATGGATTATAAAAACTATTGTGGCACTGACGTGGAAGGTTGGAAGTTGGAAATAGGCTCCAACCATTGGAACTTACCTTAGTAACCTTTGTTGCTATTATCTTTAAGGAATCATTAATATCATTATCTTTTTCCATCTACAGTTTCGCACAAGGCTTTATCAAATACCTATGTACATCTAATAAACACAGAAATTTATATATGAAGGACTACTTTTTAAAATAGTCCATTAACTAGGTATTTTGATATATTCTTACATGATACCCCTTTTCACCGCATATATGTTTATGGTTTTGTTTTACATAATGTTTCTAACATTATATGTAAGGGCCCATACTCCACTGTTTCACCTAGCCCGTCGTCGCACACATGAGCTTACGATCTTGCATTTGTTGTTCAATTACCTACAAATAATCATGTTCAACTTCATACTATTAAAATAAGCCATACAATATGCACTCCACTGTATACATTTTGCCTCAACACTCTATAGGACGTCAAGAGATTAAGCACCAACCTAAACTACTAATTTGATTCTTTATTTATTATTTATTCATGTGCATTGCAATATGTGAATGAAAAATCTTAAAATATGGTGTATTGTGCCCCACTCATGTGGGTTCAACATTAGTAAAACACTAGTATTACTCCCACGCGGTGCGTGGTCTTGTCACTTTATATATTACTCTGTTCGATCCGCTAATAATGCCTCTCTTTCCTTTTCGTCCGTCTCATTGAAAATGTCCACTTTCTATAAATAGAAATATTTAACTCTTCAAAACTGATAGGGCCTACCATTTTCCATCCTTTTACACTTACTCGTTAATAAACCGTGCCTAAAAAATAAGGAACATTATCAATAGGTTGGAGGAAGTACGTTTAAAGAAAATAAAATATATTAATGAAATAATAAATTAATAAATTCAGCTTCCAAAAAATTAATTACTAAAAAGGTACATGCAATAAAAAGTTCGAAATTGATGAATCGGGTGTAATATACAAACATGGCACCCAATATTTCAACTAAGGGATGCAAAATTACACAAAATGAATCTTTAGTATCCTCAAATTGGTTCAATTCATCTCGTCCGACGAGCATCGGTTTTTCAATTTCAATGTTAACAGTGATTTACCCTTATAATGATTTGGTAATAAAAAATATTTGAAAACAAAACTACACCTTATCTTATACTCCCTCCGACACATAATAAGTGGCTCATTTCATTTCGGCACACCTATTAAGGTGAAGGGTAAAAAGTGATTAAAGTGGTATGCCCCACAACTTTTGAAGGGTTAATTGTTTTCTTATTCGGAAACCAGCCACTTGTTATGGGACACCCCAATATGGAGAACCAGCCACTTATTCTGGGATGGATGGAGTATAAAAATGAATACTACGATTAAGGAAACACACAACTCTCACAATCATCCATCATAATCTCCAATCAAATTTGCACAAATTAATAGTCATACACCTTTCTTGTTCACCATGTACACACACAAAATAATGAAACCAACATTGATCCTTTAATTTATTATAATTCTTGACAATAACTTTGTATCTTATCATATTAGAGGGAATATACATTGATGACTGTAAGTTTAAATATAATCTACAAGAAATAAATAGTGAAATATCAATCAACAAAATTTGATTGCTTATAATTATGTTCAAATTATTAAGAATGGAAATCTATATACTATTACATACGGATGGTGTTGAATTACATTAACAAAAAAACAAAAATAATGGGAACTTCTCTTTTCCCATAACTACTGTTAGTATCATTATATTTGTACGTATGATTAATATATCAATACACTACAATAAGATTTTCTAGGATCGAACGACTATTTTTCATCTCGAACCATAAAACACTCGACTACATAGAAATTACTATACCAACAAAAAAATATGGACTATCGATCCACTAATATATAAGCCTCTATTGTTTGTTTAACAGGCTACGTAATTACAAAAACGAATTTTATAGTAATGAAGTGCTTGTACTCTTCTTCTCTCATTGTACAATTCTATACATCTCTTCGTCTTTAATTTCATCTTCTAGTTGACCAAATGCAAGGATCGAGTTTTTATACTTTCACCTATGGGAATAATCATATTCGAGCCTAGCTATATTGTAATAAAAACTCATAAACTACATAAAAATGTTTACGCCAATGTTTTTTGGAACATTGTAAATTTTGTCATAGTTTTATTTAGTAGGAAAAATTGGAATCCGACAAGCACAGAGAATTATGCTGAAGTGTGGATTAAATTGGTGTAACATTCTATAATTTATAGGTAGATATATATTATAAAATACGGCAACTTATTAATGAATTAATATTTTGCCTTAAATTATGTTCTTGTAACGTTTCAATATTGCATTATCGATTGACAAATATTGATGACAAATAATAGTACTGACTTTAATTAGAGATTATAAATAAATTATTTTTTTAATTATTGTATACCTACAAAATGAAAGAATAGTTCATATTCTTTTTGTTTAGCACTCAAGTTGCAAATCAATTAATTAAACATCATGTGTCGAAATATGTGTAAATCTTTGATTACTAAAATTAATCCAAACTAGGGCCATCAATTTTTTTATTAATAATTTTTAATCTATATAATACGTATATATCCTTCCAAATCTTTTATAAAATATATAATTCTTTTTGTCTGTAATACCCCGAACTTTTTTAAGTTCCTAAATGCGTATTAATTTAATTAATATGCCTATATGATGAGTTTTGAGTGCTAAAAATTTTTGCGGAAATAAATTTTTCTGTGAAATGAGGAAAATTCCCTTATATGCTTTAATGTGATTTTTCTCGTTTCGATTATTCGAATCGAGTATGTGATGAATTGATTGAACTTACTTATATGAGTTTGAGATTGAGTATGAATTTTGGAATTTTCTGAGAATTTTTATTTTTAGATGAATAGTAACACAAATCGAGAAATTACTATTCATCGACCGACTCCGAATTTAATTTAATTAATTTCCTTGGAATCTAAAATTTATTTTAAGACCTTTGAGATAAGTCGGAGAATTTTCCTAGATCATTTGAGTGAAGTTTAAAAATAAATTGTTTAACGACTCGTATAGTCGAGCAATTTTTATGAACTTATTTGTTAGAGGGAAATCTTGACATAAAAATTAGATCATTGGATTCCTTAAATTATTTTGAGAGATATAAGATGAATTAGAGAGAATTTTGACATTGAGAAAGAGACGAGAAGGGTTATGAAATGTTTGAGGGAATAAAATAAAATGACGAGGATATTTTCTACCGTAAAACTTTTATTTCCAGGTATAATTAGCAGTTAAAAACTGCATGCTTATTCAAAATAGTAATGTAATATCCCGGATATTTCTTCGGTCGTCAAAATAAAAATTTAATTATAAATTAAGGCTTTGCACGCCTAAGTTAAGGATTTTCGATTCTAAGACTGACGGTGAAATCCGTTTCTGAAAATAAATTCCAGAAGTCGGTCGAACGACTACTGTATTAGGGTTTTCGCGTCCAATAAAATTTTCGTCCGAAAACTCAGATCGAAAAACCGTCAGACTTTACATTCACTTTTTCTTCGATACGAGTTCACTGGAGAAAGTCAGTTCTTATTATTTTTTCGGGCGAATTTTGGATTGTCTTATCCCGACTTTTTATCGGATTTCGGAAATCGAAATATGCTTTCTGAGTAAGTGATTTATTTCTAATCTAACGGTCGAATTGGATTTCGTCAAAAACATAACTGTCTAGGGTTTTAATTTCTCGATTTTATAACGTCGTATTAGACCCGTAAACGAGATATTTCCGGCAAATAAATCCCCCTCCAAACCGCCTAATACATGAGTCATCACCTTTTGTTAGATATTTCTCACTTTATGGAATAGTATAACACTTAGTCATCTCTCTCTTCTCTCCCTCCTTTACCGCCATCACTACTTCTCTCTCTTCTCTCTCACTTTCTTCCATTGTTAAGAGTTCTTCAAGCTTTCAAAGCTCCACAAGTCATCCATCTACCGATCGATCTTAGTTCCGATTCCATAATCGACAAGATAAGAACTTCCTCTACATATTGAACCGAACAAAAAATCCTTTTCCATCAACTTGATTTTTTCGATAATTAGAGGATGAAGTAGGATGATGAATCTATGTTTAATACATGTTATAGTATGCTCAGAAATGGATTTTATGGATAGAAATCATGAAGAAATCATTCCTCCTTAATTAATGGTGAATACCAAAATTTTAAAAGAATTAGGGGTTTGATGTTAGTTCGATTTTCTTTGAGGATTGATTGGTGGATTCATGTTCTATGCATTGATAGATGATCATATGAATAAATTGGTATTTTTCTAAAAATAAGAACCAAAGTATAAGAGAGAAAGAAGTGATGATTTGATGTAGTAAATGATATGATTTGCATGATATGATGATAGAAATGAGATGTAGTATGTTTGAGGATGATTATATAATTTATTGGAATTTTTCTAAAAATAAAATAAAAATCGTAAGAGACGAAAAGTCGTCAATAAGTTAAGACTCGTTAATAATTTGAGTATGTGATTTACGTATTAGTGAACCTTGATAGATGATGAATGATATTGTAAAGTTTGAGCAAAATCGGAGAACGTTGAAATTTTATTAAGAGACGAAGAATCGTCGATAAGTCGAGATTGGATAATGATTTAGGTTTATGACTTGAACATATGTTAATCTTGTTAGTTAATGATCGTAAACAAAAAATTTGAACGAATTCTAAAGAAGTTGGAATTTTGATAAGAGACGAAGAAACGAATCTAAGTGTCGATAGAAAAGTCGAATAAGGAAACTAATCGGATATTAGTGTTTAACGTTGATAAACGAACGATATTGTAGTTGACGATATTTCCATCCGAGATACAAGATGATATGAGTTATAGTTTGCCACAACCCCAAATCCCGAGGGACGGAAGAAGCCGGGGTGCGACTGGGGTTGGATTAAAGAAGCGGGGAAGAAGGGGGGGCTAACTGACTAAACATACAAAAAGACAACATACATTCGATGAACAAGACTTTACTAAAATAAAGGAAGAGTTAATCGCGAAGGATTACTCGCCAGAAGTACTCGATAGTATCTAAGTTCAAGTTTACAGACTTATACTACAGTGATTCATCAAAATGTACATATTCTCAAAAGTCTAGAGTTTTGCAGCGGAAGTAAGTCATAAACTAAAGCAATCCTACTTCTCAACTCAACTTTAACCACCGCCGCTCCCGTTGCATCAACCTGCACATTTAGAAAACACATGCAGGGCTAAGTACAAAGGTACTTAGTGGGCCCTGAACCCCGAAATCATAATCATAAGTATAGATAATATGGCATTTCATAATTTGTAGCACATCGGGGTTTTATTTGAAATTAGCCCGTGCCTACTAAACATTTTCTGACTCGTTTTTCTCAATTTAGCTTGCAAGCATTTTTCTGGTATGTTACGTTCAATCTTGACCAAAGCTCATTCACCGTGGCTGGTACCCCTCAAAAGGGTATCACATACACCACAGGTTACAAAGTGCACTAACTCTGGAATGCACTTAGCAGCTAACTCAGAGCCGATCGTTAGTTAACCTATTTAGATTAACTCTAAAAATCTGGAAAACACAAATGTTAACTCAGATAGGTACAAGAGAACTCACATAAAACATAAAACAGTTCATGCCATAATTATCACTTTGAAAACACAGATATCAAAGCGATAAAGAAAGGTTTTCCGAGCATTGCTCGTTTTATTTTATATATAAAAGTCCACCTTAGTGTTTACAGAACTAAGCACTAGCTTCCGATCTCCTGATCTTCCGTCCTTTTCTCACTGCTGGCTTCCTCCTTCATCGTAAAATAATAACACTTAAAATCGGTCACAAAAGAATAATCGAATATAGAAATTCGAATTTAGGTTTTAGCCGTTTCATTTCTTTAGGCATTTGCACGCTACTAGATTCATTTTACTTAAACGGAAAATGAGACTTGAAAAAATCTCGTTAAGAACTCAAAAGGTCTCATAATCGACTCTTAGGTCAGTAGAGAAGATAGTCGTCGACTTATTACGGCTTAAACGATCGAAAGGAACTAAGTTGTGAAAGAAACAACTTAGGAAAATGAATCCTGAAAATCACTGCGCATTACAGTAACTCTAGGGACTGCCCAGAACAGAGAAATGAGAAACAGGGGATGTGCCCTGTACCATTTGAAAGCTTGGGAAGTCTAGTTTACGCTCCAATTTACGGATCTCAAATCCGATAAACGAGCTAGAAGTTATTACAGTTTCCGGGAAGGGTCGCAAAATTGCCGCGCTAACCCTAATTGCTCGATAGAATCGACGTATAACTTCTTAGGTTCGTTCTAAGTTCTCGTACTTGATTTCTCACAAAACTGGACTCTCAAGGCAGTCGACACGTACCCCCGTACATGAAGAACTCCTTTTCAAAACTCGACCAATAGCACGGCGTTCTAAACATCGGCTTTCAACTAACAAGTACTAAACCAAAAATCAAGTTAAACAATTCTCGTTTCTAGTTCTCGACTTTAACTACAACTCATCATTAAACAACTCGAAAGCTCATGTCGTCAACTACAAAGTCGTACCTTAGCCCATAATAAACAATATTATCAAGTTAGAAATCTTATTCGACTTCTCGGTTATTAAATACGACCACTTGTTCGTCTCTTACGAGATTTCAAAAGTTGTCGGATTTCGCTCAAATTTTACGTCATCAAACAACATCTAACGAGATTCATTTTCATGCATATCATCACTTCATATCATTACTACATCTCTACTTAATTCGAGTTCTTTGTCTCTTACGACTCACAAATTATTTTTAGAAAATTCCAAATAAATTCATATCAACATCTAATATTATCAACATCATTATTTCATCAACCAATCCTCAACTAATTCAACTACATGCAAACCCCTAAATCCTTCAAAATTTTCGGTATTATCATACAATTAAAGAGGGTGTTTTTCTTCATCAATTAACATCATTTATCCCATTATCATACTACCATATCATCAATTGATCAAATACAAGTCTAATTACACAATAAATTGCAAAACCCCACATCAAAACCCTAGCCCTAAATCGGTTTCTATCCAATTTCATAGGGCTTTCGATTTATTTTTGTTTTAATCCTCAATCGAACACTTCCTAAGCATGATTATAACATCAATTGAAGGATTCAAACATCCCACCAAATTGCCCTAATTTTCGGTAATGTCAAGGAGTTAGGGCTCTTGATTTTCTTCCAATTTTAATCCTAGAATTCATATCTAATCACATCTAATTACACTAATCGAAGATCACACATCTAATTCCATCACCCATAATTTTTGATCCTAATGAAAAATAAAAAGAAATGGATTTGGAATGGATAGAATTAGAGAGGAGGTGAATACCTTGAAGTTTAATGAAGGAAGAATTAGGATTCGATGGAGGATGAAGAACTTGTGTGAAGTCCTTGCTCCAAGAACTTGATGTCTTCAACAATGGTGAAAAAAATGAAAATGGGAGAGAGGGAGAGAGTGGCTGCCGATTTTGGGAGGGAGGGAGATGAGAGAGATGACTAAATTATGTAACATAATGTTATTAGGATTAATAGGTGTAAAGTAGTATAGATTAAAAGGACATTAGTCATAGGTTAAAAACTATATAAAAATCAAAATATCAAGGTTAAAGAGAGAGTGCAATGTCGGTCAAGAGGGAAGGGAAAAGAAAATTACGCGCTTTTCCAGCGCGATATGACGTTACGGAAATCGAACGACGAAAAATGAAGCTCGGCACAAAATCGTCAAATTCCGATTCGTCCAAAAATTCTAACGTATAAAACTTAATCGGAAAATAATATTTAAAATTTTAATTCCGACAAAAACTCGGGACGACACAGTCCGAGTTTCATCCGGAAAATCATAAAAACGAACTTTCTCGGGCGAGTTCGTATCGCGATTTCGTGAATGTAAAAATCAGACGGTTTTCCGTTCTGAGTTCACGAACTAAAAACTTTTCGTACGCGAAAACCCTAAATACAGTAGTCATCTAACTGACTTCCGTAATTTATTTTCGGAAACGGATTTCACCGTTGGTCTTAGAATTCAAAATCGTAAACTTAGGAGTGCAAAGCCATTTTTATTATTAACTTTAAATTTTTAAGATCGTAAGGAATTTCCGGGGTATTACATAGTTTATAAGTTAGAAGTTGAAAGAATGAAAGTGAAATTGAATTGAATTTGGTTTAGTACTTGATTAGTTATAAGACGAGAAAATATACGTCGAGTTTTTAATCGAGAAATGTGAAGGAGTTTGTCATAAAAGATTGTACATGTTGACTGCCTTGAGATGAAATTTTCGTGAGTTTAAAGGTTGTATAGCATTGATCGAACCTAGGGAATCGTGCGTCGAGTTTTATCGAGCATTAGGGTTTCACGCGGACTGAGCTGCGACCTTTTACGGAAACTGTCATAACTCCTAACTCGCTTAACGAAATCAAGATCCGTAAATTGGAGAGTAAACTAGACATCCGTAGCTTTCTTTTGGTATAAATTTCATCCCCTGTTTCGCAGGAAACTGTTCTGTATGAACTCCAGAACCTCTGCTTTGTGCAGAAACCTATGTAAACCTAATTTCTTAAGTTGAATCCTTTTCAACTTCGTTCCTTGTGAACTTCTAAGTCGTTATAAGCTATCGACTTCCATTTATCTACTGACTTAAGTATCGAGTAAGGAACCAAGTTAGTTCTAAACGAGAAGTGTTCGAGTCTCGTATCTTTTAATCAAAAGAAACTAGTTTAGCGTGCAAAGGCCTAAAAGACTAAAACCGATTTCGATTTCTTGTTTCTTTTGTCGTTACGATCGAGTTTTAAAGTTTGTTTATTTATGATAAAAGGAGGAAGTCAGTGCCAAGAATAGGACAGAAGATCAAGGACGGAAGCTCGTATTATAGTTCTGTAATCATTAAGGTGGACTTTTCTATATACGAAATAAAATGAGCGATGCTCGAAAATCTTTATTTACAGCTTTGATAATTGTGTTTTTAAGGTGATAATCAGGGCATAAAATATTTGTTTTATGTGAGTTCTCTTGTACCCTTATGAGTTAGCTGACTGCTATCCAGAATTATTAGTTAGTCGACCTGCTAACTAAAACGATCGGACTTTGAGTTAGCCGACTGCTATCCAAAGTTAGTGTACACAGTAGCCGTTGTGTGTGGAACCCTGTTGAGAGGTAACCAGCCACGGTAATAATTATTGGGCAAGATTGAACGTAACATCTAAGAAAAATGCTTGATCAAGCTATATTGTGAAAATGAGAAAGAAAATGTTTAGTAGACACGGGTATTTATTGAAAAACCCTGATGTGCTACAGAAATGAGATGCCTGATTTATCTATACTTATGATATGTTTTCGGCAACGTGCCCACTAATTATGTTTATACTTAGCCCTGCATATGTTTTATAAATGTGCAGGTTGAGTGACGTGAGCGGCAGGAGGTTGAGTAAGGATTGAGTAAAGAGTCGTAATTAGAATAAAGGACTGTATGTCAAGCTTTACGCTTTCCGCTGCCAATCTTTTTGAGTTAATGTATCTATCTTTTGGGTCTAAGCCCCATACAATGAACTTAATTCCTTCTTGAGAATCTTGTCGAGTGATCCTTCGATATCAACTCTCTTTCTTTCAATAAAATATGTTCATAGATATCAGTTGTCGTTTAAATCGTTGTCTGTTTATTTATTTATCCCCCTTCTTCCCCGCTTCTTTAATCCAACCCCTGGTCGCACCCCGGCTTTGCCATCCCTCGGGATTTGGGGTTGTGACAGAGTGGTATCAGAGTAGTCGTTTCTGCTCTGCATACAAGTCCCTTTCAGTAGTTAGGTGGAGTATTTGTATATGCTCTACACCTAAGTCTTCTTTCAAGTAAAAGTTAGATCGTAACACTAAGTTTAAGAGTGTAGACGACAACTCAACCTCCCGCTATGTCGACTCAACCAAAGAAGGAAAGTAAGGAAAGAATTTCAGAAGTATGATTTCTTTGAAGAAGAAATTTTTGTTTAAATATGCAAGTATGATGCGAATAAAGTATGCAAGTATGATGTGAATAAGTGCCAAGTATGAATGCAATTAAAGTATAAAAGTTATACTTTGTGATATTACGTGAACTATGTGAAAGCATGAATGCTATACTATGTGAAAGTATGTGAAATTATGTGAGTTATAATTTCTTTGTTCGAAATGTTTTGTTGGCACGAGAATCTAGACTAATTCTAAGGCCTTCCCGATTCTTTGAGAACATAGACGTTTTAAGAAATGCTAGTTCCAAAATATTCAAAAACGATCGGATCGGAGAGGACAGAATAAAGGAAATCAAAGTAAATAAACGAATGTCACATGCGTAAAGTGACATGAATAATAGACTCGTTGGAGTCGACTTGTTTTTATGAATAAAAGCCGTAAGGGTTTCTTGTAAAGGAAAAGAAATAAAGAAGAATAAGAATAAATAAGTTAATAAGTTAAAAGAATGGAAAGAAATCGTGAGAAATAATTTTGCTTATATGTATTGTTTGAGTGCAATTTCTTGAAATTGCTAGATGATTAAGATAAGCTGTGATTAAGTGATTTAAGTATTGGAATTTTGAATAATGGAATATTCTAATTGTAATTTAAGAATTTCTTTAAGATATGTTAATTATCCTACCAGTTACTGATCCGTGTTCTCTTAAAAAAAACTTTGTAGGATGCCTGCTACACGTGTCACGGCTCGGAAGAGTCGACCCCTGAGACATCGTACAGTAGTGGACGAGATCTTAGACGACTATGAGGTGGACCCAAACCATGATATAGGGCAGTTGGTTAATGACTTCGCTGCACGTTTCTACGCAGCCCGTCACTTTATTTCTGAGCGTCAGGCGATAGCCGATCCGACTGTACGGCTGCCCGACGAGTGGCATGGTTGGGCACATGCCATAGCCTGGTACTACATTGCACTGATCGGTGATGACCCCGAGCCGATCGATGACTTTTCTGAATTCGCTCTAGCCATACATAGGCAATTCTTTCATAGTCGGGTCATGTGGACTATTCCGATTCAGGAGCACCTTCCCTACCTTCATGTTCCGACAGAGTTTGTGCCAGATTTCGAGCCTGAGCCGTTGGTCATGGACCCAGAGTTTGCCGCACTGTTGGAGCTGCCGCCAGTGCTTGCACCTAGTGAGGGGTTAGTTCTTAGAGACGAGTACTTAGAGAGAGACGCAGAGCTTGCTGCGATGCTAGAGTTACCATCTCCTCTTACACCACTTGAGGAGATTTGTGCTGACTGGACGAGGGTCCAGGGACAGTTCGAGGTGGGACCATTTAGGGCCCATTTCGCAGAGATGTACATGTCTAGTTCACTTCCTGAGCACCTTCTTCCCCTGAAGAGCGTACAGTAGTGTCCAGCTCGGACTACTTGGTTTCAGACTCTGAGAGGACTATTTGAGACGTGCCTTCACCACCACCACTTACACTTTTGGACAGCACTACTTTGAGGGCTGACGAGGCACTTCAGCTCGTCTTTGGTACGGATTCAGAGGAGGATCCGGAAGAGGATCCAGAGGAGGATCCGGAGGAGGACCCTGAGGAAGACCTTGAGGAGGATCCTGAGGAGGACCCTGAGGAGGACCTTGAGGAGGATCCCGAGGAGTTGCAGGCCGTAGAGGGCAGTAGTAACTCGACCGCAGCTAGTTGAGCGGAGCGTCTTAGACGCGTAGTAGTAGTAGAAGTTTCTTTTGTCTTGTACATAGTCGGATCAGTAGACTTCCTTTTGTAGTACTCTACACAGATACAAAATTTTATGAATCGTTTCCGTTCTAGTACTTCCAGTAGATATGGAGATGCAACTTGTTAGTGCACCCGGTACATAGATAGGCAGTTAGCCTAGTTTAGACTAGTCGTAGTCTAACTTTTTGTATAAGTCCTCGTTGGAGGCAAATTCAATATTCTTTTTTGACGTGTATATATATATGATGACCCGAGAGTGGGCTTAAATCTTTTGAAAAGTTTCTTCTAAAACGCGATTAGAAGAAAAGTTTAGATGAATATTCTAGTTTAACTTGGAAAGTTAAAAGTTTAAAGAGCCAAGTATCGAAGCTATTTTTCTGTTTTCTTTTCCATGAACTTGTTTAAGTTGGGAAAAGGGTTAGTAAGTAAAAGAAGGCTTAAAAGTAAGGTACTAATGAGAGTTTTGTTCTTATAGTTTCAAAAAAAAAAAAAAATGTTGCCAAGAGTAGTTAACAATCGAAGAGGACCTGGTAGACCCAGGGGACGTGGAAGACGTCAAGCACAAAATGAAAGGGAGGACGAACAGGAACATCATGATAACCCTCCACCACCATCACCATCACCACCTCCACCACCACCCCGTCGTGATATTGAGGACTTATTCATCAAACGAAACCCACCTGTGTTCAATGGATCGGGTAACCCGAGCGATGCTGAGCTTTGGGTACGATCTATTGAAAGAATTTTCAAACTCCTCAGATTTACTGATGAGGAGCGACTACTGTGTGTCGCGTTCCAACTTTCCGGACCAGCTGACTACTGGTGGAAAGCTCGGAAAAAGGTTATACTCGTGGAGCACCTGGCTCGTTTTACATGGGAAGAATTTAAGGAGGCACTGTATGATAAGCACGTGCCTAAGACGTATAGAGCTCAGAAGGAGACCAAGTTCTATAACTTGAAACAATGGAAGATGACAGTTACAAAATATGATGCGAAGTTCTGTGAGTTGTCGAGGTATGCGCCTGCTCAGGTGGATACCGAGGAAAAGATAGCTAAGAAATTCCGTGGGGGACTTAAGCATGAGTTTGGAATTGCGCTAGCCAGTCATGGAGGACTGAGCTATACTGAAGTTCTAGGGCGAGCTCTAGAGATGGAGGCCGTAGTGCTTGATGATAAGAAAGCTATAATACCCGCACCAACCCCAACCCAGAATCAAAACCGAGGCTATTGCAACAACAACAATAGCAACTACCAAGGAAAAAGAAAATGAGAAGGGGGAAATAGCAGTGGCTATAATCAGAACTACAATAACCAAGGAAACCAGACGGGTGGCAATCAGCTAGGCTTCCAGCAGCCTAATTAAGATAACAACTATGGAAAGAGGCCGTGGCAAGGAAACAATCAGTCAGGGTTGTTTTTACAGGGAAATAAACAAGCATGGCCAGGGAGAGGAAATAATCAGCAAAGTCAGCCTCAAGGACAACAAAGGAATTTCAATCAAGGAAGTAATAACCCAGGGAGGGTTACCATTCCTATTTATCCTTAGTGTAATAGGCAGTATCCCGGTGTTTGTCAAGCAGGCATGGGTGTTTGCTTTAACTGCGGACAAAAAGGGCATATGAAGAGGGATTGCCCTAAACCATTGCAAGCGGCAGGACAGAACCAGTATGGACAGCCCCAGCCTTTGAGGGCGATTCAAGCACAGCCGCAGCAGCAGATGACCCAGCAGCAGTTCCAACAGTTCCAGCAGGTATGGGTAAACGCCTTTGAGGGCGATGCAAGGGCATGTGCGATCAAACAGGGTGCGCAGAATAAAGGAAAAGGAAACCTAGCAGGTATGGGTAAACTTCATAATACCCCTATTAAGATACTGTTTGATAATGGCGCATCGCATTCTTTTATTGCTGGTTCGTGTGCGGATAACTTAGATATCAGACCTGTACGAGCTGAACACACTATGAGAATAGCTACACCTTCAGGAGAGATCACTACTTCCACGCATGTTTGCTCTAACCTAGAATTAGAAATTGGAACTCTTAAGGTTAAAGCGAACAACTTGAACGTTCTGATAATATGGGATGTAGATATAATTTTAAGAATGGACTGGTTGTCTGAGAATTATGCCACGATTCTCTACAACGAAAGGAAAATCTATTTCCAGCCACCGGGAAAGGAGCCGACAGAATTTCATGGGATTGCGATGGGCAGGAGGATACCGATAATATCCGCCCTACAAGCCAAGAAGTTGATGAAGAAGAAGGGTTGCACAACTTATCTTGTGTACCTAGTTGGAGAACCAGGAGCTGAGAAGACCATTCAAGACGTGAAAGTTGTTAACGAATATGAAGATGTCTTTCCAGAAATATTACCTGGTTTACCACCCGACCGTCACATAGATTTCTCGATTGACTTAGAACCAGGATTGGCCCCCAAATCAAAAGCCCCATATAGAATGGCACCAAAGGAGTTAGAAGAGCTTAAGATCCAGTTGCAAAAGTTGTTAGACCTTGGATTCATTAGACCGAGTGTTTCACCTTGGGGAGCACCTGTTTTGTTCGTCAGAAAGAAGGATGGTTCTATGAGGATGTGCATAGACTATCAAGAGCTAAATAAGATCACCCTTAAGAATAAGTATCCCTTGCCAAGGATAGAAGACCTTTTTGATCAGCTTAAGGGCGTAGGAGTCTTTTCGAAGATAGACTTAAGATCTGGGTATCATCAATTGAAAATCAAACCCGAGGACATACCTAAGACTGCTTTCCGAACCAGATATGGCCATTACGAATTCCTAGTTATGCCATTTGGTTTGACTAATGCTCCCGCAGTATTCATGGATCTCATGAATCGAATCTTTCACCCATACTTAGACAAATTCGTCTTAGCATTCATCGACGACATTGTAATACCCCGAACTTCTATAATATTAGTGAGCGTATTAATTAACCGAGTAAGTTTAAATGACGAGATTTGAGGAATAAAATTTTTCTAAATAAATAGAAATGAGTAAAACGACTGGAATGCTCTTATGTGTTTTTACGTGAGATTATCTGTTCTATTTCTTGAAATGATAATGTGATGTATTTATTGAGTTTGCTTGTATGAGAATGAGTACGAGTATGATTTTTAGAAAAACTCCGAAGATTTTTGATTGGAAGTGAATAATGTTGATAACCGAGAAATTGCTTTGCGCCGATGAACTTAGAATATATATGAATTAAAATCTTTGAACCTAGAATTTCTTCTAAGGTCATTGAGATAAGAAAGAAACTTATCCGAGATAATTTGAGAAGAGTTACGAGGATTTAATCTTTGAAGGATTAATAAGCGGATTAATAAGCCGACTAATTCTTAAGGTTTCTTCGTTATATGAAATTTAGACTTAAAAATTAGATAGTCGGAATCGTTAATCTTTTTAATGAGATGTGAATTAGGTTTGAGATGTTTAAGTGTCGGAAATGAGACGAGGAGAGATTAGACCCGTTTATAGCATAAATGGAATAATATGGACCTTTTTATCCGGAAAACTCTTTAAGACCGGGTAATTAATACCCGTAATAAAATAACGAGACAAGTGTCACTCATCTCTCTCCCCTCTCCATCGCCTTATCTCTCTATCTCTCTCCCTAATCTCTCTCCAAGCCTACAATATAGCTTCAATCATGATTATTCCTACAAGATCTTAGTAAATTGTGTAAAGGATTGCATGCAAATGCTATCACATCAAACCATCCATCACTTTTAATCAAATCAAGTTCCAACACTAATTGTCATCATTCTTTATTCTTTATGTTGGAAATCAAATGCATGCATCCTACCTATCTCTCTCTATTCAAAAGAGAAGAATTCATTCATTCAAGCTATATCTCTCTCTCTCTCTTTCGAAAACCTTCAAGAAAGCAAGAAGAAGAAAAAAAAAACTCTCCTGCCTCTCTCTTAAATGCTGTAACACACACACACCATACATACTTGGAAATTTCTTCCATTAAAGCTTTGTATTCAAGCTCCAATCTCATGCAAATCAAGAGAAGATCATCACCATCATCTTAGTTCTTCCAAACCCCAAGTTGAAAGGTAATAATTCTCCAAGTTCTTGAGTTTGAAATCCAATAATCATCCTTATTTCTTCATAATTTCGGCTCTTAAGCCCTAAAAATGGATGATTGATGGTTGTTTTATATTTTTCTTGAGGATTCAAGACAAGTTCTTGCAAGAGGAATCCAAGCTAGAAGTTGAGCCTTTTTCTTCCATCCATTTCGATTTCAAGAGGTTCAAGAGGAGAAGATCCAATTTATTTTTCAAAAGTATGATAATTCATTTGATTTATTGTATATATGTATCTCTATAAGCCCTAAAAGAAAGAAAACATGCATGCATGGCATTTATTTTATGTTTAGGCAAACTTAAGTTATCGATGTGAAGATCGAGTGAGGAGAAATCGATAGGAGAATCGAACACTAGGATTTAATCGATGAATTAAGAGAAGAAAAAGAAATTAAAAACCCTAATTTTTGGTAATACCTTAAAATAGGAAGAAAAATAAGAAAATGTGAATTCCTTGAGTTATTGATAACTTAAGTTTGCTAATACCGAAAAATAAAAACCCTTATATCTTGATGATTGATGAACATGAAAGACTGGAAGAAGAAAAACGAAAGTCTGTGCATAAAGAAAAGCCAACGAAAATTGCGAAGAAAAACTGAGAAAAGGAAAAAACGTCCCCAAGGAAATAAATCGCTCTGCTATTTATAAGGAAATATCGCCGCCTCAAAGTGAACGATCGCCCAATATGGACGATCATCCATCACCACGAAGTCACGCCTATATGAACGAGCGTCGAACGTGGACAAGCGCTGGAGGCCACTCTCTGAAACTCTTCTCGACCAAGTGGACGATCGTTGAGGCTGAACGATCGCTGGGGTGTCCTCTCTGAAACTCGTCTCGACCTAGTGAACAATCGCTGAGGCTGAACGATCGCTGGGATGTCCTCTATGAAACTCGTCTTGACTAAGTGAACGATCGTTGAGGCTGAACGATCGCTGAGGTATCCTCTCTGAAAGCCCACTCGCCAACTTGTAGATTTATTGAACGAGCGCCGACCTTGGATGATCGTCCAAGGTGATTCTCTGACACTTCACGTCGCTGCTGGACGACCATACTATGACGGAGAACCTGTTTTGGAAGGAGTCGAGTCAATTTGGCTCGTGGATTCAGAATAAGTTTAGTTTTTGTATGTCGAGCTAACGACGTTAAACAAGCGCTTCGTGGGAGGCAACCCACTGAAAAAAAGGGCTTTTCTGTGGTGCAGGTTCGACGCTCGCTCATCCTGGGCGAGCGTTCAGTGGGTTTTTGATTACACTTCAGAGCGGAGGATTCGACGATCGCCCAACCTGGGCGAGCGTCCAACGCGTGATGCTTCGATTTTAGAGACGGGGGTGCGACGATCGTTCACCCCGGGCGAGCGTCCAGCACTTGGCGTCTGGACTTCAGAGAAGGGGGTCCAATGATCGTTCACCCCGGGCGAGCGTCCAGTACATGCGACTGGACTTCAGAGAGGGGGTGCGACGATCGTTCACTCTAGGCGATCGCCCAACACAACTCATTCCTCGGCCCATCTGTTCTGAGGCCCAATTCTGGCGATCGCCCATAGCCAACGAGCACCCAATCCCCTGGCTATAAATTTGTCGGCCCTAATTTTAAGAGCAGTCGCCTCCTTCATCTATTCTTCTCGTTCGCTCTTCACGTGTGCTCGTTGAAGGCTTTTCCCTTCTGGGTTCCTCCGTCATCGTTCCAGGCCGGCGCCGTCTCTACAATTCCAGCCGGAGACTTCTTGCGGTGGTCTTGTTTTCTCCGCTGGTGCACTCGATCTCTCATCAGTCGACAAGCGCCCATTTGTTCCCATCGGCGAGCGTCTAACTATTCTCACCGGTCACGTACCCGGCGAGCTTCGCCTTCCGACGAGCCTCTACTTTTGCTCCCTTGCCGTCTTTTCCGAACGAGTGTCCACTGTCGACGAGCGCTAGTTTCCCCATATCCGGCGAACGCTCAGTTCTTCTTCTACCTCATAGTCGGCGACCGCCGGCTTCGTTGTTTCACATTGGCCGAGCACTCACATACGGCAACTTCTAATTCTCTATGGCCCGCACTAAGAACGTCGGTGGCAGTTCTTCCTCCCGTGCTACTGCCCCCGAGGCTATGGACACTGACGCGGCTGCACCACCGAACATCTCAACGACATATGCTGCTCCTTTCCCCATTTACTCGCTCCCTGAAGGTAAACTCTTCCTTCGCCTCAAGAGTAAATCTGTTACGGTACCTCGTTTTATTGATTGGGAGGTAATTGAGTCTCTGGGGGTGAAGGACGAATTGAATGAGTATTTAAAGGTCCTAGGATTATTCTAATATGCTCACTCAGAATGGCCTTCGTTTACTCCTTTGTGTTTGGAATTTCTGGTTTCTATGGACTTTGAAGATGATCTCAAGGGTATCACTTTTCGGTTGATGGGTAATACATATCGTGTGGGGTATTCTGTTCTGCATGCGGTTTTTGGGTTTCGGAAAGCTCATGGGGAATTGTCTGTTTCTCCGACATTTGATGCCAAAGCGGCTTGGTATGAGTTGTCAGGATGTGACAATTGGGGGAATGGTGGTGTACCTAGTGGATTAATTCGTGATCCAGTTTTGTGTATTTTACACAAATTTCTTGTCTATCATATTAAAGGTCGGGCTGAGGCTAATAAGGTGTATAATGTTGAGTTATATTTGTTGGATTGTGCTGTGAAGAAGCGGAAGGTTTGTCCGGCTCCGTTTATCTTCGACACTTTGCAGAGTATTGTTCGAACTTCGACATATAAGGCTGCTTTGCCGCATCTTGCTACTGCTTTGGCATATCACTTCAACGTTATTCGGGCAAATTCCACTCCTTCTAATCAAGTGTTGTTGAGATGCAAGTATTTGGGCTTTACTGAATTGAAACATGGATTTATTGCCCGTGATTTGGTGTCCTTTGCTCTCTATGAGTCGCGACCAGCAGTTAAACGCCAGCGTGGTGCCGAGATCGTCGGCCCTAGTGTGCCCCCACCTCCTGCCTCTGGTTCTTCCGATGCCGAGTTGGACGGAGCCAATGATGATGCCACACCGGTGGGGAGTGATGATGAGGTTCCTCCTCAGGATGGGTTTATTCGTCAGATTGAACATGCCTCTTATCCTTCTGGTAATTACGGCTCAGGTTCTGTGCCTTCTGACTTTTCGGCATTTCAGCAGGATTTTGCTTCATTCCGTGGGGAGATGAGTTCCCAGTTTGGGCATTTGCAGCAGCAGATGATTCTACAAAATGCCTAATTGTTCCGTCAAGATCAACGGTGGGAGCAGAATGAACAACGGTGAGCGCGAAATGATTAGCGTTGGATGGTTAATGAGCAGCGATGGGAGGCGCAGGAACAGTATTGGGAGACTCAGAACACGCATTGGGCGGAGCAAGCACAAAATTGGGCCACGAATGCTTAGTATTGGACCCAGCACCAGCAGCAAATGGCTTCTCAGGGTCGTCAGCTGGATTCTTTGGCGCAACAATTCGCTCGTTGGCATTTCGCTCCAGGTGGTTCGTCTGATCCACCGCTGGATCTGCAGTGATTCTCGTTGTTGCTGTGTACGCCATTCTTTTCTCCTTTGTTTTCTTTTATTTTTGTGTGTGATGTTTTTCTTTTTGATTTTTTGTTTTTGTTTTTGTGTTAGTTTTTGCGTTTGGTTGGTTCTTCTACTAGGTCGTTCGTGTTCTGTTTTGTTTCGATTCCTTCTTTGGTTGTCTTGTGCTACTCCCTTCCTTATTCTATTGCGTTTTGGTTGACAATGGGGACATTGTCATGCTTTTTCGTGGGGGGAGGGGGGGTGTGTTTGTTGATATTATGATTTTGTGAGTCCTCGGGTTTTTCTTATTTGGAATTAAGATGTTGAAGTTGGGGTTGAAGTTTATGACTCATGTCTTGATAGATTTTATTGATCAAGGTAGTTCTAGTATGAATCGATTGGTGCGGTTGTTGCATGTCATTTGTGGGGTGATTCACACTTGAATTATTGATACTTAACTCTTGAGTATGGGTGAAAGGTTTGGAGATGGTGTTTTAGAATTGTATCCCAATTTAAACTCGTTTAAAAAAAAGAAAAAAAAAATGAGTTAAAAAAAGAGTCATTAAGGGATCAAAAAGATCTTGTTTAATAAGTTGAGTCACTTTGGGAGGTCTCTGCTCTTCTGGGAACCATGAGCATGGGAAACCACATGAGGATACTTTAGATGACCTCTAAATGTCTACACCTCATGAAGTATGGCCATATAACCCAATTTGACTTGACGTTTGTTTATTTTGTTTGTTTAAGTTTGTTGTGTTGTGAATGGCTCTACCCCTCTTTCTCATTGCCTTGAATTCGTTCTTAAAGGTGGGGAATGGGTATGGGAAACCACGCTAGGAGGTCGGATTTTCCGTGATTTCACCTAGTGAAGATTGCCCTGATTTTGCATTTTTGTTAGTATAGTTTAATAAGTGGTTTGAGTTGGGATACTCTTTGATGTCATTGTTTCCTTTCTGTGATCTTGTGCTTGGATGTTGGGTGGATTGAGGTCTTGTGTGGAGGGCCACTCATTGGTTTTGCTATTACTGTTTTCGATTGATGAGTGATAAATTGCCTATGATTGAGAGTTTATTGAGATATGTGTTATTTAGTTCAAGTTTCACTTTCTTCGTTTTAATTTTTAATAAGATTTGCTTGAGGACAAGCAAGGTTTTGTGTGTGGAGGGGTTGTTTCGCCTGTTTTTGGTTGTTTTTAGTTGGGTTTATTTAGTGCATTTTGTTCGATTGCCGTTGTATTTTGTTTTGTTTTTATATTCGGAATGCTCTAATGCTTTGGGTCGAGTTTTTGTTGGGAAAATGCAGTATTTTTGTTTTTGGTGTTGGATCACGAGAGAAATGGCTGAGAAGTGGTATGTTCAACGATCGTTCAACGCTGGACTGATTTTCGACGTTCGTTGAATAGGAGGTGTGTTGGGCGATCGTTGAACATACCACTTCTCAGCCATTTCTCTCGTGATCTAACACCTAAAACAAAAATACTGCATTTTCCCAATAAAAACTCGACCCAAAGCATTAGAGCATTCCGAATATAAAAATAAAACAAAACACAACGGCAATCGAACAAAATGCACTAAATAAACCCAACTAAAAACAACCAAAAACAGGCGAAACATATAGATTTAATCATGCATCTTTTCATAAACACTTGTATAACTTATACTGCTGTTCATTTAATTCTGGATAACATACTGTGAGTTTTAACTCACATCCGATCGTCTGGAAAGCACTCTGTGGGCTAACTCAGAATCTGTCCCTCTGGATAGCACTCTGTAGGCTATCTCAGAATCTGATCGTTTGGTTGGAATATCTGGTTAGCACTCAGAGCGCTAAGCAGAGTATTGGATTCTGAGTTAGCCCTCAGAGTGCTAACTAGATATTCCAACTAAACGATCAGATTCTGAGATAGCCCACAGAGTGCTATCCAGAGGGACAGATTCTGAGTTAGCCCACAGAGTGCTTTCCAGACGATCGGATGTGAGTTAAAACTCACAGTATGTTATCCAGAATTAAATGAACAGCAGTATAAGTTATACAAGTGTTTATGAAAAGATGCATGATTAAATCTATACTCTTGTGAGTTGTTTTCGGCAATGTGCCCACTAAGTACTTTTGTACTTAGTCATGCATGTTTGTTTTTGAATGTGCAGGTTGAGTGACGAAGGCGGAGGAGGTTGAGTAAAGGTCGTCTTTAAAGAAGTAAAGTTAATAGAGCCTCGATTTCACATTTGATATGTGATATCATTCTACGTTTTTCCGCTGCCAAACTGCAAACTAGTTTCAGTTTATTATAACTTTAGATCTAAGTTTCACACTTTGAACTTAGTCTCTTTTAAGAACAACTTTGTCGAGCAATCTTTCAAGATTGACTCCCTTTTTATTCAATGAAGTCAAGTTCTTAGTAATTTCTGTAACAGTTGTCTGTTTATTCATTCATATCCCCCTTCTTTCCCGCTTCTTTAATCCAATCCCTAGTCGCACCCCGGCTTGGCCGTCCCTCGGGAGTTGGGGATGTGACACTTGGTTCCTTACTTGACACTTAAGTTAGTAGATAAATGGAGGTCAATAGCTTATAACGACTTAGAAGTTCACAAGGAACGAAGTTGAAAAGAATTCAACTTAAGAAATTAGGTTTACATAGGTTTCTGCACAAAGCAGAGGTTCTGGAGTTCATACAGAACAGTTTACTGCGAAAAAGGGGATTAAATTTATACCAAAAGAAAGCTAAGGATGTCTAGTTTATTCTCCAATTTACGGATCTCGATTTCGTTAAGCGAGCTAGGAGTTATGACAGTTTCCGTGAAAGGTCGCAGTTCAGTCCGCGTGAAACCCTAATGCTCGATAAAACTCGGCGCACGATTCACTAGGTTCGATCAATGCTATACAACCTTTAAACTCACGAAAATTTCATCTCAAGGCAGTCAACATGTACAATCTTTTATGACAAACTCCTTCATATTTCTCGATTAAAAACTCGACGTATATTTTCTCGTCTTATAACTAATCAAGTACTAAACCAAATTCAATTCAATTTCACTTTCATTCTTTCAACTTCTAACTTATAAACTATAACTCATATCATCTTGTATCTCGGATGGAAATATCGTCAACTACAATATCGTTCATTTATCAACATTAAACACTAATATCCGATTAGTTTCCTTATTCGACTTTTCTATCGACACTTAGATTCGTTTCTTCGTCTCTTATCAAAATTCCAACTTCTTTAGAATTCGTTCAAATTTTCCAATTATGATCATTAACTAACAAGATTAACATATGTTCAAGTCATAAACCTAAATCATTATCCAATCTCGACTTATCGACGATTCTTCGTCTCTTAATAAAATTTCAACGTTCTCCGATTTTGCTCAAACTTTACAATATCGTTCATCATCTATCAAGGTTCACTAATACGTAAATCACATACTCAAATTATTAACGAGTCTTAACTTATTGACGACTTTTCGTCTCTTACGATTTTTATTTTATTTTTAGAAAAATTCCAATAAATTATATAATCATCCTCAAACATACTACATCTCATTTCTATCATCATATCATGCAAATCATATCATTTACTACATCAAATCATCACTTATTTCTCTCTTATACTTTGGTTCTTATTTTTAGAAAAATACCAATTTATTCATATGCTCATCTATCAATGCATAGAACATGAATCCACCAATCAATCCTCAAAGAAAATCGAACTAACATCAAACCCCTAATTCTTTTAAAATTTTGGTATTCACCATTAATTAAGGAGGAATGATTTCTTCATGATTTCTATCCATAAAATCCATTCCTAAGCATACTATAACATGTATTAAACATAGATTCATCATCCTACTTCATCCTCTAATTATCGAAAAAATCAAGTTGATGGAAAAGGATTTTTTGTTCAGTTCAATATGTAGAGGAAGTTCTTATCTTGTCGATTATGGAATCGGAACTAAGATCGATCGGTAGATGGATGACTTGTGGAGCTTTGAAAGCTTGAAGAACTCTTAACAATGGAAGAAAGTGAGAGAGAAGAGAGAGAAGTAGTGATGGCGGTAAAGGAGGGAGAGAAGAGAGAGATGACTAAGTGTTATACTATTCCATAAAGTGAGAAATATCTAACAAAAGGTGATGACTCATGTATTAGGCGGTTTGGGGGGGATTTATTTGCCGGAAATATCTCGTTTATGGGTCTAATACGACGTTATAAAATCAAGAAATTAAAACCCTAGACGATTATGTTTTTGACGAAATCCAATTCGACCGTTAGATTAAAAATAAATCACTTACTCGGAAAGCATATTTCGATTTCCAAAATCCGATAAAAAGTCGGGATAAGACAATTCAAAATTCGCCCGAAAAAATAATAAGAACTGACTTTCTCCGGTGAACTCGTATCGAAGAAAAAGTGAATGTAAAGTCTGACGGTTTTTCGATCTGTGTTTTCGGACGAAAATTTTATCGGACGCGAAAACCCTAATACAGTAGTCGTTCGACCAACTTCTGGAATTTATTTTCAGAAACGGATTTCACCGTCAGTCTTAGAATCGAAAATCCTTAACTTAGGCGTGCAAAGCCTTAATTTATAATTAAATTTTTATTTTGACGACCGAAGAAATATCCGGGGTATTACATCCTACCCCTCTAACAAGAAATTTCGTCCCGAAATTTGCATACCTTCTTCAAAAAGGTAAGGGTACTTCTCTTTCATCTTTTCCTCGAGCTCCCATGTGGCTTCTTCCTGCCCCTGGTGATTCCACAATACTTTTACTATTGGTATCGACTTGGTTCTTAACTCTTGTATTTTTCGATCCAAGATCGATAGTGGTTTTTCCTCATAACTCAAGTCGAACTTAAGAACAACGTCTTGCTGGTTAATTACGTGCTTAGGATCAAAGACATACTTTCTTAACTGAGATACGTGAAACACGTTATGGACACTTCCTAGACTTGGCAGTAAGGCCAATCTATAAGCAACAGGTATTACTTTTTCAAGAATCTCGTAAGGTCCTATAAACCTTGGTCTGAGTTTACCCTTAACACCGAATCTAATGATTCTTTTAGATGGAGAAATCTTAAGGAAAACCTTATCCCCAATTTCAATGCTAAGATTGGTTTGACGATCGTCGGCGTAAGACTTCTGTCGGCTCTGGGCCTCTTTCATTCTAACTCGAATCTGTCGGATGATCTCGATCATCTCACTGACCGCATCGAGTCCTAGGTTCTTTCTTTCACCTACTTCATCCCAGTAAAGTGGTGACCTACATTTTCTTCCGTACAATGCCTCATAAGGCGCCATTCCTATCGTTGCTTGATAACTGTTGTTGTACGCAAATTCGACTAATGGCAAGATCTTTTCCCAATTCTCAGTTCTATCCAATACTACCGTCGTTAACATATCAACGAGTATCTGAATCGTTCTTTCGTATTGTCCATCTGTCTGAGGGTGAAAAGCGGTACTAAAATTAAGTTCGGTACCTAACTCCTTCTGCATAGTGATCCAAAATCTCGAAGTGAATTTGGCATCTCTATCAGATGTTATTGACTTTGATTTTGTGAGCCTATCGATAACTATCCAGATGGCAGTATGTCCTCTCTTAGTTTTGGGCAAACCTGTCACAAAATCCATAGCTATATCCTCCCATTTCCACTCTGGAATACTTAATGGCTGCAACAATCCATATGGTCTTTGGTGTAGAGCTTTCACTTGTTGACAAGCCAAACATCTTTCTACAAACGAGGCAATGTCTCGTTTCAAACCGTTCCACCAGAAATTCTTTAACAAATCTTGATACATCTTCGTACTCCCTGGGTGTGCTGTATATAGCGTATCGTGAGCTTCACTCATGATATCGTTCTTCAATTTATCGTCTTCAGGGATACAAAGTCTGCCTTCAAACAAAATTGCATTGTCTGGTGCCTCGGAAAAACCGTCCGGTTTATCTGTTCTTATCCTTAGTCGAAGCTTCTCAATCAACTCGTCCTTTCTCTGCGCACTTATGATTCTTTCTCGTAAGTCTGGTGTAGCTATGAGTGCTGCTATATGGTTTGTTATCGATTCAGGTGTATCCAACACTTCTAAGTCCATTTTCTCAAATTCTCGTACAAGAGCTTCTTCCTCAATAAACAGACATCCTAACTTGGTTGGAGTCTTGCGATTCAACGCGTCAGCTACCACGTTTGCTTTTCCTGGATGATAGTTGATTCCGCAATCATAATCCTTTACTAGTTCGAGCCATCGTCTTTGCCTCATGTTCAATTCCTTTTGCTCGAAAAAGTACTTCAAACTCTTGTGATCCGTAAAAATCTCAACCCTTACACCATAGAGATGGTGTCTCCAAATCTTCACCGTATGCACAACGGCTGCTAGTTCTAAGTCGTGGGTTGGATACTCAACTTCATGGGGTCGAAGTTGTCGTGAAGCATAAGCTATCACCTTTCCATCTTGCATCAATACACACCCTAATCCATTCTTTGAAGCATCTGTATAGACCACGTATTCCTTATTCGCTTCTGGCAGAGCCAACACAGGTGATGTGATTAACTTCTTCTTGAGTGTCTGAAAACTCTTTTCGCATTCGTCCGTCCATTTGTACTTGTTTTCCTTCCTTAATAGTTGCATCATAGGTCTAGCAATCGTAGAAAATCCCTCAATGAATCTTCTGTAATAACCGGCTAAACCTAAGAAACTCCTAATTTCGTTCGGACTTGTTGGCAATTTCCAATCGCGTACTGCCTCTACCTTGGCAGGATCTACCTTGATGCCTTCTGCTGATACTATGTGTCCAAGGAACATCACTTCCTTCAGCCAAAACTCGCACTTACTGAATTTGGCATAAAGTTTCTCAGTTCTAAGCGTTTCTAACACTATCCTCAAGTGTTCCTCATGTTCTTCCTCATTCTTGGAGTAAATGAGAATGTCTGTCACACCCCGACTCTCGAGGTGCGACTTACGAACAACAACACAACCTAATCAACTAACCATCAACTCAAATACGGGGAACATGCTCGGGGAAAACATTAATGAAAGCAACAGTACTCGAATAAGACTATCAAAGACATAAAGAAGAAATAACTGAGCATTTCAAAATCACATACCAACAAGGATATAATAAGTATTTCAAGTCAAGAGATTAAGAATTCAACAAGCATTTAAACCATCGAGCACATCACTCGGAATAAAAAACATGTATCAAAGTATATATCAACAGACATTCATTTCAAAAGAGTTGCAGCGGAAACTTGACTCAAATCCCAACATTCACACATATGAAGATGTGCAAATGCCAGTCCAACATCCGACTCGACTCAACCAAAAACACCACACCACCAAGCGTCCATGCCATCGCCATCCTGTCAACCTGCATGTTTAGAAACACATGCAAGGCTGAGTACTACGTACTTAGTGAACACATGCCGAAAATATTTGGGAAATAGATGCTCTTAAAGCTATATCAATTGAACTTGCCTTGCCGAAACATCACAAGTACTTAAGCAACTTAAAATGGTTTTACTTGTGTATGCCAAAACATTTTCTTTTAAATAGACTGCGCAGTCAAAACATAACATATATCAACAGTATGCATCATCTGTCATAAATTCACTCACTGTGCCGAGAAGTAGGCCTCCTTCTCAAACACTGTGACCGGCCTAGCCGAAGCAAGGCTCACAGTCACCTCAACATTTAACATACCACACGTGGGTTCCTGTCTTCTTACAGGATAATAATCTCAAGCAAACAGATGATAACACATACCAAACTCAAATAAAACGGCAAGTCAATCGCATTTAAAAATCATATAATAATACTCAACAGCATAATAACTTTCATCGATAGTTTTGGTTCAGAAAAGCCCACCTGACTTCCGAAGATTCTAGCTAGGCGGTTTAAGGGCTATTGTCCTCACTTATCTTTCCATCCGGCTTGATCCTTCACAGTTCGACATCGATAAAAAGATAAGATACTACGCAAAGACGGATAAAAGGCGTTGGTCTCGACTGAAGGACTTCTACTTGAGTCATTTCTCTCAAAGCTATACTTTTCTAAAAGATCTCGCATTCTCGTCTTTAAGCCATTAACTCTATTCGATGATTGGTTAATACTACTAACCAATGCCTTAGCATTTCTGGCTTTAATTATGAAACGACATCTATCTAATTTCTATTACTCGAGCTTTCTTTTAAAAACTTAATCAATTCTTGATTTAATTAATCAACTCAACAACTTAATTATTTTGCATACAAATAAACTCAATAATTCTTCACGTCATCAAAATAATATCATTTACTCAAACATTTAATTCAATTGCATAATAATTTTGAATAAATCAAACACATTGTTTTAAATTCAATCACATTTCAAGACATATTAACATCTATTTAACTTTTATTTTAGAACTTAATTCCAATAAGAATTCTTTTTATAAAAACTCAACATATAATTCATCTTTTCTCGACTTATAAACAACGCTTTTCCAAATTTGTTGTCTTATGAAGCATATTATAAACTTTTACTCAATTAATAAAAATTCTTTTTAATTTCTTATTAAACTCTCATGAAATAGGAATTTCATTTCTAACTCGATTCTCATACTTAACTCAACTATTACTTTTCTAATTATTTTCTCGGTAATTCTTCTCGGTTTATTCTCAATCTACACGGTTTGAAATATAACTCATTTAATTAATTTTAATTAATCACTCGATATCTTATTCCATTATTTTCTTAATTAACCTATACGAGTATTTAACTTAACTCGTCTAACATCTTTTTTCTTCGATTCGATTAGATCTTCTTTTCATTTCCTTATTATTTTATTCTCTTTTAGCTCGATTTTCTCAACTCTTATTTATTTAATTAATAAATTTCTTTTCTTCTTTATTCTTCAATTAAGGCTAATTTCTTAATTAACATTTTCCTTTATTCTTCAATTAATTTTTATTTCAATAAAAACTAGTTTATCTTATTAATTTATAAAATTTCTTTTTAATTTAATTTAATCAAAACTCAAATCTTCAAGTTTTATTTCAAGAACACTTAGAACACTTAATAGATATACCTTTCTATGTATTTTCCAATTCTTAACACTTTTAAAGCTTTTAAAACTTCATTATTTTGTTACAACAAATTCTATTTCCATCTAGGAATCAAATTAACACTTTAACACATATTTTATAACATCAAAATCATCAAATCTTCTCAATCATCATAAATTATTTTCTTTAAAAACTTCACATGCAATTTGATTTTCTTATACTTAACAACATACAAGATTAAATCATCATATCATATAATAATTTCATGATCAAAACATCAACTAGATCATCAACAAAATCAACAAAATAATTTCCTCTTTTTTCTCTTAAACTCATGGCATTCATAGCAAAAATTGGGCCAATCGGTTCAAGATATTACGGTAGATTATTACTTTCAATTCGTACGGACTTTGTGACAGACTTCTACTACGAATTAAACATCGTAAGTTCTTTTATTTTGCATCTCAATTATGTTTATGATTTACTTTGTTTTTAGAACTAGGGTTTATATTACTGTCTAGATTAATTGTCTTTCTAATTTCTTAGAGTAATAAAAACTTCAAACCAATCAATCTTTATGGCTTTCTTTTATTTTCTGTTCTTTTCGTAATACAATAATCACCCTGTTAAGCCTTCCTTGTGAGACAATATTCGGGACAACTTATCTAATCTATAATAACCACGTTTAATTGCGTGCGACTTAGATTAATTTAGGTCGAACACTATACTCTTGTGAGTTGTTTTCGGCAATGTGCCCACTAAGTACTTTTGTACTTAGCCCTGCATGTTTGTTTTTGAATGTGCAGGTTGAGTGACGAAGGCGGAGGAGGTTGAGTAAATGTCGTCTTTAAAGATGTAAAGTTAATTGAGCCTCGATTTCACATTTGATATGTGATATCATTCTACGTTTTTCCGCTGCCAAACTGCGAACTAGTTTCAGTTTATTATAACTTTAGATCTAAGTTTCACTCTTTGAACTTAGTCTCTTTTAAGAACAACTTTGTCTTGCAATCTTTCAAGATTGACTCCCTTTTTATTTAATGAAGTCAAGTTCTTAGTAATTTCTGTAACAGTTGTCTGTTTATTCATTCATATTCCCCTTCTTTCCCGCTTCTTTAATCCAATCCCTAGTCGCACCCTGGCTTGGCCGTCCCTCGGGATTTGGGGCTGTGACAGAATGGTATCAGAGCATTCGGTTCTGCTCTGATCGTAAGTTATTTTTCTAGTGATACCACAGAATGGTACCAAAGCAATCGTTTCTGCTTTGTACCTGAGTCTTCTTTTGAGAAAGTAAAGTTTAGTTTGTATCACTAAACTTAAGAATATAGTAAACAACTCAACCTCCCGCTACGTCAACTTAACCAAAGAAGGAAAGTAAGGAAAGTATTTCAGAAGTATGATTTCTTTTAAGAAGAAATTTTGATTAAGTATGAAAGAATTTATGAATAAAGTATGCAAGTATGATATGAATAAAGTATGCCAAGTATGAATGTGATTAAAGTATAAAAGTTATGCTTTGTGATATTACATGAATTATGTGAAAGCATGAGTACTATACTTGTGAAAGTATGCAAAATTATTTGAGCTAAAATTTCTGTTATTTTGAAAAGTATGATGGTTTGAGAACCTAGACTATTTGCCCTAAGATTCTTCCCGATTCTTTGAGAACATAGGCGTTCTAAGAAATGATGGTTCCAAGATATTCAAGAGATGATCCGAACGGGAAGAACAGAATAAAGGGAATCAAAGCGAATAAGAGACGAATGTTACTTTCGTATAAGTAACACGAACGATGTCGTTTTTTCAGTTGGAGTTCGCCTCGTTAGAACTCCAAGAAGAGATTTATTTTAATTATTAAGAATTAAGTACGAATTTTGGTTAATTTCCAACGATCGTTCGATTCCAGCGATAACTAGAACTTACGTTCTAAAGTTATTCTCCAACTACTATTCCGTTTCCTTTTGGAATTTATTTCACGATTAGTAATCAAACGAAGGATGCGATAAGTGCGAGATTCAAATGTCTAGAAGGGTTGTTTTATTAGTACGGTATCCACCTTAATGTGGCATTAAGAATATTCTTCTAATAATAATAAGAACGATATGTGTTTATCAGATAGGAGTTTTCTTGAGGGAAACTAACAAGTCTAAGTTAAAAATGATTAAGGTAAGATGAGATGATTAAGGTAAGCTAAAAACCGTTAAGAGTTTGGTTGCAATTTGAGAAATTGCTAGATGATTAAGATAAGTTAATTTCTTATTAAGTGGGTGAGTGTTTAAAGCACGGAATTTGATGAGAATTCTTGATTTCTTTAGTTTTAAAATGCCGCCAAGAGTAGCGAATAACAGAAGAAGAGGACTCGGTAGGCCTAGAGGACCGGGAAGGGGTCATAGACAACATGAGAGGGAAAAAGATCAAGGACGTCAGGAAACCCCTCCATCTCCACCACCACTACGTCGTGACATAGAGCATCTGTTCATCAAGAGAAATCCACCTGTTTTTAATGGATCAGGAAACCCGAGTGATGCTGAGCTTTGGGTAAGAGCTACAGAAAGAATTTTTAAACTTCTCAGATGTACTGATGAGGAGCGTCTATCATGTGTTGCGTTTCAACTCAACGGACCAGTAGATTTTTGGTGGGAAGCTAGGCAGAAAGTTATTCCGACCGAGCATCTGGCTCAATTTACTTGGGATGAGTTTAAGGAAGTATTTTACGACAAGTACATCCCTAAAACCTATAGAGCAAAGAAGGAAGCAGAGTTCTACAGTCTGAAACAAGGGAAGATGACAGTGACTGAATACGATGCAACCTTTTATGAGTTGTCAAGGTATGCACCCGAACAGGTAGATACCAACGAGAAGATGGCAAAGAAGTTTCGTGGGGGACTTAGACACGAACTTGGAGTGGCACTAGCCAGCCATGGAGGACTGAGCTATACAGACATACTAGGACGAGCCTTAGACATGGAGGCAGTTGTGCCAGATGAACGAGAGATTGTAGCGCCCGTACCAGCACCAACCCAGGCTCCAACTCAAGACCATTCCAACAACAACAAAAATAGTAACAATCAAGGAAAAAGGAAAAGGGAAGGAGGAAACCAGGGTGGAAATCAGCATGGCTTTCAACAGCTGAAGCAGAATAATCGATCAGGACAATGGAAGGAAAATAACCAGCAAGGACAGTGGCAGGGACAACAGGCAAACAATACTCAAGAAAGAATCACTGTTCCCACCTGCCCTAAGTGTAACAAAATGCACTTTGGTAAATGTTTGGCAAACATTGACGGGTGTTATAAATGTGGTCAGAAGGGACACGTGAGAAGAAATTGTTCGGAACCGTTGCTAACCTTGAGAGCTATGCAAGCTCAGCCACATCCGCAACAACAGCAATTACAACAGCAACAAGGGCAGAATGCATGGGCATTTGAGAATGGGCCAGAAGCACGGGACAAGGGCAAGGGTCACTAGGCAAGTAGTTGGCCTAAATCAGACTAGTAGTAGTCTAGTTTTTGTATAAGTCCTCGTTAGAGGCAAAACAGTGCTCGTTCGACGTATATGACCCCGTAGTTGGGCTATGACTTGTGAAAATTTCTTCTAATCGTGTTAAGTTTAACTTGTTTAATAAGGAACTTGTTTAACTTGGGAAGTTAAAAAGTTTATAGAACTAGTATCGGAGTTATTACCTGTTTCAGTTTTGTGAACTTTTAAAGTGGAAAAGAAAATTTAGTAAGTAAGTGAACGCTTAAAGAAAAGTGTTAATGAAAAGGTTTGATATGGATATAATCCATGGGATGGAAGGATTAGGATTGTGGTATCAAATACCATCCAGGAAAAGCTAACGTCGTAGCAGACGCGCTGAGTCGCAAGACTCCAACTAAAGTAGGGTGTCTCTTAATCGAAGAAGAAACATTTGGGCAGATATTGAGATGATGGTTTTGGAAGTATTAGATACACCTGAGACGATAACAAACCGAATAGTAGCACTAGTAGTCACACCAGACTTACGAGAGAGAATTTTAAGTGAACCCGAGAGAACGATTCAAGTATTAGAAGAAATGTTAAGAACGATAGTGTTAAATTAAAGTCTAAAAGTTATCAGGCTACGATAAGTATTATGCCTTACGAAGTCTTGTATGAAAGAGAAAAAAATCTAGAACTAGATTCGCTCGGTGAAGTGATAGATCAATTCTTTCGTCAGATTCGAACCAAAGAGAAGGAAGTCTAGAAGTGACGAAAGTCTTAAGCGATATATGTTGATCAGACTTAAATTTAGAGAATGAGGAAAAAATTTTCCTCATGATTTTCCTGCTAAGGATTATTGTGATTATTTCTTCGCGTTCAGTATAAGCTTAGACGAAGCTTTATATACGATTAGTAGATATCTTGAAAGAGATAGGTTTCAATGTTATATAGATTGGCCGTATTGCCAAGTCTATGAAATGTTTATTTTGTTTACGTATTTCGTATGAGAAAGTACGTGTTCGGTTTTAAATACGTAAACCCCCCCAGCAAGATGTTGTTCTTGATTAAGTAATAAGTTATGAAGAAAGACCGCAATCGATCTTGGATCGAAAAGTGCGAGAGTTAAGAAGTAAGTCGATACGATTAGTAAAAGTGTTCTGGAATTACCACGGGCAAGAGGAAGCTACGTGGGAACTTTTGCGAAGGAGCTAAGCAAATTTCGGGACGAAATTTTTCGTTAGAGGGGTAGAATGTAATACCCCAGATATTTTCCTCCGACGAGAAATAAAAAAAAAATTCTAATTAATTAAGGCTTTGCACGCCTAAGTTCATGAATTTGAATTCTAAGATTTACGGTGAAATCCGTTTCCGAAAATAATTTCCAGAAATCGGACGAACGACTACTGTATTAGGGTTTTCGCGTCCATTAAGTTTTTCGCCCAAAAACTCGGAATAAAATTCCATCAGAATTTACATTCACTTTTTCTTCGAGACGAGTTCACCGGAGAAAGTTAATTTTTATGATTTTCCGGATGAATTTTGGACTGTGATGTCCCGACTTTTTCTCAGATTTTGAAAAACGAATTAGGATGAAGAAAAAGCATCCGAGGACATGTTCGGCTCATCTTCCGGATCGGTTTCCATCCCTTCCTTCTCATCTTGATAGGGAGACCTCTTCTTCCCAGTTCCACTTTCACGAGGAACAATTTCAAACTCATTCTTGTCAACTGAGTGACTCGACTCAGATGGTTCCTCCTCAGCTGGTACCTCCTCAGCTGGTTTTGCAACTGACTTCTTCTTGATACGAACTCTCAGCTTCTTCTTAACTAGCTCTTCCTCTTTCTCCTTTTCTGACTCATCTCTGAGTCGTCGAGCAGCTGTCGATTTTGAAGTGCAGCCGGCAGCTGGAGGCAGCTCCTCAGCTGGTTTCACAGCTTCCCTTTTGTCTTTGGGAGTATAGACACTCCGAATCACATCCAAAGCCTTCTTGGCTGTTGGGAACAACATCTGCCTTTTGACTGGGGTCTTCTCACAGTCTTCCCACACCATGTTCTGATCCTTTGTGGTGAGAAGGATCAGGGCAGAGATTTTGACTCCGAAGTTGAGAGTTCCCTTAACACTCAACAACTTCTCTCCAGAGTTAGTTGTGGTTTCTATAATCTTCTGTTTCTCCATTGTCAACTGGTGTTCGAAGAATTTGAACCAGTTGATGTTGTTCTTGTGCTTGTGCTCCAAAGCTATCAGCTGCTTGAGCTTTGGTCGGCTGATATCTCCAAAGGCTCCGTTGTATCTAAAGATGACCTTGGATACAACATCGAACAGAAGTCGATGCTCGGGTTTCAACTTCATTCGCTGCATGTTGCTCCTCAATTTTTTTGGGGAGATGAGAGCATTCTCCTGAAATTGATCTGCATCTGCATCTGTGATGTTCTCGACGGTGTCCGTGGCGGTCAGATTTGGTGGAATGATGGAGCGTAGCATATCGGAAACTGGTATGGAGATGGTGACACGGCGGATCGTTCTGGCAGGGACGTCGCGCTGTCGACCGGAGATTTTTGAAACGAGGCCATCTCGGCTGTCGATAGGAGATTTCAGGTTCAAGTAAAATTCCCCAACCTATCGCCTGAGCAAGTGAGTGGAGAAGAGCGTTGCCCAATCCAGAAGGCCATTATCCCTGAGAAGATTGGCGAGAGGGGATAACACCGGTGAGTCCAGAGCGTCTTCTGACAGAATATGCTCGAAGTGAATTTTGGAGAGCATCATATCAAAAGACTCCTCGTACGACGAAGGGACTAGAGCTGGTCCCGATGATGCCATCTTTTTTCCTTGCGAAGAAGCTTTTGGTGCCATTTAGTGTTGCTGTGAAGTTTATATATAGAGAGAAAGAACTTAGCAGAAATGGTGAGACAGAATCAGAGACGAAGATGAATAGTTACTGCAGATAAACACAAGTATAGAAGGTAAGAAATCACTTCCTGATTTTCCGCCTTTTATAGGTTAGTGGGTCGTTTGAAATCGATGGCCAAGGTTGAATGGCGCGAATCCATCAACGGCTGAGATCTCGCGACTGTTGACTAGCTTTGACTGACGTTGAATTCCGAGTTCCAATACGCGCGAGTGAGAAGGTGAACTGTTTTTATGTCAGCCCAGTCGCACTATAAAGTAAGGCTATTGATGTTCAGCCGTACTTTACATTAAATGCGCTATGATGGCTATTTTAATCTAACTGACATGTTCAGGAATGTTTGAATTTTTTTCAAACATTCTCATTTAAGACACAAACACCTTCAGCTATAAATGATACCTGCCAGCTGATGTCGGAATCAGCTGTGTTCCAATGTTGCGGCATACCATCAGCTGACTCGAGTTCGTCTGTTCAGATGACGTCTGATGTCTTCGGATGGCGATCCGCATCTGAGATTCTCCCTTCATCTGAGCTTCCCCCTTAGATGGATATCTATCTCTTCAACTCGGCTGATCCCTCATCTGAAGGATCCAACAATCCAAGGAGATCGCATAACATCTTGAATCGTGCTTCGGCTAGAGGTTTGATGAAGATATCGGCTCTCTGAATCTCAGTTGGAATCTTCTCCACAGATACATCCTTCTTCTCAATATGATCTCGGATAAAATGATGTTGGATGTCAATGTGCTTCGTCCGAGAATGGTGAACATGATTCAAAGAGATAGCAATGGCACTTGAGCTATCACAATGGATGGGAACCTGTCCAGTTGCTACTTCATAATCTCTTAGCTGTTTCTTGAGCCACAACACTTGCATGCAACAACTACCGACAACCATATACTCTGACTCGGTTATAGAAGTGGCAACACATGCTTGTTTCTTGGAGAACCATGAAACTAGCTTACTTCCCATGAACTGACAGTGTCCAGATGTGGACTTCCTGTCCAACCGATCTCCGGCTAGATCTACATCTGAGTATCCGGACAATTGTATATTGTCGTCAGTTAGGTACCACAACTTAACATTAACAGTACCCTTCAGATACTTAATAATGTTCTTTGCTGCCAACATGTGTGCTTTCCTTGGCTGAACTTGGAACCGAGCATATACTCCAACCGCGTAAGATATATCTGGCCGACTGGCGGTTAGATATAGCAAAGAACCAATAATCCCTCTATACTTACTGGCATCCACGAGTTTTCCCTCAGATCCGGGTTCAATCTTCCACTTAGTATTCATCGGGATCCTTGTGGTTTTACTTGTCTGCAATCCGAACTTTGCGATGAGCTCCTTTGTATATTTGGATTGATTAATAAAAATCCCTTTTGATGACTACTTCATTTGTAGCCCAAGGAAATAATTCATCTCGCCCATCATCGACATCTCAAATTTCTCCTTTATGAGATTTGAGAATTTCTCGCACAGCTCCTCCGATTTGGAACTGAATATGATGTCGTCGACGTAGATTTGCCCAACAAGTATGTCTTCTCCAACTTTTATGGTGAACAGTGTTTTGTCAACTAACCCTCGTTTGAACCCCGAGTTCAGAAGAAAACCACAGAGAGTATCATACCAAGCCCTAGGTTCTTGCTTCAATCCATAGATTGCTTTCTTCAACTTATACACTCTTCCATCACCAGTCTCAAAACCGGGAGGCTATTCAACATAAACATCTTCCTTGATATCACCATTGAGGAAAGCGCACTTCACATCCATCTGATAGACCTTGAATTTGTGAAATGCGGCATAGGCTAGAAATATTCGGATGGCTTCCAACCTTGCAACAGGTGCGAAGGAATCCTCGAAATCAATTCCTTCTTGTTGGAAATATCCCTGAGCTACCAACCTTGCCTTGTTTCTCACGATGAATCCAATGGCGTCTCTCTTGTTCTTGAAAATCCACTTTAATCCAATAAGTTTAACACCATTTATATTTTCTACCAATTCCCATACGCAGTTGGGTAGAAATTCATTCAGCTCTTCTTGCATGGCTGTTGTCCAATGAACACAGTTGAGAGCTTCCATAACATTCTTCGGTTCTGGCACATCAGCTACAAAACATGAAATCATGGCAACATCTCCGGCTTGTTCGAACTTCTCAAGAACTGCCAACTCCTCAGCATATTGGGCGTAAGTGCTGGAATCTTTCTCAGCTGAGTCTGGATTTGCAACTGTGCTCCTAGTACGCACACCTTTGGTTGGATCTCTGATGATGTTGTCCTTGGAATGATCTTCATACCATCTCTTGTTGCGTCTTCCTTCTTCTTCCAACAGTGGCTGTTCCGTGTGATGGGATAACCTGAGCTGTGGGAGATACTTGGATCTTCAGAACTGGTGAGTTATCTGCTGTTGAGTCTGGATCCTCAACATGGATAATATTTTGAATCGAGTTAGGTTGGGCTTCGGATGCTGATGCAGTTGGAGTGACATCACCTGAAGTTCCTCCTAGAGATGAGCTGGGGTCCTCACATTCATCTTCAGAGGAACAAGGATCATCATCCTCGGTTGCCCATACCAATGGTTCAGCTAGATTCTTCTGCCTTAGAACCTGCGATCTGGTGAGAGCTGGTGGAACATGTGGATCAGCTTGTTGTCCTTTAGCCTGTTCCCTGTACTCAAAAGTAAATTCATCAAAACTAACATGAGGTGTTATCTCCACAACATGAGAGCTGTTGTTAAAAACTCTATAAGCCTTGATCCGAGCGGCATATCCGAGAAATATGCCCTTCGAAGCCTTGGCGTCAAAAGTTTTTAACTGAGTCTTCCCATTATTGTGAATATAACACTTAGAACCAAAAATGCGAAAATATGAAATATCAGGCTTCCTGCGTCTCCATAGTTCATATGGAGTCTTTCCCAACCGCTTGGTCAGAAGAGACCGATTCTGGGTGTAGCATGCTGTGTTGATTGCCTCAGCCCAAAATCTCTTTGGCAGAGCTGAGCTTGTCAACATGGATGTTGCAGCATCCTTCAGCGTTCGGTTTCTTCGCTCGGCTACTCCATTCTGTTGTGGAGTACGAGCAGCCGATGTTTGATGAGTGATTCCGTACTTCTCGCAGTATTCGATGATGGTTTCATTTAGGAACTCGGTTCCACGGTCTGATCGGATGGAAATGATTTTAATCTCTTGTTGGTTAGATATCCGATCCATCAGCTTGGGTAGCTCATCTCGGGTTTCATTCTTGTGACGCATGAAAATGGTCCACGTGTACCTAGAGAAATCATCAGTAACAACAAGTGTATATTCGTTACCATTCATGCTCTTGGGTGTAACAGGCCCGAAGAGATCCATATGGATTAGCTGTAATACTCGGTCGGTTGATGGAATCATTTTCAACCGAAAGGAGGATCTAGCGAGCTTTCCCAGCTGACACGCACTGCAGATATATGTTGGTGAAAACACAAGGTTCGGAATACCCTTTGCATGTTCCTGTCTCGCAAGTCGGTTCATTGTCTTGAAATTCAGATGGTTGAGCCTTTTGTGCCACAGCCAGCTCACATCTGAACTGCTCTTTGATAAGAGACAGGTATCAGGAGGACTACTATTCCAATCTGCATAGTAGACATTTCCGGTTGGGGATCGATTTCCCAACAATATGACTTGCTTTGTTCTGATATTTTTGACCCTGCAGCCCTGCGCATCAAACTTGATAGAGAAACCATTATCACAGAATTAGCTGATGGAGAGCAAGTTATGCTTCAATCCATCAACATATGAAACATTGAGAATAGACACGAGATTGGTTTCAAGGGTACCGTAGCCTTTGGTGTGACCTTTTGAGTTGTCACCAAAGGTAACTGATGGTCCTTCCTTCTCCACGAAACTCCCAAGAAAATCCCTCAGATTTGTTATGTGTTTCGAGCATCCACTGTCCATCACCCACATGGTATGTGATTCTTTATTCTTCCTCAGCTGTTCCTCCTGCTCCTGCACAGAGAAACACGCTTAGGTCCCCAATTTTAGTTGGGTCCTGGAGGGTTAGAACCAGTTCCTCCTTGAACTGTGAGTCGCTTTTCCCTTTAGATTCGGATAGATTTGTCATTCCAGATTATCTTTCCTTCTCCATCAACTATAACAATACCTCGGTCATCCTTAGGCTTGTTGTTATTGTTGATGTTATGTTTCTTGGGAGGAGAATGATTTCTCCCATTGTGGGCTTTAGGAGGAGAGGCGTTCCCCCTGTTTTGCTGACGTTTCTGACCCTGTTGGTTTTGCCTATGAGGTCGGACGCCATTTTGGAATCTTTGTGGCTGAGTTTGATTCCATAGTCCTGGCTATTGACGACAGCTGTTCATGCCCGGTTGTCGATTCATGTTCTGGCATGAATATCCGCAGCTGTTGGAACTGTTCCACATTTGTTGACTCTGATGGAACCTCTGGTATTTCTAATGATGGAACTAATGTTGATTCTGATGGTTGAATCCCTGTCGGTTTTGTTGATTCCATCCTTTCTGAGGTCAGTTCTGAGGTCGGTTCAGAGGTCAGTTCTGAGGTCGGTTCTGATTGTATCTCCGATGTCTCTGGTTCTTCTTCTCAGTCCTGGAACATTCCCCCTCGGTTGTTATCCCAACCGATGGATTCTTCAGTTCTCCAACCACAGCTCTTTTTCCTTTCTCAACTGCAGTTCCCTTAGCAGGTTGTGCTGTAGGTGCTTGCTGTGACGTGGAGGTTGGATTAAGTTGGGTAGATGCAGACTCAACCGTATTTGGTTTGGCAACCGTGACATCCACATCCTTGATAAAGGTTGCGGGTGGAATTCCAGTGTCCTTCACCATGTCGTATCTGAGTCCAGACACGTCATCCATTTGTCTTCGGTATGAGATTCTCGATGATTTTGGATGATTGATATAGCTTTATCAGGTTGTCCTTCTCAGTTTGCAAATCCTTGAGGAGAACAGCTATATGCTTGGTCTGTGCATCTGACATCTTCATCAGCTGATCGATCTGTGCCTCTTGCTTGTTCAACTGATCATGCTGCTCCTTGATTTGCTCCTTCAACTCCTCATCGGTTGGAGCCTTAGTTTGGTTGGCCTCATTCAGTTGACTTTTGAGATCATCAATCTCTTCGAGTTGATTTTTGATCAGATCATCCTTTTCGTTAAGGATTCTTCAAGTCTGGCAAACTGTTCTTGAAGATTCTTAAACTCAACCGATTGCTGATGCAATTCCTCACTGAGTTCATTCTTAAACTCAACCGATTGCTGATGCAATTCCTCACTGAGTTCATTCTTAAACTCAACCGATTGCTGATGCAATTCCTCACTGAGTTCATTCTTAAACTCAACCGATTGCTGATGCAATTCCTCACTGAGTTCTAGGAAGTCACCCCAAGAGGGTTCCAACTCTTCATCTACTGTTTCCTGCATGTTAGTAGCATTGGAAGAATTTAAATTAACTAGATTAGAATGTACCTCAGTATCATCCTGGTCAGTTCCAAATGCCATGAGACATTGATCCTGTCCGATAGCGTTGTTGGTAGAAGTCAGCTCGTCCTCATCTTCGGTGTCGGTGAAGATGTCCATGTCGTCAGCTGCTTCTTCTGCAACCATGGCCTTGTTCTTTACATTTTGCTTGGCCCTCAATGCTTCTCTATCTTTCTTCAAAAGATCTGGACAATCAGCTTTGAAGTGTCCCTCTTTGTCGCATTCAAAGCAATTATTGGTCATAGGCTTTGAGTTATCTCGAGTTCGGTTGGATTTATAGAACCGTTTGTATTTTCCGAACCGAGTATCCATGTCAGCTAGCTTCTTTGACAAGGCGGCTATACTCTATTGCAGCTCTTCTCTGCTCGGCTCCTTCGAAGCTGTGTCTGTAGATCATGTTGCCCTTGATGTTCGCGGCTTGGAATAGTTGGCTCGAAGTGCTACTGTCTTTGTTGCTGAACCAACATCCTCATGTCGACTTGTCTGCACCGAGGACTGAGTTGATCTTCGTCGGTTCACCTTGTACTCGTTTCCTTTCAGAATTGAGAACAGTCTGTCAGTTCCCATCTCTCCAAGATCAGCTCGGCTTTCATGAATGTTAGTGAAAGTGTCCCACTCAGCTGGTAGGGCTTGTAATACTTTGAGGTTGATTTCTCTCAAAGTATATTTTCCTCGTCGGATAGACTGAATCCTTCGGATGATATCCATGAACCGAAGCTCCAACTGATCAATGGTTTCATCCTCTTTTAGACAGAAGTTGTCAAAATCTTGACAAGTATGGGAGAATTTGTTCTCCTTGGTTTCGTCACTCCCTTCACTAAGAGATGCCAAAATATCCCACATCTCCTTAGCTGTGTTGCACTCTTCTATCCATGGAAGATAGTCTTGTCCAACTGTGGACATGATAGTGCTCTGAGCCCAGATATCCAGCTGGCTCACTTTTGCTTCCTCAGGAGTGAAATCTTCTGGCTTTTTCTCAACCATCACCTCAGTTGCATCCCCATCATTGGGATTTGTAGGAGTGCGAATAACTTTTTCCATGATGGTGATTGGTCCGGATGTAATCACTTGTTGCATTCGATGATGCTTGGACAGTAGAATCTTCTTCATCCGAGTTTTCCAGGATGTATAGTTCACAACCGAGAACATGACAACAATCTTGTCTTTAACATCCATCTGCACACAACAAACAGACAACAAATGCAAGCAGAAATGCACTAGCGTGAAAAAGATCTATTCAGTTGACCACTGGAGAAAAACACCTCGATTCACACCTCGTGAAACAGAGACAGCAGTCTTTTGAACCACTGCTCTGATACCACTTGATGGTCCCCATACGAGTTCTGGTGTATGGGAGGGGGGGAAATACACCAGATAGGAATTTTAAAACAACTCTCGAAAAATACCACAACTGAGTAAGAAGACTCAGCTGGATTCACAACTGAGTAAGAGAACTCAGCTGGAAGAGTGGTGCTGTGCGGAATGTGGTGGATAAAAATAACTCGTATAAAACAACTCACGCTCAGATGCAAGGTCGGTCAACAACCAAATTAGTTGACATGAAAAGATGCAGTTTTGAGTGCTGGTTAGTTGGTCAGTTGGATATGCAAAAAGTAACTGAACAGAAAACACAAACACACAAAGGATTTACGTGGTTCGGAGAGAACTCCTACGTCCACGGGGAGTTGTGAGTCCACACAACTCAGTCCAAATTCTTTAGGACAGCTACCACAAAGCTTACGCGGGCTTTGCAATCGTTCAGATAAGTTTGCAGGTACTTATCAACCTTACAGATAAGTTTACGGGTACTTATCAACCTTTCTACTCAATTTCGGGAAGAGCAGGATCCTAACAACCTTTTTAGGGTATGTGTATAAGGGTGGGTTTTCCAACTACTAGCTCGAACAAAGAAGTGAGCTAGGATCTAAGCTTGAACGAATGAAGACTCAAACTAAGATAAAAAACACCAAGATAGATTCTAACTCTCTATGAACTCTCAACTGGTGATGTTCTTAGAGATTAATTGCAGTTTAGCTTGTGTGCAGTTTTTCGTCATTCTTTCGCTCTTTAATCTCTTCTCGCACTTGTCTATCTTCTATCTTGATGAATGAATGAACGCCTCTATTTATAGGCGGTGAGAATCAACTAGCCATTGGAAGAGCCGTTGATCTCTGTTCTGTGAAAGCGATGGCTTGTCTCTTATCTCTGCAGATTTTCCCGATTTGGCAACTGTGAACTTCTGCTTTCCTTCTGAGACAACCTTGTGTTGGGCCAAATGAGGTAATGACAGAACGTCAAACCTTCACGTGACTTCCTATTTGAAATTTAAATTTTAACCTTTGTCTTTCAACATTTGTTAGTCGGTTAAGAAGTTTGGTCTTCATCTGAGTGGTCTTTAGCTGATGTTCCATCTGATCGCTACCTTCATCTGACATTCTGTCTGAAGAGGAACAGTTGAACCCTCAGCTGCCTTGAACTTCATGTTGTCGATCTATCAGATTGAGTCCTGCAACTGATGTTCCATCTGAACAGTTGGCTTGAACGCTGAGTCGTCTTTCTTCCATCTGATGTTACACATCCAAATTTCCATCTGTAGTTCTATCCGAGTAAAGCCATGTTGCGGTCTTCAGCTGGAGTCCTGTAAAGATAAAATCTGAACATTTCTCAAACAGCGAGTCTAAATACTAACATTAGGATCTGGCAACATCTACTCGGTTGGGGTCAATTGGTTTTGGAATCAATCAAAACTTTACTTAAATTTTCCAACACCAACCCCTAGTCGCACCCTGGCTTTGCCATCCCTCGGGATTTGGGGCTGTGACAAGTAACTTCATATCCTAGAATACTCTCATTAGAGAGAGTGAACCCTACTCTCTCTCTCATTCATCCACACATGGTACCCTCTCCCTCTCTCAAATCTTTCTCTCGGATTCTTCTCTCTCTCTCTCCAATCTCTCAAAATTTTCCACATGTTAAATGCCTATCTTCACTCTACAAACTCTCATTCATCATACTTGATCATATCACTCTCTCTTCTTCACCTCACATCTCTCTCTCTACCGAAGAAGCAACCATCGCATCAACTCCATCTCTCTCTCAGTACTCACTGCCGAGAAGCAGCAGAAAATTTGCAGCAACTTCATCTTCATCTCTCCACCATCATATTTTCATTATCTTTACCCTAATCATCAAGAGATCATCTCCTTCATCTCTGTCATCTTTTTCCCTGCTTTGAAGTCATGAAGATCAGCTGCAGCAGCTCGTGAACTTCATCCAAGAGCAGCAGCAGTTTTGACTTCTTCCTCTCCTTCGAAGCCTTCATGCATATACCTAAGTTCATAATGAAATCATGCAAGCTTGTTGAGGAGTCTTTGATGTAGATTATCTCCTATATAACCAAGATCATCTAAGAAGTAAGTTTTCAACTTATTCTTTCTTTTTCAAGCTTGAAACAAGCTTAGAACTTCAACCCTTTTCCATCGATTTTCTTGAAAGAAAATAAGGGTTTGATCTTTATTTTTCAAAAGCCATGATCTTGATGTCTTGCATATCTTTTCATGCAAGGAAAGGAGATACAAATCCACCATCTTTCATCCTCCAAGCCATCCAAACCTTCAAGCCAAGAAGAGATTAAGTTCTATTTATTTTAAGTATGATTCCTTCATTTCTTAAGATGTATATATGTATATGTAAGTGAGAAAATAAGGAAACAATGCATGATTTACTTTATGCTTAGGCAAACCTTAGGGTTATGATGATGAGATGGTGATCAAAATGAAGATTAAAGCATGATTTAGGGTAAAACAAGATAAAAGAAAAATAATATGCCAAGAACCCTAAAATCGACTAAGAAGAAAAAATAGGGAAAAATAAGTTCTTGATGAGTTTTGATGATTATTTGATGATATGATGATGATATATGTTTATTATGATTTTTCATGTGATTTATATGCATATATGTGATGATGATAATTTTTGGTGAATTTATTTGATGTTTAATGAATTTAATCGATGAAAAATAGAAGAAATATGATTAAATTATGATTTATGAATTTTCTGAGTTTTATGATGTTTATGAGCATGATGGTATATGAGAATAAGACCTAGATGTGTTTTTAAGATGAAATATGAATTTTATTATTTTTCTCAAAAATTTCGAAATATGCCTTATTTTGAGAAAATGAATTCTTGATGATTTTGATGAGATATAATGATATTGATGATGATGATGGTGTTAATATGTGTTAGATAAAATTTTTGAAAGAGTTTATAAGCATGAAAATTGAGAAAATGAGAAGATATAATTTTTAGTGATTTTTATTGAATTTTTCGAAGAAATGAAGAAAAATAGATATAAAAATAAAAATGAGTATTTTGAGGTTAATATGAGTTTTTGAAGATGTGTTCTTCATGTTCATAAGAAAAACTTGAGGATTTGAAGATGTTATAAATTAATTAGAAAAATAATTAATTTTATATATTTTAATGCCAAAAATGAGTAAATATATATATATATATATATATATATATATATATATATAATGATGAATTTCATTAGATAAAAATGAAATTAAGAAATAAATGAGATGTTGAGCATATTTTGAGTAATTTGAGTAAGAAATGATATTTCATGAATTTTCTTGAATAAAAATCGAGATATACATATGAATATATATATAATAAAAAGAAATAATGAGAAAAAGAAGTAGGTGAAAATATTAGTTTAATTAGACAAAGAAATGTATTCTTTGTAGATAATGATGTTAGAATGATGATAAGTAAAGATGTGATGTGAATTTGATGTTATGATAAAGAGAGATAAAATATTAATAATAATATTAATATTTGAGAATAAAAAGAGAAATAAAATAAAAGAAAATGAAATTATCTATGAGATAATATGAGTTAGAAGTCATATATGTGAGTTAAGAGTTAAGATGTTCGTATTTGAGTTCGTTTGTTTCAAACGAGAAGAAAAATGAGTATTATTAAAGAAATAAGAATAAAATAATAGAATAATTGATTTAATGGAATATTTCTATTAAAAATAAATATGTTTGAGTGATGTGAATTCTAAGTGATGTTTATGTGTTTAAGTGTACTTTGAATGTTTGATTGATGAGACGAGGTATTAATCGAGTAAAGGAAAATGATAGAAATTTGAGAAACGAGCAAATGAATATACTATGTGAGAAAAATAATATTTTTAAGTTTAAAAAATATTTTGATGTTGAGTTATTGATGTTATATGATGTGTTAAATGATTTGATGATGATATTTGAGTAGAAATAAGCAAGTTTACTTTTTGAATCACTTAAAAATGAGTTAAAACGTAGAAGTTATAGAGCAGCGAAGTTTTTAAATGAAAAACCGAGTTTTTGATTAAATAAAACGAAAATTGAGTTTTAAAAGAAAGAAAAGATTAAATAATTATTATTTTAATGTTAAAGTATTAAGTTGAGACTGTATACGTATATGAATACGTATTTTGAGGAAAATGATGACGTATTTTAGAGTCAAGAAATACGAAATAGAAGTTGGAATGTTAAATTCAAAATAATTATTATTATTGAGGTTGACGAAATGATTTTCATTAAGAGTTTGAAGTTATGAGTTCTAAAGGTTAAAAGTCGAGCTAAAATTCATTATTATGTGATTATGTGATTAAGTATGATCTCATTAACCTATTTACTTGAGAAAGGTTAATTACTTATTTAATATAAGTGTTTGAATATTAATATCGATGCTTGAGTATTATGACGATGTTTGAGTATTAATGTGAATACGTGTTTATGATGTGAAGTACTTGATTATGATGTAAGTACTTGATTATCGATATGAATGATTGATTATTGATATGAGTGTTAAATGTTAACATGAATGATGTGTCATGATAATAGTGGAGATTTGACATTATGATTTGCTGAAATCATATGACTTGAGTACATGAGAAGTTAAGACGAGTTAAATTGTAACTTATCGATGTACGTGAAGATTAAAATATTATATTAGGAACGAGAATCTGAGTTTGAGAATTATTAGAAACCGAGTAAAGACGATGATTCGAGAATGAGAAATCGAGAAGGATATCGATGTAGAGAAGTTTAAATAAGTTAAGGAAAATCTGAGTCAAGTAGAAGTCTTTCAGTCGAACCCTAAGTCTATTTTACGTTTTATGAGATAGTAATCTCGTTCTTATCCGATGTTATTAATGAAGGACCGAGCGGAACTGAAGGGTAGTCGGGAAGCGTAAAGAGTAAGCAACCTCGACCCAATATACCAGAAGTCGGGTGGGCTTTCTGAACTAAAATCAAATGATGAATGCGTGTACTATTTATGTATTGCGTGTGCTTTTCAAATTGATTGACTTGCCTAAGTTTTAAATGTTTTGGTATGGAATCATCTACGTGTTAAAGTTATTAAGATACAGGACAATCCATGCATTAGTTAAGGTGACTGTGAGCCTTGCTTCGGTTGGGCCGATCACGGTATTCGAGGAGGAGGCCTACTTCTCAACACCATAGAAAGATAAAGTTGTAGATTGATTCATACCTAAGTAAATGGCATGCCGATTTCAGAAAAGTATGAAAATATTTTTATAGCTGTCACAAGTGGTAAACTGTTTTTAAACGATTATATATTTAACCCTCGTGATGCAGCAAAAGAGGCAAGTCTAATCATATAGCTCTAATAAGCAGAGTTTCAAATGTTTTTGGCATGTGTTCACTGAGTACGAAATACTCACGCCCTGCATGTTATTTCTAAAATGTGCAGGTTAGCTTGGTTGAGGAGGACGTGGTGTGCTTGAGCGGCTCATTGTTGATATATTTGTATTTTGGAAGTTTGGCTTGAGGTTATGTGTCTTCATACATATAGCCTTCGAACTTGATGTTGATGTTTGTGTTCCGCTGCAACACTGTTATTCTGTTGTCTTTGACTGCATGCTCGAATTTCGTAACTATGAGCTGTGTGCTCGAAACTATTCCCTTTTTGTCTTTTAATTCTCTATGACTTGGATTTCCAAAACACGTATTATATTTTGAAGCCAATGTAAATTATTTGTGCTCCTTTATTTTGAAAATCCCTTGAAAGCATGTTGATATTCGATAATGTTTATTGTCGATTACCTTATTCTTGAGCATGAACCCTTGTTGAGTTAAGTTTATTTTATGGTTTCACCTTCATACTCCAATGGAGTCTGGTCGTTCTTACACACCGAATTTCGGGATGTGACATTGTCATAATTACCTACCATGACAAACTTTCAAATAAAAAAGCAAAATAACTTGTGGTAATAATTATTAATTTTGTAACGTTTCGTTTATTAAAGGTATGATTGTGATGTACAAATATTACTTATAATTTCACAAATTCAAAATTGAAAATTGAAAAAAAAAAAGATTGACATTAATTAGAGATTGTTTATAAATATAAGGACACATCATAATAACTTTTAATATAAAAAAATATGTATTCATCCTTCCGAAAAATTGTATGTGATGATCTAGTAAAATGATGTGTGACTTATAATGTACCATTAATATAAATTTTTTTCAATAATTAATAACTTTTAATGTTCTTTCAATCATTATAAAAATGATTTATAATGTTTTTCAATCATTAATAATTGCAATGTACCATTTTTACTTGTAATTTTCAGAACGTGGAATGCGATTTAAAAAAAAAATATAATTGAAAATAAAAATTTCTAAAAATAGGTCCTGGCCTTGCTATTAGTGTTTATAATGAAATCCTTGTAGGGTGGGCTCAGTTAATTAGATTATTGAAAATACTCCAACACACACCCCCTAATTAGCCATCCAAATATAAGAGATTTGGCCCAATATTCTACCCCATAAACCAACTCCACACAAATTCGGCCCGTCGAGACATTGACTCCAGTAAAATATTATGCTATATTGAGTCCAGTGAAAACTTATGCTTAGGGGGCCGATCCCTATCTAGGCCTCCTCATAAATAATAGTTATCCCCATCAACACTAGTGCGGCCCAACAATTTATGATTACAAATGCATCGATCCACCCTTATTACCTTATATTAATAGCCCAACATGAGGACAAGGTCCAACCTCGGTGAGGTGTTCATTTGTCACAACCCCAAATCCCGAGGGACGGCAGAAGTCGGGGTGCGACTGGGGCTGGATTAAAGAAGCGGGGAAGAAAGGGAATGAAAGAATAAACATACATACATAACATCTTATCTTCTATGAACAAAACTTTATTGACGAAAAGAAAGAGTTAATCTCAAAAGATTACTCGAGAAAGTACTTCAAAAGTATCTAAGTTATATTACAGAACTTAGACTACAGTGATCATTACACAACATCAAAAAGAGTTTAGAGTCTAGCAGCGAAATTGTGAACTATATACAAAGTCTTCCTTAATTCTTATTCAACTCTAACTCAACCGTCGCCGCTTCATCGCTTCAACCTGCACATTTAGAAAACATATGCAAGGCTAAGTACAAAAGTACTCAGTGGGCACGTTGCCGAAAACATAATCACAAGTATAGATAAACAAGCATCTCATTTTATAGCGCATTGGGGTTTTCATTTAAAAGAGCTCGTGCCTATTAAACATTTGCATTTCATTCATAAAGTAGCTTGATCAAGCATTTTTCATAGATGTTACGTTCAAATCTTGACCAGTCATAATTCACCGTGGCTGGCTACCCCTCAACAGGATACCACATACACCACAGGCTACAAGTGCACTAACTTTGGAAAGCCCCTTTTGACTAACCCAAAGCCGATCGTTAGTTAACCCCTTTTGATTAACTCATAAGGTACAAGAGAACTCACATAAAACACAAAACAGTTCATGCCATGATTATCACTTTGAAAACACGATTATCAAAGCGATAAAGAAAAGGTTTTCGAGCATTGCTCGTTTTATTTGATATATAGGAAAGCCCACCTTATAGATTACAGAACAAGACACGTGCTTCCGTCTTCTAATCTTCCGTCCTAACCTTGGTGTCGACTTCCTCCTTCATCGTGAAAATCATACTTTAAAACTCGGTCGCAAATGATAAACGAATACGAAAAGAATCGGATTAAGTTTTAGTTCTTTAGACATTTTAGGCATTTGCACATTAACTAAACTCTTTTAGTTAAAAAGAAACGAGACACGAACGCATCTCGTTTGATGCTCACTCAGTTCTGTACTCGACACTTTAGGTCGGTAGAAAGAAGGTAGTCGATAACTTGAAACGACTAAAAAGATCGAAAGAGTTCAAGTTGAGAAGAATTCAACTTAAGAAACTACATTTTGAACATACACTGCACGAGGTCAGTAAGTCTGCCCAGAACAGGAGATTGCGAAACAGGGGTCGAATCTTATACCAAAAGAAAGGTACGGGTGTCTAGTTTACTCTCCAATTTGCGGATCTCGATTCCGATAAACGAGCTAGGAGATATCGCAGTTTCCGTGAAAGGTCGCCAAAACTGCCGAGTGAACCCTAATGCTCGATAAAATCGACGCACGGTTTTCTAGGTTCGATTAAAGCTTAAACACTTTTAATTTCGCACAAAAACTGACCCAAGGCAGTCACCTCGTATTATTATACGTGATAAACCCCTTTTCATTTCTCGATTAAAAACACGACGATCAAAACCTCGTCGTTCAACTATACAATTACTAAACCAATTCAAGTCTCGTTCAATTTCCTAACTTCTTGTTTCTATTTCTCGATTATAACTACAACTTATCTTTTCATAGCTCGGACGAACATGTCGTCAACTACAAACTCGTTCCTTAATCATTAATAATCAACAATATCTAATTAGAATCATTAATTGACTTTTCTATCAATACTTATTCTCGTTTGATCGTCTCTTACGAAAAATCCTACATCTTTAGAATTCGTTCAAACTTTACAACATTATTCATCAACTATCAAGAATCATAAATATGCCATTCATATCCTCATATCATCTTCTATTCTCAAATTATCGATCGTCGTTCATCTCTTACGTAAAATTTTACGTTCTCCGTTTTCATTCAAATTTTACGACAACGATTATCATCTAACGAGCATTACTAACATGCAAATTATATTATCAAAATGTTATCGAGCCTCGAGTTATCACCACATCTTTGTCTCTTACACTTTTCGTTTTAATTTTAGAAAAAATCTCAATTTAATATATATTCATCCTCATGCATCGTATAACTCATTTCCGTCAACCAATCGAACATATCATAACATTTACTAACCTAAATCGAGCCTTGTTCGTCTCTTAGGTTTTGGATTTTATTTTTAGAAAAATCTAAAACAATTCATACGATCAATTAACAACATAAGAAACACTATTCTAACATTCAATCGACAAAGAAATCGAGCATGAATCAAAAGCCCTAAACTCTGAAATTTTTGGTAGTAATAATAGGTTAGGGTTCTTGATTTTTCTTCATGATTTGATCCGTAGAATTCGATTCTAAATATCCTAGAACATGTATCGAACAAGAAAATCACATGCTATCAAATCCCCAAAGTTTCGAAAAAAATAAAAGATGGGGGAGAGGAGATTTGTTCGGTTCAAACTAGAGACGAAGCTCTTACCTTTCGTAATATAAACTCGGATTTGGATTTGATCGGTAGACGGAGGAGTATTGATCTTGGAAAGAACTTGAACTTGAGCTTCTATGGAGGAGATTGGAGAAGAAATGAGAGAGGAAATGGGGAGAGGGGTGGCGGACAAGGAGTGATGAAGGAGAAGGTGATGACTCACCTATGGTGAGTCATAAGTAAGAAGAAATAATTCGTTCGTTAGATTGGAAATAATTTACGTACTCGGAAAACCTAATTCGTTTTTCAAAATCTGAGAAAAAGTCGGGACATCACAATCCAAAATTCGTCCGGAAAATCATAAAAATTAACTTTCTTCGGTGAACTCGTCTCGAAGAAAAAGTGAATGTAAATTCTGACGGAATTCGATTCCGAGTTTTCGGGCGAAAATATTAACGGACGCGAAAACCCTAATATAGTAGTCGTTCGTCCGATTTCTGGAAATTATTTTCGAAAACGGATTTCACCGTAAATCTTAGAATTCAATTTCATGATCTTAGGCGTGCAAAGCCATATTTATTATTAACTTTCATTTTTAAAGACTGTAGAAAAAGTCTGGGGTATTACATCCTACCCCCCTTACGAAAAATTTCGTCCCGAAATTTGCTTATCTTCTTAAACTGTTCGGGGTACTCTTCCCTCAACTCTTCTTCGAGTTCTCACGTGACTTCTTCTTGCCCGCGATAATCTTATAACACTTTTACTAACCGTATCGACTTGTTTCTTAACTTTCACGCTTTTCGATTCAAAATCGATTGCGGTCTTTCTTCATAACTTAAGGCAGTTTCAAGATCAACGTCTTGCTGACAAAATTATGTGTGTAGAATTGAACATACATATCTTTTCAAAATGAGATACACATATATAATAAACATTCCATAAATTTGGCAATAAAGCTAAAACTATTTGTATTGGAAGCTATCTTTTTCAAGATATCCACTAGTCATATAACTCTTTGTTGAAACTCTATACTTGACATTGAATTAGTGATATTATCCTTTGAAGGATAATCATGAGGAAAGTCTCGTCCTCATTCTCTAGATTTAAGTTAGATCGGCACATATTTCTTAAGACTTTTATCTTCTTTAAACTTCTTTCTTTCATTTCTTTTATGCTTCTTTCATTCTAACTCGTGTCTGCCGAACGATCTCGATCAGTTCACTGACCGTATCTGGTCCTAAATCCTTCCTTTCACTTACCTTATTACAATAAGGCGGTCATCTAAAACTTCTTTTTCTACAAGGCCTTGTAAGGCACACTACTTATCGAAGCTTAATAACTATCGCTATACGATTTGATCAATGGCAAATTAATCTTCTATTTCGCACTTCGGTTTAATACTATCGTTCTTAGCATATCAACGAGTATCTGAATCGTTTTCTCGGATTGTTCATCCGACTAGAGGTGAGAAACGGTACTAAAGTTAAGTTTGGTATCTAACTCTTCTACATCGTGATCCAAAATCTCGAAGTGACTTTGGTATCTCTATCTGATGTTATCGACTTTGATATTCCGTGCAAACGTACTACCTCACGGATGTACAGTCATGTTAACTTCTTTGGTCCATGGATAATTTGGGATCGGAAAAAGTGAGCTGATATTTTGAGCCTATGAAAACTATCCAATGGCAGCATATCTTTTCTTAATTTTGGGCAAGTTCCGTCAAAAAATCGTAACTATATCCTCCCATTTCCATTCTGGAATACTTAAGGGCTGTAACTACCCATGTGGTTGTTGGTGTAAAGCATTTACTTGTTTGGCAAGCCAAACATCTATCTATAAACGAGACAACATCTGGTTTCAGTCCATTCTACTAGAAATTCTTTCTTACATCTTGATACATCATCGTACTCCCTGGGTGTACTGTATACGGCGTATCGCGAACCTTACTAATGGTATCATTCTTTAATGCGTCGTTATTAGGGATATAAGGTCTACTTTCAAACAAAAATTGCATTATCTAGCGCTTCGGAATAACCGTCCAGGTTATCCGTTCTTATTCTTAGGCATAGCTTCTCAATCATCTCGTCCTTTCTCTGGACACTTTTAATTTTCTCTCGTAAGTCCAATATAGCTACTAGTGCTGCTATCTGGTTCGTTATCGTTCCAGTTGTATCAAATGCCTCTAAATCTATTGTCTCAAATTCTTGTATAAGTGGTTCTTTCTCAATGAAGAGGCACTCTAATTTGGTTGGAGCCTTGCGTCTCCGCGCGTCTGCTACGACGTTAGCTTTTTCCCGAATGGTAATCAATACCATAATCATAATCCTTAACTAATTCGAGCCATATTCTTTGCCTCAAATTAAATTCCTTTTTGCTCGAAGAAGTACTTTAACTCTTGTGATCCATATAAATTCTCAACCCTTACACCCTAGAGATGGTGTCTTCAATTCTTCAACGTATGCTCAACGGCTGCTAGTTCTAAATCGTGGGTTGAATAATCGACTTCATGGGGTCTAAGTTGTCGTAAATCTTAAGCTGTCACCTTTCCTTTTTTTTCATCAATGCACACCTTATCCATTCTTTGACATGTCAGTATATACTACTTATTTCTTATCTGTTCCTAAGGAGTTAATAGGTGCGGTGATCAACTTCCTTTCTTGAGCGTCTAAGATTTATCTCTCACTCGTGAGTCCATCTGTACTTCTTTTCCTTTCGAAGTAGTTGCGTTATAAATCTAACAATTGTAGAAAATCCCTCGATGAATCTTCTATAATAGTCGTTTTAACCTAAGAAACTTCTAACCTCATTTGGATTCGTTGGTGATTTCCAATCGCGTACTTCCTCTACCTCGGTAGGATCCACCTTGATACCTTTCGCTGGAATTATATGCCCAAGAAACATTACCTCCTTCACCCAAAACTCGTACCTTACTGAACTTGGCATATAGTTTTTCTCGACTCTAAACGTTTCTAACACTTTTCACAAGTGTTCTTCGTGCTCCTTCTCATTCTTGGAGTAAATGAGAGTGTCGTTGTTGAAGACTAAGACGATTTGCCTAAGTACGGATGGAAAAACTCTATTCATGAGATCCATGATTACTGCGGGGCGTTGGTCAACTAAATGGCATAACTTAGGAATTCATAATGACCATATCTGGTTCAGGAAGTAGTCTTAGGTATATTCCTGGGTTTGATTTCAATCAGTGATACCCGGATCTTAAGTCTATCTTTGAAAAGACTTTTGCACCCTTGAGCTAATCAAAGGGGTCTTCTATTCTTGACAAAGGATATTCATTCTTATGGGTGATCTTGTTTAACTTCGATAGTCTATACACATCCTTATAGATCCATCCTTCTTTCTATCGAACAAAAACGGGCGCTCCCCAAGGTGATACACTTGGTCTACTGAAACCAACATCTAACAACTCTTGTAGTTTTATCTTAAGCTCTTCTAACTCCTGAGGCTATATTCCATATAGAATGGCGCAGTTGATAGATAATCAATCCATCTCATGGATTGTATCTACGTCGAATATTTTATTGCGTTTCGATTGCTTACTATGATCTTAAAAAAAAGGTCCTAAGTAAAAATTTTATGTTTGAGAAAATCTTAAAGACGTGACGATAATTTCTCCCAAGACGTGGTTATTTCTTATTTTATGATTGGCGCGCTCTGGTTCTGATTCTATAGGGTCAATAGGTACTAGGATTAATCGAATGCAAGGCTCTGGTATAAGGCAAAATTATGACAGAGTAATTAAGAAGTTCGTCCAATACCTCCCAAATTTCCTTCGTCCTTATTGCGCCTCTCCTACCTAATCATGAATGCCCTTGCACTCTGTTGTTGTGGGGCGTGTTGTTGACACTGCTGCTGTGGCTGAATTGCCCTCAAAGGGTGGGGCTGACTATACTGGTTTTGTCCTACCGCTTACAATGGTTTCTGGCAACCCTTCCTAAAATTCCCCTTCTGTCCACAGTTGAAGCAAACACCAAAGTTCGCTTGTCAGATACCATAGTGTGTCCTATTCCACTTAGAATAGGAAGGAATGATAACCCTCCCTGGGTTATTCCTTCCTTGGTTGTTATTTGTCTGTTGTTATTCTTGTCCCCTTGATTATTATAGTGCGGATAGTAGCCACTGCAATTTCTTCTTTTCCATTTTCGTTTCTTCTGATTTGGGGCTGGTGCGGGTGTTACGACTTTCCTTTCATCAGGCACTACTGCCTCCATCTCTAGGACTCGTCCTAGTATCTCAGTGTAGCTCAGTCCTACGTGACTGGCTAGTACTATTCTTAATTCATGCTTAAGTCCCCCCACAGAAACCTCTTTGCTATCTTATCCTCGGTATCTAACTGAGCCGGCGCATACCTTGACAACCCACAGAACTTCGCGTCATATTCCGTGTCTGTCATCATCCCTTGTTCAAATTATAGAACTCGGCTTCCTTTTGTGCTCTATAGGTCTAAGGCACGTATTTTCCATACAATGCCTCCTTAAATTCATCCTATGTAAAACGAGCCAAATGCTCCGCAGGTATGACCTTCTGCCTAACCGCCCACCAGTAGTCAGCTGGTTCGGAGAGCTGGAATGCGACACATAACAGTTGTTTCTCAACAGAACATCTAAGGAGTTTAAAGATTCTCTCTATGGCTCGTACCCAAAGCTCATCATCGCCTAGGTCATCGGTTCCATTAAAAAATGGGTGGGTTTCGTTTAAGGAATAGATCCTCAATGTTATGATGTTGTGAGGGTAGAGACAGCGATGGTGTAGGTGAAGGGGTTTCCTCACGTTCTCGTTTCTCTCCTTTTTCACGTTATCTATGACCTCTACCAGGTCCTCTTCTTTTGTTATTCGCTACTATTGGCGGCATTTTGAACAAATGAAAGCAAAAATTCTCATTTAATACTTCGCGTATAAGCCTTTACTTACTTACTAAACTTTTTTCGACTTGTACAAGTTCATGGAAAAGAAATAGAGAAATAATTCTGATACTAGCTCTTTAATCTTTTAAACTTCCCAAGTTAAACAAGGGTATTCGACTTAAACCTTTCTTCTAATCGCATTTTTGGAAGAAACTTTCACGAGATCAAAACTCACTCATGGGTCATACATATACTCGTCGAATGAGTACCAGTTTGCCTCCAATGAGGATTTATACGAAACTAGACCACGACTAGTCTGAGTTAGGCTAACTGCCTAACTACGTACAGAATGCTCCCACCGGATGCATTTCTGTACCTATACAAGGTACTAGGATGGAAATGATTTGTAAAAATATCATATCCGGGAAAGTACTTTAAAAATGAAGTCTACTGATCCGACTATGTACAAAACGAATAGAAACTACTACTACTACTACATATCTAAGACATTCTGATCAACAAGCTGAGGTCGAGTCAATACTGCCCTCTACGGCCTGAAACTCTTCTGGTCCTCCCCCGAATCCTCCTCCGGGTCCTTCTCTAAGTCTGTCTAAAGACTAACGCAACTATCTTACCAACCCTAGTTACAGTGCTGTCCATTTGCACTGAAGGTGGTGGCAGTGGTATCTCTGAAACGATCCTTTCTAAGTGTAGAACCAACTTGGCAAAGCTGGTCATTGTGATCCTTCTCTCGGAAGGAAACAGGTGCTCATGGTACAAACTAGGCACATATATGCCTTTGGGGTAGGGACTCCTAATGGTCCTGCCTCAAACTGTCCCATATCTCAGGTCCAAGACCGAGCTAAAACCAATATCAATTCCACCTCCTTAACAAGTGAGGCTAACTCTGGAAGGAATTTGTTAAATGGAGCAAGTACGGGTGGTAACCCTAGCAACTTGGCAAGCACTAGGTCCATCTCGAAGAGTGACCTTGGTTCTGGAAAATCGGAATGTAGCGAAAAAGAAAAGGTAATGGGATAGTATAGGAGCAGATACAATAAGTCTAATCCGTAGATATCGTGCCTGGACTGCTAACCCGAATCCTACAAGGTCTCATGTGGTTCTACAGCGTATCTAATTAAAGTGCGATAGTACCGGGCGGTGTTGTTCGCCCATCCTTGCCATTTCTCAGGCAGTCGACCGATAAGGTCCTCCATAGTTTTCCGTTTATGAACAGAATATTTGGCCGAGTATTAGTGCGATGCGAAATTGTTGACAAACTGTCTTATGTCATGATCTAGGTCATTCACGTATATAAGGTACTCGCGTATAAATCCGCTCTACGACGGAACGCTCTCTTAAACAAGAAGGTCCCAAATATACCCTACTAAAAGAGGTTTTTGCTCACGGGGCATAAGACCCATATTACTGAGTTTCTTATTATGTGGGTTGATCAAGTCCACATAACAGTCCCTCAATCACATAGAACCTCTGTCCCGTTCAATAAAAACGGAATTAACCTACCTTAATCATCTAGAAATTTCTCAAATTGCAAACAACTCTTAACGGTTCTTAGTTTACCTTAACCATCTTATCTTTCTTTAATCATATTTAACTTTCTTAATCATCTTAGCTTAAACTTCTTAACTTTCTTGAAGAAAACTCTTAACTGATAACCACGTATCGTTCTTACTTTATCTAATATATGATCTGTCCAAGTACGCTGTGGCGGAAATTGACTCTCATGAGCCGTGTCGGGTCTAGTATCCATCCTACCATGTTTTTAAGAAACATGAATCAGTAACGGGTAGGATAATAACTTATCTTAAGGGAAATCTTAAATTACAAGTTGAATATTCCTTATTCAATTGTAATATCACCATACTTAAACGATAATCTTATCTCAAACACCTTAGCAATTTCAAGAAAATTGCACTCAAACAATATATAGAAATAAAATTTTAAGATTTTATTTCCATTCCTTTATCTTATTATCCTTTTACTTTCTTAATCATCTTATCACATTCTTACTTTATTCTTTGTTACTTTCTTTCCTTATTCTTCTTTACTTTCTTTCTTTATTTCTTCCAAGAAGAAAATTTCCTAACGATTCTTTCTTCATTAAAACAAAGTACATCTACTTTGTTCATGTTACTTATTCAAAAGTAACATTCATTTACAAAAGATTCTGTCCCTCTCGACACTTGAATCTAATACTTATCGTATTCTTTGTTCGATTATGAATTATGAAACGAATTCCAAAAAGGAAATGGAATAATTACTGGAGAAATAACTTTAGAACCCAAGTTCTAGTCGTCGTTAGCATCGATCGATCGTTGGAAATTAACTACAATTCGTACTTGTTTCGTGGTAATTATAACCTATCTCTTCTTGAAGTTCGAACGAGGCGAACTCCAACTGAAAACGAATTCGTTCGTGTTACTTTTACGGAAGTGACATTCGTTTCTTTCATTTACTTGGTACATAATTTACTTTCCTTATCATTTCTTATTTTATTTCCTTGAAGGAAATTCTTATCGGCTCTTAATTATAAAAACAAAAATTGACTTTGCCGAGTCTTTGTTCATGTCACTTTACGCACGTGACATTCGTCTATAAAAGTCCTTCCCGTATCACGATCTCCTTTCGAAATCATTTGGATCCAACACTTCTTAAAGCATCTATGTTCTCAAAGAATCGGGAAGACCTTAGATTCAAAATCTATGTTCTTAGCGAACCGAGAAAAATCCATAGAATCAGTCTAGATTCTCGTGCCAACAAACTTTTCAAATTAGAAGAAATTATTGCGCAAATAATTTCACAAAATATAGTACTCGTATTATCACATAATCACAAAATATCTCAAGTATATCTCTTATACTTTCAAACAATTCTTTACTTGGCACCTTTTTTTTTAATTTCATTCTCGACTTTAATACTTATTCAAAATTTTCCTTAAAAGGAATCACATTTCTGAAATTCTTTCCTTTCTTTCTTTCTTTCTTTCCTTCGTTGAGTCGACGTAGTGGGAGGTTGAGTTATCGTCTACACTCTTAAACTTAGTGTTACGATTTAACTTTACTTGAGAGAAGACTCAGGTATAGAGTATGAACGAATACTCTATCTGACTACTTTGAAAGAAAACTTGTATACAGAGCAGAAACGATTGCTCTGATACCACTCTGTCACAGCCCCAAATCCCGAGGGACGGCAGAAGTCGGGGTGCGACTGGGGCTGGATTAAAGAAGCGGGGAAGAAAGGGAATGAAAGAATAAACATACATACATAACATCTTATCTTCTAAGAACAAAACTTTATTGACGAAAAGAAAGAGTTAATCTCGAAAGATTACTCGAGAAAGTACTTCAAAAGTATCTAAGTTATATTACAGAACTTAGACTACAGTGATCATTACACAACATCAAAAAGAGTTTAGAGTCTAGCAGCGAAATTGTGAACTATATACAAAGTCTTCCTTAATTCTTATTCAACTCTAACTCAACCGTCGCCGCTTCATCGCTTCAACCTGCACATTTAGAAAACATATGCAGGGCTAAGTACAAAAGTACTCAGTGGGCACGTTGCCGAAAATATAATCATAAGTATAGATAAACAGGCATCTCATTTTATAGCGCATCGGGGTTTTCATTTAAAAGAGCCCGTGCCTATTAAACATTTGCATTTCATTCATAAAGTAGCTTGATCAAGCATTTTTCATAGATGTTACGTTCAAATCTTGACCAGTCATAATTCACCGTGGCTGGCTACCCCTCAACAGGATACCACACACACCACAGGCTACAAGTGCACTAACTTTGGAAAGCCCCTTTTGACTAACTCAAAGCCGATCGTTAGTTAACCCCTTTTGATTAACTCATAAGGTACAAGAGAACTCACATAAAATACAAAACAGTTCATGCCATGATTATCACTTTGAAAACACGATTATCAAAGCGATAAAGAAAAGGTTTTCGAGCATTGCTCGTTTTATTTGATATATAGGAAAGCCCACCTTATAGATTACAGAACAAGACACGTGCTTCCGTCTTCTAATCTTCCGTCCTAACCTTGGTGTCGACTTCCTCCTTCATCGTGAAAATCATACTTTAAAACTCGGTCGCAAATGATAAACGAATACGAAAAGAATCGGATTAAGTTTTAGTTCTTTAGACATTTTAGGCATTTGCACGTTAACTAAACTCTTTTAGTTAAAAAGAAACGAGACACGAACGCATCTCGTTTGACGCTCACTCGGTTCTGTACTCGACACTTTAGGTCAGTAGAAAGAAGGTAGTCGATAACTTGAAACGATAAAAAAGATCGAAAGAGTTCAAGTTGAGAAGAATTCAACTTAAGAAACTACATTTTGAACATACACTGCACGAGGTCAGTAAGTCTGTCCAGAATAGGGGATTGCGAAACAGGGGTCGAATCTTATACCAAAAGAAAGGTACGGGTGTCTAGTTTACTCTCCAATTCGCGGATCTCGATTCCGATAAACGAGCTAGGAGATATCGCAGTTTCCGTGAAAGGTCGCCAAAACTGCCGAGTGAACCCTAATGCTCGATAAAATCGACGCACGGTTTTTTAGGTTCGATTAAAGCTTAAACACTTTTAATTTCGCACAAAAACTGACCCAAGGCAGTCACCTCGTATTATTATACGTGATAAACCCCTTTTCATTTCTCGATTAAAAACACGACGATCAAAACCTCATCGTTCAACTATACAATTACTAAACCAATTCAAGTCTCGTTCAATTTTCTAACTTCTTGTTTCTATTTCTCGATTATAACTACAACTTATCTTTTCATAGCTTGGATGTCACAGCCCCAAATCCCGAGGGACGGCAGAAGCCGGGGTGCGACTAGAGTTGGATTAAAGAAGCGGGGAAGAAGGGGGCTAATTGACTAAACATACATGATAAACATCGATAAACCATGAACACGACTTGAATATAAATAAGAAAGAGTTAATCCCTAAGGATTACTCGACAAAAGTACAAAAAGAAGCTAAGTTCATATTTACAGACTTAGACTACAGAGTATTGTTGAAAAGTACATCTCAAAAAGAAATTCAGAGTTTGGCAGCGGAAGGGTTCTAACTAAGCATCCTATCCTTTAACTCAATATCAACCGTCGCCGCTCACCGTCGCTTCAACCTGCACATTTAGAAAACAATGCAGGGCTAAGTACAAACGTACTTAGTGGGCACGATGCCGAAATCATAATCATAAATATAGATAAATATGGCATTTCATAAGCGTAGCACATCGGAGTTTTATTGAAAGAATCCGTGTCTACTAAACATTTTATGACTTTTTCTCATAAATCACTCGCGCGAGCATTTTCTGACTAATGTTACGTTCAATCTTGACCAATTCTAATTCACCGTGGCTGGTACCCCTCAACAGGATATCACATACACCACAGGTTACAAGTGCACTAACTCTGGAAAGCACTTAGCAGCTAACTCAGAGCCGATCGTTAGTTAATCTAGTTAGACTAACTCTAAATCTGGAAAACACGAATGTTGACTCAGATAGGTACAAGAGAACTCACATAAAACATAAAACAGTTCATGCCATAATATCACTTTGAAAACACAGATATCAAAGCGATAAAGAAAGATTTTCCGAGCATTGCTCGTTTTATTTTGTATATAAAAGCCCACCTTGATTTACAGAACTTAAAGCAAAAGCTTCCAACTTTGGATCTTCCGTTCTTTCTCTACAGTTGGCTTCCTCCTTCATCGTAAAATAAACATACTTAAAAACGGGCCGTAAAAGATAATCGATTAAAGAGAATCGAAGCAAGTTTTAGTTGTTTCATTCTTTAGGCATTTGCACGCTTACTAGATTCGTTTTACTTAAACGGGAAGCGAGACTCGTACCAATCTCGTTTAGAACTCGGAAGATCTCATACTCGACTCTCGGGTCAGTAGAGAAGGTAGTCGATATCTTAATACGACTTTAAAGAATAAAAGAAACTAAGTTGGAAAGAATCAACTTAGGCGATTTACGTTTTAGTTCATTGAACGATTTATGAAATTTCTCGTTTATTACTTCTTTAATGAAAGGATAAAAGATAAGATCTCGACTGGTTTTCATCATTAAAGGTCCTGTACTTGACTCTAGGGTCAGTAGGGAGATGTTCGTTAGATAAAAACGGTTTAAACGATCGAAAGAAACTAAGTTGTGAACTAAACAACTTAGAAAACAAGAAACTGAAATTTTCACTGCGCAGTCCAGTAACTCTGGAGGCTGTCCAGAACAGAGGATTTGGAAAAAGGGGATGAGCCCTGTACCATTGGAAAGATTAGGATGTCTAGTTCGCGCTCCAATTTACGGATCACAAATCCGATAAACGAGTTGGAAGTTATTACAGTTTCCGGCGAGGGTCGCAAAACTGCCGCGAAAACCCTAATTGCTTGATAGGTTCGACGTATAATGTCTTAGGTTCGTTCTAAGCTCTCGTATTCAATTTTTTTAGAAACTGGACTCTCAAGGCAGTCATCACGTACTTCCGTACGTGACGAACTCCTTCTCAAAACTCGCTCAAAAGCACGACGTTCTAAACGTCGGATTTCAACTAACAATTACTAAACCAACAAAATTTAAAACGCGTTCTAATTCTCGACTATAACTATAGCCAATATTATATCAACTCGAAAGCTTATGACGTCAACTAGAAAGTTGTTTTAAATTTCATCATAAACAATAATATCAAATTAGAATTTTCATCCGACTTCTTGATTATTAGTTACGACTAAATGTTCGTCTCTTACGCGATTTTTTTCAAAGTTGTCGGATTTCGTTCAAATTTTACGACGTTAAACTACGTCTAACGTGAAACACTTTCATGCATGCAAACATATCATAACATCATTATAACTCAACTTATAAGGTGATCTTTATCTCTTATGTTTCATTAAACATTTTTAGAAAATTCTCAATTAAATTTTATAATCAACTAACATGATTTGCAACATAATTTAACCAACAATTCATCACTTATATCAAACATGTGGAAACCTCTAATTACTCTATAAAATTCTGTTTTTATAAAGATGTTAAGGGGGTGATTTTCTTCCCCAATTAACTACATTTATTTACTAATCAACCTCTTATATCATCAATTAATCAATTGCAAAACAATTATCAACTAACATGCATAAACCCCTAAATTCAACTCAAATTTTAATTGAAATTTCACAAACATACCTAGGGCTTTTGATTCCTTTTCATTCCAATCACTAATTAAACATCTATTAAACAAGAATCAATCATCAAAAGAAGAAAATTAAAAAATCCTACAAATTACCTAAAAATTTCGGTATTAATGCAAGATTTAGAGTTCTTGGTTTTGATCAATTTTAAACCCTATTTAATCTATCTAACACATCTAATTTCATTATTCCAAGATCAAAACATCTAAATCATAGCTCAAATTTTCGATCACAAAAAGAAAATTAAGAGATGAGAAATCCAATTGGATAGAAGTATGGAGGAGGTTATTACCTTGATAAATAATGAAGAGGGAATTAAGTTCTAATGGAAGGATTGAGACTTGTGTGATTTCTTCTTGTTCTTGGAGCTTGTCTTCAATGGAGGATGGAAGAAAATGAGGAAGGAGATGGTATAGTGATGCTGCCGATTTTGGTGAGAAATGGGAGGAAAAATATTTTGTTTAATTGTTGAAAATTGATGAAAGGTTTGAAAAATATGGAAAGTGATGTTTAGGTGTCATTTAACTAGACATCATTAATCATGCATGTCTTCCACCTAATTAACTAAAAATAATAAAAAAACAAAAAAATATCGGCTGCCATGCAGAAATTTTAGAAGGGTTACGGGTTTTTCCGGCGCGATCCGACGTTACGGAAAAACGAACGACGAAAAACGTTACTCGGTACAAAATCGTCGCGATTCGATTTGACCTAAAAATTCTAACGTATGAACTTAATTGGAAAATAAATTTACAAAAATTTATTTTGACAAAAACTCGGGACGACACAGTCCGAGTTTTGTCCGGAAAAACATAAATACGAACTTTTTCGAGCGTGTTCGTATCGCAATTTCGTGATTGTAAAATCAGACGGTTTTCCGTTCTGAGTTTACGAACTAAAAACTTTTCGTACGAGCTAACCCTAAATACAGTAGTCATCTAGTTGACTTCTGTAATTTATTTTCAGAAACGGATTCGACCGTTAGCCTTTGAATTCAAAAATTGTAAACTTAGGCGTGCAAAGCCATTCATTTAATTAACTTTAAAATTTTAAGAACGTAAGGAATTTACGGGGCATTACATCGGACGAACATGTCATCAACTACAAACTCGTTCCTTAATCATTAATAATCAACAATATCTAATTAGAATCATTAATCGACTTTTCTATCAATACTTATTCTCGTTTGATCGTCTCTTACGAAAAATCCTACATCTTTAGAATTCGTTCAAACTTTACAACATTATTCATGTTGGGAAATTTATTAGTATGAGTTTTGATGAATTCCAAAACCGACTGACCCCAACCGAGTAGATGTTGCCAGAACCTAATGTTAGAATTTAGGCTTGCTGTTTGAGCAAAGTTGAGATTTTATCTTTACAGGTCTCCAGCTAAAAGATGGCAACAAGGCATCACTCAGACAGAACATCAGTTATGATTAAGAACAACTGAGAGTTCATATGTTCAGATGGAAAAAGGGGGAAGTCTTCAGAACATTAGTTGTGAAGAAAACCAACTGAGCGTTCATCAGATGAGAAACAGTAGAAAGGAAGAGAACATCAGATGAAAAGGAAAGTCATCTGAGGGTTCAAACCCATCTGAGTAAATACAAGGAAGACAACTGAGTGTTCAGTTTCAGAACCTCAGTTGTAGGACTCGAACAAGAAGATCAACTGCTTGAAGCTCAAAGTCAGCTGAGAGTTCAACAGTTCAGAACATCAGCTGAAAACCACTCAGATGAAGATCAAGACTTTCAACCGACGAACCGAGGTTGACTGTCAGAAAGGTTAAGATTTGAATTTCAAAAGGAAGTCACATGAGGGTTTGACCGTTCAGTCATTACCCCATCTGGCCCAACACAAGGCTGTCTCAGATGGAATGCAGAAGAGCACAAATGCCATATCGGGAAAGTCTGCAGAGATGAGAGACAAGCCATCGCTATCAAACGATCAGAGATCAACTGCTCCTCCAATGGCTAGTTGATTCTCTCCGCCTATAAATAGAGGCATTCTCTCATTCGAGAGACACACACGTGACAGACTGAAGCAAGAGAGAAAAGTGCAATCACAAGAGAATCAAGCGAAAGAAAAATCTGCTAAAATCCTATTCTAAGAACATCAGCAGCTGAGAGTTCAAGAGTGATAAAACATTAGTAGCTGAGGGTTCATAGAGTGAAAATCTGTCTTAGATCTTAGTTTGAGTGTTTATTCGTTCAAACCTTAGATCCAGCTCTCATTCGTGATCGAGCGGTAGTTGGAAATCCCACCCTTTCTCACACCCTAAAAAGTGTGCTAGGACCTTACTCTTCCTGTAATTGAGTAGTTAGGTCGTCAAGTACCCGCAAACTTGGCATAAGCTGTTTAGTGCCCGGAAACTAAACTGTAAGGTCGATAAGTACCCGCAAACTTATCCTTAACGGTTGCTCAGCCCGCGTAAGCTGAGTGGTTCTGTCCAGAAGAACTTGGACTGAGGTGTGTGGATTCACATCTCCCCGTGGACGTAGGAGGATTATCTCCGAACCACGTTAAATCCTGTGTGTCTGTGTTTATTTTTATTCAGTTGCTTTTGCATATTTATCTGATCAATCTAACCGACATACAAACCGCATTTGCACATTTTCAACCGAGCTGTTTTGGTTCTTGACCAACCGAGCTGTTTTGCGTGAGTTGCTTTTAACGAGTTTATTTTTTCCACCACATTCCGCACAGCCTCACTCTTCCAGCTGAGGTCGCTTACTCAGCTGTGAAATTCCAACCGAGTCATCTTTTACTCAGTTGAAGTGATTTTTCAGGTTAAAGTTTTTAAATCCTAACTGGTGTATTCCCCCCCCTACACCAGTAACTCGTTTCGGGACCATCAAGTGGTATCAGAGCAGAGGTTCAAAAGACTGCTGACTCTATTTCACGAGGTGTGAATTCGAGAATTTTCTTCAGTAGTCAACTGAACAGATCTTTTCACGCTAGTGCATTCTTGCTCGCTTTTTTGTCCTGTTTTTGTTTGTGCAGATGGACGTCAAAGACAAGATCGTAGTCATGTTCTCTGTAGTCAATTATACATCATGGAGAACTCGAATGAAGAAGATCCTTCTGTCAAAGCATCATATGATGCAACAAGTTCTCACTTCTGGACCAATCGTCATACAAGATAGAATACTTCACACTTCCACAAATCCCAACGATGGAGATGCAGTGGTGGAGTATGTGGAGAAACAGCCAGAAGACTACACTCCGGAAGAGGCCAAGGTGAGCCAGCTGGATATCTGGGCTCAGAGCACAATAATGTCCACGGTTGGACAAGATTATCTGCCCTGGATAGAGGAGTGTGAGACTGCAAAAGAGATGTGGGACATCATGGCTTCGCTAAGTGAAGGAAGCGACGAGACGAAGGAAAACAAGTTCTCGCATGCATGTCAAGATTTCGACAATTTTAGTCTGTGACCTGATGAGACTATCGATCAGCTAGAGCTCCGGTTTATGGACATCATCAGAAGAATCCAGTCCATCCTGAAAGGAAAATACACTCTAAGAGAAATAAACCTCAAAGTGTTGCAAGCTCTACCGGCTGAGTGGGATACTTTCACAAATATCCACGAGAGCCGAGCTGACCTTGGTGAAATGGGAACTGAAAGATTGTTCTCAATCTTGAAAGGAAATGAGTATAAGGTCAACAGAAGGAGATCACAGCCCTCAAGTCAGACAAATAGAATTGAGGATGTTGGCTCGGCATCAAAGTTAGTTGCCCTCCGAGCTGACTACTCAAAGTCGAGATCATCAAGGCCAACCAGATCGGCTGACACGACTGCAAAGGAGCCGAGCAGAGAGGAACTGCAACAGAACATTGCAGCGTTGTCAAAGAAGCTAGTCGATATGGATACTCGGTTCGGCAAATATAAACGTTTCTATAAATCAAACCGAACTCGAGACAGTTCGAAGCAAGTCACCAATGGTTGCTTCAAATGTGGCAAGGAAGGACACTTCAAAGCTGACTGCCCAGACCTCTCAAAGAAGGAAAGAGAAGCACTGAGGGCCAAGCAAACTGCAAAGAACAAGGCCATGGTAGCTGAAGAGACAGGTGACGATATGGACATCTTCACAGATACTGAAGATGAGGATGAACCGACCTCTACCGACAAAGTTATCAGTCCGAATCAATGCCTCATGGCACTTGGAACCGACCAAGATGATATTGAGGTACAATCTAATCCTGCTCGCTTAAATTCTATCAATTCTTCTAACCTGCAGGAATCTCTGAGCGATGAGTTGGAACCATCCTGGAATGACTTTCAAGAACTCAGTGAGGAACTGCATCAGCAGTCGGTTGAGTTTAAGAGTCTTCAAGCTCAGTTCGCCAAGCTTGAAGATTCCTTAACCAAAAAGGAGGATCTGATTACGAGCCAAACTCAGGAGATTGAGAATCTCAAGAGTCAACTGATCGAGGCTAAGGCTCCAGCTGATGAGGAGTTGACAAAGCAAAATAAAGAACAGCAAGATCAGTTGAAAAATCAAGATGCTCAGATCGAACAGCTGATAAAGAAGTCAGATGGACAAACCGAGCAGATAGCTGTACTCATCAAGGAGTTGCAAACTGAGAAGGACAATCTAATTAAGCTGTATCAGTCATCCAAGATCATCGAAAACCTTTTAAGTTACAGCAGACAGATGGATGACGTGTCAGGACTCGGTTATGATGTTGTCAAGGATACTGGGATTCCACCAGTAGAAGTTACAGCTGTAGAGCCAGACACAGCTGAGTCTCCAGAAGCTAATTCAACTTCCACCTCTCAACAAGCTCAAATGATCAATGAAATTACAACTGAGAAGGGAAAAAGAGTAGCTGATGTAGGACAGAATATTCCATCGGTTGAGGTATCAACCGAGGGTGAATGTTCCAAAAGTCAGAAGAGGAATCAGAGGCATCGAAAGCACAACCGCAACCGATCTCAGAACCAGAACCGACCTCTGCATCAACCTCAAAGTCAACGTCAGAAGGAATGGAACCGACCTCAGAACAAGCAAGGGTTCAATCATCTGAATTAGCAGCGGTTCCAACATCAGTTCGACCAAAGGTTCCAACATAGTCAACCAATGAGGAACTGGTTAAACAACTGGAGATATTCATGCCATAATATTAATCATCAACAGGGCATGAACAGCTACAGACAACCCTCAGGAAGTTGGAATCATAATCAGCCACAAAGAATCCAACAAGGCGTCCGACCTCACAGACAAACTCAACAGGATAAGAGTCGCCATCAAAACAGGGGGAAAGCCTCACCTCCTAAAGCTCAACATAGGAGAAATCCAACTCCTCCCAAGAAATAGAACATCACTACTAACAACAAGCCTAAGGATAACCGAGGTGTTGTTATAGTTGATGATGAAGGAAAAGTAATTTGGAATGATAAATCCATCCGAGTTTACAGGGAAAAGCGACGCACAGTTCCAGCGGGAACTGGTTCTAACCCTCCAGGACCCAACTGAAATTGGGGACCTAAGCAAGTTTCTCTTTGCAGGTACAGGAGAAACAGCTGAGGAAGAAGAAGGCGTCTGCAACAATGTGGGTGATGGATAGTGGATGCTCGAAACACATGACGAATCTAAAGGATTTGCTTGGAAGTTTCGTGGAAAAAGAAGGTCCATCAGTTACTTTTGGTGATAACTCAAAAGGTTATGCAAGAGGTTACGGTACCCTTGAAACCAATCATGTTTCAATTTCTAATGTCTCTTATGTTGATGGATTGAAGCATAACCTGCTCTCCATCAGCCAATTCTGTGATAATGGTTTCTCTGTCAAGTTTGATGCACAGGGTTGCAGAGTTAAAGATGTCGGATCAAAGCAGGTGATATTGTTGGGAAATCAATCTCAAATAGGGAATGTTTACTACGCTGACTGGAACAGCAGCCTCCCTGACACTTTTCTGTTATCAAAGAGCAGTTCGGATGTGAGCTGGCTGTGGCACAAAAGGCTCAACCATCTGAATTTCAAGACGATGAACCGACTCGCCAGACAAGAACATGCAAGACGCATACCTAACCGAGTGTTTTCAACAACACACATCTGCAGTGCGTGCCAGCTAGGAAAGCTCGCTAGAACCTCCTTCCGGTTGAAGTCAACTTCCTCAACCGACCGAGTGTTACAGCTGATCCATATGGATCTCTTCGGGCCAGTTACACCAAAAAGCATTAATGGAAACGAATATACATTGGTTGTAACTGATGACTACTCAAGGTATACGTGGACCATCTTCATGCGCCACAAGAGTGAAACCCGAGATGAGCTGCCCAAGCTGATGGATCGGATATCGAACCAACAAGAGATGAAGATCATATCTATCCGATCAGATCGTGGAATGGAGTTTCTAAATGAAACCATTATTGAGTATTGCGAAAAGAATGGCATAACCCATCAGACATCAGCCGCGCGTACTCCACAACAGAATGGCGTAGCTGAGCGAAGAAATAGAACTCTGAAGGATGCAGTCACATCCATGTTAGCGAGCTCAGCACTGCCAAAGAGATTTTGGGCTGAAGCGATCAACACAGCATGCTACACTCAGAATCGATCTCTTCTCACCAAGCGGTTGGGAAAGACGCCCTAGGAGCTGTGGAGACGCAGAAAGCCAGATATTTCTTATTTTCGTGTTTTTGGATCTAAGTGTTATATTCACAACAATGGGAAGACTCAGTTGAAAACTTTTGATGCCAAAGCTTCGAAGGGCATATTTCTTGGATATGCAGCTCGGATCAAGGCATATAGAGTTTTCAACAACAGCTCTCGTGTTGTGGAAATAACACCTCATGTTAGTTTTGATGAATCTACCTTTGAGTGCAGGGAACAGGTAAAGGAACAACACGCGGATCCAGCTGTTCTACCAGTTCTCACCAGATCGCAAGCACTTCGAGAAAAGAACCGAGCTAAACCTCTGATATGAGCAACTGAGGATGAGGATCCATACTCATCTGAAGATGAATGCGAAGACCTCAGCTCGTCCCAAGGGGGAACTTCAGCTGATGCCCCTCCAACTGCATCAACATCTGAAGCAGAACCAAACTCAGCTCGAACTATTGTAAATGTTGAGGATCCAGAGTCAACAGCTGATAAATCACCAGCTCTGAAGACTCCAACTCAGAATTTTGAACAGCCACAGTTGGAAGAAGAAGAAAGACGCAACCGAAGATGGTATGAAGTTCATTCCACCGACGACATCATCGGAGATCCAACCGAGGGTGTGCGCACACAGAGCAGGGTTGCAAATCCAGAATCAACCGAGGAAGATTCCAACTCTTATGCCCAATATGCTGAGGAATTGGCAGTTCTAGAGGAGTTCGAGCAAGCTAGAGATGTTGCCATGATTTCTTGCTTTGTAGTTGATGTTCCAGAACCGAAGAATGTTGGGGAAGCTCTCAACTGTGTCCACTGGACAACAGCAATGCAAGAAGAACTGAATGAGTTTCTACGCAACTTTGTATGGGAGTTGGTAGAAAGACCAAATGGTGTCAAGGTGATTGGATTGAAGTGGATTTTCAAAAACAAGAGAGACGCCATTGGATTCATTGTGAGGAATAAAGCAAGGTTGGTAGCTCAAGGATACTGCCAACAAGAAGGAATTGACTTTGAAGATTCCTTCGCACCAGTTGCAAGGCTGGAAGCCATCCGGATCTTTCTAGCCTATGCCGCACATCACAAGTTCAAAGTATATCAGATGGATGTGAAGTGTGCATTCCTCAATGGAGATATCAAAGAAGATGTATATGTCGAACAGCCTCCTGGTTTTGAGACTGGAGATGGAAGAGTGTACAAGCTGAAGAAAGCTATCTATGGTCTAAAGCAAGCACCACGGGCATGGTATGACACTCTTTGTGGATTTCTTCTGAACTCGGGGTTCAAACGAGGTTCAGTTGATAAAACTCTGTTCACCATCAAAGTTGGAGAAGAAATACTTGTTGTGCAAATTTATGTCGATGGCATCATTTTCGGCTCCAAGTCGGAGGAGCTGTGCAAGAAATTCTCCGATCTTATGAAGGAGAAGTTCGAGATGTCAATGATGGGCGAGATGAATTATTTCCTTTGATTACAAGTAAAGCAGTCACCTGAAGGGATTTTCATCAACCAGTCCAAGTATACAAAGGAGCTCATCAGCAAGTTCGGATTGCAGACAAGTAAGACAACTAAGATCCCTATGAATACGAACTGGAAGATCGAACCAGGAGCTGAGGGAAAGCTCGTTGATGCCAGCCAGTATAGAGGGATCATCGGTTCGCTGCTCTATCTAACTGCCAGCCGACCAGACATTTCATACGCAGTTGGAGTGTGTGCTCGTTTTCAAGTCCAACCAAGAGAAGCACACATGTTAGCAGCAAAGAACATCATTAAGTATCTGAAGGGAACTGTCAATGTTGGGTTGTGGTACCTAACTGATGACAATATCCAGCTGACTGGATACTCAGATGCCGACCTAGCAGGAGATCGGTTGGACAGGAAGTCTACTTCTGGACACTGTCAGTTCATGGGAAGCAAGCTGGTTTCATGGTTCTCCAAGAAACAAGCGTGTGTTGCTACTTTGACAACCGAGTCAGAGTATATGGCTGCCGGAAGCTGTTGCATGCAAGTATTGTGGCTGAAGCAGCAGCTGAGAGATTATGAAGTCTCAACTGGACAGGTTCCCATTCATTGTGATAGCTCGAGTGCTATAGCTATCTCTCTGAACCCTGTTCACCACTCTCGGACTAAGCATATCGATATTCGTCATCATTTCATCCGAGATCATATTGAGAAAAAAGGATGTGTCCATGGAGAAGATCCCAACTGAGATTCAGAGAGCTGACATCTTCACCAAACTTCTTCCTGAAGCCCGGTTCAAGATGTTGTGTGATCTTCTAAGACTCTTGGATCCGAGCTAAAAACTCATCCGAGCTAAAGAGTCATCCGAGATGAAGAGTCATCCGAGCTGATAAGGATCCATCCGAGCTGAAGAATCGGATATCTATTTAAGGGGGAAGCTCAGATGAAAAGGGAAGCTCAGATAAAGGGGAATCTCAGATGCGAACTGCCAACTGAAAACATCAAACGTCAGCTGAACAGACGAACTCGAGTCAGCTGATGGTATGCGGCAACTGAGGAGCACAACTGAGGTATACAGCTGATATGACATCAGCTGCCAGGTATCATTTATGACTGAAGGTGTTATGATATTAAATGAGAATGTTTGAAATAAATTCAAACATTCCTGAACATGTCAGCTAGACTAAACAAGCCATCATATCGCATTTAATGTAAAGCTGGCTGAACACCTATAGCCTTACTTTATAGTGCGACTAGGCTGACACCCCAAACTATTCACCTTCTCACTCGCGCGCGTGGTATATCAGTCATAATTACCCAACAGTCGCGAAATCACAGCCGTTGATAAAAACGCGCGATTTAACCCTAGTCATTGATTTTATCCGAGTCAAAGATTATATAATACGGCAAATCAGGAAGTGATCCTTACCTTCTCTTTTCGTGCATATCTTTACTCACTATTCATCATCTTCTCAAATCTTGTTTCACCATTTTCAGTAAAATTTTTCCTTCTTCTTCGCATATATATTGAGTCGAGATGGCACCCAAATCCAAAGCCTCTAAGAAAATGGTCTCCACAGAGCCTACTACGTTCCAGGAATCGTTCGACATGGTGATGTCGAAGATTCATTTCGAATAGTTTTTATCCAGAGCGGCTCTCTCCTCGCCTGAGCTTGCTCCCGTCGCCGCCATCCTCTCCGACCACCATCTGCTTGACTGGGCAACCCTCTCTCCGGCCTTGTTGCTTAGGAAGCAGGTCGTACATTTCTACCGGAATCTGCAACGAGTTGCAAAAGACGGGCTTGTCACGATCATCCCGTGCAAGCAACGCCACAGAATCTCCCGGACAGTAGAAGACTCCGTCGTGGAGATAAAGGTGTCAAAGGAGCTGGAGAAGCTCATCCCCAGAAACCGCGAAGCCACAGATGTGCTGGGGAACTTCACTGACAAAGAAGCTGACACCTTCCTTCAAACAATCCTCATAGTTCCCGAGCCATTGAAGGGGAGCATGCAGAGGACGAAGCTGAAGCCGGCTCACCGACTTCTCTTCGACGTTATCTCCAAGTGCGCCTTCTCATATGGTGGAGCCTTCGGTGACATAAGCCGTCCTAAGCTCAAGCAGCATAAGGCCCTGGAAGAGCTACACCAGGTCGACTGGTTGGGATATCTGGAAAGCCAACTGATGATGGAGAAGCAGAAAATCTCCGAGACAACAGCTGAGTCCGGAGAACTGCTGTTGAGTGTCAAGGGGACACTCAACTTTGGAACAAAGATTTCTGCCCTCATCATCCAAGCTACACAAGGACTACCGCTGACATGGGAAGGGAGTGAGGTCACTCCAGTCAGCAAGCTGTCGCTATTCCCCTCAGCTAAGAAATCCAGGATTGTTGTGGAGGCTGTCTACACCCCCAAGGGTGCCCATAAGCCAGCTGTGGAGTCAGCAGCTCGCCGGCCTTCAAGGACCAAGCCGGCGAAGCGCCAGCTGGAGGAGGTAGCTGAGGAGGAAGAAGACGAAGAGGAGGAAGAGGAGGAACCTCTGCAGAAGAGGCCAAGGATAAGGATCATCCAGCCAGCGGCTCAACCATCCACAACAAGTCCAGTGGTGGTCAAGCCGGCTGAGGCAAAGGAGTCAACCGAATCCAGTCAATCGGTTGACCCAGCTGGATTCATTCTTCAGCCGCGTCAGGAGAAAGCAGCTGAAGACGTGGAGATCTAAGTGGAGGATTCCAGCTCCTCCTCAGATGACTCTTCTTCATCTGACGAGTCCCACGACAGTCAAACTAGAGCTGATGCCAGCCAGGTAAACCCACCTGTGTCTGAAGAAACCCTCGAGCCAGCCGACTCACTACCTAAAGAGGATCCAGTTCTCTCAACTGGTCCTCAGTCAAATAGTCCGAGCCTCTCGCTCGATGCCAACGTTGTGACCATTCCTTCGGCCAACGTTGATGAAACCATCGAACATGTAACCTTCGATATCGAACCCCCTCCAATCGATGAAGAAGCCAACCGCCAGGCAATCCAGGCTGAATATGAAGGAAGACTTAGCTACTGCTTCCGCAAGCTGATTGGTATGTTCCCCGAGGCAGCCTCAATGCCCGTCTTTGCCGTACTCGGGACGGAACTGCTCTACCAGTTCAGCGTCATATTCAACTACTGGTACGTCAAGGAGGAAACCCTCAGGATCCATGGTTGGGACAAGTTGAAGGTCGAAGAGTCCAACCTGAGGGAATACTTCGACTACCAAAACATGGAGGTAGCTTACAACCAGAAGGTGGTTGTGCTACGACGACGTCTGGACAAGAGCATCCAAGAAGGGACAGACACCAGGGAACTGTGCAACAATCCTGGAGCTGTTCAGTTTCTTGACGAGATGCTAGCCAAAAATGCCTCTTGCATGGACGACGTCGACGCAGCTGATGAGGCGGCCAAGAGAGAAGAAGACAAGCTCAAGGCCTACCTCGCCAGCCGATCTGCCATGGTTGTCTCGGAGCCTGCTGCCCAGCCACAACCACAGCTTCTGCCCGGACCCTCCGATCAGCCAGCTCTCTCAACCGACGCCATCTGCGAGCTGATTTCGGAGAGGGTCAACCAGCTGAGGCAGGAGATGCTGTCCAAGATCCAGCTGAGCAAGGTGGAGGAAGCTGACAGGATGCAGCAGCTGATGGCAGAAAATGCCAGCTTGAAGAATCAGCTAGAACACCTCTCCTCTTCTCTGCAGCACAAGTTCGAAGACTTCTCCACTTCTTCCAGCTCGGAGGTCTCGGCTCTAAGGAAGGCCGTTCAGAGCCTCAGCTCGGATTTCAACGTGTTCAAGACCGTTGCTGAATCTGACCTCGCAAAGTCCCAGCAGACTCAGGACCAGGAGTGGATGTCTCAGTTCGCCTCTTTCCGAGCTGAGTTCGTCTCTCTCCACAAAGAGGTCTCTGCGACCTTTGCAGCTGTGCAGCGAGCTGAGCAGGAGCGCCAAGACTTGGAGTTGGCCAAGAAGGTAGCTGAGAAGGATGCTGTTGACGAGCTATTTTCCCGAGTTCAACAGGCTGAAGCCAAGTTGACCTCCCTGGATGGCACTGTAGCCACCCTTTTGGATGATGCCAAAAAGAGGGAAGATAAGGAGCCAGCAGTTGGGGAAGACAAGGAGCCAGCAGCTGTTGCTGGATGAGGGAAAGCTGTTCTCCAGCAAGCTGAAGGGGAAGGAGTGCCAGCTGAAGGAGCTGAAGCTGAAGGATCGCAGCCCGAACTGGAAGTCTCCCACGACCTCGTAGCCGAGCTTACGGCCGAGCTCGAAGCAGAGCTTGACGGAGGAATATCTGTTGAAGACTGTATCGAAGCTGCCAAAGCTATGGGGGAGTCAAAGGAGAAGTACTTAAATCTCTCCTGGATTAAGAAGTTCGCTACCGATCAGGCCAATAAGGTGGCCAAGTTCGAGAAGGAGCTCGCCAAGGTAGAGAAGAACGTCGACAGGAATAAAGCCAGCCGGAGTGTGCGAAGAATCAACAAGCACCAGATGAAGGCTGAGGCTAGGAAGTCGACGCGCCAACTGTAGAAGAACGCTCCGCTCCCATCTCGGTACCCACATGTTGACAAGTGGATGAATGTTGAGTGGAACGATGACTGGGAGCAGTTCAAGCATGAATTTATCAATGACTTTTACTACAGGAAAGTCTACTCGACTGAAGACCCAAGGCAAGCCTTCAAGGAAGCCCTATGGGAACTCAGATCTGGAGACCCTGGAATGTTTAGTCAGTTCAAGCGAGCTATGCTAAATGCTCAGCTCGATCCCAACACCGTTCCAGTTCCAAAGAAGTGCATATACCGTCCTCAGATAATCAAAGGCACGAGCACGCCAAACAGAAACGCGATCATGGCTGAGGCGAGACAAGTCTGCAAGGAACATGGTGTCAACACTGGGATCGAGTCAGCTGCGAAGAAAGAGATTTTCGACCGAATCTTCAGCAAGTACGGTCAACAGTATTTTTGAGCTGTCAAAGTTTTTGAGCTGATGAAGTTTTTGGATGTTGTAGTTTTTGAAGCAACTGTTGTATCTTTATCTGTTTTGTGCTTAACCTTGTAACCTTCAGTTGTAACAAAAACTTCAAAGTATATAATACGATTCACCTTGATGAACAATTCCTCATTGTCCAAGCTCTGAATCACAAAGTCTTTCAATATCATGTTATATCTGCACTAACCCTTTGATGTTTCATTTTATAGACTGTCTAGAATTTCAGCTGAGATTGTAGATAAGTTAGTGAGTTTTAGATCAATAGTGGTTTCAAGTTGTAAGTGGTTTTGGCATCATCAAAAAGGGGAAAATTGTTGGGAAATTTATTAGTATGAGTTTTGATGAATTCCAAAACCGACTGACCCCAACCGAGTAGATGTTGCCAGAACCTAATGTTAGAATTTAGGCTCGCTGTTTGAGCAAAGTTGAGATTTTATCTTTACAGGTCTCCAGCTAAAAGATGGCAACAAGGCATCACTCAGACAGAACATCAGTTATGATTAAGAACAACTGAGAGTTCATATGTTCAGATGGAAAAAGGGGGAAGTCTTCAAAACATTAGTTGTGAAGAAAACCAACTGAGCGTTCATCAGATGAGAAACAGTAGAAAGGAAGAGAACATCAGATGAAAAGGAAAGTCATCTGAGGGTTCAAACCCATCTGAGTAAATACAAGGAAGACAACTGAGTGTTCAGTTTCAGAACCTCAGTTGTAGGACTCGAACAAGAAGATCAACTGCTTGAAGCTCAAAGTCAGCTGAGAGTTCAACAGTTCAGAACATCAGCTGAAAACCACTCAGATGAAGATCAAGACTTTCAACCGACGAACCGAGGTTGACTGTCAGAAAGGTTAAGATTTGAATTTCAAAAGGAAGTCACATGAGGGTTTGACTGTTCAGTCATTACCCTATCTGGCCCAACACAAGGCTGTCTCAGATGGAATGCAGAAGAGCACAGATGCCATATCGGGAAAGTCTGCAGAGATGAGAGACAAGCCATCGCTATCAAACGATCAGAGATCAACTGCTCCTCTAACGGCTAGTTGATTCTCTCCGCCTATAAATAGAGGCATTCTCTCATTCGAGAGACACACACGTGACACACTGAAGCAAGAGAGAAAAGTGCAATCACAAGAGAATCAAGCGAAAGAAAAATCTGCTAAAATCCTATTCTAAGAACATCAGCAGCTGAGAGTTCAAGAGTGATACAACATTAGTAGCTGAGGGTTCATAAAGTGAAAATCTGTCTTAGATCTTAGTTTGAGTGTTTATTCGTTCAAGCCTTAGATCCAGCTCTCATTCGTGATCGAGCTGTAGTTGGAAATCCCACCCTTTCTCACACCCTAAAAAGTGTGCTAGGACCTTACTCTTCCTGTAATTGAGTAGTCAGGTCGTCAAGTACCCGCAAACTTGACATAGGCTGTTTAGTGCCCGGAAACTAAACTGTGGTCGATAAGTACCTGCAAACTTATCCTTAACGGTTGCTCAGCCCGCGTAAGCTGAGTGGTTCTGTCCAGAAGAACTTGGACTGAGGTGTGTGGATTCACATCTCCCCATGGACGTAGGAGGATTATCTCCGAACCACGTTAAATCCTGTGTGTCTGTGTTTATTTTTATTCAGTTGCTTTTGCCTATTTATCTGATCAATCTAACCAACATACAAACCGCATTTGCACATTTTCAACCGAGCTGTTTTGGTTCTTGACCAACCGAGCTGTTTTGCGTGAGTTGCTTTTAACGAGTTTATTTTTTCCACCACATTCCGCACAGCCTCACTCTTCCAGCTGAGGTCGCTTACTCAGCTGTGAAATTCCAACTGAGTCATCTTTTACTCAGTTGAAGTGATTTTTCAGGTTAAAGTTTTTTAAATCCTAACTGGTGTATTCCCCCCTCCCCCCATACACCAGTAACTCATTTTGGGACCATCAATTCATCAACTATCAAGAATCATAAATATGCCATTCATATCCTCATATCATCTTCTATTCTTGAATTATCGATCGTCGTTCGTCTCTTACGTAAAATTTTACGTTATCCGTTTTCATTCAAATTTTACGACAACGATTATCATCTAACGAGCATTACTAACATGCAAATCATATTATCAAAATGTTATCGAGCCTCGAGTTATCACCACATCTTCGTCTCTTACACTTTTCGTTTTAATTTTAGAAAAAATCTCAATTTAATATATATTCATCCTCATGCATCGTATAACTCATTTTCATCAACCAATCGAACATATCATAACATTTACTAACCTAAATCGAGCCTTGTTCGTCTCTTAGGTTTTGGATTTTATTTTTAGAAAATCTAAAACAATTCATACGATCAATTAACAACATAAGAAACACTATTCTAACATTCAATCGACAAAGAAATCGAGCATAAATCAAAAGCCCTAAAATCTGAAATTTTCGGTAATAATAATAGGTTAGGGTTCTTGATTTTTCTTCATGATTTAATCCGTAGAATTCGATTCTAAAGTAGCTTGATCAAGCATTTTTCATAGATGTTACGTTCAAATCTGACCAGTCATAATTCACCGTGGCTGACTACCCCTCAACAGGATACCACATACACCACAGGCTACAAGTGCACTAACTTTGGAAAGCCCCTTTTGACTAACAGGAGATTGCGAAATAGGGGTCGAATCTTATACCAAAAGAAAGGTACGGGTGTCTAGTTTACTCTCCAATTCACGGATCTCGATTCCGATAAACGAGCTAGGAGATATCGCAGTTTCCGTGAAAGGTCGCCAAAACTGTCGAGTGAACCCTAATGCTCGATAAAATCGACGCACGGTTTTCTAGGTTCGATTAAAGCTTAAACTCTTTTAATTTCGCACAAAAACTGACCCAAGGCAATCACCTCGTATTATTATACGTGATAAACCCCTTTTCATTTCTCGATTAAAAACACGACGATCAAAACCTCGTCGTTCAACTATACAATTACTAAACCAATTCAAGTCTTGTTCAATTTCCTAACTTCTTGTTTCTATTTCTCGATTATAACTACAACTTATCTTTTCATAGCTCAGACGAACATGTCGTCAACTACAAACTCGTTCCTTAATCATTAATAATCAACAATATCTAAATTAGAATCATTAATCGACTTTTCTATCAATACTTATTCTCGTTTGATCGTCTCTTACGAAAAATCCTACATCTTTAGAATTCGTTCAAACTTTACAACATTATTCATCAACTATCAAGAATCATAAATATGTCATTCATATCCTCATATCATCTTCTATTCTTGAATTATCGATCGTCGTTCGTCTTTTACGTAAAATTTTACGTTCTCCGTTTTCATTCAAATTTTACGACAACGATTATCATCTAACGAGCATTACTAACATGCAAATCATATTATCAAAATGTTATCGAGCCTCGAGTTATCACCACATCTTTGTCTCTTACACTTTTCGTTTTAATTTTAGAAAAAATCTCAATTTAATATATATTCATCCTCATGCATCGTATAACTCATTTCCATCAACCAATCAAACATATCATAACATTTACTAACCTAAATCGAGCCTTGTTCGTCTCTTAGGTTTTGGATTTTATTTTTAGAAAAATCTAAAACAATTCATACGATCAATTAACAACATAAGAAACACTATTCTAACATTCAATCGACAAAGAAATCGAGCATGAATCAAAAGCCCTAAAATCTGAAATTTTCGGTAGTAATAATAGGTTAGGGTTCTTGATTTTTCTTCATGATTTGATCCGTAGAATTCGATTCTAAACATCCTAGAACATGTATCGAACAAGAAAATCACATGCTATCAAATCCCCAAAGTTTCGAAAAAAATAAAAGATGGGGAAGAGGAGATTTGTTCTGTTCAAACTAGAGACGAAGCTCTTACCTTTCGTAATATAAACTCGGATTTGGATTTGATCGGTAGAGGGAGCAGTATTGATCTTGGAAAGAACTTGAACTTGAGCTTCTATGTAGGAGATTGGAGAAGAAATGAGAGAGGAAATGGGGAGAGGGGTGGCGGACAAGGAGTGATGAAGGAGAAGGTGATGACTCACCTATGGTGAGTCATAAGTAAGAAGAAATATCCCAAAAGTAGAGGTGAGTCGTTAGGGAGCGTTTGGTGAGGGAAAAATTATCGAAATAACTCGTTTCCGGCTCTTAAACGCCGTTTTAAAAGTCGAGAAATACTTTCCTAGTTAGTTACGGAATTGACGAAATCTAATTCGTCCGTTAGATTGGAAATAATAACGTACTCGGAAAACCTAATTCGTTTTTCAAAATCCGAGAAAAAGTCGGGACATAACAGTCCAAAATTCGTCCGAAAAATCATAAAAATTAACTTTCTCCGGTGAACTCGTCTAGAAGAAAAAGTGAATGTAAATTCTGACAGAATGCGATTCCGAGTTTTCGGGCGAAAAACTTAACGGACGCGAAAACCCTAATACAGTAGTCGTTCGTCCGATTTCTGGAAATTATTTTCGGAAACGGATTTCACCGTAAATCTTAGAATTTAATTTCATGATCTTAGGCATGCAAAGCCATATTTATTATTAACTTTCATTTTTAAAGACTGTAGAAAAAGTCTGGAGTATTACATCATTATATTTTTTAGTCCACAAAAGAGGCCACATCATCCATCATACATTGCAAGATAATTATCATAATCTACTTTCCATGTCAACATCTACTTTAAGCTTACAAAAATATTTCTTCAAATCGAACACAAGTATTCTTATGTTAAACTCTAATTTAACATAAGCATTTCTGTGGAGCTTCCACCATACTTAAGACATTTATTCACTATACTTGTGAAATTTATAACCGCCACAAATATAATAAGCCATATCATATAAACTTTCCTCCGATTGAGAGAACGCTCAAGCATAGCAGCTTTTACCTGCATATTTCGAAGCTCCTTCTCCTTCTCTCCCACTTTTTTCGATGCAACACTAAGCTTTTCTTCAATTTCCAGCCTCTGTTTTTCCGCTTTTTCGAGTTTTGCCTCCATCTCCACACGCTCGGCTTGGTAACATGCCTCTATTTCGATGGATTCCTCCTCCTTCCTGCACAGCTTTAACTCCATTTTCTCTCGCATGGCCTATAAATTCGTTTCCAAAGTGCGTCGCTCTCGCTCTGCGTTGATCCACAACTTCTCTGTGTACATCTGCTTCCTTATGACCTTCAGCAGCACCGTCCTCACTTATCCTTGATACGGCTGTTCATACCAGGCAAAAAATATGCACCCGTCCTAACCATCAAAGAAAACCCATCAACATTAGAAAAAGTCTTTGTCAGAACAGTCAACACGAGTCTACTACTGGGAAATCGACTTACATCTGGCCACATCGGGCATCGCCAATACCTCATACCAGGGTTATCGAGCGTTAATAATGTCCGCAGTTGAGCCCGTCCATCTCGGCAAGCAGGTCTCTCCATCCGATTTCCATTGTTGGAATATGCTGTTGTAGAAGTTGCCGCCAACGTTCACCCAATTGCCCTAATGAACACTGTGTTGAAAGGGGCAGTTGCCTTCGCTTTATTAGGGTTACGGAAGTGGTTGCTGCTACTATTTTCTCTTGTATTAAATGATGTCATCTGCCCCTAAGCTCCATAATAAATCTACCAAATGTAATATCCCATATATTTCTTCCGTCGCTAAAATAAAAATTTAATTATTAATTGAGGCTTTGCACGCCTAAGTTAAGGATTTTCAGTTCTAAGACTAACGGTGAAATCTGTTTCTGAAAATAAATTCTAGAAGTCGGTTGAACGACTACTGTATTAGGGTTTGTGCGTCCGATAGAATTTTTGTTCGAAAACTCAGATCGAAAAACCGTCTGACTTTACATTCACTTATTTTGCGATACGAGTAAGTTAGTAAAAATCAGTTTTATTTATTTTTCCGGACGAAATTTGGACTGTGAAGTCCCGAGTTTTTATCGGATTCTGGAAAACAAATTATGCTTTCCGAGTAAGTGATTTATTTCTAATCTAGTGATCGAATTAGATTTCGTCAAAAACGTAACCATCTAGGAAATTATTTTCTCAATTTATATACGCTGTGTTAGACCCGTAAACGATATATTTTCGACTAAAAATCCTATCCAAACCGCCACCTATGGGCATGACTCATCCTTGTTAGATTTTTCTACTTTATTCACTAAATATCTAAGTATACACCTCACCATTTTCCCCCTTATCTCTCTCACAAATGCCGCCACCTCTCTCTCTCTCTTCTCTCTCTCTTTTGTTCTTCATTACACCATTGAAGCTCTCAAGTTCTTCAAGGATTCAAGGTTCATTGCTAGTTCATTTTCCGATCAATCTTAAAACCGATTACATATTTGTTAAGGTAATGATCTAAGCTTCCTTTCCATCCGAACAAATTCATTTCCTTCAAGTTTTGTCATGACCGAAATTTTAAGGGATGTAGTATTGATGTTCTAAGTTTAATTCATGTATTTTTATGCTTATGATTAAATTGCTATGGATAGAAATCAAGTAGAAATCATTCCCCTTAATATTTTGTAATAACCGAAAATTTCATAAATTTGTAGTTGAAGTTTTAGTTTGAATTTAGATGATTGATTTGTGGATTAGTACTCTAAGTATTAATAAAGGATTGGATGAATTAATTGGGAATTTTCTAAAAATAGAAACCAAGTTGTAAGAGAGAAAGAAGTGAGTGGTTGGATGAAAATTTGTTGTAGTATTGATGATGTAATGATATAATTAAGAAGTAGTAAGCTTGTAGTTCATTATATAATTTAATTAGATTTTTCTAAAAATAAAAGTGAAATCGTAAGAGACGAAGAACCGATGGTAAGTTAAGATTCAATAATAATTTGAGTATATGGTTTTCATATTGGTAAATCTTAGTAGTTGTTGAACGTAATTGGAAAGTTTGAGAGAATTCGGAGAATATTGAATTTCTAGTAAGAGACGAAGAATCATCGATAAGTTTAGTATGGATAATGATATAAATTTATGGTTTAAATACTAGTTAATCTTAGTAGTTGATGTTGATAATTGGAAGGTTTGAATGGATTCTAAGAAAGTTGAATTTTAAATAAGAGACGAAGAAACGAGCTTAATTGTCGATAGGAAAGTCGAATGAGGAAACTAATTTGATATTTGTGTTTAATATTGATAAATAAACGAGATTGTAGTTGGTGATATTCCTTTCGAGATATGAAATAAAAGTTAGAAGTTAAAGAATTGAATCGAATTTGAAATGGAATTTGGTTTAGTAATCGGATGGTTGAAAAAGGACGAGGAAGTGCTCGTCGTTTTGTTAACCAAGAGACGTGAAGGTATTCACGATAAAGGAATGTGTGTCATGACTATAAAATGATAGTAATTACTTGAGCATAAAGGTTGTATAGCATTGATCGAACCTAGGGAATTGTGCGTCGAGTTTTATCGAGCATTAGGGTTACCGCGGACTGTTTTGCGACCCTTTACGGAAACTGTCATAACGTTCTTCTCGCTTAACGAAATTGAGATCCGTAAATTGAAAAGTAAACTAGACATCCGTAGCTTTCTTTTGGTACCAATTCTATCCCCTGTTTCGCAGAATTCTGTTCTGTATGAACCCCAGAACTACTGTCTTGTGCAGAGAAGTTCAAACACCTATTTTTCTTAAGTTGAAATCTTTTTAACTTCGTTCTTTGAGAACTTATAAGTCGTTAGAGTTATCAACTCCCGTTATTAATTGACCTAAGTGTCGAGTAAAGAACCGATTTAGTTCTAAACGAGATATGTTCGAGTCTCGTTTCTTTATTAATCAAAAGAGATTAATTAAAAGTGCAAATGTTTACTTACAGCTTTGATAAGTGTGTTTTCAAATTGATTATTAGTGCATAAAATGACTTTGTTTTATGTGAGTTCTCTTGTGCCATTCTGAGTTAGAGATACCGTTAGGTGCTAACTTCAATCAGACCCTGAGTTAGTGACACCGTTAGGTGCTTTCCAGGAGAAATCGATCGGACTCTGAGTTAGTGACACTATTAGGTGCTATCCAGAAATAGTGTACACGGTAGCCGTTGTGTGTGGTACTCTGTTGAGGGGTAGCCAGCCACGGTGAGGAACGTGCGCGGGAGAAAGGCCTTTTTCCTCGGCGTTGAAAAGGGCAAGTTGAATGTAACAGCAGTAAAAATACTCGCGCGAGTAAATTGTGAAAAGAAAAGAAAATGTTTAGTAAGCACGGGCCTTCGAAAGAAAAACCCCGTTGTGTTACTGTTGAGAATGCCTGATTAATCTATAAGTATGATAAGTTTTCGGCAATGTGCCCACTAAGTATGTTTATACTTAGCCCTGCATATGTTTATAAATGTGCAGGTTGAGTGACAGAAGCGGCGGATGAGGTTGAGTAGAGTTATTATAGGAAAGAAGATCGGTGTTTCAGTTCTACGTTTTCCGCTGCAAACTAGTTCTCGTTAATGTTTAACTTTTGGTCTAAGTTCTATACTTTGAACTTAGTTTCTTTTGAGAACAACTATGTCAAGTGATCCTTCGTGATCGACTCTTTCTTTTATATAATAAAGTCAGGTTCATAGTATTTATTTCGGTTATAAACGCCTGTTTATTTATTAATTCTCCCTTCTTCCCCGCTTCTTTAATTCAATCCCTAGTCGCATCCCGGCTTTGCCGTCCCTCGGAATTTGGGGCTGTGACACCAAAAATCTCCCCCCACCCCACCCGGGAAAGGGGTTAGGGGGGGGAGGGAGGGAGAGGGTTGGCACTCAAAATGAACTCCACCTTCTACTCCACTGCATGAAGCGTGCATAATATTTTTGTACCCTCAATTTTTTAAGATAATTAATTTAATTTTTATTGTCTACTACTGTGACTGTACTCAGAGTATCACATTAATATTTCTTTGTATACAAATACGGAATATTTCATTACTATATTATGCATATGTGTGTTGGCAGAAAAAATGGTATTGCATGTTTCGTATATTTTATTTTCAGCAATGCCATAAGTACATATACGCATTACTTACCTATAATGGAACAATATCTTTAAGAAAGCCTTTATTTGTGGGAAAGCCAATTAGTGTAAAATGCATTAATGAATGAGAATGATTTTTTTGATGAGTACATAAATTTTGCTTAGGGCATCTCCAGTTGTTTGCATCATTTTACACGAAAAATAACACACATATGCAGCAAACTCACTAAGACAACTCCAACAACTTGCTCAATATTTTTTCACAAACAAACACTAATTCAAAATTAATCTGCTACTTTCATTTAATAATTAAAAACAAAAAATATTTATGCCAATTGATGAAGATTAATAACAAGATTCAGTACTAAATAAATATAATCATAAGGAATAATATTAACTCATACAAACACCCCTCAATAATGAATTACAGAGTACTCGTCCCAAATTATTCCAAACAAACATACTATACAATCTTTCAATTAACATAATCTCTGAAATTATTAATCAACACATTTCGAAGTTTAGAATGAGCACCCATGTCTTTAATCTTTTTAACATAAGCTACATCATAAAATCTAATACAAGGACATTATTCATTTCATCTTCTTTCACATTTTTCTTTTTTCATTTTACTTTACATCTTATGTAGTACTAGTAACTTTTAGTAGTTTTATTGTTGGTGTAATACGTCTAGAATTATAAATAAAATAAACTTATCTAGGATAAAGTAATACATCTTCTTTCACACTATTCATTGTAATACCCCAGATATTTTCTTCTGACGAGAAATAAAAATTTTCTAATTAATTAAGGCTTTGCACGCCTAAGTTAAAGATTTTCAATTCTAAGACTAACGGTGAAATCCGTTTCTGAAAATAAATTCCAGAAGTCGGGGGAACGACTACTGTATTAGGGTTTTCGCGTCCGATAAAATTTTCGCCCGAAAATTCAAATCGAGAAACCGTCTGATTTTACATTCACTCTTTTTGCGAGACGAGTAAGTTAGTAAAAATCCGTTTTATTATTTTTTGGACAAAATTTGGACTGTGATGTCCCGACTTTTTATCGGATTTTGAAAAATGAAATATGCTCTCCGAGTATGTGATTTATTTCTAATCTAACGGTCGAATTAGATTTCGTCGAATATGTAACCACCTAAGAAATTATTTCTCGACTTTTATAACGTCGTTTTAGACCCGTAAACGGGATATTTTCGGCAATTAAAACACCTCCAAACCGCCACCTACGTATGTGAGTCATCACCTTTGGAGATATTTATAACTTTATGCAATAGTAAGTAGCTTAGTCATCCTCTCTCCCTCATCCCTCATTACCGCCATCTCCCTCCTCTCTCTCCCCATTCTCTCTCATTTTTCCTCCATTGAAATCATCTCCTTCAACCTTTTCAAGATCAACAAGTCTCTCGTCTACCAATCGATTTTATTTCCGAGTTCATATTTCGCAAGGTAGGAACTTCTTCTATGTTATGACCCAAACAAAAACTCGATTCCAACAACTTCATTTTTGATCGAAAGTTTAGAGATGAAATAGTATGATGTTCTAGGTGTAATACATGATATAGTATGCTTAGGAATGATTCTATGGATTGAAATCATGAAGAAATCATCCCTCCTATATAAGTTGTTAATACCGAAATTGTAATACCCCAGATATTTTTCTTCCGACGAGAAATAAAATTTTTCTAATTAATTAAGGCTTTGCACGCCTGAGTTAAGGATTTTCAATTCTAAGACTAACGGTGAAATCCGTTTCTGAAAATAAATTCCAGAAGTCGTTTGAACGACTATTGTATTAGGGTTTTTGCGTCCGATAAAATTTTCGCCCGAAAACTCAAATCGCTCTTTTTACGAGACGAGTAAATTAGTAAAAACCCGTTTTTATTATTTTTCTGGACAAAATTTGGACTGTGATGTCCCGACTTTTTCTCGGATTTTGAAAAACGAATTAGGTTTTCCGAGTATGTGATTTATTTCTAATCTAACGGTCGAATTAGATTTTGTCGAATACGTAACTATCTAAGAAATTATTTCTCGACTTTTATAACATCGTTCTAGACTCGGAAACGAGATATTTTCGACATTTTTGGCACGCCCAAACGCCCCTTAACGAGTCATTCCCTTTGTTGGAGATATTTTATGACTTTATGGAATAGTATAAGCTTAGTCATCTCTCTCTCCCTCACTCCACCAATACCGTTCCTCCCCCCCTCCCCCCTCTCCCATCATCTCTCTCTCTCATTTCTCTCTCAAATTCCTCCATTGAAGACATCTCCTTCAAGCTTTCTCAAGCTCACAAGTCTCCCGTCTACCGATTGATTTCATTTCAGACTTCATATTTCGCAAGGTAGGAGTTTCTTCTACTATATGAACCGAACAAAAGCTTGATTCCATCATCTTTATTTTTTTCGAAACATAGGAGGTGAAGAAGCATGATGATTCTTGTTTATTTCATGTTCTAGTATGCTTAGGAATAGATTTTATGGATCGAATCATGAAGAAATCATCCCTCCTAACCTAATTATAATTACCGAAATTTTGGATAGATTTAGGGGTTTGATGTGGTTCGATTTTCTTGAGGTTTGATTGATGGAATTGTGTTCTATATAATGATAGATGAATGCATGAATTAATTTAGAATTTTCTAAAAATAAAAATAGAAATGTAAGAGATGAAGAATGGATGATTTGATGAAGAAGATGTTATAGTTTGCATGATTTGTTAATAGAAATGGTATGTAGGATGTTTGAGGATGATGATATAATTTATTGAGATTTTTCTAAAAATAAAATGAAAAATGTAAGAGACGGAAATCCATCGATAAGTTGAGACTCGTAAATGATTTGAGAATATGGTTTGCATGTTAGTGATTCTTGATAGATAAGGAACGATGTTGTAAAATTTGAACGAAAACGGAGAACGTCGGAATTTTGTTAAGAGACGAAGAATCATCAATAAGTCGAGAATAGATAATGATTAGGGTTTTTGATTTGAACCTATGATAATCTTGATAGTTAATGATCGTAACCGTAAAATTTGAGAGAATTCTAAGAAGGTTTGATTTTTAGTAAGAGACGAAGAAACGAGATTAAACGTCGATAGAAAAGTCGAATAAGGAAAACCTTTTTGATAATAATGATTGTTATGGATTGACGAACGATATTGTAGTTGACGACATTTTCATCCGAGAAATGAGATGTTTTAAGTTTTAGTTAATAAACGAGAAGTTGTTGAATGAAATAGAATTTGAAATTTGATTTGGTATAGTAATTGGTTAGTTGAAAATGACGAGGAAATGCCCGTCGTTTGTTTAATCAAAAGACGTGAATGTGTACCCGATTAAGGGACATGCATGTAAACTGTATTGAGATGGAAATTTCGTGAAAATAAAAGTGGAATAGTATTGATCGAACCTAGGGAATCGTGCGTCGAGTTTTGTCGAGCATTATGGTTTCGCGCGGACTGTTTTGCGACGTTGCACGGAAACTGTCATAACTTTTAGCTCACTTAACAAAATCGAGATCCGTAAATTGGAGAGTAAACTAGACATCCGTAGCTTTCTTTTGGTATAGGGAACATCCCCTGTTTCGAAGTACCCTGTTCTGTATGAACTTACTGACCTGTGCAGAAATTTCCAAAACTTAAATTCTTAAGTTGAATTCTTTTCAACTTCGTTCCTTGTGAACTTCAAAGTCGTTATAAGTTATCGACATCCTTTATCTACTGACCTAAGTGTCGAGTAATGAGCCGAGTCAGTTTGTAGACGAGAATTGATCGAGTCTCGTTTATTAGTTAAATCAAAAGAATATAGTTAAAGTGCAAAGGCCTAAAAGACTTAACCGATTCCGAATTTCTGTTTTCTTTTTAACGTCTCGACTAAATACTAAAAGGGTGATTATTTGCGTTCAAAGAAGGAGGACGTCGAGATTAGAAGACAGGACGGAAGACAGAAGGTTAAAGTTTGTTCTGTAAACGATTGAGGTGGGCTTTTCTATCAAAATAAAATGAGCGTTGCTCGAAAGTGTTTACTTGTTGCTTTAATAAGTATGTATTAAAGTAACTATCAGTGCATGATGAATTGTTACATGTGAATTCTCTTGTGCCTCTCTGAGTTAGCCCACAGAGTGCTATCCAGAGTACTGGATTCTGGGTTAGCCCACAGAGTGCTATCCAGAGATTTCAACTAAACGATCAGATTCTGAGATAGCCCACAGAGTGCTATCCAGAGTGACAGATTCTGAGTTAGCCCACAGAGTGCTAACCAGACGATCGGATTCTGAGTTAACCTTCAGTGTGTTATCCAGAATTAAAGTGTACAGCAGTATAAGTCTTACGAGTGTTTATGAAAAGATGCATGAGTAATCTATACTAAGTATGAAATGTTTTCGGCAATGTGCCCACTAAGTGCTTTATGTACTTAGCCTACATGTTTGTTTTTAAATGTGCAGGTTGAGTGACGAAGGCGGAGGAGGTTGAGTAAAGGTCGTACTTAAAGAAGTAAAGTTTAGTTGAGCCTCGATTTCACATTTAATATGCGATATCATTCTACGTCTTTCCGCTGCAAACTAATACACTTATTGTTGTGTAACCTATCGGTCTAAGTTTTCATACTTTGAACCGAGCTTACTCTGAAACACATTGTCGAGCGATCTTTCGAGATTGACTCTTTTTTTCTAATAAGAATCAGTTCATAGTATATTATCTTGATTATAGATGTTAATTTATTCATTTATTCAGTAATTCCCCTTTCTTCCCCGCCTCTTTAGTCCAACCCCTAGTCGCACCCCGGCTTGGCCGTCCCTCGGGATTTGGGGCTGTGACAGAATGGTAACAGAGAATTCGGTTCTGCTCTGGTCGTAAGTTATTTTTCTAGTGATACCACAGAATGGTATCAGAGCAATCGTTTCTGCTCTGCATACAAGTTTCTTTCGAGTAGTAAGATAGAGTATTTGTATATACTCTACACCTGAGTCTTCTTTCAAGTAAAGTTAAGTCGTAACACTAAGATTAAGAGTATAGATGACAACTCAACCTCCCGCTACGTCGACTCAACCAAAGAAGAAAAGTAAGGAAAGAATTTCAGAAGTATAATTTCTTTTAAGAAGAAATTTTTGAATAAGCATGCAAGAACTTGTGAATAAAGTATGCAAGTATGATTGAGAATAAGTATGCCAAGTATGATTGGATTAAAGTATAAAGATTATACTTTGTGATATTACGTGAACTGTGTGAAAGCATAAGTACTATACTTTATGAAAGTATGTGAAATTATTTGAGCTATAATTTCTGTTAATTTGAGAAGTATGTTGGTTTGAGAACCTAGACTACTTGCTCTAAGATTCTTCCTGATTCATTGAGAACATAGACGTTTTAAGAAGCGTTGGTTTCAAAAATAAGCGAGAGACAATCGGAACAGGAAAGACAGAATAAAGGGAAATCAAAGCGAACAAGAGACGAATGTTACTTTCGTATAAGTAACGTGAACAAAGTAGAGTCGTTACTTTGTTTTAAAGAACCGATTAAAAATTTTCTTCAAGAAAAAAAAAACTAAGAAGTCTATGTCACAGCCCCAAATCCCGAGGAACGGCAGAAGCCGGAGTGCAACTGGGATTGGATTAAAGAAGCGGGAAAGAAAGGGGATGAAAGAATAAACATACATACATAACAACTTATCTTCTATGAACAAGATTTTATTGACGAAAAGAAAGAGTTAATCTCGGGAGATTACTCTACAAAGTACTTCAAAAGCTTCTAAGTTATATTACAGAACTTAGACTACAGTGATTATTATACATAACATCAAAAGAGTTTAGAGTCTAGCAGCGGAATTGTGAACTATATACAAAAGTCTTCCTTAACTCTTATTCAACTCTAACTTAACCGTCGCCACTTCGTCGCTTCAACCTGCACATTTAGAAAATATATGCAGGGCTAAGTACAATCGTACTTAGTGGGCACGTTGCCGAAAACATAATCATAAGTAGAGATAATCAGGCATTTTCATTATAGTAGCACATCGGGGTTTTCTTTTAAAAGGCCCATGTCTACTAAACATTTTCTTTCCTCATTTTCATAAGATAGCTGATCAGCATTTTTCATAGATGTTACGTTCAAATCTTGACCAGTCATAATTCACCGTGGCTGGCTACCCCTCAACAGGATACCACATACACCACAGGCTACAAGTGCACTAACTTTGGAAAGCACCTTTTGACTAACTCAAAGCCGATCGTTAGTTAACCCCTTTTGATTAACTCATAATTCTAGAAAGCACGACGGCTAACTCAGAATAGGTACAAGAGAACTCACATAAAACATAAAACAGTTCATGCCATGATTATCACTTTGAAAACACGGTTATCAAAGCGATAAAGAAAGGTTTTCGAGCATAGCTCATTTTGTTTGATATATAAGGAAAAAGCCCACCTTATAGATTACAGAACAAAGACACGTGCTTCCGTCTTCTGATCTTCCGTCCTATTCTTGGTGTCGACTTTCTCCTTCATCGTGAAAATCATATTTTAAAGCTCGGTCGCAAACGATAAACGAATACGAAAAATCGGATTAAGTTTTTGTTCTTTAGACGTTTTAGGCATTTGTACGTTAACTAAACTCTTTTAGTTAAAAAGAAACGAGATACGAACATATCTCATTTGACACTCACTCGGCTCTATACTCGACACTTTAGGTCGGTAAAAAGAAGGTAGTCGATAGCTTGAAACGACTAAAAAGATCGAAAGAGTTCACGTTGAGAAGAATTCAACTTAAGAAACTACATTTTGAACATACACTGCACGAGGTCAGTAAGTTCGCCCAGAACAGGGAATTTCGAAACAGGGGGCGAGGCTTATACCAAAAGAAAGGTACGGGTGTCTAGTTTACTCTTCAATTCGCGGATCTCAATTCCGATTAACGAGCTAGGAGATATCGCAGTTTCCGTGGAAGGTCGCAAAACTGCCCAGTGAAACCCTAATGCTCGATTAAATCAACGCACGATTTTCTAGGTTCGTTCTATGTTATCGAACTTAAATTCTCACGAATTTACTGACTCAAAACAGTCTACTCGTATCATTATACGTGATAGACCCCTTTTCAATTCTTGTTTATAAACACGACGATTAAAATATCGTTTCATTAACTACGCAATTACTATACCAAATTAAGATCCACTTCTCGTTTATAACTACAACTCATCATTTTATAATTCGGACGAACATGTCGTCAACTACAAGCTCGTTCATTAATCAATAATAATCATCAATATCCAATTATTTCCTTGGTTCGTCTTTTCTATCAATACTTATTATCAATTGATCGTCTCTTACGAAAAATCTAACATCTTTAGAATTCGTTCAAAATTTACAATCTTATTCATCATCTATCAAGAATCATAAATACGTAATTCACATCCTCATATCATTATCTATTCTCGACTTATCGTCCGTCGTTCGTCTCTTACGTTTCTCGTTTTATTTTTAGAAATATCTCAATTTAATATATATTCATCCTCATGCATCATATATCTCATTTCTATTAAACAATCAAGCATATCAACACATTTACTATCCTAAATCGAGCCTCCTTCGTCTCTTACGTTTCACATTTTATTTTTAGAAAAATCTAAAACAATTCATAGAGTTAATTAACATCATAAGGAACACTAATCTATCATTAAATCGATAAAGAAATCGAGCACGAACAAAGCCCCAATTCTTCCCTAAAAATCGGTAATAACTAGATTTTAGGGTTCTTGATTTCCTCTTGCAATTAAACCATAGAATCACTCCCTTATACATCTAATTGCATATTAAAACTTAAATCAACTACTACATCATCATCATAAAAATCGGTCCTCAAGAAAAAATGAAAAGAAAGGAATTCCAATTGGATAGATCAATGGAGGAGATGATTACCTTGATGATTAATGAAAGAAGAATGGAAATCGATGGATGATTGAATGACTTATGAACTTGGATCTTGCAAAAGCTTGAACTCCTTCAATGGTGGAAAGAAGAAAATGAGAGAATGGAGGGGGAGGTTAGCGGTAATAGGGGAGAAGGAGAGAGGGATGGTGAGTCACTATGGTGACTCACAAAGCTAAGAAAAATATCTAACAAGCATAGTGACTCGTTAAGGTTGCGTTTGGCAAGGGAAAATTAGACGCTAAAATCTCGTTTCCGGCTCTTAAACGTCGTTTTAAAAGTCGAGAAATACTTTTCTAGATAGTTACGAATTCGACGAAATCTAACTCGTCCGTTAGATTGGAAATAATTTACGTACTCGGAAAACCTAATTCTTTTTTCAAAATCCGAGAAAAAGTCGAGACTTCACAGTCCAAAATTCGTCCGGAAAATCATAAAAACTAACTTTCTCCGGTGAACTCGTCTCGAAGAAAAAGTGAATGTAAATTCTGACGGAATTTGATTCCGAGTTTTCGGGCGAAAAACTTAACGGACGCGAAAACCCTAATACAGTAGTCGTTCGTCCGACTTCTGGAAACTATTTTCTGAAACGGATTTCACCGCAAATCTTAGAATTTAATTTCATGATCTTAGGCGTGCAAAACCATAATTATTATTAACTTTCATTTTTTTTAAAGACTGTAGAAAAAGTCTGGGGTATTACATCCTACCCCCCTTACGAAAAATTTCGTCCCAAAATTTGCTTATCTTCTTAAACTGTTCGGGGTACTCCTCCCTCAACTCTTCTTCGAGTTCTCATGTGACTTCTTCTTGCCCGTGATAATATTATAACACTTTTACTAACCGTATCGACTTGCTTCTTAACTTTCACGCTTTTCTATTCAAAATCGATTGCGGTCTTTCTTCATAGCTTAAGTCAGTTTCAAGATCAACGTCTTGCTGACAAAACCATGTGTGTAGCATCGAACACACACATTTTCTCAAGATGAGATGCACATATAATAACCATTCCACAAACTTGGCAACAAAGTCGAAACTATCCATATTGGAAACTATCTTTTCAAGATATCCACTAATCATCTAAATCTTTATCGAAGCTTTATACTTGGCATGGAATTAATCATATTATCCTTTGAAGGATAATCATGAGGAAAGTCTCGTCCTTATTCCCTAAATTTAAGCTAGATCGGCACATATTTCTTTAGACTTTTATCTTCTTTAAACTTCTTTCTTTCGTTACTTTTATGCTTCTTTCATTCTAACTAGTGTCTGCCAAACGATCTCGATCAATTCGTTGACCGTATCTGATCCTAAATTCTTTCTTTCACTTACCTTATGACAATAAGACAGTTATTTGAAACTTCTTCTTCTACAAGGCCTTGTAAGGCACAATACTTATCGTAGCTTAATAACTATCGTTATAACAATTTGATAAATGGCAAAATATTCTTCCATTTCGCACTTCGGTCTAATACTATCGTTCTTAGCATATCATCGAGTATCTGAATCGTTTTTTCGGGTTGTCCATCTGACTGGAGGTGAGAAACGGTACTAAAGTTAAGTTTGGTATCTAACTCTTCTGCGTCGTGATCCAAAATCTCGAAATGAATTTGACATCTCTATCTGAGGTTACCGAATTTGTGATTCCACGCAGACGTACTATCTTACGAATATACAGCCATGTTAACTTCTGTCACGCCCCGACTCTCGAGGTGCGACTTACGAATAACAACACAATCTAATTAACTAACAATCAATTCAAATAAGAGAAACATGCTCGGGGAAACCGATAATGAAAAACAAGGCAATCGAATGAGGCTTTCAAAAACATAACGAAGTGATATCCGAGCATCTCAAAATCTCTAACAATAGGAATATGAATAAGTATTTCATGCTGACAGGGATAGGATTCCAACAATTACGAGAATACAAAAAATATACCAAGTCAAGAGAACCAGAGTCAACAAATATTCCAAGTCAACGAGCCCATCGCTCGAAAGCACAAGTCAAGAAAGTTAGGAATTCAACAAGTATTCGAAATCATCAAGCACAACACTCGGGATCAAAAACATAAGTATCAAAGTATAAGCATCAAAGACATCAATTCAAAAGGGTTGCAGCGGAAACTTGCATCAAAACCCAACATCTGCACGTATGAAGACGTACAAATGCCAGTCTGATATTCAACTCGACTCAACCAAAAGAACCACACCACACCACCAAGTATCCATGCCATCGCCATCCAGTCAACCTGCACGTTTAGAAATACACGCAGGGCTGAGTACTTCATACTCAGTGAACACAAGCCAAAACATTTGAGTAAAGATGCTTTTAAAAGCTATAACAATTGAACTTGCCTTGCCGAACATCACAAGTACTTAAGCAGTTAAAAACAGTTTTACTTGTGCATGTTAAAAACATTTTACTTTCGAAGGGACTGGCCAGTCAAACAATCATATATATATCAAACAGTATGCATTATCTGTCACAAACAATCTTACTGTGCCGAGAAGTAGGCCTCCTTCTCGAACACTGTGACCGGCCTAACCGAAGCAAGGCTCACAGTCACCTCAACATTTAACATACCACACGTGGGTTCCCTGTCTTTCACAGGATAATAACATCTTCACATAAACAGATGATAACACATACCAAATTTCAATAAAAACGGCAAGTCAATCGCATTTAAAATCATATCATAATGTTCAATAGCATAAATAACTTTCATCGATAGTTTTAGTTCAGAAAAGCCCACCTGACTTCCGAAGATTCTAGCTAGGTGGTTTAAGGGCTATTTGTCCTTGCTTAGTGATCCGTCCGGCTCGACCCTTCACAGTTCGACATCGATAAGAAAATAGGTATGCAAAGACGGACAGAAAGGCGTTGGACTCAAATGAAGGACTTCTACTTGAGTCGTTTCTCTCTTCGCTTTAACTTTTCTAAAGGATCTCGTGTTCTCGTCTTTAAATCATTAACTCTACTCGATGATTGGTTAATTCTACTAACCAAGGTTCTAATACTTTTCGCTTTAGTTAAGAAACATCGGCTATTTACACTCCATTACTCGATCTTCCTTTTAAAACTAAGTCACTTCTCGATTTAACAAATCAATAATTCCATCATCTTGCATACAAATAATTTAGTAATTCTTCACATCACAATTAATATCATGCATTTAAACACTTATTCAATTACATAACAAATCCAAATAAATCAAGCACATTTCAAGACACATTAACATTTATTCAAATTAAACATTAGAACTTAACTTGATTATGCATTTCTTTTCGTAAAGACTCAAACAACTTACTCTATCTTTTCTTAATTTATAGACAACGCTTTATTCTAAATTCGTTATCTTATGAGGTATTTTATAACTTTTACTCAATTAATATAATTTCTCTTTAATTATTATTAAACTCTTATGAAATTGGAATTTCTTATCCATTTCTAATTCGATTCTCATTTCTTAACTCAACTATTATTTTTCTAATTATTAACTCGGTAATTTCTCTCGGTTTATTTTTAATTCGCATGGTTTGAAAACAACGTACCCAATTAATTAACTTTAATTAGTTTCTTTCAAAACTATTACTCGACATCTTATGCTACTATTATTTTCTTGATTAATTATACGAGTAATTAACTCAACTCGTCTAGTATCTTTTCTTTATTCGATTAAAACTTCTTTTTACTTCTTATCACTTAATTCTTTTTAACTCGATTTTTCTCAATTCTTGTTCACTTACTTAATAAATCTTTCTTCTTTGTTCTTAACTTAAAACCACTTTCTTACTTAATAATTTCTTTTATTTTTCAATAAACATTATTATAAAAAATTAGTTTATCTTATTAGTTAAATTATAAAATTTCTTTTTGGTTTAATTTATTAAAAATTCAAATCTTCAAGTTTTATTACAAGAACACTTATTAGACATATCTTTTTATGCATTTTTCAATCTTTAATACTTTAAAAGCTTTTAAACTTCATTCTTTTTATTACAAAAACTTCTATCTTTATTCACAATTCATATTAGTATTTATACACACATTATAACATCTAAACATCCAATCTTCTATATTTTCACAATTTAATTTCTTTAAAATCTTAACATGCAATTCCATTTTCTTAACTTAACAACATGTATGATTACATCAACATATCAAATAATCATTTCATGCTCAAAACATCACTTAAATCATCAACAAAATCAACAAAATAATTTCTCCAATTCTTTGTAAAACACACGGCATTCATAGTGTTTTTAGGGCATTTTATTTCTCAATTTTTCATGCATATAATCTCATTCTAAACATGATAAAATCATAAATCAAGCATTAAGATAACAATAACTCAAGGAATTAATATTTTCCTATTTTTCCTCTAATTTTCGGTATTAATCAAATTTTTAGGGATGTAATTTCTTTTTCTTCTCTTAATTCACCGATTAAATCCTAATGTTCGATTCTCCTAACGGTTTCTTCTCACTCGATCTTCACAAACACAACCTAAGTTTGCCTAAACATAAAATAAATACCATGCATGCATGTTTTCTTTCTTTTAGGACTTAGAGATATACATATGTACAATTAATCAAATGAATATCATACTTTAAATTAAAATGGATCTCTTCTCCTTGGCTTCTTGGAATCGAAATGGAAGGGAAGTTGAGCTTCAAACTTTAGCTTGGATGAAAGGAAGAACTCTTCTTGAATCCTCAAAGAAAAGAATAATACAAAAACTAATCATCCATCTCTTTTAGGGCTTAAGAGCCAAAATGAAGAAAATGGAGGATGATTATTGAATTTAAATCAAGAACTTGGATGGGTTTTTACCTTTTTTCTTGAAAATATGGATGGAACAGATGGAGGATGATGTTCTTTACTTCATTTTCATGGATGATAAGCTTGAATTCAAGGTTGCATGGAAGAAAAATCAATGTGTGTGTGTAGTGTGTGTGTTTGCCGTGAGGGTGAGAGAGTAGAGAGTGAGAGTTTTCTTTTTTTGTTTCTTGATGGAGAGTTGTAGTGTGTTAGATGGATGAAAGAAATCCTCTCTTGGCAATGAGAGAGAGATCGAAAGAGTGAGAGAGGGATAGATAGGAATAAGCTTTTGCATGCACATGATTACAAACATTTAGAATAAAAATGATGGCAAATTAGTGTTGGAACTTGGTGTGATGTGATGTGATGTGATCTTGCATGTAATCTTTTGCTAAGATCATGGAGAAGACATAATCATCACAATTAGCATTGGAAATTGGAGAGAGATGAGAGAGAGATGTGAGGTGGCGTGAGAGAGAGAGGTGTGACGACACTTGTCTTCGTCGTGTCGTTACGGGTATTAATTATCCGGTCGTAAAGGTTTTCCGGATAAAACGATTCGTATTAATTCATTTAAGTTATAAACGAGTCTAATCTCTCCTCGTCTCACTTTCGACACTAAAACGTCTCAATCCTATTTCACGTCTCAATTAAAAGATTAACGGTTCTGATCATTTAGTCTTTTAAATCTTTAAAGAATTTAGTCTGCTTATTAATCTGTTATTAATCCTTTAAAGATTAATTCCTCATTACTCTTCTCAAATTATTCTCGGATAAGCTCTTATCCTATCTCAATGACCTTAGAAGAAATTCTAGGTTCAAAGATCTTAATTCAACTCTATTCTAAGTTCATCGGCGTAAAGAAATTTCTCGGCGATCAACATTATTCTATTTCAATTAAACAAACTCTTCGGGATTTTTCTAGAAATTAATCTCATACTCATTTCATATAAATAAACTCAACATGTACGTCACATTATCATTTCAAGAAATTGAACAGATAAATTCACACAATAACACATAAGACATTCCAGACGTTTTACTCATTTCCCTTTATTTTAAAAGAAAATTTTTATTCCACAAATCTCATCTTTTAACTTACTCGGTTAGTTATTACACTCTCTAAAGATATAAAAGCTCAGGGTATCACAACTTCTTTGATCCATAGGTAATCTGGGATCGGTAAAAGTGAGCTGATAATTTGAGCCTATGAAAAATATTCCATGGCAGTATTTCTTTTCTTACTTTTGGGCAAGTCTTGTCACAGAACCATAGCTATATCTTCCCATTTCCATTCTGGAATACTTAACGGTTGTATCAACTCGTATGGTCGTCAGTGTAAAGCTTTCACTTGCTGATGAGCTAAACATCTTTCTACAAACGAGGTAACATCTCGTTTCAATCTATTCCACTAGAAATCCTTTCTTAAGTCTTAATTTTGTTGTCATCGGAAATACTAAGTCCATTCTTTAATTTCTATCACATTATCCAATGCTTCAGAATAACCGTCTGGTTTATCCGTTCTTATCCTTTGTCGAAGCTTCTCGATTGACTCGTCCTTTCTCTAGGCACTTGTAATTCTTTTGTAAGTCTGGTGTTGTGGTTAGCTTTTCTTGAGTGTCTGGAAACTTATCTCGTACTTGTCGGTCTATTTGTACTTATTTTCCTTTCTATGTAGTTGCGTCATAGGTCTAGCAATCGTCGGAAATCCTTCGATGAATTTTCTGCAATAACTGGCTAAACCTAGGAACCTAATTTCGTTCGGACTTGTTGGCGATTTCCAATCGCGCACTGCCTTGACCTTGGCAGGATCCACTTTGATGCCTTCTGCTGATACGATGTGTCCAAAGAACATTACTTCCTTCAGCCAAAACTCGCACTTACTAAACTTGGCATAAAGCTTCTCGGCTCTAAGCGTTTCTAAGACTATTCTCAAGTGTTTCTTGTGTTCTTCCTCATTCTTGGAGTAAATGAGAATGTCGTCGATGAATACTAAAACAAATTTGTCTAAGTATGGGTGGAAAATTCGATTCATGAGATCCATGAATATTGCGGGAGCGTTAGTCAACTAAATGGCATAACTTAGGAGTTCGAAATGGCCTTATCTGGTTCGAAAATGGTTCTAGGTATATCTCCAGATTATTCTTCAACTATTGATGTTTAGATCTTAAATCTATCCTCGAAAATACACCTGTCCTTTTAAGCTTATCAAAAGGTCTTCTATCCTTATAAAAAGGGTACTTATTTTTTTTAAGGATTGTCTTATTTAACTTGCGACAGCCCATGAATATCTTCATTGAACCATCCTTCTTTCTGATAAACAGAACTGATGCTCCCCATAGTGAAATGCTTGGTCTAATAAAACCATCATCTAACAATTCTTGCAGCTGGATTTTAAGTTCTTCTAGTTCTTTCGATGCCATCCTATATGGGACCTTCGATTTGGGGCCGATCCTGGTTCTAGGTCAATCGAGAAATCTACATGACGATCTGGTGGTAAACTAGATAGTATGTTTGGATAAACGTTCCTATACTCGTTTAAAATTTTCATGTCTTAAATGATCCTCTTGGCTCCTGGTTCTCCAACTAGGTACATAAGATGAGTTGTGCTATCCTTCTTCTTTATCAACTTCTTGACTTGTAGGACGGATACTTTCTGGACTCTCCTACCCATTGAAAACCCATGAAATCCTGTAAGTTCTCTACCCGGGGGGTCAAAAAGAGATCTTTCTCTCGTTGCAGAGAATCGTAGCGTAATTCTCAATCGACTAGTCTATTCCTAATATTATATCTATGCCGAACATTATATTACTTTTCGATTGTTTGCTATGATCTTAAAAAGACCCTAAGTTAAATTCTATGTTTGAGAAAACTAAGGGAGTGATGATAATTCCTCCTAAGGCGTGGTCATTTTTATTTTACGATTAGCGCACTCTGGTCCTACTCTTATAGTGTCGACAGACACTAGAAATAATGACTGTAAGGTTTTGGTATGAGGTAGAAGAATGACAAGGTAATTAAGAAGTTTGTCCTATACCTGCCAACTTTCCTTTGCCCTTATTGCGCTTCTCCTGCCTAATAGTGTATGCTCTTGCATTCTGTTTTTGTTGTGTCAGTTGTTGCTGTGACTGGGCTGGTATTGCATTTAATGGTTGGGACTGGTCATACTGGTTTGGTTCCACCGTTTGAAACTGCATTGGGAAATTTCTCTTTATATGCCCCGTCTGCCCACATTTAAAACAATTTCTCGTGCCTGCTTGACAAACACCGTCATGCTTCTTATTACAATTAGAACAAGTAGGAACATCCTGTTCCTGTTCCACCACTTGCCACGGTTCTGGGCAATTTCTTCTCGCATGTCCTTTCTGACCACAGCTAAGACATCCATCAATGTTTGCTAGACAATTACCGAAGTGCATCATATTGCACTTAAGACAGGTAGGTACATTGATTTTTCCTTGGTTACTGTTCCTTTGCTGCCTTTGAAGCTGTCCTTGTAGATTATTTCCCTTCTATTGTCCTGATTGTTTATTTCCTTGTGATTTATTCCTTTGCCACTTCTCCTTACCATAGTTGTTATTTTTATTTGGCTGCTGAAAGCCCTGCCGATTTCTACTCTGTTTTCCTTGATTGTTGTGGCGCTGGTAACAATCACTGCTACTTCCTTTCCATTTCCTTTTTCCCTTATAGTTAATATTATTGTTGGAAAGGTTTTGGATTGAAGTCTGGGTTGGTGCCGATATGGGCACTACCCTCTTTCCTTTATCTGGCACTACTGCCTCTATTTCTAGGACTCGTCTTAGTAGTTCTGCATAGCTCAGTCCTTCGTGTCTGGCCAATGCTATTCCTAGTTTATACTTAAGTTCTCCTTGAAATTTTCTTGCTATTTCCTCTTCAGTTTCCACTTGATCGAATACATACTTATCATAATATGCCTCCTTAAAATCATTCCAAGTGATTTGAGCCACTTGTTGTGCCGGCATAATTTCCTGTCTAGTCTTCCACCAGTATTTAGCTGGTCCGGCTAGCTGAGACGCAGCACATACTAGGCGCTCTTTATCACTAAATCTAAGAAGCTCAAAAATTCTTTCTATAGAGCGTACCCAATGCTCAGCATCACTTGGGTTACTAGACCCATTGAAAACTGGTGGATTTCTTCTGAAGAATAAATCTTCAATGTTACGTTGTTGTGGAGGTGGGGAAGGTAGAAGGGTTACTTGATGTTTTTGCTTTTCTTTGCCCATACGTTGTTCTTGACTTCTATCAGATCCTCTAGGACTATCAGGTCCTATTTGATTGTTAACAACTCTCAGCGACATTTTGGAACTATAAGTAATGAAGTCAAAATCAACCTAACTCCATCAAGAACATTCTCCACACAAGGAAAAGAGGAAGTCGCTACTTGCTTGCTGTGAATCGGAGGCTAGGAGTCACTGAGAGATGAACTGCTATGCTCATGTGCCATGTTGATATATGTTCACCTGCAAAAGAATGAACACCGGGGGTGGGTTCCGGCGAACACCCTCCGAAGCTTAAGTCAGATTCACTCTTTTTAGCAGATAATAGAGTACGTGAGTGTTTGTGTAGAGAATGTTGTGTAGAAAGAACCTTTTTGTAAATGTGAATGAGGTTGGTTATTTATAGGAGAAATGAATGGCTTGGAGAATAAGCTATATCTCCAGCTGTCAGTACTTACTCCAATGCCACATGGCGGGATGTGATTGTATGTGGTGTCAGGCTGGCAGGAAAAGACACGGGAGACCTTATCAGGTCTCAGGTCCAGGTCTTAGGTCTCAGGTCTCTGATCAGGTCTCAGTTCTCAGGTCTCTGATCAGGTCTCTAGACAAGTGTACTAAGATGTTTCCTTCTTAGGTCTCTAACTGAGGCCGGTTGCATTTATATTCCCCTACATTTTAGGTGTGATCTCTTTGTTAGGTCTCCAATCGAGACCTGATAATTTTGTGCCACATCACTCGTCTTTGAAGTATCTTCTGTTATCAGGTATCTCTCATTATATAGCTGCTGAGGTCTCTTCCGGAATGAGCTCTTGGATAATCGAAATAATAGGGACTTATGGTAATTTGCTCACCTACTTTTGTCATTATGCGAATCAGGTCTCTGAGGGAGAGACCTGATCTTTTTTGACCACATCAACTACTCCCCCTACTCCTACTGATTCTTTATCAAGAAGAAAGCCAGAGTAGTTGTTTATAATTTGTGGAATCATACTTCATTTATTCTTTAGCTCAGATCTTACTTGAACAAACTTTATAAACTCTGAGCCCTGATTTCTAAGACTCGTATCATTCGGCTTATGTTCAAAGCCATTTCACCAAGCGCATACTTAAGCTTACTTTCCTCAACTTACCTTAAAGTTCGTCTCTCAAATTACATGCTTAAGCCTACTTCACTCAGGATGTTCGACAACATGCTGAAAACTATTCCTTAATTCCAAAATTTGGTTTTTATTGAACCTTATCCTTCAAATTCTGGATTTAGGTCTCTTCGTGATCCTAATCCAAATTTAGAATTCAACCTTCACTGAATATTATTTCATTAAAATAATTTAGTTCACGCTGAATATTACTTCATTCAATTTCTACCTCAGCTCACGCTGAGGTTCATTTTACAAATTCTGGGTTCAGGCCTCTTTCTGACCTTAATCCAAATTCAGAATTCAGCTCTCATTGAATATTACTTCATCAAAATAATTTAATTCACGCTGAATATTAATTCATTCAATTTCTACCTCAACTCACGCTGAGGTTCATTTTTGTCACGCCCCGACTCTCGAGGTGCGACTTACGAACAACAACAAACCTAAACAACTAACAACTAACTCAAATAAGGGAACATGCTCGGGTAAAACAAATATGGGAGACAAGACAATCAAATTTGGTTTTGCAAACGCATAATGAAATAACTACCGAGCATCTTAACTTCACTACAACAGGAATTCAAACAAGTAATTCATGCTGATGGGAAAGGAATTCCAACAAAGAGAGAAAGCATACGAATATATATATCAAATTAAATGGTTACGAAATTAACAAGTATTCAAAGTCTTCGAGCACAACGCTCGGGATCAAAAACATGAGTATTAAAGTATTAACATCAACAGACATTAGTTCAAAAGGATTGCAACGGAAACTTGCATCAATACCCAACACTTGCACGTATGAAGACGTACAAATGCCAGTCTGAGATTCAACTAAACTCAACCAACAAAACCAAACCACACCACCAAGTATCCACGCCATCACCATCCAGTCAACCTGCATGTTTAGAAACACACGCAGGGCTGAGTACTTCGTACTCAGTGAACACAAGCCAAAACATTTGAATAAAGATGCTCTTTAAAGCTATAATAATTGAACTTGCCTTGCCGAACATCACAAGTATATAAGCAGTTTTAAAAACAGTTTACTTGTGCATGTCAAAACATTTTTCTTTTAAAACAGACTGCACAGTCAAATAACATATAATATAACAGTATGTATCATCTATCACAAACAATCTCACTGTGCCGAGAAGTAGGCCTCCTTCTCGAGCACTGTGACCGGCCTAACCGAAGCAAGGCTCACAGTCACCTCAACATATACCACACGTGGGTTCCTGCTTTTCATAGGATGATAACATTTTCAAATAGATGATAACACATACCAACTTCAATAAAAAAGGCAAGTCAATCACATTTGAAAACATATCATAATACTCAATAGCATAATTAATTTTCATCGATAGTTTTGGTTCAGAAAAGCCCACCTGACTTCCGAAGAACTAGCTAGGTGGTTTAGGGCTATTTGTCCTCGTTTAATGATCCATCCGGCTCGATCCTTCACAGTTCGACATGGATAGGAAAATAAGATATATGAAAGACGGACACAAAGGCGTTGGACTTTAACTGACGGACTTCTATTTGAGTCGTCTCTCTCTTCGCTCTAACTTTTCTAAGGGATCTCGCGTTCTCGTCTTTAAATTATTAACTCTATTCGAATTGGTTAACTTTACTACTCAACATCGTACACTTTTCTCGTTCTAATTAATAATGTCATCGTCTATATTCTATTACTCGAGCTTTCTTTTAAAGGCTTTAATCAATTCTTGATTTAACAATCAATAACTCAATCATTCAATTATTTTTCACAACATAACTAACATCATGCATTTAAATACTTATTCAATTATATAATGAATTCACATAAATCAAGCATACTTCAAGACACATTAATAATCATTTAATTTAGACCTTAAATTCTAACTTGATTATGCATTTCTTTTTATGAAGGCTCAAACTATTTATTCTATTTCCTTACTTATAGACAATGCTTTGTATTACATCCGTTATCTTATAAGGTATTTTATAACCTTTATTCAATTAGTAAAAATTCTCTTTAATTATTGTTAACTTTTATAAAATTAGGATTTTCTTCTTCATCTTTAATTCGATCCTCATTTCTTATCTCGACTATTGTTCCTCTAATTATTATCTCGGTTTATCTTTTTATTCGCTTGGTTGGAAACAACGTACTTAACTAATTATTTAATTAATCTTCTTTCAACTTATTCTTCGATATCATATTTTATCCTTACTTTCTTGATTAACTTATACGAGTATCTATCTTAACTCGTCTAGCATCTTTTCCTTACTCGATTAAAAACTTCTTTTTATTTCATTTCGATCTATTTTTCTTAAACTCGGTTTTTCTCTATTTTTGCTTAATTTCTTTAATAATTTCTTCTTTACTTGTTTTAAACCTTTAAGCTATTTCTCACTTAATGATTTCTTTATCTTTTGATTAATATTTTTATGAATTAGCTCACTTTATTAGTTACATTATAAAAGATCTTTTTGTTGTAGTTTTAGTAAAAATTTCAAGTCTTTAAATTTTAATACAAGACATTTAATTAATATGTCTTTTTATACATCTTTCATCTTTTATTTAATTAAAAGCTTTTCAAATTTAAAACTTTTTATCAAAACTTCTATCTTTATTCCATATTCAAACTAACATTCATACATACATTGAAATACTTAAACATCCAATCCTTTTATTATTTTTACAATTAATTTCTTTCAAAACTTCAACATGCAAACTTATTTTCTTAATTTAAACACATGTATGATTATATCAACATAACATATAATCATACCATTGATCAAAACATCACTCAATTCATCAACAAAATCAACAAAATAAAACCTCTATTTTTCTTCAAAACTCACGGCACACACATGCACATTTTGTGCATTTTATTTCTCAATTTTTCATGTATAAAATCTCATTCTCAACATGATAAAAATAACAAATCAAGCATCAAAATAATGATAAATCAAAGAATTCATATTTCTCTTATTTTCACTATAATTTTCGGCATTCTTTAATTCTTTTAGGGTTTTAGTTTCTTTTTCTTCTCTTAATTTACCGATTAAACCCTATATTCGATTCTCCTAACGAATTCTTCTCACTCGATTATCACATGCATATCCTAAGTTTGCCTAAACATAACTTAAATAACATGCATGCATAGTTCTTTCTTTTAGGACTTAGAGACATACATATTTACAACTAATCAAATGAATTTCATACTTAATTTAAATGGAATCCTTCTCTTGGTTCTTGGAATTGAAATGGATGGAATGTGAAGCTTCAAAGCTTGGACTTGAAAGGAAGAAGGAAGTCTTCTTGAATCCTCAAAGAAAAAGAAGAACATGGAATTAATCATCCATTCCTTTTAGAGTTTAAGAATTAAAAGGAAGAAAGTGTTGGATAATTGTTGAATTTAACTTCAAGAACTTGAAAGATTCTTACCTTTTCTTGAGAATATGGATGAAATGAATGGAGATTGATACTTTCTACTTCATTTCCATGGATGGAGAGCTTGAATACATGGTTGCATGTAAGAAATATTCAAGAGAGGTATGAGAGGAGAGATTGCCGAGAGTGAGAGAGAGTTTGGAGAGTTTGATTTTCTTTCTTGCTTAGAGAGAGGGAGAGATCGAATGAGAGAGAGGGAGTGATGGAATGAATGAGATCTTTCTCCCTTGTCTTAGATGAATGCATGTGAAATCCAACAAAGGGAATAAAGTGTACTTGTTGGAAGTTGTAGTAAGACATGAATAGATAGGTTGATGTGATGTTAATTGCATGTATACTTTAGTTTCACAATTTACTAAGTATGTTGGTCATTCCTAGAGTGTAGGCATGATGACATCTAAGTATAGGCTATAGGTAGTGTGAGGTGGCGTGAGAGAGTGAGAGGTGGATGACACGTGTCTTCGTTGTGTCGTTACGGTGTTAATTACCCGGTCGTAAAGGTTTTCCGGATAAAACGACTCGTATTAATTCCTTTTTGTGCTATTAACGGGTCTAACCTCTTCTCGTCTCACTTCCAACACTAAGCATTTCAACCCTATTTCACGTCTCAATTTAAAAGATTAAAGATTTCGATCATTTTAGTCCTTTAAATCTTAAAAGAATTTAATCGGCTTATTGATCCATTTATTAATCCTTTTAAAGATTAATACCTCATTTCTCTTTTCAATTCTCGGATAAGTTCTTACCCTATCTCAGTGATCTTAAAAGAAATTCTAAGTTCGAAGGTTCTAATTCAATTCTATTCTAGGTTCATCGGCGTAAACATATTTCTCGGCGATTAACGTTATGTTATCTCAATCAAACAAACTTCTCGGGATTTTTCCGGAATTTAATCTCATACTCATTTTCATATAAACAACTCAACAAGCATATCACATCATCATTATCTCAGATAAATAGAACAGATAAATTCACACAAGATTCACAAGGCAATTTTAACGTTTTATTCAATTCTCTTCGGTTAGAAAAGAAAAATTTTACTCCTAAATTCTCATTTTTTTTAACTCACTCGGTTAATTAGACGCTCTCTAAAGGTATAAAAACTCGGGGTATCACAATTTTATAAATTCTGGATTCAGGTCTCTTTCTGACCTTAATCCAAATTCACCTCAACTTATGCTGACACTTATCTCATAAATTCTAGATTTAGGTCTCCTCGTGACCTCAACTTAGACTCAAAGTCCAACTTCTGGCTGAACTTTAGTTCATCGAAATTTAACTCAAGCTATTTATAAATTCCAGCTCTCGCTAATACCTAATCTTCACTTTCACGGATCAGCCTTTTATGAGGCTTGTTTCTGAATTTCATGGTACTCCATCACGATTAGACCCACTTCTATTGGCTTAGGCCAAGTCGATGCTCGTGTTAACTCTTGTGGCAGCTCAGGCTAATGGCTCGGTATGCGGTCATTCCTTATCTTGTAGAGATTTATTTTATCATCAATTTTTACTAAAGCTTATCTCTTAGGCATGGAACTCAAGTTTGAGTTCATCCCACGTTCAACTTATTGATCCTCAATATCCAAAGTTCAGCTCCTTTTTCAAACTGAGAACTCAGACTCTCACCGATTTCTTTCAAAGTTTAGCTCTTGCTAACAGTTTACTTCAATGCTTAGAATTCAGCTCATGCTGAAACTTACCTGTGAGAACTTAGGATTGTGCCGAGTTCTCTCAAAACTCAACTCTTGCTGACACTTGATTTCAATGTTTGTTCAACTCTTGTTGGAGCTAACTTCTTAGGCTAAGAGCTCAGCTCCTCCTTAGCTTATTCAAAGTTCAGCTCACGCTAAAGCTTGACAAAAACAAGTGGAGTATAGCTCACGTGGGAGATAACTTCTTAGGTTGAGAGCTCAGCTCCTACCTAGTTCATTCAAAGTTCAGCTCACACTGGAGCTTTTTCTATGGGCTAAGAACTCGGGCTCTTGCCAAGTTCTCTCAAAGTTTAACTCATGCTAACACTTCATTTCAATTTCTAAATTCAGGTCTCTTCTTGACCATTTTTCAGCTTCGGAGTTTGGCTCACACTACACCTAATACGTCAACCTTTTACTAAGCTAATGATGAAGATCTTCTTTCGAATTCTGGAGTCAGATCTCGTTTGACCTTAATCCAAAATCCAGAATTCAGCTTTCGTCGAACTTTCATTCAACTTTAAGCTCCACTCATGCTGAAAATTATCTCTTAAATTCTAAATATATGTCTCTTAATTCTCGACTTTATTCTCAGATCCACAATTCAGCTCCCACTTAATCCTTTTCATTTAATTCTCAACTCATGATAAAGCTCACTAGATTTCAGCTAGTGTAATGGTTAATATGAGGGTAATTACTTTTGAGTTTTATTCTTTATGAGCAATATGTCATTCATTCCCTGGACTTATCTTCACGAAATTCATCTTTCAAATTTTTCAATTCAGGACTCCCAGGACCTTATATCTCGAACGATGAACATTGGCTCTTGTAGAAGTTCATTTAACCTCGTTCGAGTTAGCTCTTACTGAAGCTTATCCCTCATATTTTCAGTTCTCATTGAATTTTATTTCATTTAGTATTTAGCTCACTCAGGCTTAAGCTCGTCTTTGAATTTCGGATTCAGGTCTTATCTTGACCTTATTCCACGTTCACCATTCAGTTCTCGTTAATTCTCATTTCATCCCACATTTAGCTCAGCTACTGCTGCGGCTCATCTTTCAAATTCTGGATTCAAGTTGCTTTAGAACTTTAATCTAAATTTCAAATTCAGCTCTCATTGGATTTTGCTTTGTTCAATTTTTACCTCAGCTCATGCTGAGGTAAGTTTTGGATTTAGGTCTCTTCGTAACCTTAATCCATATTCAGAGCTTACCTCTTGTTGTAGTTAATATCTCAGGCTGAGGACTCAAGCTTCTGCTGAATTCTCGTGAAGTTCATCTTTAGCAGCAAGGTATCTATCTGTATCTACACGCGCTGTGCATTTTATTTTATACATTTTTTATCTGGATTCTAAATTCGGTAGTGGTCATTTTTCAAAAAATTTCATTTTCATGGTATTTTGGACACCCCATAGGGGTGTAGGGTACATCCCTACTCTCCCCTACTCTGAGTGACTGGAGCTCTCTCTTGTCATTCGGAGTAAAATTAATTTCACATGTACTCGTCAACCTTTGTCATGCTGCATAGCTGATGACTTAGAGTCAGATTGCTGAAACAATGAGCCCCCCTATGGGCTAAAAGAGCAACATCAATCTCAAATTTTTGAAAATTCTGCCCTTGCTATGGCTAGAGTAATCTGGAGAGCGCACAATTTAGTCATGACAGCCTAAGCAAGTATGCGCTCGAGAGCTCTCTTCGGGGCTCAAGGTATGATGATATTTTTTATATTGTGAAGTAATCATGTCTCCTACTCTCTTAGGTGCTTTGAGGGAGCTGCTTTACAGTGAGTAATCATGTAACATGCCATTTGCTGCAATTCTTATAGGCTGACGGCTCCTCACGAAGTAGTTGCATATTCTATCCTTTCGTGAGGCGAGGGGCTCGTATTTCATCACAAGTATTTATTTAACATGTTCTCTCTTGCGATTCATGCAAGTTGAGAGGCTTTTCAATGTGAGTAATCACATAATCATGCTCTTTGTTGCTATTCATGCAAGCTAAGAGGCTTTTCAATGTGAGTGATCACATAATCATGCTCTTTGTTGCAATTCGTGCAAGCTAAGAGGCTTTTCAATGTGAGTAATCACATAACATGCTCTTTCACATGCTTCTGACGAGACCTAATTTTCAATGTGAGTGATCACATTTCGTGCTCTCTCCTGCACACATGCTTTTAATGGCCTCGTTTATATTTAAAAATTAAAATCTGCTAAATCAATGAAGTAGGTAACAAAATTCATCATTCAAGTCCTCTATAAAAATCAATCATCTTGAATTTATTGTACAAAAGTATAGATGGACATCTTACTCCCCTTTACTCCGATTGACTTCATTCTTCAGTTGTCACTCAAAGTAAGGTTGGTTTTACATTCACTTCGTAGGAGCTTGAGCTTGTCATGCAATAGATGTGAGGGCTAGAGCTCAAGTTGTTGCAGCGAGAACCCATCACGGGTCAGGCTATTACACTCGAGGTTGCCGAGGTTTTACTGGCAGGTATGTGTAGACCTCAGGATCTCTTCATAACCCCTGGATTCGACCTTGATACTTATTTTCAGAATTTACTTCTGATTGCTGCTATCTGCAAAATGTGTTAGTATTCTCCAAGGAACTATCATTTTTAGTTCCTCCATATGTTTCGCCAAATATTTGGAACCATTCTTGGCACACCAAATACACAAGAGCATAAACAACACATTTTATTCTCAAGACATTAAGTCAGCTAGTGATTTTAGATCTGCTCGTATTATTCCTCATCATAAGATTCAAGAATTCCATAATAGTGCATATAGCAAGTGCAATTACCGCAAATTACCAAATACTAAAAGTGTATCCAGACATATTATTCCTCAAATAGTCAACTGACTATTTCGCCTATCCTAACTTGAACCAAAGTAAGGACATACTCAGACAATCAATCACAGAATTACTACTGAATAAATTATGAAAGCTCCTTCATGAACATTTCACTATACTAGTCAAAGTTCCAACAATACCAAATAGACAAGTAAGTTTCTCTCCTTTTTTTTTTTTAGAGCAGAATATAAATCAATGGGACCAGATTCCCAAATCTATTGTCAAGCTCGCTGATGATAGTCATATTCAGAACAATGCCAAAAAGTCCTACTAACCAACTCGCCAATAGTCATGATTTCTTTTAATCCATTAACATACTCCAGAGGCATAAACTCGTAACATGATAACCGAAATCACATGAAACTAGGTCAGAGAATATAAGTCAAGCATATACCTCCCTCTCCAACTTGTCATAGTTGGAGGCAATTCTGCTTTTACACGGAGAAGGTTCCAAGGTTTCCGCTTCCTCCAAAGATGGAGGAGCAATAGCATAAAATCCAACCGAGCACCAGAACTGATTAGGAAAAGTGAGATGCACCAACAATGACATTTTTGCACTGTATTCTGCTCCTAGATAGTTCATACTTCATAGCTGGAGCCAAGGTGAATATATATATACTTATTGCACAATAACATAATGCATAAACTACTAGAAGCTTTGAACTAGTTTGATCAGTCCCCACAACCAATTACTGATATAATGATAGGATGAAATATCATGTCTCATGAGAAGGAATATTCCCAATATATAAGTGGAAACATAATGAGCCATAATTAAAATTCATGCTCTAACAGATCTTGTCATTAAGGGAAACACGAAATGGATAGAGCTCTGAAACATTATTTACGATATAAATATCAAGTACAGGATGAGGGCGTTGTAAAGTGAATGTATGCATATGGATATACTCAAGTTTCCCGTCCAACAATACAAGCATCCAAGTACAAATCCAACGATGAAGAGTTGTAAGAATTTCTTACCGGAGAAGTGAGATGCACTAAAAGTAGTAGAACTGATTGCAACTGCTGGTCTTCTTACAAGAAAACCTCTGTAAACAACTTCTTCCAGCAACGGAGTGATAATGCAGTAATCAAGAAAATATAAGACTGCTCAAAGAAACAGGCAGTTACAAAATATAAGACTGCTCAAAGAATCTGGCCCTACTTCTACTTTGAGAAAAGAGCAACTATACGAACACACTTCTATGTTGCGTCTCCTGCACTTTCTTTCGGCATCGTTAATCTATCAGCAAATGTTAACACAACGTGACAATTACAATGTCATAAAGTTTTTACACATTTTTAGCAACCAAAGCACTCAGACTTTAACGGCATCTAGACATACGTAATATATTCCCTTAAAATCGAGCAGGCTACAACAGCAGGATAGGAAAACCGAGAGCAGGGCATATTTCTCCCATCCACATCATTTACTAATAATTGAGTGTGCACACAATTATCCTCTGAGTTCGAGGCTTCCTCGTTAAAACTAAGTTCTCTATTGTTTGTAATCAACAATATTTAAATCCAATACTTCACACATTAATACTCTAATTAAAAATATATGTACCAAGAAAATTCATATCTGGACAGCAATAATTCCTTAACAACCATGCTCAAGCAGAACTTTTTGCATCCAGATTTTGTGAAGAATAGTCAGAATTTTATGGGGCATTTTCACAAACAATTAGTGTTTAGCGGGGATTAAGCAAAATTCATAGATAATCCGAACCAAATATCAACCAACATCAGCCATATCAATTACTAGCACAGAAAAACAGTAGGTAGATAAGAGTGTCACGAGATTCAAACCGAGAAAATTAGTGTACCAACTCGGTTATGTGAACTTGCACAAGGGCCTGCAGTGCTGGATCGATGACTGGATTAAGATAGGGGTCAAAACCTACTGCGACAAATCTCTCCATTGACGATAAATCGACCGGCGAAGCTCCGTTGCCGAAGTCGGGGCTGCCGTTAAAATCTAAAAACGCTATTCCTGGTTTTCCTAAAATAGCCAAAGATCTTACTAGTCTTTCCACAAACACCTGGTGCGCGAGTTTATGGAGAATTAGGATAGCTGCAAACTGAAGCGATTGATGGTGAAAAAGCTGTGGCGACAACAGTGGTTCACAGCGGCAGTGGCTGTAATAACTTCGATTCCGGGCAGCGCACGGTGTCTCCGAGCTTTGCCCTATTTTTCTCCATCACTACGAGTTGGAGCCTCCAAACCAATTGCTAACGGTGCAGCAACGACGACTGGTTGCATCATCGCGGTGCGGTGGTAGTAACTAGCTTCGACGGGTCTGTGTAGCACGCGAATGGAAGAGAATCCCAGATCTGGACTTCAGCACCGTTTTTCTTTGTTTTCCATCTCAGATCTGGTAATTATTCGAACAGGAGTTGCACAAGCAGGTGGAAAATGGGGAAACTCGACCTAGAATATCAGTATAGCTCAGTCCCTCATGACTGGCTAATGTTATTCCCAATTCGTGTCTAAGTCCCCCACGGAACTTCTTAGCTATCTTTTCTTCGGTATCGACCTGAGTTGGCGCATACCTCGACAACTCACAGAACTTTGCATCATATTCTGTGACCATCATCTTACCCTGTATCAAATTATAGATCTCAGCCTCCTTCTGAGCTCTATATGTCTTCGGCACGTATTTGTCAAACAATACCTCTTTAAATTCTTCCCATGTGAATCGAGCCAGATGCTCTGCCGGTATAACCTTCTGTCTTGCCTCCCACCAGTAGTCAGCTGGTCCGGAGAGCTAGAATGCTATGCACGATAGTCGCTCCTCATCAGTACATTTGAGGAGTTTGAAAATTCTCTCGATTGATCGTACCCATAGCTCAGCATCGCTAGGGTTGCCCGATCCATTGAATACAGGGGGGTTTTGTTTGAGGAAAAGCTCCTCAATATCACGACGGGGTGGTGGTGGAGGTGGTGGTGATGGTGATGCTGGAGGGGTTTCATGGTGTTCTTGTTCTTGCTCCATTTCGTCATCTGGTTGACGTCATCCACGCCCTCTGGGCCTACCAGGGCCTCTACGATTATTAATATTTCTTGGCGGCATTTTCTTTGACTATAGAAAATGAAAGTTCTCATTAGCGCCTTACCTTAAACCTTTCTTTTAATTACTAATCTTTTTGCAACTTAAACAAGTTCAATTCAAAGACATTAGGGAATTAACTTCATTACTAGCTCTTTCATCTTTTAACTTCCCAAGTTAAACTTAAACTCTCGTTACACGAGTTCATTCGACATTTTTGTTTACTACACGATTTAAAAGAAACTTTCTTGTGATCAAAACCCTCTCACGGGTCATGTATATATATATACATAAAAAGAATACTAGTTTTGCCTCCATCGAGGACTTATACAACAGGGAATCTAGACTACTACGAGTCTAAGCTAGGCTAACTGCCTATCTGTATACAGGATGCACTACTGGTTGCATTACTGTACCACTGGAAGTACTAGAACGGAAATGATCCAAAACTTCGTATCCGTATAGAGTACTACAAAAACTAGTTACTAGTTACTGATCCGACTATGTGCAGGACAAAAGAAACTACTACTACTACTACTATGCGTCCCTGATGCTCTGCTCAACCAGCTGCGGTCAAGTCAGCACTGCCCTCTACGGCCTGTGACTCCTTTGGGTCCTCTTCCGAATCTTCCTCCGGGTCCTCCTCCGGATCCTCCTCCTCTAAATCTGAACCAAAGACGAGCTGAAGTGCCTCGTCAACCCTCAAGGTAGTGCCGTCTGTAAGTGTAAATGGTAGTGGGGCAGGTACCTCTGAAACTGTCCTCTCGGAGTCTGACACTAGGTATTCACAACTGGGCTCTACTGTTCTCTTCTTCAGGGAAAGAAGGTGCTCTGGAATCGTACTAGGATCGTACTCCTCCCTAGAACGGACCCTGGACGGTCCTGCCTCATACTCTGCTCTAACACTGGCCAACTCTGAACAAATCTCGTCAAGTGGTCTGAAGGGGTATGGTAACTCGATCATAGCGGTAAGATCCGCGCCAATCACCGGGTATTCTGCCTCTAAAACTAACTCCTCTGTGTCCTCACTAGGTACAAACACTAGAGGGATCTCTAACTGTGCGTCCATCTCTAGATCTATCTCAACATGCTCTGTCTCTGAATCTGCTGGAAAGTGAGTGTAGGGAGGGTGCTCTTGAATGGGATATGATGCTATGATTCTGCTCTGAAAGAAACGTTTGTGTACTGCTAGAGCGAATCCTAAGTAATCACCCGTCGGCTCTACGTCGTCACCAAACACTCCAAGGTAGTACCATGCTGTGTCGTGTGCCTAACCACGCCACTCCTCTGGTAGTCGCATAATCAGGTCGAAAATAGCCTGACGCTGCGTAACAGAATGGCGAGCTGCATGGTAAACTGCCGAAAAGTTACTCACAATCTGCCCTATATCAAGATTCGGGTCTGCCTCAAAATCTCGATACTTATCTAATATCTGATCTGCCCAAGTATGCTGTGGTGGGGATTGGCTCTCCTGAGCCGTGTCAAGTCCAGTATCCATCCTACAAAGTTTTTAAGAAACATGGATCAGTAACGGGTAGGATAATAACTTATCTTAAGGGAAATCTTAAATTACAAGTTGAATATTCCTTATTCAATTGTAATATCACCACTTAAACAACCACTTATCTTAAACACCTAGCAATTTCAAGAAAATTGCACTCATAATATATAGAAATAAAATTTCGAGATTTTATTTCCATCATTTATCTTATCATTCTTTTACTTCCTTACTTTATCTTCTTATCACACTCTTACTTCATTCTCCATTACTTTCTTTCTTTATTTCTTCCTTGAAGGAATTTTCTTAGCGATTCTCACTTATTAAAATAAAGTACGACTACTTTGTTCATGATACTCATTCAAAAGTAATATTCGTTTACAAAAGATTCTGTCCTTCCCGACACTTGAATCTCGCACTTATCGTATTCTTCGTTCAATTACGAATTATGACATGAATTCTAAAAGAAAATGGAATAATAACTAGAAAATAACTTTTTAGAAATCAAGTTCTAATCGTCGTTGGAATCGATCGATCGTTTAAGATTTATGCTCGAGTCTTAATAATTAAAACAAACCTCTTCTTGAAGTTCGAACGAGGCGAACTCCAACTGAAATGAATTCGTTCATGTTACTTTTACGGAAGTAACATTCGTTTCTTTCATTTACTTTGATCCCTTTTATTTTGTCCTTCTTGACCCGATCATTTCTTTCTTATTTCGAAGTTAATGCTTCTCAAACGTCTAATCGTTTCTTTCGTTCACTTGGTACAGAATTAACTTTCCTTATCATTACTTATCTTATTTCCTTGAAGGAAATTCTTATCGGCTCTTGATTACAAAAAACAAAAATCGACTCTGCCGAGTCTTTGTTCATGTCATTATACGCATGTGACATTCGTCTATAAAAGTCCTTCCCATTTCACGGTCTCCTTTCGAAATCATTTGGAAACAATACTTCTTAAAGCATCTATGTTCTCAAGGAATCGGAAAGTCCTTAGAACCATAGTCTATGTTCTTAGCGAACCGGGAAAAATCCCTAAAATCACTCTAGATTCTCTTGCCAACGAACTTTTCAAATTAAAAGAAATTATTGCGCAAATAATTTCACCTAATATAGTACTCGTACTATCACATAATCACAAAATATCTCAAAGTATAATTCTTATACTTTCAAACAATTCATATTTTTGGCACCATTCTCATTCTTGATTCAAATACTTATTCAAAATTTTCTTAAAAGAATTCACATTTCTTGAAACTCTTTCCTTTCTTTCTTTCTTTCTTTCTTTCCTTTGTTGAGTCGACGTATCGGGAGGTTGAGTTGTCGTCTACACTCTTAATCTTAGTGTTACGACCTAACTTCACTTTGAAAGAAAACTCGGGTATAGAGTATGAACGAATACTCTATCTGACTACTTTGAAAGAAACTTGTATACAGAGCAGAAACGATTGCTCTGATACCACTCTGTCACAGCCCCAAATCCCGAGGAACGGCAGAAGCCGGGGTGCGACTGGGATTGGATTAAAGAAGCGGGGAAGAAAGGGGATGAATGAATAAACATACATTAAATGACAGAATACTTCTATGAACCTGACTTCATTAGATAAAGAAAGAGTTGATCTCGAAGGATCACTCAACATAGTTCTCCAAAAGCAAACTAAGTTATAGTACATAACTTAGACTACAGAGTTATATACAAGATAATACAAAAAGGTTTAGAGTTTGGTAGCGGAATAAACGTAGAATGTGACTCTGTTCTTCTTTCCTATCACTATCCTACTCAACCATCACCACTTCCGTCGCTCAACCTGCACATTTAGAAAACATATGCAGGGCTAAGTACATAAAGCACTTAGTGGGCACTTTGCCGAAAATATATAATAAGTATTGATAAATCAGGCATTCTTATCTCTGTAGCACATCGGGGTTTTCTTTTAAAATTCCCGTGTCTACTAAAACATTTTCTTATCATTTTCACAATTTAGCTTGGCCAAGCATTTTTCTGACGGATGTTACGTTCAATCTTGCCTAATAAGAATCACCGTGGCTGGTTACCCCTCAACAGGATACCACATACACCACAGGCTACTGTGTACACTAACTTTGGAAAGCAAGTCGGCTAACTCAAAGTCCGATCGTTTTAGTTAACAAGTCGGTTAACTAATAAATTCTGGATAACAGGTCGGCTAACTCAGAAGGGTACAAGAGAACTCACATAAAACATAAAATAGTTTATGCCTGATAATCACTTTGGATAAACACAGTTATCAAAGCTATAAATATCACTTTCGATTTGTGGAAAAACCCACATTTTGTTTGATATATATAAAAGCCCACCTTAAAGATTACAGAACTTCTAATCGAGCTTCCGTTCTTCAATCTTCCGTCCTATCCTTGTGCTGACTTCCTCCTTCATCGTACATAATCATACTTTGATAAGTCGTCGATACGATAAATGAAAATGGAAATCGAAAACGAAATCGAATTAGCCTTTTAAGCTTTTTAGGCATTTGCACGCTAAACTAGATTCTTTTAATTAAACGGGAACGAGACTCGAACGCATCTCATTTAGAACTAATTTGGTTCCTTACTCGACACTTATGTCGGTAAAACTGAAGTCTATTGCTTACAACGACTTAGAAGATCAAAAGGAATTAAGTTAAAAAGAATTCAACTTACGAAACTAGGTTCTTGAAATTACTGAACAGATCAGTAAGTTTGCACAGAACAGCGGATTTGGAAACAGGCGACGTGCTCTGTACCATAAGAAAGCTACGGAAGTCTAGTTTACTCTCCAATTTACGGATCTCGATTTCGTTAAGCGAGCTAGGAGATATGACAGTTTCCGTGGAACGTCGCAAAACAGTCCGAGTGCAACCCTAGGGCTTGATAACTCGGCGTACGACTTCCTAGGTTCGACTTATGTTATTCCACCTTATTTTCTACGAAATTACTGACCCAAGGCAATTAACACGTATCCTCATACGTGATGAGCTCCTTTTCATTTCTCGATCACAAACACGACGATTAATTCTTCGTCTTTCAACCATACAATTACTATACCAAAAACAATTTCCAACTTCTCGTTCACAACTATAACTTATCATTTCATAACTCGGATGAACATATCGTCAACTACAAACTTGTTCATTTAACACTAACGATCATTAATATTCAATTAAAAACCCCGTTCGACTTTTCTATCGCTATTTAGATTCACTTATTCGTCTCTTATGAAAAATCCAACGTTATTAGAATTCGTTCAAATTCTACAATATCGATCATTATCTATCAAGATTCATTACTACGTAATTCACATCTTCATATCATTATCTAATTTCGACTTATCATTGATCGTTCGTCTCTTACTATAAATTTTACATTCTCCATTTTCGTTCAAATTTTACAACAACGATTATCGTCTAACGAGCATTACTAACATGCAAATCATATTATCAAAATATTAACGAGCTCTAACTTATTGACACGTCTCTTACGTTTTTCGTTTTATTTTTAGAAAAATTCCAATTAAATATATAATCATCCTCATACATCGTATATCTCATTTCCATTAATCAATCGAGCATATCATAACATTTACTATACTAAATCGACCAATCTTCATCTCTTATGTTTCGAATTTTATTTTTAGAAAAATCTAAATTAATTCATAGAGTCAATTAGCAACATATAGAACACTAATCTATCGATCAAACGTCAAAGAAAACGAGCTACGATCAAACCCCCAAAATTCTCTAAAATTTCAGTAATAACCCTAAGACAAAGAGGAGTGATTTTCTTCATGATTTGATCTGTAGAACTCGATTCTAAGCATACTAGAACATGATTCGATTAAAGGACAACATGCTATTCCATCTTCTACATTTCAAAAAAAAAGAAAATGATGGAAAAGGAATTGTGTTCGGTTCATATTGGAGACGAAGTTCTCACCTTGCGGAATACGAACTCGGAAATGGAATTGATCGATAGATGGAAGACTTGTGTTCTTGAGAAGAGCTTGGATGAAGAGTTTTAATGGAGGAATTTGAGAGAGAATGGGGGAGAGAGAGAGAGAGAGAGAGAGAGAGAGAGAGAGAGAGAGAGAAAATTCGGTTATGAGGGAGAGAGGGAGGGAGAAGGTGATGACAAGGTGATTTTCTATAGCATAAAGTAGAAAATATCTCACTTAGGGTGGTGACTCGCTTAAGGGCCGTTTGTTTGCAAAATTTTGACGGGAATATCTCGTTTTCGGACTTTAAACGATGATTAAAAAGTCGAGAAATACTTTCTTAGTTAGTTATGAATTCGACGAAATCTAATTCATCCGTTAGATTGGAAATAATTTACGTACTCGGAAAACCTAATTTGTTTTTCAAAATCCGAGAAAAAGTCGGGACATCACAGTCCAAATTTCGCCCGGAAAAGTCATAAAAATTAACTTTCTCCGGTGAACTCGTATCGAAGAAAAAGTGAATGTAAAGTTCGACGGTTTTTTATTCTGAATTTTCGGACGAAAAATCTATCGGACGCGAAAACCCTAATACAGTAGTCGTTCGACCGTCTTCTGGAATTTATTTTCTGAAACGGATTTCACCGTAAATCTTAGAATCGAAAATCCTTAACTTAGGCGTGCAAAGCCTTAATTATTATTAACTTTCATTTTTAAAGACAGTAGAATTTTTCTGGGGTATTATACAGAAGGTTAAAGTTTGTTCTGTAAACGGTTGAGGTGGGCTTTTCTATATACAAAAATAAAATGAGTTTTGTTATGTTTTTGAACTGCTATGAAAGTAGTTGATTTATAATGATTATTAGTGCATAAAATGACTTTGTTTTTTTGTGAGTTGTCTTGTGCCATTCTGAGTTAGTGACACCGTTAGGTGCTAACTAATCAATCAGACTCTGAGTTAGTGACACCGTTAGGTGTTTTCCAGGGTTAAATCGATCGGACTCTGAGTTAGTGTCACCGTTAGGTGCTATCCAGAGTTAGTGTACACGGTAGCCGTTGTGTGTGGTACTCTGTTGAGGGGTAGCCAGCCACGGTGAGGAACGTTCGCGGGAGAAAGGCCTTCCTCCCCGGCGTTGAAACAGAAGTTGGACAATATGAATGAAACAATAGAAAAATCTTGAATTCAAGTAAAGTATGAGAAATTGTTTAGTAAGCACGGGCCTTTGAAAGAAAAACCCCGTTGTGTTACTGTTAAGATGCCTGATTAATCTACAAAACCTATGATATGTTTTCGGAAAAGTGCCCACTAAGTGGTTTTGTACTTAGCCCTGTATGTATTTATAAATGTCCAGGTTGAGTGATGAGGACGGTGGAAGTTGAGTGATGGTTGTAAATAGAGAAAGCAGACTTTTGAGCCTCGATTTCACATCTTCTTATGTGAAATCAATCTACGTCTTTTCCGCTGCAAGACACTCTTTTTGATGTAGTAACTTTTGATTTAAGTATTATGTACTTGAAACCCTAGAGATCTCAGAGACAACTTTTATCGAGCGATCCTTCTAGATTGACTCTCTTTTGATTAATCAAAGTACTTTATGTTTACTATCTTATCAAAGTTATGTCAATTTATCATTTATTCAGTAATTTCTCCTTTCTTCCCCGCTTCTTTAATCCAACCCCTAGTCACACCCCGGCTTTGCCGTCCCTCAGGATTTGGGGCTGTGACAAAATCATCAACTAGACCTCCATCATCACCAACCCCATCTTCGGAATCACTGGCAGTTAATCCATCAATTTCATCACCGCTGTTATTGTTGTCAATATCATCACCACTAATGTTTTTGTTAATTTCATCTTCACTTGGATCCTCATTGACCAAAGAATGAATTGATTCCAGCCCCAAACCAGAATTAAGGTCGAAATCCATTACGGGAAGAATATCTGTAACAAATGTTACAAAAAATTTAACATTGCACATACTAATTAAAATACAAACTTGTTGTGAGATTTGAAGACCAAAACATAAGTAACTGGTACTTCAATTTCAACTAAAATACGAAAAAGTTAACCGTCGAATTCACAATTAACAGACACGTTTTAGAACTTCTTCTAATCAAACAAACATTGGAGTATAATCATTATATTAACAAAAAATAATCCAAATGTTATCCACACAAATTAACACCTTACTATACTACATTAATAAAAAGACAATCAAATTATACCAACATCAAACAGGCAAATACTTGTTGATGGTCCCGATACGAGTTACTGGTGTATGGGGGGAGGGAATACACCAGTTAGGATTTTAAAACTAAACTCCTGAAAAATACTTCAACCGAGTAAAAAGACTCAGTTGGAATCTCACAGCTGAGTAGGCAACCTCAGCTAGAAGAGTGGAGCTGTGCGGAATGTGGTGGAAATTAAACTCGTAAAACAACTCACGCTTTTATGCACGGTTGGTCAAAAACCAAAACAGTTGAGAATGCACAGATGCGATTTGTATGCTGGTTAGTCAGTCAGTTGAGAATGCAAGAAATAACTGAATAAAGAAAAACACAAGCACACAGAGAATTAACGTGGTTCGGAGATAACACTCCTACGTCCACGGGGAGTTGTGAGTCCACACAACTCTGTCCAAGTTCTTCTGGACAAAACCACTCAGTTTACGCGGGCTGAGCAACCGTTAAGGATAAGTTTGCGGGTACTTATCAACCTTACAGTTTAGTTTTCGGGTACTAAACAACCTATCTACTCAGTTGCGGGAAGAGTAGGATCCTAAACCTTTTCAGGTGAAAGTAAATGGGGTTCCAACAAAAAGCTCGAACGAGAAGTGAGCTATGATCTAACTCTCTACGAACTCTCACTAAGTGATGTTCTCAAGGTTCGATCTAAAGACACAAAAACTAACTAACTCTAGAACTCTCAACAAGTGATGTTCTAGGAGATTAAATTCAGTTCAGCTTGTGAAGAATATTGCTCTTTCTTTCGCTCTCTGGTTTCTTCTCGCGTATGTGTCTTCTCTACTGTTTTGGTTTTTGACCAACCGTGCATAAAAGCGTGAGTTGTTTTACGAGTTTAATTTCCACCACATTCCGCACAGCTCCACTCTTCCAGCTGAGGTTGCCTACTCAGCTGTGAGATTCCAACTGAGTCTTTTTACTCGGTTGAAGTATTTTTCAGGAGTTTAGTTTTAAAATCCTAACTGGTGTATTCCCCCCCCATACACCAGTAACTCGTATCGGGACCATCAAGTGGTATCAGAGCAGTGGTTCAAAAGACTACTGACTCTGTTTCACAAGGTGTGAATTCGAGAAAGTTTCTTCAGTGGTCAACTGAACAGATCTTTTTTTCACGCTAGTGCATATTTGCTTGCATATTTGTTCTGTTGTTTTATGCAGATGGACGTCAAAGACAAGATAGTTGTCATGTTCTCGATAGTAAATTATACATCCTGGAGGACACGGATGAAGAAGATCTTACTATCGAAGCATCATAGGATGCAACAAGTACTCTCTTCCGGACCGATTATCATCAAAGAAAGAATAGCTCGCACTCCTACAAATCCCAATGATGGGGATACAGTTGTGGAGTTTGTGGAGAAGCAGCCGGAAGACTACACTCCAGAGGAAGCCAAGGTGAGCCAGTTGGATATCTGGGCTCAAAGCACGATTATGTCCACTGTTGGACAAGATTATCTCCCTTGGATTGAAGCGTGTGAGACTGCCAAAGAAATGTGGGATATCCTGGCATCGCTGAGTGAAGGAAGCGATGAGACGAAGGAGAACAAGTTCTCACATGCTTGCCAAGACTTCGACAACTTTTGTCTGAAGACAGATGAAACAATTGATCAGCTAGAGCTCCGATTTATGGATATCCTCAGAAGAATCCAGTCCATCCGAAGAGGAAAATACACACTAAGAGAAATCAATCTCAAAGTGTTGCAAGCTCTACCGGCTGAGTGGGATACTTTCACCAATATCCACGAGAGCCGAGCTGACCTTGGTGAAATGGGAACTGAAAGATTGTTCTCAATCTTAAAGGGAAATGAGTATAAGGTGAACCGAAGAAGATCTCAGTCCTCGGTTCAGACGAGTCGACTTGAGGATGTTGGTTTAGCCTCAAAGTCAGTTGCTCTTCGAGCTGACTACTCCAAATCGAGAACATCGAGGCCGACCAGATCAGCTGACACAACTGCAAAGGAGCCAAGCAGAGAGGAACTGCAACAGAACATTGCAGCCCTGTCAAAGAAACTAGCCGACATGGACACTCGGTTCAGGAAATACAAACGATTCTACAAATCAAACCGAACTCGAGACAGTTCAAAGCCTGTCACCAACGGCTGCTTTGAATGCGACAAGGAGGGACACTTCAAAGCTGACTGTCCAGACCTCTCAAAGAAAGAGAGAGAAGCAATGAGGGGAAAGCAAGCTGGAAAGAACAAGGCCATGGTAGCAGAAGAAGCAGCTGACGACATGGACATCTTCACTGACACTTAAGATGAGGATGAGCTGACTTCTACCAACAACGCCATCAATCAGGATCAATGCCTCATGGCACTTGGAACCGACCAAGAGGATACTGAGGTACACTCTAATCCTGCTAAGTTAAATTCTTTCAATACTTCTAACATGCAGGAATCTCTGGACGAAGAGTTGGAACCCTCCCGGAGTGATTTTCAAGAACTCAGTGAGGAACTGCATCACCAATCGGTTGAGTTTAAGAGTCTTCAAGCTCAGTTCGCCAAACTTGAAGATTTCTTAACCGAAAAGGACGATCTGATCAAGAGCCAAACCGAGGAGATTGAGAATCTCAAGAGTCAACTGAACGAGGCTAAGGCTCCAACTGATGAAGAGTTGACGAAGCAGATCAAGGAGCAGCAAGATCAGTTGAAAAATCAAGAGGCTCAGATCGACCAGCTGATAAAGAAGTCAGATGGACAAACCGAGCAGATAACTGTCCTCCTCAAGGAGTTGCAAACTGAGAAGGATAATCTAATCAAGCTGTATCAGTCATCCAAGATCATAGAGAATCTTATCAATTACAGCAGACAGATGGATGACGTGTCAGGACTCGGTTATGATGTGATTAAAGATTGTGGAATTCCTCCAGCAACCTTCATCAAAGTTGTTGAGGTCAAGGTTGTCGAACCTAACACAGTGGAACCTGAGTCACCACAAAGTAATTCAACCTCGACCCCTCAGCAAGCTCAACCGACCAAGGCAACCACAACTGAGAAGGGAAAAGGAACAGTAGATGAAGGACAGAATGTTCCATCGGTTGGGGTATCAACCGAGGAGGAATGTTCCAAAAGTCAAAAGAGGAATCAGAGGCGTCGAAGGCATAATCACAACTGAACTCAGAATCAGAACCGACCTCTGCATCAACCTCAGAGTCAACATCAGAAAGAATGGAACCGACCACAGAACCGACAAGGGTTCAATCATCCGACTTAACAGCAGTTCCAACATCAGTTCAACCAAAGGTTCCAACCGAGTCAACCAATGAGGAACAAGTCGAACAATTGGAGATATTCATGCTATAATATGAATCACCAACAGGGCATGAACAGCTACAGACAACACTCAGGGAGTTGGAATCAGAATCAGCCACAAAGATTCCAACATGGCGTCCGACCTCACAGACAAATTCAACAGGATAAGAATCGCCATCAAAATAGGGGGAAAGCCTCTCCTCCGAAAGATCAGAATGGGAGAAATTCAACTCCTCCCAAGAAACAGAACATCACTACTAACAACAAGCCTAAGGATAACCGAGGTGTTGTTATAGTTGATGATGAAAGAAAAGTGATCTGGAATGATAAATCCATCCGAGTATACAGGGAAAAGCGACGCACAGTTCCAGGGGGAACTGGTTCTAACCCTCCAGGACCCAACTGAAATTGGGGACCTAAGCGAGTTTCTCTTTGCAGGTACAGGAGAAACAGCTGAGGAAGAATAAAGCGTCTGCTACAATGTGGGTGATGGACAGTGGATGCTCGAAACACATGACGAATCTGAAGGATTTGCTTGGAAGTTTCGTGGAGAAAGAAGGTCCATCAGTTACCTTTGGTGACAACTCAAAAGGTTACACCAGAGGTTACGGTACACTTGAAACCAATCATGTTTCAATCTCTAATATTTCTTATGTTGATGGATTGAAGCATAACTTGCTCTCCATCAGCCAATTCTGTGATAATGGTTTCTCTGTCAAGTTTGATGCACAGGGTTGCAGGGTTAAAAATGTCGGATCAAAGCAGGTCATATTGTTGGGAAATCAATCGCCAACCGGGAACGTCTACTATGCTGACTGGAACAGCAGCCTCCCTGACACCTGCCTGTTATCTAAGAGCAGTTCAGATGTGAGCTAGCTGTGGCACAAAAGGCTCAACCATCTGAACTTCAAGACTATGAACCGACTTGCCAGACAAGAACATGCAAGAGGCATTCCAAACCGAGTGTTTTTAACATCACATATCTGCAGTGCATGCCAGTTGGGAAAGCTCGCTAGATCCTCCTTCCGGTTGAAGTCGACTCCCTCAACCGACCAAGTGTTACAGCTGATCCATATGGATCTCTTCGGGCCAGTTACACCAAAGAGCATGAACGGGAACGAGTACACCCTGGTTATAATTGATGACTACTCAAGATATACGTGGACCACCTTCATGCGCTACAAGAGTGAAACCCGAGATGAGCTACCCAAGCTGATGGATCGGATATCAAACCAACAAGAGATGAAGATCATTTCTATCCGATCAGACCGAGGAACTGAGTTTCTAAATGAAACCATCATCGAGTACTGCGAGAAGCATGGAATTACCCATCAAACATCAGCCGCGCGTACTCCGCAACAGAATGGAGTAGCTGAGCGAAGGAACAGAACGCTAAAGGATACAGCTACATCCATGTTAACCAGCTCAGCTCTGCCAAAGAGATTTTGGGCTGAGGCCATCAACACTGCATGCTACACTCAGAACCGGTCTCTTCTGACCAAGCGGTTGGGAAAGACACCATACGAGCTATGGAGACGCAGGAAGCCAGATATTTCTTATTTTCGCGTATTTGGTTCTAAGTGTTATATTCACAACAATGGGAAGACTCAGTTGAAAACTTTTGATGCCAAAGCTTCGAAAGGCATATTTCTCGGATATGCCGCTCGGATCAAAGCTTATAAAGTTTTCAACAATAGCTCTCGTGTTGTGGAGATAACACCTCATGTTAGTTTTGATGAATCTTTTTTTGAGTGCAGGGAACAGGCTAAAGGACAACAGGGCAATCCACAAGTTCCACCTATTCTCACCAGATCACAAGCTCTAAGGGAAAAGAATTTAACTGAACCACTGGTATGGGCAACCGAGGATGAGGATCCATACTCTTCTGAAGATGAATGCGAGGACCCCAGCTCATCTCAAGGGGGAACTCCAGCTAATGCCCCTCCAACTGCATCAGCATCCGAAGCTCAACCAAGTCCGGTTCAAAATAATGTCAATGTTGAGGACCCAGACTCAACAGCTGATCAATCACCAGCTCTGAAGACTCCAACTCAGATCACGGAACAGCCACAGTTGGAAGAAGAAGGAAGATGCAACCGAAGATGGTATGAAGTTCATTCCACTGACAACATCATCGGAGATCCAATCGAAGGTGTTCATACAAGAAGCAGAGTTGCGACTCAGGATTCAACCGAGGAAGATTCCAACACTTATGCCCAATATGCTGAGGAGTTGGCAGTTCTAGAGGAGTTCAAGCAAGCTAGAGATGGTAGAAAGAACTGAATGAGTTTCTACGCAAGTGTGTATGGGAGTTGGTAGAAAGACCAAATGGTGTCAAGGTGATTGGATTGAAGTGGATTTTCAAAAACAAGAGAGACGCCATTGGATTCATAATGAGGAATAAGGCAAGGTTGGTAGCTCAAGGATATTGCCAACAAGAAGGAATCGATTTCGAGGACTCCTTCGCACCGGTTGCAAGGCTAGAAGCCATCCGAATCTTTCTAGCTTATGCCGCACATCACAAGTTCAAGGTGTATCAGATGGATGTGAAGTGTGCATTCCTCAACGGAGATATCAAGAAAGATGTATATGTTGAACAGCCTCCTGGTTTTGAGACTGGAGATGGAAGAGTGTACAAGTTGAAGAAAACTATCTATGGACTAAAGCAAGCGCCAAGGGCTTGGTATGATACTCTTTGTGGTTTTCTTCTGAACTTGGATTTCAAACGAGGGTTAGTTGACAAAACCCTGTTCACCATCAAAGTTGGAAATGACATTCTTGTTGTGCAAATCTATGTTGACGACATCATATTCGGATCTAAGTCGGAGGAACTATGTGAGAAATTTTCAAACCTCATGAAGGAGAAGTTCGAGATGTCAATGATGGGCGAGATGAATTATTTCCTTAGATTACAAGTGAAGCAGTCGCCAGAAGGGATTTTCATCAATCAATCCAAGTATACAAAGGAGCTCATCACCAAGTTCGGATTGTAGACAAGTAAGACCACAAGGATCCCAATGAATACTAACTAGAAGATTGAACCTGGAACTGAAGGAACGCTCGTGGATGCCAGTAAGTATAGAGGGATCATTGGTTCTTTGCTATATCTGACTGCCAGCCGGCCAGATATATCATACGCAGTTGGAGTGTGTGCCCGGTTCCAAGTTCAACCGAGGGAAGTACACATGTTGGCAGCAAAGAACATCATCAAGTATCTGAAGGGAACTGTTAATGTTGGATTGTGGTATCCAACTGACGACAATATCCAACTGACCGGATACTCAGATGCAGATCTAGCAGGAGATCGGTTGGACAGGAAGTCCACATCTGGACACTGTCAGTTCATGGGAAGCAAGCTGGTTTCATAGTTCTCCAAGAAACAAGCATGTGTTGCCACTTCTACAACCGAATCAGAGTATATGGCTGCCGGAAGTTGTTGCATGCAAGTGTTGTGGCTGAAGCAACAGCTGAGAGATTATGAAGTCGCAACTGGACAGGTTCCTATTCATTGTGATAGCTCGAGTGCCATAGCTATCTCTTTGAATCCTGTTCACCACTCTCGGACGAAGCATATTGACATCCGACATCACTTCATCCGAGATCATATTGAGAAGAAGGATGTATCCATGGAGAAGATTCCAACTGAGATTTAAAGAGCTGATATCTTCACCAAACCTCTAGCTGAAGCACGGTTCAAGATGCTATGTGACCTCCGTGGACTGTTGGATCCATCAGATGAGGAGTCAACTGGGGAACAGAGATAGATATCCATCTGAGGGGGAAGCTCAGATGAAGGGGGAATCTCAGATGCGGATCGCCAACTGATGACATCAGACGTCAGCTGAACAGACGAACTCGAGTCAGCTGATGGTATGCCGATCAGATGCAGATTGCCAACCGAAGGAATCAGACGTCAGCTGAACAAACGAACTCGAGTCAGTTGATGGTATGCTGCAACATGGGAACTCAGCTGATTTCGACATCAGCTGGCAGGTAACATTTATGGCTGAAGGTGATATGTTCGTGAATGAGAATGTTTGAAATAAATTCAAACATTCCTGAACCAGTCAGTTACATTAAAAATAGCCATCATGTCGCATTAAATGTAAAGTACGGCTAAACATCCACAGCCTACTTTATAGTGTGACTGGGCTGACAAGATAAACTGTACACCTTCTCACGCGCTGGTTGGAACTCGGATCAAAACGTTAAGTCAAAGATAGTCAACAGTCGCGTAATCTCAGCCGTTGATGGATTCGCGCCATTTAACCCCAGCCCTCGATCTCATCCGAGTCAAAGACCTATATAAGGCGAAAAATCAGGAAGAAATCTCCTACTTTCCTCATTTGTGCATATCTAATTTAACTGTTCATCGCCTTCACAGTTTTTGCCTAACCCTTTTCTGCAAAAAAGATTTTCTTTCCTTTCCTCTATATATTCCCTTTGCAGTGATCACAAATGGCACCAAAAAGTAAGAGAATGGCTTCATCCGGACCATCCCTAGTCCCTACCACATATGAAGAATCGTTCGATATGCTAGTATCGAAGATACACTTCGAGCAAATCCTCTCTGACAAGGATCTGGAGTCGCCGATCTTGGCCCCACTCGCCAACACACTCAGAGAGAATGGCCTTCTCGAATGGGCCAAGCTTTGCCCCTCCCACTTGCTCAGGCGACAAGTCGGGGAATTCTACGTCAACCTCAACCGCCCCCTTGACATTACAGAGGGAGTATCTACGGAGGTTTCGTGCCGACAAAGAGATGTTCCGGCTAGGACCATACGTCGTGTCTCCTTCCCCATCGATGTTTCCGATGTCCTCCGGTACATCATTCCCATCAACCACACCGCCACCGAGTTCCTGGAGAATATTACCGACGAGCAGGCGGATGAGTTTCTGCAGGATGCTCTGATCGAGCCGGAGAGGTTAAGAAGCAACATGCAACGGACGAAACTGAAGCCAGAACATCGCCTGCCTGTTCGATGCTGTGTCGAAGGTGGTGTTCGGTTACAGTGGCGCATTCGGCGACATCAACCGACCTAAATTGAAGCAGTTGGTGGCCTTGAAGCACCAACACCAGATCAACTGGTTCCAATATTTCTTGAACCAGTTGATGGTAGAGAAGTCGAAGATCTCCGAGACAACAACCGAGTTTGGAGAGAAGCTGCTGAGTGTAAAGGGGACACTCAACTTCGGCTGCAAGATCTCTGCCCTCATCTTGCTCGCAACCAAGGACCGCAACATGGTTTGGGAAGATTGCGAGGAGACGCCGCTGAAAAAGCTGTTGTTGTTCCCGACAGCGAAGAAAGCACAGGAGGTGCTCATGAGTGTCTACACTCCTAAGGAAAAGAGGGAGTATGGAAAGACAGCTGAGTCAACAGCTGAGGGGGAACCAGTCGTTGCTCACCCTGCCAAGTCCAAAGCTGCACGCCGACGAGCTGAGTCGGAGAAGGAGTCAGCTGAGGAACCTGCCCAGAAAAAGCTAAGGGTACGGTTCAAGAAGTCGACCAAGAAGACAGCTGATGTGCCAGCTGATGAGCCAACTGAGGTGCCAGCTGACGAGTCAGCTGAGGAGCCAGTTGAGGTACCAGCTGAGGAGCAAGCTCCAGCTGAGGAGGAGGCACTGGTTGAGTCGACACATGCTGAGGAGCCTTCCGAATCCAGCCGCTCAGCTGAGGCTGCCTCGTTCGAGATCGTCCCTCGAGCCCCCGGAGCTGATGAGGTTGAGGGAATAGAGACAAACGAGACGTCGGATGCATCTTCCTCATCTGAGGACGTTGAAGATGTTACCACCTCTCCCACGGCAGGAGATAATGCCGTACCGCCCCCAGAGCCTCTTATTCTTTCTACCCTTCCTCAACCAGATATTCCGAGCACTCTACTCGATGCCAACATCGTGACCGCTCCTTCGGCCGATGTTGAAGAAACCATTGAAACCTCCCTCCCAACCGAATCCCAAATTCCGAGCTCTCTGCTCGATACCGATGTTGCGACCGACTCTTTGGCCAACATCGATGAACCTTTTGAACCAATGCCTTATGATCTTTCTCCCTCCCCCATCAATGAGGAAGACAATCTTCAGGCAGTTGCACAGGAGCACGAGGGAAGAGTGGCCTACTGCTTCCAAAAGCTGCTAGGCATGTTCCCTGAGGCTCGCTACATACCCGTCTTCACCACTCTGGGAACCGAGCTCTTGTACCAGTTCCACATGATATGTCAAAGAAGATACGATCAGGGTGCAGAGCTGGGACAGGCTGAAGTCAGATGAGTCCCGCATCCGAGCCTACTTCAACTATTCCAACTTGGAGGTGGCTTACAACAATCGGATTGCGCTGCTCACTCGTCGGATGGACCAGAGTCGAGCTGAAGGGACGGACACTAGGGAAACAGCTGGAAAGGAGTGCGTCAACTTTCTCGACAACATGTTGGTTAAATCAGCTGATTTCCTTGAGGATGTGGATGCAGCTGCCGCAGCAGCAAAAGAAGAAGAAGAAGCACTGAAGCTGTACCTGGCCAACAGACAAGCCATGGTCACAGTTGAGCCTCTAGCTCTGACTGCTCAAGCCCCTCCAGCTGATCAGCATGCTCCACCAACTGAAGAAATCTGCGAGCTGGTAGCTGAGAGGGTCAACCAGCTGAGGAGTGAACTGCTTGCCAACCTTCAGCACCAAAAAGATGACCAGCTGAGGGCGTTGGAAGCACAAGAACTCAAGAACCAACAACTGGTGGAGGAGAATGTGGATCTGAAGACCAAGCTGAACGAATTCTCCTCCTCCACCAGTCAAGAAATGTCGGAGTTGAAGTCCACTCTGTTGGAATTGAAGTCGGAGCTCAACATCTTCAAATCCTTGGCCGACTCAAATCTTGCCAAGTCCCAACAGACACAGGATGTAGAATGGGAGTCCAGGTTCAAGTCGCGTTAGGCTGAGTTAGCTGCCTTTCAGACAGAGGTCATAGACAACCTCTCTGTCTTGAAGAAGGCCGAACAAGAGCGCCAGGACTCCGAACTGGCAAAGAAGATCTAGCTGGAGTATGCGGTCGATGAACTCTTCAACCGTGTTCAACTAACCAAGGATAAACTCAACTCTCTGGACGGTTCAGTAGCAAGCCTTGTTGCTGATGCCAAAAAGGGGTAAGAGAAGGAGACGGAGGTTGAGGCGCAGGAAGAAGAAGAGACCCAAGAACAAGGAGTGCCAGCTGCTCAATCATCCAAATCTCAGCTGAGGAAGAGGAAGTCAGCTGCTCCCAAGTCAACCGAAGTTGGTGGAGCTGAGATGTCTAAAGACTTGGAGCAGGCAGAGAAGATTGGAGTTTCCTACAGCTCCATAGCCGAGATCGCAGCCGAGCTGGATTCTGAACTCGAAGAGATAACAACCGAAGAGTGCATTACAACTGCCAAGGCTATGGATGTAGAGGAGAAGGATTATATAAACCCGAGCTGGATCAGGAAGTTTGCCCCAACCAGGCGAGAAGGGTGAACCAGTTCGAGGATGAGCTGAAGAAGTTGTCCCAGAACCTGGATCGCAACGTTGCCTCCCGCAGCCGACGCCGCATCAACAAGCATCAATCAAAGGCGGAAGCTCGGTTGAAGCAACAAAGGTTGCCAGCAAAGTCCAAGGTCGAGAGTCGGTTCAGGCATGTTGACAAGTGGATGCCGACCGAGTGGAATGAAGAGTGGGAGTTGTTCAAGCAGGAGTTCGTGAACGACTTCTACTACAGGAAGGTTTACGCAACTGATGACCCGAGGAAAGCGTTCAAGGAAGCGCTGACCGAGTTGCACTCAGGGGATCCTGGCATGTTCAGTCAATTCAGGCGAGCTATGATTGACGCCAACCTGGACTTGAACACAGTTCCAGTTCCCAAGAGGGTTACTTATCGGCCTCCTCTTCTCCCAGACTCAAGCAACCCAAACCGCACGAAGATCGCAGCTGAGGCGAGGCAGGTTTGCAAGGAGCATGGAGTGGACATTTCTAAGGAGTCACCTGCCAAGAGAGAGATTTTTGTTAGGATCTTTAGTAAGTATGGGCTACAATTTTAGCTCAGTTAGTTTTCAAGCAACTGTTGTAATTTATGGCTTTTGCGCTTATCTTTGTAACAATCAGTTGTAATGAAAACTACTCAGTTATATTCGATTCACCTTGATGAACAATCCCTCATTGTCCAAGCTCTGAATCGCAAAGTCTTTTAAATACCATGTTATAACTGTGCTAACCCTTTGATGTTTTATCTTATAGTCTGTCTAGAATTTCAGCTGAGATTTTAGATAAGTTAGTGAGGTTTAGATCAGTAGTGGTTTAAAGTTGTAAGTGGTTTTGGCATCATCAAAAAGGGGGAAATTGTTGGGAAATTTATTAGTAAGAGTTTTGATGAATTCCAAAACCAACTGACCCCAACCGAGTAGATGTTTCCAAAACCTAATGTTAGTAGGTAGGCTCGCTGTTTGAGCATTATTGAGATTTTATCTTTACAGGTCTCCAGCTGAAGATGGCAACATGGCATCACTCGGACAGAACATCAGTTGTTAGGAAAACAACTGAGCGTTCATCAGATGAGAAGCAGTAAAGGGGAAGAGAACATCAGATGAAAGAAAGCCATTTGAGCGTTCGAACCCAATTGATCAGATACAAGGAAGACAACTGAGTGTTCAGTTTCAGAATATCAGTTGTAGAACTCAACCGAGAAGATCAATAGCTTTGAAGATGAAGTCAGCTGAGAGTTCAACTGTTAGTTGTCAGATAAGAACATCGGCTGAAGAACAAGTTAGTTGAAGATCGAAAGTCTTAACCGACCACTCCTTGTTGGAAGTCTGTTGTTAAGATTTGAATTTCAAAAAGGAAGTCACGTGAGGGTTTGACCGTTCAGTCATTACCCCATTTGGTCCAACACAAGGCTATCTCAGATGGAAAGCAGATGAGCACAGATGCCATATTGGGAAAGTCTGCAGAAATGAGAGACAAGCCATCGCTTTCAAAGATCAGAGATCAACAGCTCCTCCAACGGCTAGTTGATACTCTCCGCCTATAAATAGAGGCATTCATTCATTTGAAAGATAGAGAAGACACATACGCGAGAAGAAACCAGAGAGCGAAAGAAAGAGCAATATTTTTCACAAGCTGAACTGAATTTAATCTCCTAGAACATCACTTGTTGAGAGTTCTAGAGTTAGTTAGTTTTTGTGTCTTTAGATTGAACCTTGAGAACATCACTTAGTGAGAGTTCGTAGAGAGTTAGATCATAGCTCACTTCTCGTTCGAGCTTTTTGTTGGAACCCCATTTACTTTCACCTGAAAAGGTTTAGGATCCTACTCTTCCCGCAACTGAGTAGATAGGTTGTTTAGTACCCAGAAACTAAACTGTAAGGTTGATAAGAACCCGCAAACTTATCCTTAACGGTTGCTCAGCCCGCGTAAGCTGAGTGGTTTTGTCCAGAAGAACTTGGACAGAGTTGTGTGGACTCACAACTCCCCGTGGACGTAGGAGTGTTATCTCTGAACCACGTTAATTCTCTGTGTGCTTGTGTTTTTCTTTATTCAGTTATTTCTTGCATTCTCAACTGACCGACTAACCAGCATACAAATCGCATCTATGCATTCTCAACTGTTTTGGTTTTTGACCAACCATGCATAAAAGCGTGAGTTATTTTACGAGTTTAATTTCCACCACATTCCGCACAACTCCACTCTTCCAGCTGAGGTTGCCTACTCAGCTATGAGATTCCAACTGAGTCTTTTTACTCGGTTGAAGTATTTTTCAGGAGTTTAGTTTTAAAATCCTAACTGGTGTATCCCCCCCATACACCAGTAACTCGTATCGGGACCATCACTTGTCACTCTCTATATTTTGCTAAAGTATACAGCACTTCCTCCAGATAACAGATACAATTAGGGCACAGACATGGACCTTCAAAGAACAAATTAGTACCATGCAAATATTAAACCATACTCAGTGTGCGTAGCAAACATTTCATTTAAATTAATGGGGAATTGGGGTCAACAGATGAACAAATTTCGGCATCAAAATTAAACTCTACTTTATAGCTACTTCCTTCCACAAAGATAATTAAACTGCAAAGGTAAATGATTTCAAATTAGTATACACAAACTCGATTACACTAACCGTATTCAATGACAATCGTAGTAAATAGCCTCAAGAAGCAATCAGTGCATCACACAATTAATCAAAAATTTCTGCAGTTCCACCCTCCCGATTTTAAGGTAACAGACACATGTGGCTTAACTTCTGATCCCTCCAGTAATAATCTGCGCCCTCCACAAGCTATTCCACCTCAACAGTATTCGAAAAGTAATGTATAATCAGATTTTCTAGAATAATCGGTGCTAAGGTGCGAAATCGTATGACTGTAAAAAGAGTTGGGGAAGACGATAATTAATGAGCTGGGGGAAAACGATAATTTTAAAAAGAGCTGCTGGGGAAGACGATACTTTTTGCGTATTTGTTACCCCGGGACCCACAGTACAGTAAAACAATTAAATGTGCTTTGACTTTTGGACGCCACATGGACATATTACCCAACCACGGTTCGAAATAGAAAATAATATAATGGATTAAAATACCACATAAAATAAAAATTCTAAATTACAGCTATTTCCACGAGTAGGCCATCAGGCAGTGTGTTTCATAGAATGGGTGTGTAGCTACTTGTTTCCCCGAGATGCACCGTTGTTGACAACTCAACTAATGTTAATCTATAACCTTCCTCTATCTAGATGTTAATATTATTCTTCACTTCGATTTTGTACTTTCTTCGATTGGGAACCATCACACAGAAAACAAAAAAAAAATCACATTCTAGCCCAATTTGATGCACAATTTCTGTTTGAACAATGACAGGTATAGTGGTTGCCAATTTATTGAAGAATGAAATTGGAGATTGAGGTTTTAATGTTGTACAGAGAAGTATGGATATAAATATAGAGAGAGAATTGGTGGAAGATAGCAGCGTCAACGAGTGGAGGACGGCAACGCCGATGAGTGGTTGATTACCGGCGGCACCATTGAGTGATTGACGAAACAAGATTCAGATATGAGTGTAGATATCAAAATTTAATGATATATTTTATTGATTTTAATATCTTATATTATTATGGAATCTTATCATGACCATATTAATATAAGTTATTTAATTGATAAATATATCTTTATATGGTGATAAATATCTATTTCTTTGGCAACAAGTAAATGATATACATCAATATTTAAGAGCCAATGAGATCGCGCCACCTCATCCTTCAAGCCCATGATGGAGCCCAAAAGCCCACCAAGTCCACCATATTTTTCCCTATAAATAGAGGTCTCTACACAGCTTCAAATCACACCTAAAAAATCATCTTCAAGAGCTCAAGAATTGAAGAGAGAAATTCTCTAATATTTCTCTTAGTATTCAAGGTGTCCCGGCGAGATTCAAGGCATTATTCGTGGAAAGCAATGCATTCTTCGGCGAAAATATCTCAAGTGGTGTTTGATTCGGAAACAAGGCGCAAGTCCTCGACGTCAACGTTATAAAGCTCGACGCTCAACGTTACTTTGGAAACAAGGCGAACATCCTCCGCATCAACACCATCAACCCCAAAGCTCAAGTCAACGCCATCAACCTCAAAGCTCAAGTCAACATCATCAAAGTACAAAGATCAAAGCTCAAAGTTTACTTGGAAACAAGGTGAAAGTCATCCACGTCAATGTTATAAAGCTTGAAGATCAAGTCCAAGGAGATCTAGAAGACATACTTCCACAATAAATCTCAAAGGACTGCTTGAAGACCGTTCGAGGGTTAAGTGAAGAGAAGAATCGGAGGATCAAATAGAGATTGAACCTGCATATATTTTGAAATTCTTATATTTGTATGCAACCTTGTGTTTATTGAATAAATACAATATTTTGTGTTTATAGATTTTGGCACGCCCAGTGGGACAATCTCTACCTCTCATCTCTTCTCTTCGTCAAATCCAAAGAAGATGTCTACAACTCTTGAGGAGCAAATCGCAAAGTTGACAAAGCTTGTTGAAGGACTTGTCAAACGTTTAGAAGAACGAGAAGTTCGACCCGCAAAGCTGGAAAAGGCAAATACATTGGATACAAGAAGTCAACAAGCAAAGGACGATCAAGAAGCCGAGCTTTTCATGAAGTCAAAAGATGGTGACAAATCTCCGACTAAGGAGCTTGAAGTCTCTTCCGATTGATCGATGCACGCCGATCAACTCAAAGCATTCATCAAGAAGACAATCAAGGACAGTTCGAAGGGACCTCTAAATCCTCATGGACTTATTGCAAGCCATATACTTCAAGAATTGAAAGCTTGAAGATGCCGATAGGCTATCAACCTCCAAAGTTTCAACAATTTGATGGCAAAGGAAATCCAAAGCAACATATAGCCCACTTCGTGGAGACTTGCAACGACGCTGGAATATATGGAGATCACATGGTAAAACTGTTCGTACGTTCCTTGAAGGACAATGCCTTTGATTGGTATGCTGACTTGCAGACAAATTCAATTGATAGTTGGGGGCAATTGAAGCAAGAATTCCTCAATCGGTTCTATAATACTCGAAGGACAGTGAGCATGGTGGAGCTTACGTAATCAAGTCAATGGAAAGATGAGCCCGTCATCGACTACATCAATCGTTGGAGGGACTTAAGCTTAAATTGCAAAGATCGATTGTCTGAAACTTTAGCAATTGAGATGTGCATCCAAGGCATGAATTGGAGTCTTCGATACATCCTTAAAGGAATTCAGCCAAAGACCTTCGGAGAACTGGCTACAAGAGTTCATGACATGGAGTTAAGCATGATTGCAAATGGAGTTGAAGATCTTTTGATTGAAGAGGGTCACAACTTTGAAGAAAATCAAGAAGCAACCTATGGGGGCAAATCTCCTAAAAAATTTTCAAGTGATGAAGCAGCTCCAAGTGAAGACGAAGAAGATGCTACGAGTCTATCTTCAAATACTTGGTGGAATCCATGAAGTCAAGTCGCTCGTTGATAAGAGCTTAAACTATCTACATAGCTCCTAGATGCGAGTAAAAACCATCTAAACTTTTCAATCAAAGAACTTCAAGTGCTCCTTGATAAGAGCTTAAACTATCTAAAATGCTCCTAGATGCGAGTAAAAACAGTCTAAACTTTTCAAACAAAATAACTTCAAACGCTCCTTGATAAGAGTCTAAACTGTCTACAACACTCCAGGACGCATGAGCCTAAACGGCATGTTACTCCTGGCCCGCATGAGTATAAACTGTGTACGGCCCCCTTCTTAAAATCATAATCAAATTCTTTGAAGAAAGTCCAAGACTCCTTGACACGAGTATAAAATGTCTACAAATTCAAATCAAGTGAAGACTCATTGACACGAGTATAAAACGTCAACAAATTCAAATCAAGTGAAAACTCATTGAAATGAGTATAAACTTTCTAGCAAATCCAAGAACTCCTTGAAACGAGTATAAACTTTCTTTCAAATTCAAAGAACTCCTTGAAATGAGTTTAAACTTTCTAGCAAATTCAAGAACTCTTGAATATGAGTATAAATTTTCACAAGTTGAAGTTCAAGAACTCCTTGGTATGAGTATAAACTATCTAACAAATTTAAATTTATCGAGACTCATTCATTTTCACGACAAATCGTCCATGAACAAGTCTCGAGGGGGCATTTGTAGATATCGAAATTTAATGATATATTTTATTGATTTTAATATCTTATTTTATTATGGAATTTTATCATATCCATATTAATATAAGTTATTTAATTGATAAATATATCTTTATATGGTGATAAATATCTATTTCTTTGGCAACAAGTAAAGGATATACATCAATATTTAAGAGTCAATGAGATCGCGCCACCTCATCCTTCAAGCCCATGATGGAGCCCAAAAGCCCACCAAGTCCACCATATTTTTCCCTATAAATAGAGGTCTCTACACAGCTTCAAATCACACCTAAAAAAATCATCTTCAAGAGCTCAAGAATTGAAGAGATAAATTCTCTAATATTTCTCTTAGTATTCAAGGTGTCCCGGCGAGATTCAAGGCGTTATTCGTGGGAAGCAACGCATTCTTCGGCAGAAATATCTCAAGTGGTGTTTGATTCGGAAACAAGGCGCAAGTCCTCGACGTCAACGTTATAAAGCTCGACGCTCAACGTTACTTCGGAAACAAGGCGAACATCCTCCGCATCAACACCATCAACCCCAAAGCTCAAGTCAACGCCATCAACCTCAAAGCTCAAGTCAACATCATCAAAGCACAAAGATCAAAGCTCAACGTTTACTTGGAAACAAGGGGAAAGTCATCTACGTCAACGTTATAAAGCTTGAAGATCAAGTTCAAGGAGATCTAGAAGACATACTTCCACAATAAATCTCAAAGGACTGCTTGAAGACCGTTCGAGGGTTAAGTGAAGAGAAGAATCGGAGGATCAAATAGAGATTGAACCTGCATATATTTTGAAATTCTTATATTTGTATGCAACCTTGTGTTTATTGAATAAATACAATATTTTGTGTTTACAGTGAGATCACACACTCAGAGAGAGAGAGAGAGGAGGGTTCAGACATGAGAGAATCAGGAAAAGAGATAGCGTGATTTAATATGGAGGAGGAATTTAATTTTTCTACCGATTATACCCCTCCGCCTTTTTTTTATAATCTAAGTCAATTAATAAGATTTAATCTTGACCATACGTTCCTTGCAAATGAATGGTTTAGATTCATTCTTATTTCTTAGTTTAAGGGTTTGTATATATATATATATATAATACCCCGAGTATTCATAAGTCCTTAAGTGCGTTTTAAATGAGTTAATATGCTTAATTATCAAGTTTTGAGTGATAAATTTTTTTGAAAAGACTAAAATGCCCCTATGTGCTTCAACGTGAACTTATGTGTTTAAATTACTCGAGTTGAGGATGTGATGCATTGATTGAGTTTATTTATATGAGTTTGAGCATGAGTATGACTTTTGGAGAATTTTGAGAATTTTACTTTTCAGTGAATAGTAACGAGAACCGAGAAAATACTATTCACCGACGAACTTAGAATTTAATCTAATTAGTGTTTTTTGAATCTAGAATTAATTCTAAGACCCCTGAGATATGTTAGAAGCTCATCCGAGATCACATGAGAGAGTTATAAGAATTTAGTCCTTAACAGATTAATTAGCCGATTAATTTTTACGTTTTCTTCGTTACTTGGAATTTTGACCTAAAAATTAGATAATCGGGATCCTTGATTTATTTAATGGGACATGAGATAGGTTCGAGATGTTTTTAGTGTCGGAAACGAAACGAGAAGAGATTAGAGCCGTTTTCAGTATAAATGAAATAATACGGACTTTTTATCCGGAAAACTTTTTCAACCGAGTAAAATTTTATCTGTCAAAAGAATCTCTCTCCCTCTCTATCTCTACCAACCTCTCCTTCATCTCTCTCCCTAATCTCTCTCTAGCTACCCTAAATTCAACACCTATATGGAATCCTAATGATGATATTCTTTTCTTACTAAGCTAAATTCATCATTTCATCATTCATCATCTATCATTCACTCCATCTCTCTCTCAAACTCTCTCTCTTTCTCAAGACTTCACCAAGAAGGAAGAAAGAAGAAAAATTCCTCCCCCTCTTCCCCTCAATACCGTGACACACACACACAACACATAGTGAGAAATTTCTCCATTGAAGCCTCCAAGATCCAAGCTCCAAGCTGCCAAGAAAAATCAAGAGATCTTCAACCTTTTCAATCTCCTATATCCAAGTTGAAGAGGTAACTATTCCATAAGTCCTTGAGTTCAATATTTAATCAAAAATCATCTCCAATTTCTTCATAAATTTCGGCACTTAGGCCTTTGAAGAGATGATTAATTTTTGTTTCATTTTTCTTGAGGATTCAAGATGGAATCCACCATGAAAATCAAAGCTAGGATTTGAGCTCTTCAAGCCCTCAATTTCGGCCAAGAGAAATCAAGAGAGGAGCATCGATTTAATTTTCTAAAGTAGGTTTATTTATTTGATTACTTGTATATATGTAATCTCCCTAATCTCTAAATAAAAACATACATGCATGATTTAATTTATGCTTAGGTAAAAACTAGGGATTTTGATTTGAGAATCGAGTAAGGAATCGATAGAAGAATTAAACCCTAGGAATTAATCTATGGTTAAAAGAGAAAAGAAATTAAATTCCCTAAAATCTTGTTAAAACCGAAAATTTAGGCAAAAATAGGAAAATTTGATTTTCTTGAGTATTTGATAATTTGATGTTTGATATGTGTTTATGAGTATATTTTGAATGAGTATATGTGCATGAAAAATTGAGAAATGCATGCCTAAAATTATATGTGTGTGCTGTGTATTTTGAGATGTAAAGGAGTATTTTTATTTGATTATTTTGTTGATGATTTGATGATCTAATGAGCATGAGATGATTAGGAGCATATGATGATTGAAATCCCCTATGATGTTCTTTCAGAAAAAAATTAAGTTTATGCATAATTTTAGAGAAAATGATGTTTATGATGATTTAATGATTTGGATGATTTTGATAGTATGATGTTTAAAAAGCATGTTGTGTGAAAATTCTAAATAATAGATGTTAGTAGAATTAAATGAGATGAAAAGAATGAATTTTAAGCATGAAAAGAGGAGAAAAATCGAAAAAGATAAGAAAGAATACCTAGTGTGGGTTCTAGGTGTTCTTGGTGAAAAATATGATTTTTTGAATATGTGTTCTTGGTGTTCTAGGTGTTCTTGGTGTTTATTTAAAGATTTGAATATCATTAAAATTAATTCTAAAAGAAATTAATTATTAAGATAATAAAATATTCAAGATATTTGTTAGAATAAAATAAAAGAGAAAATAAAAAGAAAAATCATTAATTTGAGTAATGAGTCATAATTGAGAAAGATAAAGAAAAATAATTTCTTTATTAAATAATTAAAGATTAAAAGAAAAAGTTAATCGAGCTAAATAAATTGAGATTAGAGAAATTGATAATCGAGAATTAAATAATGATGAATTCTAAGTCGTAATAAATAAGAAATAGAAGATGAGATAGAATTAAAGAAATAGAGTTATAAAACGAGTATGAAATTTGAGTCGAGTAATTGAGAATTAAGTCGTTTAAATAAATGAGAAATAACAAAAATAATCAATAATAATTATAGAGTTGAGAATAAGAAGTTTCAACCGAGTATGAGTTTGATAATCCAATGATATCGAATTAATCGAGAAGTTATAAAATAAAATTGAGTTAGTTAATTAAAATAAGAATTTCTTAATAAATAATAGAATATGAGAATAATAAGTTGAGGCGAGCTTAGAAAATAAATAAAGAGATAAGTCGAATAAGAGGAACTATGAGATTAGAGTCGAGTAAGAATTATTTGAGCGAATTAAAGTAATTAATTGAGAAATGTTATAAAAAGAGAATAAGATTTAATAAGAGTTATTTTGAGAATCGAGTTTATAAATAATAAGTGTTTGAGTATTTATCTATAAATATTATGCCGAGAAATGATTATTAGTGATGTTCGAATAAGCCAATCGACTTTGATTTTCAATTGAAAGAGTCAAGGAAATAATAGAGATAATAATTTAAGAATCGAGTTTTAAGACGAAGTTAAGAGTCGAGTTATAAATAGAAAATGAATTTTTATTTCAATAAGAGTTTAATTAAAAGAAAAAGAGAAATAATAGTACGTATGCGAATACGTATAAGTAGTTGAGAAAAGACGACGTCTTTGAAAATAACGTCGTATATTGAGTTAAGAAATATTAAATGATTATTTGAGCTTTAATCCAAGAAAATTTTTATTAATGTCTTTTTCAAAACTAGAATCGAGTAATTGTTAATGTGACTTGAAGTGTGAATCGAGTTTGAGATAATACGTTTGTTTAAATTCCAATTTAAAATTTTGATGATTGATTGAAATTTTATGTTGAATTAAATTCGTTTGAGTAGACTTATGTGATTAAACATAATTGAATATGCTTAATTGAATCTATATGCTTGAGTAAAATATTATGCGTTGATTATAATGAAATGATTGTTCAAATTATTGAGAATGCGTGCTCATGACGTGAATGATGTTCGTATAATTGAGTATTTAATTGAGAATGTGAGTAAGGATTCGAATAATGAAGTTTAGACAATTGACGTTCCTTTAATTAAACAAGAAATGCTAAGACATTAGCAAATATCATTAACCGATTAACGAGTAGCATTAATGACTTAAAAATAAGAGTACGAGATGCAGTAATTAGTAACCGAGTAGAGTGAGAACCGAGAACGAGAAAGTCGAGAATCGAGATTGTCTTAGAAAAGATAAAAATGGAGAGAGACGAGTCAAGTAGAAGTCCTTCAGTCGAAACAAACGTCTACTTTACGTCTTAAGCCTCGTGTCTTACTTCTTTTATCGATGTCAAAATATAAAGGACCGAGCAGGACGAGAAGTAGCGAGGACAAAGAAAGAGTAAGCCGCCTAGCTAATCGTCCGAAGTAAGGTGGGGTTTTCTGAACCAAAACTATCGATGAATGCTATTATGATAATTGAATATTATTATGTGAGTTTTTAAAGTTCAAATTGACTTCCCAATTTTGCTTGAGTTTTGGTATGTGTTATCATCTGCTTGTTGAGATATTATTGTCCTGTGAAAGGCTGCAAACCCACGTGTGGTCTATGAATTGTTTGAGGTGACTGTGAGCCTTGCTTCGGTTGGACGGGTCACAGTGTTCGAGAAGGAGGCCTACTTCTCGGCACAGTGAGAGTGAAAGGTGGTAGATGATCTGTTGAGTATATATATTATGTTTTGACTGCGCAGTCTATTCGAAAGGAAAAATGTTTTTGCATTCACAAGTAAAATTGTTTTCACTGCATTACTTGTGATGCTACGGCAAGGCAAGTTCAATTGATATAGCTCTAAGAGCAAAGTTTCAAATGTTTTTGGCATGTGTTCACTAAGTACGAAGTACTCAGCCCAGCATGTATTTCTAAACGTGCAGGTTAGTGGGATGCGGATGGAGAGGACAGCTTGGTGGTGTGATATGTTTTGTTGATCGAGTCGAATGTTAGACGGGCAATTGCATGTCTTCATACATGTAGTTGTTGGTTTGAGTCGAGGATTCCGCTGCAATACTATAATTTTGTTTACTGAAGTCTTTTGGATATTATACTCTGATACATGTTGTAATTCCGAGCGATGTGCTCGATACTAATTTATGTTCTTGATGAATCTCGTTTCTTGTTGACTTGAAATACTTGTTCCTATTCGAACTTGATATGTAAATTATTCATGCTCGTTGGTTATTTCGATATATCTTTGAAAGCATGTCTCGAATGTTACCACTTTCCGTTGATATTCCCTTGTTTCCCCGAGCATGTTTCCCCTTATTTGAGTTAAGTGATGGATGGTTTAGTAGTGTTCGCGTCATACGTCGCACCTCGAGAGTCGGGGTGTGACAGGTTGGTATCAGAGCAGGTCTGTCTGCTCTGAAGTCTAATTTTCTTGATGAGTCGAGTCTAGATTTATTTCCTAGACTTGTTTGAGTCAGTAACACACCAAGCAATCTCCCATCTCATCCGGCAACCAGGTACGCTTTATTTTCCCTAAAGCTTTTTAAGTTTAAAGTGATGCTCGAGCTATTAAATTTTGAGCTAATAAGTTATTGAATTTGAGATTCTGAATTTTTGAGTATTTAAGTTATGAAGTTATTTATTATTTGTGCTTGTCTAGAGATAAAAGCTTATTAAGTAGCTTGAATAACTAGTTTGCTTTAGAATGTCTTCCCTAATGCGTTTTTATGGAAAATCAAAAAGGATGAAACATTTGTGCAAGAGGTTACGTGAAATGGAATTGCTCGATACCTTGAACGATAGTACCCCTATGGAAAGCGAAAATGAGTATGTGGCGGTTGGAAATTCTAGCATGCTTGATTAACTGTTTAAGTGTGCTTAATTCGTTTAAATTGCGTATAGGATGGACGACCAAGAGTGGATGCAGGAGTACCTGCACGTGAGAAAAATCCACCGCGAGTCTATTGCGGAATTCCTAGCGAGATACCACAAAATTTGGGAGAAGGTCCAGTATATGGACGTCGGACCGGTGGATGGAATGATCCATCTCATTTAGGCTTTGCCTCGAGAATGGCGAGATTGGGCAGCGTCTCTTGTTCATCGATTTTTAGGACACCGACATCTTGACAGTACTCTTTACGGTGATGTCAATGCGTTCATCTCCATAATCTCCGGACAGTACATGCAATACGGTGAACCTCCTCCAGAGCCTTATGATGAGGACCTCCCTGCCATGCCAAATGGTATTGTTCGTAGTCCCCCTCCTATTCTCCAAGATGGCCCAGTTCCTCCCCGTGACCCTACACCTCCTCGAGTTGAGCCGGAACCCCAAGCAGCTTATCAGGACTATTCATATGTCAGTGGTGTACTCCCTTTTCGAGCCCATGATCCTTTTTCCACATCCAGCTCGTCAGCTCTGCAGCCAAACGGTTATCATGATCCCAATGGAATCCTATCGCCTTTGGATGACCAGTTTGCCGAGTATATGCATTATAATCGCACTCCCTCGCTGATTCAGCCCATAGCCGAGCCTTCTAGGCCAGCCCATACCGGTGATGGCAACAACGACGAGTACGACGAGGAGCAAACAGCTGAAGCGATCGTGGGCAGTGGTTATCTCCAAGCCCTGCCAAACGACTACTTTTCAACTCCATATACGTTTGCCCCTAATCCTGTCGTGACAGTCGATGAAGAATATGAGTCCCAATTTGGCGCCCCTGCCGATGAAGCGTCATACCTTCGTCGTAGCGAAGAGCGCCCCTTGACACCCCCGTGGGTTGAGCATGAATTGGAGCCAACCAACTATATTCTCCAGGATTATGAGGAGGAAGTGAGGGCAGCCGAGTTAGTGCATTTTAACGTCAACAACGACCGCGTCGAGGCAGAGGAGCCAGAGGAGGAAGAAGATCCCGAAGAGGATCTCGACGAAGAGGAGAACCCAGAAGATGGAAACGCTGAGGAAGAGCACTATGATGATCGTGGTCCGAGTGAGGATGATTCTAACGTCTAGAATCAGTTCAAGCAAGCTGTGGAAATCCGAGAAGTGTTTATCGTTTATGTTTAAGAGTCGAACACTATTTAATTTTCAGCAGTGATGTAATTATTCGTGGCATGATGTTTGGGTTAGATAGTAAGATCGAACGCGAAGAGATAGTTCATGTAGTTCGACTAGTGTGCTAAATTATCGAGTAGATGTGAGGGAAAAAATTTTCTGTGTAAATGCTTTAATCCCTATCGTGTATTAAGTCCTCAAAAGAGGCCACTATCGAGTGATATGAAAAGATGAGCCGTTATGCCGTTAAAATCAACTTTGAGTCTCTTAAGAAATTAAATTAACCCGAGTATGCAAGATTCCGGAATAATGATTAAGACGAGGATGACTAACGAGATAAGAGTTAAGTAAATGGAATAAGCTATTCCTTAGCAATATAAGATAAAAACTATCGAGTGCAGAATAATGAGAAGAAAAACGAGTTAATCAAACAGCTTGATCTTGAGTAATAAAAATTTAGAAAATGAGTTATATATGAATTGAAATTCATATTATATGAGTTCATGTTTTTGAGTATTGAGGAAAATTTATCTTGAATATATGTGAATATTGATGTGATGATATTTGAGATTATTATTTTGATTGATCTGTTTGAGGAAGTAATTGTTTTGAGAAATTATTTATACATGATGATGATGATAATGTAATGCCCCGTAAATTCCTTACGTTCTAAAAATTTTAAAGTTAATTAAATAAATGGCTTTGCACGCCTAAGTTTATAATTTTTTAATTCTAAGGCTAACGGTCGAATCCGTTATTAAAAATAAATTACAGAAGTCAGCTAGACGACTACTGTATTTAAGGTTAGCGCGTACGAAAAGTTTTTAGTTCGTAAACAAGGAACGGAAAACCGTCTAATTTTTACGTTTACAAAATTGCGATACGAACACCCCGAGAAAGCTCGTTTTTATGTTTTTCCGGATGAAACTCAGACTATGTCGTCCCGAGTTTTTGTCAAAATAGTTTTTGTAAATTTATTTTCTAATTAAGTTCATTCGTTAGAATTTAAATCAAATCGAATCGCGACGATTTTTGTACCGAGCAACGTTTTTCGTCGTTCGTTTTTCCGTAACGTCGGATCACGCCGAAAAAACCCATAACCCTCTAAAACTTTATCCATGCAGCCGACACCTCATCATTTTAGTGGCAAACGTGCATGTTGACTTGCTTAATTGTATGACACCTTGTCTACACTTTATACATCTTTCAACATTAACATCATAACAAAAACTTGAACAAACCAATTTTTCCATCTCTCTCTCACAACTCTCGGCTGCACCATCTCCATCTCCATTATTTTTTTCATCTTCTTCACTTCCATTCTCCATTGAAGCCTTCTCCAAGAACAAGAAGAACTCACACAAGTCATCAATCCATCCATTCAACCTCTTAAGTTCTTCATTAAATCTTAAGGTATTTCCATCCTCCACAATCCTATCCAATTAGCTTTCTTTTCTTTTCTTTTCTTCTTGATCGAAAATTTGAGTTAGGATTTAGATATTATGATCTTGGAATAATGAAATTAGAAGTATTAGATAGGATAATTGGAGTTTAAAATTGATCAAAACCAAGAATCCTAAAACCTATGTAAATGCAGAATTTTTTGGGAAATTTGTAGGATTTTTGTTCTTCTTCTTTTGATGGTTGATTCTTGCTTAATAGAGGTTTAATTAGTGTTTGAAATGAAAAGGAAACAAAAGCCCTATGTGTGTTGGTGAAATTACAATTAAAATTGAGTTGAATTTAGGGTTTTTATGCATGTTAGTTGATAATTGTTTTGCAAGTGATTAATAGTTGTTATAATAGGTTGATTAGTGAATATATGTTGTTAATTGAAGAAGAAAATCATCTCCTTAACATCTATATAAAACCAGAAATTTATAGAATAATTAGGAGTTTTCACATGTTAGACATAAGTGATGATTTGTTTGTTGATTTATGTTGCAAATCATGTTAGTTGGTTATAGAATTTAAATGAGAATTTTCTAAAAATGTTTAATGAAACATAAGAGATAAAGATCACTTTATAAACTGAGTTATAATGATGTTATGATATATTTGCATGCATGAAAATGTTTCACGTTAGACGTAGTTTAACGTCGTAAAATTTGAATGAAATCCGACGACGTTAAAAAAATCGCGTAAGAGACAAACATGTAGTTGTAACTAATAATCGAGAAGTCGGATGGGTTTTCTAATTTGATATTATTGTTTATAATGAAATTTAGAACAACTTTCTAGTTGACGTCATAAGTTTTCGAGTTGATATAATATGAGCTATAGTTATAATCGAGAACTAGAACGCGTTTCGAAGTTTTTGGTTGGTTTAGTACTTGTTAGTTGAAACCCGACGTTTAGAACGTCGTGCTTTTGAGCGAGTTTTGAGAAGGAGTTTGTCACGTACGGAGGTACGTGATGACTGCCTTGGGAGTCCAGTTTCTAAAAAAAATGAATACGAGAGCTTAGAACGAACCTAAGACGTTATACGTTGAACCTACCAAACAATTAGGGTTTTCACGGCAGTTTTGCAACCCTTGCCGGAAACTGTAATAACTTCCAGCTCGTTTATCGGATTTGTGATCCGTAAATTGGAGCGCGAACTATACTTCCTAAGCTTTCTAATAGTACAGGGCTCATCCCCTGTTTCCAAATCCTCTGTTCTGGACAGCCTCCAGAGTTACTGGACTGCGCAGTGAAAATTTCAGTTTCTTGTTTTCTAAGTTGTTTAGTTCACAACTTAGTTTCTTTCAATCGTTTAAGCCGTTTTATCTAACGAACATCTCTCGTCTGACCCTAGAGTCAAATACATGACCTTGAGTGATGAAAACCAGTCGAGATCTTATATCTTATCCTTTCATTAAAGAAGTAATAGACGAGAAATTTCATAAAGCGTTTAATGAACTAAAATGTAAATCGCCTAAGTTGACTCTTTCCAACTTAGTTTCTTTTAATCTTTAAAGTCGTATTAAGACATCGAATACCTTCTTTCTAACCCGAGAGTCGAGTATGAGATCTTCCAAGTTCAAAACGAAATTGGTACGAGTCTCGTTTCCCGTTTAAGTAAAACGAATCTAATAAGCGTGCAAATGCCTAAAGAATGAAACAACTAAAACCTTTCTTCGATTCTCTTTAATCGATTATCTTTACGACCCATTTTTAAGTATGTTTATTTTACGATAAAGGAGGAAGCCAACTGTAAAGAAAGGACGAAAGATCCAAAGTTGGAAGCTTTTGCTTATAAGTTCTGTATTTACAAGGTGGACTTTTATATACAAATAAAACGAGCAATGCTCGGAAAATCTTTCTTTATCGCTTTGATATCTGTGTTTTCAAAGTGATATTATGGCATGAACTGTTTTATGTTTTATGTGAGTTCTCTTGTACCTATCTGAGTCAACATTCGTGTTTTCCAGATTTAGAGTTAATCTATTTTAGATTAACTAACGATCGGCTCTGAGTTAGCTGCTAAGTGCTTTCCAGAGTTAGTGCACTTTGTAACCTGTGGTGTATGTGATATCCTGTTGAGGGGTACCAGTCACGGTGAATTAGAATTGGTCAAGATTGAACGTAACATTAGTCAGAAAATGCTCGCGCGAGTGATTTATGAGAAAAAATCAGAAAATGTTTAGTAGACACGGATTCTTTATAAAACTTCGTTGTGCTACGTTTATAATATGCCATATTTATCTATATTATAATTATGTTTTCGGCATCGTGCCCACTAAGTACGTTTGTACTTAGCCCTGCATTGTTTTCTAAATGTGCAGGTTGAAGCGACGGTGAGCGGCGACGGTTGATGTTGAGTTAAAGGATAGGATGCTTAGTTAGAACCCTTCCGCTGCCAAGCTCTGTATTTCTTTTTGAGTTGTACCTTTGAACAATACTTTGTAGTCTAAGTCTGTAATATGAACTTAGCTTCTTTTGTACTTTTGTCGAGTAATCCTTAGGGATTAACTCATTCTTATTTATATTTAAGTCTTGTTTATGTTTTGTCGATGCCTTTTTATGTATGTTTAGTCAGTTAGCCCCCTTCTTCCCCGCTTCTTTAATCCAACCCCAGTCGCACCCCGGCTTCTGCCGTCCCTCGGGATTTGGGGCTGTGACAGAGTGGTATCAGAGCAGTGTTCGTTTTCTGCTCTGCTTCTGAGTCAATCTTCTAGTATGAGTTAGTATGAGTCATTCTTTTAAGTATGAGTCATTCTTTTAAGTAATATCATAAAGTGATATTTGTATACAAGTCTTTCTCCGAGAAATAGTATAGAGTATTCGTTTATACTCTATATCGAGTCTTCTTTCAAGTCATGAGACATGGTATTTGTGTATACTCTGGATCAGAGTCGTCTTTCCAAGTATGAGATAAGAGTTAGATTATGATGTTAAGATTGAGAACGTAGAAGTCAACTCAACCGCCCGCTACGTCGACTCAACGAGGAAAAATGAAAGAGTTTTATAATGAGATTTCTTTTAAATAAGGAATTTATGAGCAAGTATTCAAAAAATTTTTGAGGACAAGAATGAGTTGTGTTTTAAAAATGAGAATTTTATAGAAGTATAATTTTTATACTTACATGATTATGCGATAGTACAAGTACTATCTTTAGAAAAAAAAAATTGCGCAATGATTTCCCTTTTTATGAAAAAGTATGCGGATATGAGAATATAGTCGTATTTTAGGGAATTTTCCCGGTTCAATGAGAACGTAGACGTGGAACTTAAGAACTTTCCGGTTCTCCGAGAACTTAGACGTTTTTAAGAAACGTTGTTTTGAAATGATTTCGAAAGGAGATCCCTAACGCGAGAAGGACTTCCTCTGATGAATGTCACGTGCGCTTAGTGACATGAATAAAGATTCGGCAAAGTCGAACTTGTCGTCTAAGAATTTTCTGCGAGGAAAAAGAAATAAAATGAATAAAAATAATTTAATAAATCGTGTTAGTAAAAGAAGGGAGCGATTAGACGTTTGAGAAGCTTTTGGCTTCGAGTTAAGAAAGATATGAACGAGACGACAACTGGAACTTAGTTTTCCAGGAAATTATTCTTAAGTTATATTTCTTTTTCTTTTTATGGAATTAAATTCCATATTTTCGTCTTAAGCGACGACTACAATTAGTACGAATATCAAGAGTCGTAAACGACAAATTCTTTTGAAAATGGATGTTACTTTTTGAATAAGTAGCATGAACAAAGTAAATATACTTTGTTTTAATAAGTGAAAATCGTTAAGAGTTAGTGAGTTAAGGAATAAAAGAAATAGAAGAATTTAAATGAGTAATAATATGGTGAAACAAAAAAAAATAAAAATAAAATCTTTTTATGTATATAAATGTATAAATATATATATGTTGTTGAGTGCAATTTCTTGAATTGCTAGAAGTCTTAATAAGTGGTTGGCTTAAGTGTTGATGTTACAATTGAATAAGGGATATTCATTTTGTAATTTATGTTTTCGTTAAGATAAGTTATTTTTTTTTCCTACCTGTTACTGATCCGTGTTACATTAAAACTTTTGTAGGATGGCTAGGACTCGTGTTACGGCTCGGAAGAGTCGGCCGTTGGTAGAGTGCGAGCGCACCATAGTTGACATGTTGCAGGATGAGTACTATGAGTTTGAGGTAGACTACGGAGAAGAGGATGTGGGACAGATTGTCAGTAATTTTTCTTCGGCCTACTACCCAGTGAGAAACCTGATCAGGGAGAGTCAGGCGATACTAGACCTGATCGTGCACTTAACAGACGAGTGGCGAGGATGGGCACACCGTGTAGCTTGGTACTTCTTGGCGATCTTCGGCGACGACACGGAGCCGACCGGCAACTACACCGGGTTCGCCCTGTGTGTGCACAGGCGTTTCTTTGAGAGCAGGCATATGCTTTCCCTTCCTTTAGAGCCACACATCCCCTACAGTCACTTTCCAGCCGGGACGGAGATTGAGGAGCTAGACTTAGACCCGGAGTTCTTAAAGTTGTTAGAGTTGCCACCAGACGGTGTTCTAGAGGAGGAGCCTGAGGATGAGTTAGAGCAGCCAGAGGAGGACGAGGAGACGGTAGTTCCACCAGAGTCACCACCGGCTGCACAGCAGATTGAGGAGTTGATCCCAGGCCCGGGTTTTGTAGAGGTTGACGTTGAGACAGCCGCGCTGTTGGGGTTGTCTTCACCGTTTGTGCCAGACGTTTGTGTTAGGGTCAGGGGACCGTTGGAGACGAGGCTGTACAGAGAGGGGCCAGATTACCGAGACTACCGACAGATCGACACGGAGTTCGCCGCTATGTTAGAGTTGCCTTCTCCACTTACGCCACTTGAAGAGATCTGCGCGAAGTGGGGAGTAGTCCGACAGCAGATGGAGGCAGGACCGTCCAGGGTCCGTTCTATAGAGGAGTTCGAGTCGGGTTCAGGTTCAGTTCCCGAGCACCTTCTTCCCCTGAAGAAGCGTACGAGAAGGATCAGTGAGGACTACTTGGTTTCCGACTTGGAGGAGACTGTTTCTGAGGCTCCTTCACCCACCCTGCTTACACTTGACGACGGTTCTACTGTGAGGGTGGACCAGGCACTCGAGTTGGTTTTTGGTTCGGAGTCCGAGGAGGAGGACCCGGAGAAGGATCCGGAGGAGGATCCGGAGGAGGATCCAGAGGAAGATCCGGAGGAGGACCCAGAGGAGGACCCTGAGGAGGACCCAGTGGAGGGTTGTTAGGACTTTGCAGACTTCGGGGTAGTTTTTGGATTTCTTTGCAGTTTAGTTAGGCAGTGCTTTATAGACATGAGTAAATATCAGTAGTAGTAATAGCTTTTTGTCCTGTATAGAGTCGGATCAGTAACTAGTTAATTTTTTTTGTAGTACTCTAGCGGATACGAAATTTTATGAATCGTTTCCGTTCTAGTACTCTAGTAAATACGAGTGCAACTTGTTAGTGCACCCGGTAAATAGTAGGCAGTCAGCCTAGTCTAGACTAATAGTAGTCTAACCCTTTTTTTTTTGTATAAGTCCTCGTTAGAGGCAAAAGTAATATTCTTTTTGGATGTATATATATATATGAACCGTAAAGAGAGTTTTTAATCAAGTAAAATTTCTTATGAATCGAGTAATTAAAAAAAAAATAGAATGTTAAATGAACTCGTGTGACGAGGAAATGAGTTTAACTCGAAAGTTAAAAGATAAATGAAATGATATCAAAGCTATGTTTGATATGTTGTTCCATAAATTTGATTAAGTTGAGAACGAGCTAGTAAGTGCTAAGTGTAATTAATAAAAGAAACTAATAAGAATTTTCAATTCTTCTCTAGACTAAAGAAAATGCCGCCGAGAAATGTTAACAACAAGAGAGGTTGAAGACCTAGAAGGCCGAGAGGACGTGGTGGACGTTAGTCAGAAAATAACCAAGAACAAGAATATGAGCGGAATATCACTCCATCCCCATCTCCACCCCCGTCACCACCACCACCTCCACCAACGCCCCGTAGAGATATTGAGGATCTTTTCCTCAAAAGGAACCCTCCAATGTTCAATGGAATTGGTAGCCCCAGCGATGCTGAGCTATGGGTGAGATCGACCGAGAAAATTCTCAAACTCCTCAGATGCACTGATGAGGAGAGAATGCTGTGTGTCGCATTCCAACTGATAGGATCGGCATATTGCTGGTGGGAGGCAAGACAGAAGGTGATACCTGTTGAGCATCTGGCTCATTTTTCATGGGAGGAGTTTAAGGAGATTTTCTTTGACAAGTACGTCCCCAAGACGTATAGGGCACAGAAGGAGGCCGAATTTTATAATCTGAAGCAGGGAAAGATGACTGTGACGGAATATGACGTCAAGTTCTGCGAGTTGATGAGGTATGCGCCGACATTGGTCGACACTGAGGAGAAGTTATCAAAGAAATTTCAGGGAGGTTTACGTCATGAATTGGGAATCGCTTTGGCTAGTCATGGAGGACTAGGTTATTCAGACACACTGGGAAGAGCACTGGAAATGGAGGCCGTCGTGCCTGATGAGAAAAAGATTGTACCAACTGCGTCAGCACCAGCGCAGAGTCAGAATCGAGGTTACTACAACAACAACAGCAACAACTACTAAGGGAAGAGAAAATGGAACGGAGGAGGTAGCGGAGGATACAATCAGGGCTACAACAATCAGGGAGGACAGAAAAGAGGTTATCAGCAACCTGCCAACAACAACAACAATGGCAAGAGGCCGTGGCAGGGAAACAACCAATCGGGGTTGTTCATTCAAGGGAATAGGCAGAACTTGCCGTGGAAGGGCAATAATCAGTTAAACCAGCCGCAAGGGCAACAGAGAAATTTTAACCAGGGAGCGAATAACCCAGGGAGGGTTACCATCCCTGTCTGCCCGAAGTGCAACCGAGCTCATCCTGGAGTCTGCCAGATAGGCACCCCTAACTGTTTCAACTGTGGACAGAAGGGACACATGAAAAAGGATTGCCCTAAACCGCTTCAAGCAGTACCCCTCCGAGCCATCCAAGCACAGCCGCAGCAGCCGCCTATGAACCAGCAGCAGTTTCAGCAGCATGCACAGTAGCAACAAAATGCGAGGGCATGCGCTATCAAACAAAGCGGTCAACGCAAAGGAAAAGGCAATCTAGCAGGTATGGGAAAACTCCACAATACCCCCATTAAGATATTGTTTGATACTGGCACATCGCATTCTTTCATTGCTGGCTCATGTGCCGATAACTTAGACATCAGACCTGTAAGAGCTGCACAAGCTATGAGAGTAGCAACACCTTCAGGAGAGATCACTACTTCCACGCATGTTTGCTCTAACCTAGAACTAGAAATCGGAACTCATAAGGTTATAGAGAACAACCTAAATGTTATGATAATGTGGGACGTAGATATAATCCTAGGAATGGATTGGTTGTCAGAGAATTACGCCACGATTCTCTGCAACGAGAGAAAAATTTCTTTTCAGCCGCCGGGTAAAGAACCAACTGAATTCCACGGAATTTCAATGGGTAGAGGTGTACCAATCATATCGGCCCTTCAAGCCACGAGAATCATGAAAAAGAAAGGTACCACAGCCTATCTTATGTACCTAGTTGGAGAACCAGGAGCCGAGAAGACCATTCAGGACGTAAAAGTTGTGAACGAATATGAAGATGTTTTTCCAGAAGTGCTACCAGGATTGCCACCAAATCGTCATGTAGACTTCACGATCGATTTAGAACCAGGAGCAGCTCCTAAGTCTAAAGCCCCTTACAGAATGGCACCGAAGGAACTGGAAGAGCTCAAAATCCAGTTACAGGAATTACTAGACCTTGGTTTTATCAGGCCAAGCGTTTCACCTTGGAGAGCACCCGTGCTGTTTGTTAGAAAAAAGGACGGATCGATGAAAATGTGCATCGATTACCGAGAACTGAACAAGATCACTCTCAAGAACAAATATCCTTTGCCAAGGATCGAGGATCTGTTTGATCAGCTTAAGGGTGCAGGAGTCTTCTCCAAGATAGATTTGAGGTCAGGGTATCATCAGCTCAAGATCAAACCTGAAGATGTACCTAAGACCGCTTTTAGAACCCGATATGGCCATTACGAATTTTTAGTGATGCCATTTGGTTTGACCAACGCTCCAGCCGTATTCATGGACCTTATGAACAGAGTCTTCCACCCCTACTTGGACAAATTTGTTCTAGTATTCATTGACGACATCCTCATTTACTCTAAGAATGAGACGGAGCATGAGGAACATCTACGAATAGTGTTGGAAACACTAAGAGCTGAGAAACTCTATGCCAAATTCAGTAAATACAAATTTTGGCTGAAGGAAGTAATGTTCCTTGGACACATAGTATCGACAAAAGGAATCAAGGTGGATCCAGCCAAAGTAGAAGCAGTGCACAACTGGAAGGCACCAACACATAGTACAATCGCTCGCCCGATGACGCAGCTACTCAGGAAGGATACCAAGTTTAAGTGGACGGATGAGTGCAAGAAGAGTTTCCAAACTCTTAAGGAAAAGTTAACTACAGCGCCAGTACTAGCACTTCCAGACGCAAACAAGGAATATGTGGTTTACACTGACGCATCGAAAAATGGATTAGGTTGTGTCTTGATGCAAGACGGACGAGTGATAGCTTATGCTTCACGACAACTTCGACCCCACGAAGTTGAGTACCCAACCCACGATTTAGAACTTGCAGTCGTAGTGCATGCGCTAAAGATTTGGAGACATCATCTCTATGGTGTAAGAGTTGAGATATTCACCGATCACAAGATCCTGAAGTACTTTTTCGAGCAAAAAGAACTGAACATGAGACAAAGACGATGGCTCGAATTAGTCAAAGATTATGACTGTGGAATTAACTACCATCCAGGAAAGGCTAATGTGGTAGCAGACGCATTGAGTCGCAAGGCTCCAACGAAGTTAGGATGTCTTTTCATAGAAGAAGAAACCTTAGTACAAGAATTTGAGAAGATGGATATCAGAGTACTTGACACGCCAGCAACGATAACAAGTCAAATAGCAGCATTAGAAGCTACACCAGATTTGAGAGAAAGGATCATTAGTGCTCAGAGAAAAGACGAGTCAATGGAAAAGTTACGAGTAAGGATAAGGAAAGATAAGCCACAAGGATATTTTGAGGCTCCAGACAATGCAATATTGTATGAAGGCAGGATTTGTATTCCCGACAACGACAGCGAATTGAAGAACGAAATCTTGAGTGAGGCTCATGATACGCCTTACACAGGATTTGCGACAACGACAGCACATCTAGGAAGTATGAAAATGTACCAGGATTTGCGAAGAAACTTTTGGTGGAATAGAATGAAACGAGACGTTGCCTCGTTTATAGAAAGATGCCTAGCATGTCAACAAGTTAAGGCTTTACACCGACGACCGTATGGATTGCTACAACCGTTGGATGTCCCAGATTGGAAATGGGAAGGCATAGCTATGGACTTTGTCACAGGCTTGCCTAAATCAAGAAGAGAAAACACAGCAATTTGGGTGATAATTGATAGACTCACGAAGTCAGCTCACTTCTTACCGATTAAGACTACATATGGATCAGAGAGACTAGCTCAGTTGTATGTCAAAGAGATTGTACGTCTGCATGGAATACCGAAGGTCATAATATCAGACAGAGATGCTAAGTTTACCTCGAGATTTTGGATTACGATGCAGAAAGAGTTGGGAACAGAGCTAAATTTCAGTACAGTTTTTCACCCACAAACAGATGGACAGTCAGAGAGAACGATTCAGATTTTGGTCGATATGTTAAGAACAATGGTTTTGGATCGAGGCACGAATTGGGAAGAAATTCTACACTTAGTCGAATTCGCCTACAACAACAGCTATCAGGCCACGATAGGAATGGCGCCGTTTGAGGTTTTGTATGGGAGAAAATGTAGATCACCGCTTTATTGGGACGAAGTAGGTGAGAGAAAGAACCTAGGCCCAGATGCGATCAATGAGATGATCGAGATAGTTCGACAGATTCGAGATAGAATGAAGGAGGCCCAGAGCCGACAGAAATCGTATGCCGACGATCGTCGAACCAACCTTGAGTTTGAAATAGGAGACAAAGTTTTTCTTAAGATATCCCCGACCAAAGGAATCCTTAGGTTCGGAGTTAAGGGTAAGTTAAGACCCAGGTTTATAAGACCTTATGAAATCCTCGAGAGAATAGGATCAGTCGCATATAGATTGGCCTTACCGCCAAGTCTAGGAAGCGTTCATAACGTTTTTCACGTTTCTCAGTTGAGAAAATATGTTTGTGATCCTAAGCACGTTATTAGTCAGCAAGACGTAGTTCTTGAATCTGACCTAAGCTATGAAGAAAAGCCGATATCGATCTTGGATAGAAAAGTTCGAGAATTAAGAACCAAATCGATACCAATAGTTAAAGTGCTATGAAACCATCACGGGCAAGAAGAAGCCACGTGGGAACTCGAGGAGAAGATGAAAGAGCAGTATCCTCATCTTTTCACAGAAGGTAAGCAAATTTCGGGACGAAATTTTTCGTAAGGGGGGTAGGATGTAATGCCCCGTAAATTCCTTACGTTCTAAAAATTTTAAAGTTAATTAAATAAATGGCTTTGCACGCCTAAGTTTATAATTTTTGAATTCTAAGGCTAACGGTCGAATCCGTTATTAAAAATAAATTACAGAAGTCAGCTAGACGACTACTGCATTTAAGGTTAGCGCGTACGAAAAGTTTTTAGTTCGTAAACAAGGAACGGAAAACCGTCTAATTTTTACGTTTACAAAATTGCGATACGAACACCCCGAGAAAGCTCGTTTTTATGTTTTTCCGGACGAAACTCGGACTATGTCCTCCCGAGTTTTTGTCAAAATTGTAATGCCCCGTAAAATCCTTACGTTCTAACATTTAAAGTTAATTAAATAAATGGCTTTGCACGCCTAAATTTATAATTTTTGAATTCTAAGGCTAACGGTCGAATCCGTTATTAAAAATAAATTACAGAAGTCTGCTAGACGGCTACTGTATTTAGGGTTAGAGCGTACGAAAAATTCTTAGTTTGTAAACTAAGAACGGAAAAACCGTTTAATTTTATGTTTACAAAATCGCAATACGAACACGCCGAGAAAGTTTGTTTTTACGTTTTTCCGGACGAAACTCGGACTTGTCGTCCCGAGTTTTTGTCAAAATAAATTTTATAAATTTATTTTCTAATTAAGTTCATACGTTAGAATTTTTAAGTCAAATCGAATCGCGACGATTTTTGTATCGAACGACGTTTTTCGTCGTTCGTTTTCCCGTAACGTCGGATCGCGCCGGAAAAACCCGTAAAACCTCTAAAAATTCTGCATGGCAGCCGCCACCTCACCATGTTTAGTGGGGAACATGCATGTTATTACTTCCTAAGTACATGACACCTAAGTCTACACTTTACACACAAATTCAACCTTTCATCATAACAATACACTTGATCAAGCCATTTCTCTCTCTCTCCCTATCTCTCTCTCGGCAGCTCTCTCTCTCCCATCCCTTAAACTTCATCTTCTCCATCATCCATACTCCATTGAAGACCCTTCAAAGCTTGAAGAAAGAACACAAGTCCTCAATCATCCATTCAAACACCATACTTCTTTCCTTATTTCTCAAGGTGTGATGATCCTCTTTAATCCTATCCAATCCTTTTTCTTTTTCCTTCTTTTCTTCTTGATCGAATTTTGGGAAGTTTGGAATAGATAGTTTGATCTTAGAATGATGAAATTAGATATGTTAGATATGATAATTATGGATTAAAAATGATCAAAACCAAGAAAACCTAACATCTTTGTTAATGCAGAATTTTTTTGGGAAAATGGTAGAATTTCTAATTTTCTTCTTTTGATCATGAATTCATGCTTAATAAGTGATTAATTAGTGTATGGAATGAAAAGGGATTGAAATCCCTATGTTGTTATGAAATTCAATTAGGGTTTGAATTATAAATTAGGGATTTTTGCATGTTAGTTGTTTTTGGAATTGCAAGTGATTAATAGTTGTTATAATAGTTTGATTAGTGAATAAATGATGCTAATTGGAGAAGAAAATCAACCCCTTAACATCTATATAAAACCAGAAATTTATAGAATAAATAAGAGTTTATACATGTTTGATATTAAGTGATGATTTGTCAGTTGATTATGTTACAAATCATATTAGTTGATAATAGAAATTAAATGAGAATTTTCTAAAAATGTTTAATGAAACATAAGAGGCAAAGATCACTTTATAAACTGAGTTATAATGATGTTAAGATATGTTTGCATGCATGAAAATGATTCAAGTTAGATATAGTTTAACGTCGTAAAGTTTGAACAAAAAAACCGACAACGTTGAAAAATCGCGTAAGAGACGAATATCTAGTTGTAACTGAAAATCAAGAAGTCGGATGAGAATTCTAAGTTGATATTACTGTTTATAATGAAATTTGGAATATTTTTCTAGTTGACATCATAAGCATCCGAGTTAATATAATATGGATTATAGTTGTAATCGAGAACTAGAACGCGTTTGGATTTTCTTTGTTGGTATAGTACTTGTTAGTTGAAATCCGACATTAGAACGTCGTGCTTTTGACCGAGTTGAGAAGGAGTTTGTCACGTACGGAGATACGTGATGACTGCCTTGAGAGTCCAGTTTCTAAAAAAGTTGAACACGAGAATTTAAAACGAACCTAAAACATTATACGTCGAACTTAGCAATCAATTAGGGTTTCCACGGCAGTTTTGCGACCCTCGCCGGAAACTGTAATAACTTCCAGCTCGTTTATCGGATTTGTGATCCGTAAATTGGAGCGCGAACTAGACTTCCTAAGCTTTCTAAAGGTACAGGGCTCACTCCCTGTTTCCAAATCTTCTGTTTTGGACAGCCTCCAGAGTTACTGGACTGTGCAGTAAATTTTCAGTCTCTTGTTTTCTAAGTTGTTTAGTTCACAACTTAGTTTCCTTCAATCGTTTAAGCCGTTTTATCTATCGAATATCTACCTACTGACCCTAGAGTCAAGTACAAGACCTTTAATGATGAAAACCAGTCGAGATCGTATCTTTGATCCTTTTATTAAAGAAGTAATAAACAGGAACTTTCATAAGTCGCGAAATGAGCTAAAACGTAAATCGCCTAAGTTGATTCTTTCCAACTTAGTTTCTTTTAATCTTTAAAGTCGTATTAAGACATCGACTACCTTCTCTACTGAACCGAGAGTCGAGTATAAGATCTTCCGAATTCTAAACGAGTTTAGTACGAGTCTCGTTTCCCGTTTAAGTAAAACGAATCTAGTAAGCGTGCAAATGCCCAAAAGAATAAAAATAACTAAATCTTTCTTCGATTCTCTTTAAACGATTACTCTCTACAACCCGTTTTTAAGTATATTTTATTTTACGATGAAGGAGGAAGCCAGCTGTAAAGAAAGGACGAAAGATCCAAAGTTGGAAGCTTTTGCTTTTAAGTTCTGTATTTACAAGGTGGGCTTTTATCTATATCAAATAAAATGTGGGTTTTTCCACAACTCGAAAGTATTATTTATCGCTTTGATAATTGTGTTTTCAAAGTGATAATCTTGGCATAAACTGTTTCAACTTTTTATGTGAGTTCTCTTGTACCTATCTGAGTTAACATTCATGTTTTCCATATTTCTGAGTTAACCTTCGAGTTTTCCAGACTTTTAGAGTTAATCTAACTCGGTTAACTAACAATCGGCTCTGAGTTAGCTGCTAAGTGCTTTCCAGAGTTAGTGCACTTTGTAACCTGTGGTGTATGTGATATCCTGTTGAGGGGTACCAGCCACGGTGAATTAGTTTGGGTGAAGATTGAACATAACATACTCTAAAATGCTTGCGCAAGCTGCTTTATACAAATCAGTCAGAAAATGTTTAGTAGGCACGGGCCTTTTCAACAAAACCCCGATGCGCTACGGTTATAAAATGCCAGATTATTTATACATATGACTATGATTTCGGCATCGTGCCCACTAAGTACGTTTGTACTTAGCCCTGCATTGTTTTCTAAATGTGCAGGTTGAAGCGACGGTGAGCGGCGACGGTTGATGTTGAGTTGAAAGATAGGTTGCTTTAGTTAGAACTCTTCCGCTGCAGAACTCTGAATTCTTTTGAGATGTACCTTTTGAACAATTCTCAGTAGTCTAAGTCTGTAAATATGAACCTAACTTCTTTTGCACTTTTGTCGAGTAATCCTTAGGGATTAACTCTTCCTTATCTATATTAAAGTCTTGTTCATGGTTTATCAATGTTTTTTTTTATGAATGTTTAGTCAGTTAGCCCCCTTCTTCCCCACTTCTTTAATCCAACCCCAGTCAAACCCCGGCTTCTGCCGTCCCTCGGGATTTGGGGTTGTGACAAAAATAGTTTTTGTAAATTTATTTTCTAATTAAGTTCATTCGTTAGAATTTTTAAGTCAAATCAAATCGCGACGATTTTTGTACCGAGCAACGTTTTTCGTCGTTCGTTTTTCCGTAACGTCGGATCGCGCCGAAAAAACCCATAACCCTCTAAAACTTTCTCCATGCAGCCGACACCTCATTATTTTAGTGGAAAACATGCATGTTGACTTGCTTAATTGTATGACACCTTGTCTACACTTTATACATCTTTCAACATTAACATCATAACAAAAACTTGAACAAACCAATTTTTCCATCTCTCTCTCACAACTCTCGGCTGCACCATCTCCATCTCCATTATTTTTTTCATCTTCTTCACTTCCATTCTCCATTGAAGCCTTCTCCAAGAACAAGAAGAACTCACACAAGTCATCAATCCATCCATTCAACCTCTTAAGTTCTTCATTAAATCTTAAGGTATTTCCATCCTCCACAATCCTATCCAATTAGTTTTCTTTTCTTTTCTTTTCTTCTTGATCGAAAATTTGAGCTAGGATTTAGATATTATGATCTTGGAATAATGAAATTAGAAGTATTATATAGGATAATTGGAGTTTAAAATTGATCAAAACCAAGAATCCTAAAACCTATGTAAATGCAGAATTTTTTGGGAAATTTGTAGGATTTTTGTTCTTCTTCTTTTGATGGTTGATTCTTGCTTAATAGAGGTTTAATTAGTGTTTGAAATGAAAAGGAAACAAAAGCCCTATGTGTGTTGGTGAAATTACAATTAAAATTGAGTTGAATTTAGGGTTTTTATGCATGTTAGTTGATAATTGTTTTGCAAGTGATTAATAGTTGTTATAATAGGTTGATTAGTTAATATATGTTGTTAATTGGAGAAGAAAATCATCCCCTTAACATCTATATAAAACCAGAAATTTATAGAATAATTAGGAGTTTTCACATGTTAGACATAAGTGATGATTTGTTAGTTGATTTATGTTGCAAATCATGTTAGTTGGTTATAGAATTTAAATGAAAATTTTCTAAAAATGTTTAATGAAACATAAGAGATAAAGATCACTTTATAAACTGAGTTATAATGATGTTATGATATATTTGCATGCATGAAAATGTTTCACGTTAGACGTAGTTTAACGTCGTAAAATTTGAATGAAATCCGACGACGTTAAAAAATTCGCGTAAGAGACAAACATGTAGTTGTAACTAATAATCGAGAAGTCGGATGGGTTTTCTAATTTGATATTATTGTTTATGATGAAATTTAGAACATCTTTCTAGTTGACGTCATAATTTTTCGAGTTGATATAATATGAGCTATAGTTATAATCGAGAACTAGAACGCGTTTCGAAGTTTTTGGTTGGTTTAGTACTTGTTAGTTGAAACCCGACGTTTAGAACGTCGTGCTTTTGAGCGAGTTTTGAGAAGGAGTTTGTCACGTACGGAGGTACGTGATGACTGCCTTGGGAGTCCAGTTTCTAAAAAAAATGAATACGAGAGCTTAGAACGAACCTAAGACGTTATACGTTGAACCTACCAAACAATTAGGGTTTTCACGGCAGTTTTGCGACCCTTGCCGGAAACTGTAATAACTTCCAGCTCGTTTATCAGATTTGTGATCCGTAAATTGGAGCGCGAACTATACTTCCTAAGCTTTCTAATAGTACAGGGCTCATCCCCTGTTTCCAAATCCTCTGTTCTGGACAGCCTCCAGAGTTACTGGACTGCGCAGTGAAAATTTCAGTTTCTTGTTTTCTAAGTTGTTTAGTTCACAACTTAGTTTCTTTCAATCGTTTAAGCCGTTTTATCTAACGAACATCTCTCGTCTGACCCTAGAGTCAAATACATGACCTTGAGTGATGAAAACCAGTCGAGATCTTATATCTTATCCTTTCATTAAAGAAGTAATAGACGAGAAATTTCATAAATCGTTTAATGAACTAAAATGTAAATCGCCTAAGTTGACTCTTTCCAACTTAGTTTCTTTTAATCTTTAAAGTCGTATTAAGACATCGAATACCTTCTTTCTGACCCAAGAGTCGAGTATGAGATCTTCCAAGTTCAAAACGAAATTGGTACGAGTCTCGTTTCCCGTTTAAGTAAAACGAATCTAATAAGCGTGCAAATGCCTAAAGAATGAAACAACTAAAACCTTTCTTCGATTCTCTTTAATCGATTATCTTTACGACCCGTTTTTAAGTATGTTTATTTTACGATGAAGGAGGAAGCCAACTGTAAAGAAAGGACGAAAGATCCAAAGTTGGAAGCTTTTGCTTATAAGTTCTGTATTTACAAGGTGGGCTTTTATATACAAATAAAACGAGCAATGCTCGGAAAATCTTTCTTTATCGCTTTGATATCTGTGTTTTCAAAGTGATATTATGGCATGAACTGTTTTATGTTTTATGTGAGTTCTCTTGTACCTATCTGAGTCAACATTCGTGTTTTTCAGATTTAGAGTTAATCTATTTTAGACTAACTAACGATCGGCTCTTAGTTAGCTGCTAAGGTTTTTCCAGAGTTAGTGCACTTTGTAACCTGTGGTGTATGTGATATCCTGTTGAGGGGTACCAGCCACGGTGAATTAGAATTGGTCAAGATTGAACGTAACATTAGTCAGAAAATGCTCGCGCGAGTGATTTATGAGAAAAAGTCAGAAAATGTTTAGTAGACACGGATTCATTCAATAAAACTCCGTTGTGCTACGTTTATAAAATCCCATATTTATCTATATTATAATTATGTTTTCGGCATCGTGCCCACTAAGTACGTTTGTACTTAGCCCTGCATTGTTTTCTAAATGTGCAGGTTGAAGCGACGGTGAGCGGCGACGGTTGATGTTGAGTTAAAGGATAGGATGCTTAGTTAGAACCCTTCTGCTGCCAAGCTCTGTATTTCTTTTTGAGTTGTACCTTTGAACAATACTTTGTTGGCTAAGTCTGTAATATGAACTTAGCTTCTTTTGTACTTTTGTCGAGTAATCCTTAGGGATTAACTCATTCTTATTTATATTTAAGTCTTGTTTATGTTTTGTCGATGCCTTTTTATGTATGTTTAGTCAGTTAGCCCCCTTCTTCCCCGCTTCTTTAATCCAACCCCAGTCGCACCCCGGCTTCTGCCGTCCCTCGGGATTTGGGGTTGTGACAGATAATATATGTTCTTCTTAATGTTGATTGATTGTTTTGAGTTGAGAATTGCACTGTTTAAAATATATGAGTAATTGAGATGATTGTTATATTTGCAATGATCATGAAATTAATTTCCTTCGATGCGTTTGATAAGTACCGATCGAGAATCATATTTTCCTTGAAAAGGAAATATTTTCAAAATTGAGAAAGGCTCCGAGCGAGATAATTCGTTCTTCTAAGATGATTAAAAATTTTCTGTTGCATTGCTTTAGAATGTCGCCAAGACGAAGAAACGTAAGAAACCCTAGAGATGAGCAAGAAGGTCAGTGTGATCCTACCCCGCCCCTTCAAAATGAATGTCGTATCGAAGAACTTTTTCTTCGCCAAAATCCCCAACTTTCAATGGTAAAGGCAGTCCAGCAGAAGCCGAAGACTTGATTCGTTCTCTTGAGCAAATTTTTTGATTCCTTCGTTGCACCGATCGCGAATGTCTCGAGTGTATGACGTACCAACTGAAAGGAACAATCGACTATTGGTGAGAAGCATGACAAAGGACGTATACACCCGAAGAACGTGAGATTTTGACTTAGGATCAATTCAAGGAAGCCTTGTATGAGAAGTACGTGCCTAGGAGTTATTGAAAGCTGAAGGCGAACGAATTTGCCAATCTTAGGCAAGGAAAGAAGTCTGTAGCCGAGTATGATCGAGAGTTTTGTGAGTTAGCCCGTTTTGCGCCAGATAAGGTAGATAGCGACGAAAAAATGTGCGAATTGTTCCGAGCAGGATTGAGACAAGATATTCGAGTAGTTCTTGCCAGTCAGAGTGGTCTGACTTATGCCGAAGCCCTGAACAGAGCCCTAGATATGGAGTTGGCTATGCATCCAGAGAAAAGATCGCATTCTTCAGCGAATCCTCAATTCCAAAGCCAGACGACGACGACCGTAACTACCCATCAGTCTCAGTTCGGTCAGCATGGAAAGAGAAAAGGAAAATGGAGTGGTGGAGGCCACCCAAGCAAGAAATCGTAGCAAGGGAAAAGCCAGCAGCAATCTCAACAATCCCAGAAAGCGAGAGCTCCGCAGGTTAATCGAAGTAATGTACCTGTAGGACCTCAAGGACTCCCTGCTTGTTCGAAATGTGGCAGAATGCATCAAGGCATTTGTAAGATTGGAAGTAACGTCTGTTATACTTGTGGTCAGCCTGGTCATTTCTCGAACAAGGAATGAGTGTCGGAAGGCCAAATCAATTTCAGCCTTCGCAGATGAAAGCCGTTGAGGCAACTCGACCGCACAAGTTTATTCAGCATCAGCGTAAACCGCAGCAGCCAAAGCAGCAACCTCCTCAGCAAGATTCCCCGCATTTTCAAAGAGCTTTTGCAATTGAGCAGAAACCGTCAGTGAAAGATCAAGGAAATTTAGCAGGTATGGGAAAGCTTAATGGCATACCTATTATCGTTTTATTCGATACCGGTGCTTCGCATTCGTTTATTTCTAGCGCTTGCGTAGAGAACCTAGGTTTGAAAGTAGAAGAATCGAACCAGGTGCTTAGTGTCGCAACCCCTTTAGGTAAATCTGCGTTAGTTTCGCGTGTTTGTTCGAACCTAGAATTTGAATTCGGAAGCCGAAAGTTGTTAGCGAAATCCCTAAATTTGATTCAGATGTGGGACGTAGATATAATCCTAGGAATGGATTGGTTAACCGAGAATTTTGCAACGATCCGATACGACCTGAGACAAATTTCATTTCAACCTCCGGGAGAAGAGCCGACCGTAGTTTTTGGAGTTGAGAAGAGAGTAAGAAAGAGCATACCGATAATTTCAGCTATGAAGGCTCAGAGGTTGATGAGAAAGAAAGATACAAAGGTGTATCTAATCTACTTATCGAAGTAATAGTACCTCCCGCAACAGTAGAGAAAGTGATTGCTACTTTAGTAGTATTGCCAGATTTGAGGACTTGTATCATAGAAGGTCAAAGAAGAGACGAAGAATTGGAAAAGTTGAGGATGAAGATTAGGAGTGAAGGAGTTAAGGATTTTTCTGAGTCAAGAGATAATGCCTTAGTGTATCAAGGAAGGATTTGTGTGCCCAATGACAAGACTTTGAGGAACGAGATAATGAGTGAAGCTCATGAGACTCCGTACACAACCCATCCCGGCAGTACTAAGATGTACCAAGACTTGAAGCAACAGTTTTGGTGGGAAGGATTGAAGAAGGATGTGGCAATGTTTGTTGAAAGATGTCTAGTCTGCCAACAAGTGAAATCTCTACACCAAAGACCGTATGGACCCCTACAGCCGTTACCAGTTCCAGAGTGGAAGTGGGATGGAATCACGATGGATTTCGTGACAGGTCTGCCGAGATCAAGAAAAGGAAACACAGTTGTGTGGGTAATAGTGGATAGGTTGACGAAGTCCGCTCATTTCATACCTATTCCACATACCTATGGATCGGATAAGTTGGCTCAGTTATATGTTAAGGAAATCGTAAGATTGCACGGAGTGCCGAGTATGATCACTTCGGATCGAGATTCGTAATTCACAGCCTGTTTTTGGGAAAGTTTCCAGAAAGAATTGGGAACACAGTTGCAGTTCAGCACTGCCTATCATCCATAGACGGATGGACAATCCGAGTGAACGATTCAAATCCTCGAGGACATGTTGAGAGCTGTTTTATTAGACAAAGGAGATGAGTGGGAGAAAATTTTACCTCTTATCGAGTTTGCGTATAATAATAGCTACCAGAATACGATTGGAATGGCCCCTTACGAAGCCCTTTACGTAAAAAAGTGTAGATCGCCGCTCTATTGGGACGAAGTAGGCGAGAGAAAAGTGATAGGGCCGGAAGCGATCGAAGAAATGATAGAATCTGTGCATCAAATTCGCGTGAGGATTAAAGAAGCTCTGAGTCGATAGAAGTCGTACACCGACAACCGAAGGTCCAAATTAGAATTCAAAATAGGGAATAAAGTCTTTTTGAAAGTATCCCCTTCGAGAGGAATACACTGTTTCGGTGTTAAAGGAAAGCTAAAGCCTCGTTTTATAGGACCGTTTGAAATCTTTGAGAGGATAGGAGCCGTATCAGATAGATTAGCGTTACCGCCCAGTTTTGGGAATTCGCATAACGTGTTTCACGTGTCGCAATTGAGGAAGTACGTTTTTGATCCAAAGCACGTGGTTCGTCAAGAGGATGTAACTTTGAAGCCAGACTTAAGCTACGAAGAGAAACCCGAGAAAATTCTAGACCGTAAGGTCCAACAGCTTAGAACGAAGTCGATTCCCTTAGTCAAGATTAAGTGGTGTCATCACGACCTTGAATAAGCCACATGGGAACTTGAAGAAAAGATGAGAGTAAAATATCCCGAGCTGTTTTCTTGAGGTTAGTAAATTTCGGGATGAAATTTTTTTTAAGGAGGTGAGGATGTAATACCCCGAGTATTCATAAGTCCTTAAGTGCGTTCTAAATGAGTTAATATGCTTAATTATCAAGTTTTGAGTGATAAAATTTTTCTAAGGAAAAAGAAAATTTTTTGAAAAGACTAAAATGCCCCTATGTGCTTCAACGTAAACTTATGTGTTTAAATTACTCGAGTTAACGATGTGATGCATTGATTGAGTTTATTTATATGAGTTTGAGCATGAGTATGACTTTTGGAGAATTTTGAGAATTTTACTTTTCAGTGAATAGTAACGAGAACCAAGAAAATACTATTCACCGACGAACTTAGAATTTGATCTAATTAGTGTCTTTTGAATCTAGAATTAATTCTAAGACCCCTGAGATATGTTAGAAGCTCATCCAAAATCACAAGAGAGAGTTATAAGAATTTAGTCCTTAACGGATTAATTAGCTGATTAATTTTTAGGTGTTCTTCGTTACTTGGAATTTTGACCTAAAAATTAGATTATCGGGATCCTTGATTTATTTAATGGGACATGAGATAGGTTCGAGATGTTTTTAGTGTCGGAAACGAGACGAGAAGAGATTAGAGCCGTTTTCAGTATAAATGAAATAATACGGACTTTTTATTTGGAAAACTTTTTCAACCGGGTAAAATTTTATCTGTCAAAAGAATCTCTCTCCCTCTCTCTCTACCGACCTCTCCCTCATCTCTCTCCCTAATAGCTCTCTAGCTACCCTAAATTCAACACCTATATGGAATCCTAATGATGATATTCTTTTCTTACTAACCTAAATTCATCATTTTATCATTCATCATCTATCATTCACTCCATCTCTCTCTCAAACTCTCTCTCTCTCTCGAGACTTCACCAAAAAGGAAGAAAGAAGAAAAATTCCTCTCCCTCTTCCCCTCAATACCATGACACACACACACAACACATAGTGAGAAATTTCTCCATTGAAGCCTCCAAGATCCAAGCTCCAAGCTTCCAAGAAAAATCAAGAGATCTTCAACCTTTTCAATCTCCTATATCCAAGTTGAAGAGGTAATTATTCCATAAGTCCTTGAGTTCAATATTCAATAAAAAATCATCTCCAATTTCTTCATAAATTTCGGCACATAGGCCTTTGAAAAGATGATTAATTTTTGTTTCATTTTTCTTGAGGATTCAAGATGGAATCCACCATGGAAATCGAAGCTAGGATTTGAGCCCTTCAAGCCCTCAATTTCGGCCAAGAGAAATCAAGAGAGGAGCATCGATTTAATTTTCTAAAGTAGGTTTATTTATTTGATTACTTGTATATATATAATCTCCCTAATCTCTAAAGAAAAACATACATTCATGATTTAATTTATACTTAGGCAAAAACTAGGGTTTTTGATTTGAGAATCGAGTGAGGAATCGATAGAAGAATTAAACCCTAGGAATTAATCTATGGTTAAAAGAGAAAAGAAATTAAATTCCCTAAAATCTTGTTAAAACTGAAAATTTAGGCAAAAATAGGAAAATTGGATTTTCTTGAGTATTTGATAATTTGATGTTTGATATGTGTTTATGAGTATATTTTGAATGAGTATATATGCATGAAAAATTGAGAAAATGCATGCCTAAATTTATATATGTGTGCCGTGTATTTTGAGGTGTGGAGTAGTATTTTTATTTGATTATTTTGTTGATGATTTGATGATATAATGAGCATGAGATGATTATGAGCATATGATGATTCAAATCCCCTATGATGTTCTTTGAGAAAAAAATTAAGTTTATGCATAATTTTAGAGAAAATGATGTTTATGATGATTTAATGATTTGGATGATTTTGATAGTATGATGTTTAAGAAGCATGTTGTGTGAAAATTGTGAATAATAGATGTTAGTAGAATTAAATGAGATGAAAAGAATGAATTTTAAGCATGAAAAGAGGAGAAAAATCGAAAAAGATAAGAAATAATACCTAGTGTGTGTTCTAGGTGTTCTTGGTGAAAAATATGAGTTTTTGAATATGTGTTCTTGGTGTTCTAGGTGTTCTTGGTGTTTATTTGAAGATTTGGATATCATTAAAATTAATTCTAAAAGAAATTAATTATTAAAATAATAAAATATTCAAGATATTTGTTAGAATAAAATTAAAGAGAAAATAAAAAGAAAAATCATTAATTTGAGTAATGAGTCATAAATTGAGAAAGATAAAGAAAAATAATTTCTTTATTAAATAATTAAAGATTAAAAGAAAAAGTTAATCGAGCTAAATAAATCGAGATTAGAGAAATTAATAATCGAGAATTAAATAATGATGAATTAGAAGTCGTAATAAATAAGAAATAGAAGATGAGATAGAATTAAAGAAATAGAGTTATAAAACGAGTATGAAATTTGAGTCGAGTAATTGAGAATTAAGTCGTTTAAATAAACAAGAAATAACGAAAATAATCAATAATAATTAAAGAGTTGAGAATAAGAAGTTTCAACCGAGTATGAGTTTGATAATCCAATGATATCGAATTAATCGAGAAGTTATAAAATAAAATTGAGTTAGTTAATTAAAATAAGAATTTCTTAATAAATAATAGAATATGAGAATAATAAGTTGAGCCGAGCTTAGAAAATAAATAAAGAGATAAGTCAAGCCAGAGGAACTATGAGATTAGAGTCGAGTAAGAATTATTTGAGCGAATTAAAGTAATTAATTGAGAAATGTTATAAAAAGAGAATAAGATTTAATAAGAGTTATTTTGAGAATCGAATTTATAAATAATAAGTGTTTGAGTATTTATTTATAAATATTATGCCGAGAAATGATTATTAGTGATGTTCGAACAAGCCAATCAACTTTGATTTTCAAATCGTTTTAAATTGAAAGAGTCGAGGAAATAATAGAGATAATAATTTAAGAATCGAGTTTTAAGACGAAGTTAAGAGACGAGTTATAAATAGAAAATGAATTTTTATTTCAATAAGAGTTTAATTAAAAGAAAAAGAGAAATAATAGTACAAGCGTAAGTAATAGTACGTATGCGAATACGTATAAGTAGTTGAGAAAAGACGACGTCTTTGGAAATAACGTCGTATATTGAGTTAAGAAATATTAAATGATTATTTGAGCTTTAATCCAAGAAAATTTTTATTAATGTCTTTTTCAAAACTAGAATCGAGTAATGACGAGTAATTGTTAATGTGACTTGAAGTGTGAATCGAGTTTGAGATAATACGTTTGTTTAAATTCCAATTTAGAATTTTGATGATTGATTGAAATTCTATGTTGAATTAAATTCGTTTGAGTAGACTTATGTGATTAAACATAATTGAATATGCTTAATTGAATCTATATGCTTGAGTAAAATATTATGCTTTGATTATAATGAAATGATTGTTCAAATTGTTGAGAATGCGTGCTCATGACGTGAATGATGTTCGTATAATTGAGTATTTAATTGAGAATGTGAGTAAGGATTCGAATATTGAAGTTTAGACAATTGACGTTCCTTTAATTAAACAAGAAATGCTAAGACATTAGCAAATATCATTAACCGATTAACGAGTAGCATTAATGACTTAGAAATAAGAGTACGAGATGCAGTAATTAGTAACCGAGTAGAGTGAGAACCAAGAACGAGAAAGTCGAGAATCGAGATTGTCTTAGAAAAGATAAAAATAGAGAGAGACGAGTCAAGTAGAATGTAATACCCCGGATTTCTCTTCCATCATAAAATAAAATTTAATAATTAAATATGGCTTTGCACACCTAAAATAGTGAATTTCAATTCTAAGTTTAACGGTGAAATCCGTTTCTGAAAATAATTTCCAGAAGTCGGTTAAACGACTACTATATTAGGGTTTTCGTGTACGAAAACTTTTTCGTTAGAAAACTCAGATCGAAAAAGCGTCGATCTTTACATTCACTTATTTCGCGATGCGAGTAAGTTAGGAAAAGTCAGCTTTATTATTTTTCCGGGCGAATATTTGGACTGTCATGTCCAAAACTTTTTAAAGTTTTTAGAAATCGAATCGTACTTTCCAAATAAGAAAAACATTCCGGAACTAGTGGTCGAATTAGTTTCCGACGGAAATGTACCCGTCTAGGAATTAAAAATACTCCCTCCAACTGCCCCCCCCTCCCCCTCCTGTCACAGCCCCAAATTCCGAGGGACGGCAAAAGCCGGGGTGCGACTAAACATACATAAAAGACATCAAACATTCAATGAACAAGACTTGATTATTATAAAGAAAGAGTTAATCACGAGTGATTACTCGACAAAAGTACACAAAGGTATCTAAGTTCACGATTACAGACTTATACTACAGTGTTTTGTTCAATATACATATCCTCAAAAGACTTAGAGTTTTGCAGCGGAAGAGTCATAACTAAAGCATCCTAACTTCTCAACTCAACTTCAACCACCGCCGCTATCGTCGCTTCAACCTGCACATTTAGAAAACAATGCAGGGCTAAGTACAAAAGTACTTAGTGGGCACGATGCCGAAAACATAATCATAAGTATAGATAAATATGGCATTTCATAATTTGTAGCACATCAGGGGTTTTATTAAAAAGGGCCCGTGTCTACTAAACATTTTCTGACTCTTTTTCTCAATTTAGCTTGCAAGCATTTTTCGGGTATGTTACGTTCAAATCTTGACCAATTCTCATTCACCGTGGCTGGTACCCCTCAACAGGATATCAAATACACCACAGGTTACAAAGTGCACTAACTCTGGAAAGCACTTAGCAGCTAACTCAGAGCCGATCGTTAGTTAACCTAGTTAGATTAACTCTAAATCTGGAAAACACGAATGTTAACTCAGATAGGTACAAGAGAACTCACATAAAACATAAAACAGTTCATGCCATAATTATCACTTTGAAAACACAGATATCAAAGCGATAAAGAAAGGTTTTCCGAGCATTTGCTCGTTTTATTTTATATATAAAAGCCCACCTTGTGATACAGAACTAATAAGTACTAGCTTCCGATCTTCTGATCTTCCGTCCTTTCCTTACTGCTGGCTTCCTCCTTCATCGTAAAATAATAACATTTAAAATCGGGTCGTAAAAGATAATCGATCATTGAAAATCGAAATAGGTTTTAGTCGTCAAACAACATCTAACGAGATTCATTTTCATGCATATCATTACTTCATATCATTACTACATCTCAACTTAAAACGAGTTCTTCGTCTCTTACATTCCACAAAATATTTTTAGAAAAATCTAATTAAATTCATAACATCAATTAATATCAATTAAAACATTATTTCATCAATAAATCCTCAAACAATTCAACTATAAGAAAACCCCTTAATTTTCTAATAATTTTCGGTATTAACACTTAATTAAAGAGGGTGTTTTTCTTCATCAATTAACACCATTTATCTCTTAATCATACTATTATAACATCAATTGATCAAATGAAGTCCAATTACACATTAAAATGCAAAACCCCCAATTCCAAACCCTAAACCCTAGATCGGTTTTCATCAATCAAAGGGCTTTCGATTTCTTCTTGTTTCAATCCCTAATCGATCACTTCCTAAGCATGATTATAACATCAATTGAAAGATTCAAAAATCCTACCAAAAAGCCCTAAAATTTCGGAATTCATCTAGAAGTTAGGGTTCTTGATTTCAATCAATTTTAATCCTAATTAACACATCTAACACATCTAATTTTACTAATCCAAGATCAAACATCTAGTTCCATCATCCTCAAATTTCGATCCAAAGAAAAATAAAAAGAAAAGGATTTTGGATGGATAGAAACATAGAGGAGAGGATTACCTTGACAATTAACAAAGGAAGAAATGAAGTTCGATGGTTGGATGAAGACTTGTGAGGAAACTCTTGCTCAAGAACTTGATCTTCAATGGAGAAATGAAAATGGGAGAGAGGGAGAGAAGCTGCCGAAAATGATGAGGGAGGGAGGAGATGAGTGATTTAAAAATCAAATATCTAGCTAATGTGAGAGAGGTGAGGTCGGTCATGAGGGAGAGAAAGAGAGGAATTACGCGCTTTTCCGGCGCGATACGACGTTATGGAAATCAAACGACGAAAAACGTAGCTCGGCACAAAATCATCACAATCCGATTCGACCAAAAATTCTAACGTATTAAACTTACTCGGAAAATGATATTTATAAAATTTACTCCGACAAAAACTCGGGACGACACAGTCCGAGTTTCGTCCGGAAAATCATAAAAACGAACTTTCTCGGGCGAGTTCGTATCACGATTTCGTGAATGTAAAAATCAGACGGTTTTCCGTTCTGAGTTCACGAACTAAAAATTTTTCGTACGCGCTAACCCTAAATACAGTAGTCGTCTAGCTGACTTCAGTAATTTATTTTCGGAAATGGATTTGACCGTTAGTCTTAGAATTCAAAATCGTAAACTTAGGCGTGCAAAGCCATTTTTATTATTAACTTTAAAATTTTGAGATCGTAAGGAATTTCCGAGGTATTACATCCTACCCCCCTTACGAAAAATTTCGTCCCGTAATTTGCATACCTTCTGCAAAAGGATGAGGATTTCTCTCCTTCATCTTCTCCTCGAGTTCCCACGTGGCTTCTTCTTGCCCGTGGTGGTTCCATAGCACTTTAACGATTGGTATCGATTTGGTTCTTAATTCTTAAACTTTTCTATCTAAAATCGATGTCGGCTTCTCTTCATAGCTTAGGTCCGATTCAAGAACTACGTCTTGCTGACTAATGACGTGCTTATGATCATAGACATATTTTCTCAACTGAGAAACGTGAAAAACGTTGTGAACACTTCCTAGACTTGGCGGTAAGGCCAATCTATAAGCGACAGGTCCTATTCTCTCGAGGATTTCATAAGGTCCTATAAACCTGGGTCTTAGTTTACCCTTAACTCCGAATCTAACGATTCCTCTGGTTGGTGATATCTTAAGAAAAACCTTATCTCCTATTTCAAACTCAAGATTGGTTCGACGATCGTCGGCATAAGACTTCTGTCGGCTCTGAGCCTCTTTCATTCTATCGCGTATCCGCCGGACTATCTCAATCATCTCATTAATCGCATCTGGGCCTAGGTTCTTTCTTTCACCTACTTCGTCCCAATAAAGCGGTGATCTACATTTCCTTCCATACAAAGCCTCAAATGGCGCCATTCCTATCGTGGCCTGATAGCTGTTGTTGTAAGCGAATTCGACTAAGTGTAGAATTTCTTCCCAATTCGTGCCTCGGTCTAAAACCACTGTTCTTAACATGTCGACTAAAATCTGAATTGTTCTCTCTGACTGCCCATCTGTCTGTGGGTGAAACGCTGTACTGAAATTAAGCTCTGTCCCCAATTCTTTCTGCATTGTAATCCAAAATCTCGAAGTAAATTTGGCGTCTCTATCTGATACTATGACCCTCGGTACTCCATGCAGACGTACAATCTCTCTGACATATAACTGAGCTAGTTTCTCTGATCCGTAGGTAATCTTAATCGATAAGAAGTGTGCTGACTTCGTAAGCCTATCTATTATCACCCAAATTGCTGTGTTTTCTCTTCTCGACTTAGGCAAGCCTGTGACAAAGTCCATAGCTATGCCTTCCCATTTCCATTCTGGGACATTCAATGGTTGTAGTAATCCATACGGTCGTCGGTGTAAAGCCTTAACTTGCTGACATGCTAGGCATCTTTCTACAAACGATGCAACGTCTCGTTTCATTCCATTCCACCAAAAGTTTCTTCTCAAATCTTGGTACATTTTCGTACTTCCTGGATGTGCTGTATAAGGTGTGTCATGAGCCTCACTCAAGATCTCGTTCTTCAGTTCGCTGTCGTCATCAGGAATACAAATTCTGCCTTCATAAAGGATCGCATTGTCTGGTGCTTCGGAATATCCATCTGGTTTCTCTATTCTTATTCTTAATCGCAACTTTTCCATTGACTCGTCTTTTCTCTGAGCACTGATGATTCTTTCTCTTAAATCTGGTGTAGCTTCTAATGCTGCGATCTGACTTGTTATCGTAGCTGGCGTGTCAAGCACTCTGATATCCATCTTCTCGAATTCTCGTACTAAAGTTTCTTCTTCTACAAAAAGGCATCCTAACTTCGTTGGAGCCTTGCGACTCAATGCGTCTGCTACCACATTAGCCTTTCCTGGATGATAGTTGATTCCGCAGTCGTAATCTTTGACTAATTCGAGCCATCTTCTTTGTCTCATGTTCAGTTCTTTTTGCTCGAAAAAGTACTTCAGGCTCTTGTGATCGGTGAATATCTCAACCCTTACACCATAAAGATGGTGTCTCCAAATCTTTAACGCATGCACCACGGCTACGAGTTCTAAGTCGTGGGTTGGATACCCAACTTCGTGAGGTCGAAGTTGTCGAGAAGCATAAGCTATCACTCGTCCGTCTTGCATCAAGACACAACCTAATCCAATTTTCGATGCGTCGGTGTACACCACATACTCTTTGTTTGTGTCTGGAAGTGCTAGTACTGTCCTTAAGCGTTTGGAAACTCCTCTCGCACTCGTCCGTCTATTTAAATTTGGTCTCTTTCCTGAGTAACTGCATCATCGGGCGAGCGATCGTAGAAAATCCCTCAATAAACCTTTTGTAGTAACCGCTAATCCCAAGAAACTTCTGATCTCATTCTGACTTGTTGGTGACTTCCAGTTATGTACTGCTTCTACTTTGGCTAGGTCCACTTTGATTCCTTCTGCCGATACTATGTGTCCAAGGAACATAACTTCCTTCAGCCAAAATTCGCATTTACTGAATTTGGCATAGAGTTTCTCAGTTCTTAGTGTTTCCAACACTATTCGTAGATGTTCCTCGTGGTCCTTTTCATTCTTAGAGTAAACGAGGATGTCGTCGATGAATACTAAAACGAATTTGTCCAAGTAAGGGTGGAAAACTCTATTCATAAGATCCATGAATACAGCTGGAGCGTTGGTTAAACCTAATGGCATTACTAGGAATTCGTAATGGCCATATTGGGTTCTAAAAACGGTCTTTGGTACGTCTTCAGGTTTGATCTTGAGCTGATGGTACCCTGACCTTAAATCTATCTTGGAGAAAACTCTTGCACCCTTAAGCTGATCGAACAGATCCTCGATCCTTGGCAAAGGATATTTGTTCTTGAGTGTGATCTTGTTCAGTTCTTGGTAATCTATGCACATTCTCATTGATCCGTTCTTTTTCCTAACAAATAACACTGGTGCTCCCCAAGGTGAGACGCTTGGCCTGATAAAACCAAGGTCTAGCAATTCTTGTAACTGGATTTTGAGCTCTTCTAATTCTTTCGGTGCCATTCTATATGGGGCTTTAGATTTAGGTGCGGCTCCTGGTTCTAAATCGATTGTGAAGTCCACATGACGATCCGGTGGCAATCCTGGTAATACTTCTGGAAAGACGTCTTCGTATTCATTCACAACCTTTACGTCTTGGATGGTCTTCTCGGCTCCTGGCTCTCCGACTAGGTACACAAGATAAGCTGTGGTACCTTTCTTCTTCATGAGTTTCGTGGCTTGAAGGGCTGATATAATTTGTACGCCTCTACCCATGGAAATTCTGTGGAATTCGGTTGGTTCTTGTGATACCCCGAGTTTTTATCCCTTTAGAGAGCGTCTAATTAACCGAGTAGTTCAAAGATGAGAAGTTAGGAGTAAAATTTTTCTTTTCTAATCGATGAGTTTTGAATAAAACGTTTACATTGCCTTGTGAATCTTGTGTGAATTTATCTGTTCTAATTATCTGAGATGATGATGATGTGATATGTTTGTTGAGTCGTTTATATGAAAATGAGTATGAGATTAAATTCCGGAAAAATCCTAAGAAGTTTGTTTAGTTAAGATAACATAACGTTAATCGCCGAGAAATATGTTTACGCCGATGAACCTAGAATAGAATTAAATTAGAACCTTCGAACTTAGAATTTCTTTTAAGATCACTAAGATAGGATAAGAACTTATCCGAGAATTGAGAAGAGAAATGAGGCATTAGTCTTGAAAAAGATTAATAAACGAATTAATAAGCCGATTAATTTCTTTTAAGAATTAAAGGACTAAAATGATCGAAGCCTTTAATCTTTTAATTTGAGACGTGAAATAGGATTGGGACGAGTTAGTGTCAAAAGTGAAACGAGAAGAGGTTAGACCCGTTAATAGAACAAAACGGAATTAATACGAATCGTTTTACCCGGAAAACCTTTACGACCGGATAATTAATACCCGTGACGACACGACGACGACACGTGTCATCCACCTCTCCCCCTCTCTCGCCACCTCACAACCCCTCTCCCATCATCTCTCAATTTCCAAGACCAACAAGACATAGTGGTGTCTTGTACATGGTTTGCTTGAAGTATGCTTACAAGTTAACTTCAAATCACCTATCAAGTCTTGTTCTTTACAATTTCCAACAAAGTATACTTTTTCTCTTTATTGGATTTCAATTTTGTTCATCTAAAACAAGAGAGGAATGCAGCAACTCATTCATAACATTCCATCTCTCTCTCTCCATCGAAAACTCTCTCTCACAAAACAAAAGAAAAACTCTCTCAAACCCTCTCAAACTCTCTCTACTCTCGGCACTCCCTCTCTACACACACACTTTGATTTTTCTTCACATGCAACCATGGATTCAAGCTTATCATCCATGGAAATGAAGTAAAGAACACCATCCTCCATCCATTCCATCCATATTTTCAAAGAAAGGTACAAATTTTCAAGTTCTTGAAGTTGAATTCAAGAATTTTCCAATACTTTTCTTTATTTTGATTCCTAAAACCTATGGATGATTAATCCTATATTCTTTCTTTTTCTTTGAGGATTCAAGAAGACATTCTTCTTTCTTTCAAGATCCAAGCTTTGAAGCTACCATTTCCATCCATTTCAATCCCAAGAGCCAAGAGAAGAATTTCCATTTATTTAAGTATGATTTCATTTGATTAGTTGTAAAAATGTATGTCTATAAGTCCTAAAGGAAAGATCTATGCATGCATGTTATTTAATTTATGTTTAGGCAAACTTAGGATATGCATGTGCTAATCGAGTGAGAAGAATTCGTTAGGAGAATCGAGCACTAGATGTTAATCGATGAATTAAGAGAAGAAAAAGAAACTAAAACCTTAAAAATTTAATAAATGCCGAAAATTAGAAGAAAAATAGGAAAAATATGAATCTTTGAGTTATTGTTATTTTGATGCTTGAATTGTTATTTTTATCATGTTAGTAATGAGATTATATGCATGAAAAATTGAGAAACAAATTGCATAGAAATAGGCATAAGTGCCGTGTGTTTTTGAAGCATGGAGAAATTATTTTGTTGATTTTGTTGATGTATTGAGTGATGTTTTGATCAATGAGATGATTGTATGTTATGTTAGTATAATCATACATGTGTTTAAGTGAAGAAAATGAGATTGCATGTTAAATTTTTGAAAGAAATTAAGTGTAGAAATAATAAAAATAATTGGATGTTTAAGTATTTCAATATATGTATGAATGATAGTTTGAATATGGAATAAAGATAGAAGTTTTGATAAAAAGATTTAAATTTGAAAAGCTTTTAATTAAATAAAATATGAAAGATGTATAAAAGATTTATTAATTAAATACCTTGTATTAAAATTTTAAAGACTTGAAATTTTTACTAAAAATACAATAAAAAGATCTTCTATAATAAAGTGAAGAAATTCATAAAAATGTTTATCAAAAGATAAAGAAATCATTAAGTAAGAAATAGCTTAGAGGTTTAAAACAAATAAAGAAGAAATTATTAAAGAAGTAAACAAAATAGAGAAAACCGAGTTTAATAAGAATTAATCGATAAGAAGTAAAAAGGAAGTTAATTTGAGTAAAGAAAAGATGCTAGACGAGTTAAGATAGATACTCATATAAGTTGATCGAGAAAATGAGAATAAAATAAGATGTCGAATAATAAGTTGAAAGAAGATTAATTAAATAATTAATTGAGTACGTTATTTCCAATCAAGCGAAGAAAAGATAAACCGAGATAATAATTAAAAGAATAATATTCGAGTTAAGAAATGAGAATCAAGTTAGAATTGAACAAGAATTTATAATTTCATAAGAGTTTATTAAGAGCTAAGAGAATTTTTGTTAAATAAATAAAAGTTATAAAATACCTTATAAGATAGCGGATGTAGAATAAAGCGTTGTCTATATAAATAAGAAAGATAGATTTAATAGTTTAAGCCTTCATAAAAAAGAAATGCATAATCGAGTTAGACCTTAAAGTCCAAGTGGAATGCATATTAATGTGTCTTGAAGTATGTTTGAATTATATGATTTCATTATATGTGTGATTATGTGTTAAATGCATGATAATATTATAATGTGAAAGATGATTGAATTTGTATGATAAATGATTGATTATTAATTTGAGAATGAATTAAAGTCTTTGAAAGAAAGCTCGAGTAATAATTTGCATCAATAAAATTATTAATTAGAACGAGAAAAGTATACGATGTGAAGTAGTAGAGTTAACCTTTTCGAATAGAGTTAATGAAATAAAGACGAGAACGTAAGATCTTTTAGAAAAGTTAGAATGAAGAGAGCGACGACTCAAATAGAAGTCCGTCAGTTAAGTCCAACGCCTTTGAGTCCGTCTTTCATATATCTTATCTATCGATGTCGACCTATGAAGGATCGAGCCGGACGGATCGTTAAGCGAGGACAAATAGCCCTAGACCACCTAGCTAGTTCTTCGGAAGTCAGGTGGGCTTTTCTGAACCAAAACTATCGATGAAAATTAGTTATGCTATTGAATATTATGATATGTTTTTCAAATGTGATTGACTTGCCATTTTATTGAAGTTAGTATGTGTTATCATCTATTTGTATGAAGATGTGATTATCCTATGAAAGCAGGAACCCACGTGTGGTATATGTTGAGGTGACTGTGAGCCTTGCTTCGGTTGGGCCGGTCACAGTGTTTGAGAAGAAGGCCTACTTCTCGGCACATGAAGTTATTTGTGATAGATGATACATGCTATTATATTATATGATATTTGACTACGCAGTCCGTTTTAAATAAAAATGTTTTGGCATGCACAAGTAAAACCGTTTTCAAAACTGCTTATATACTTGTGATGTTTGGCAAGGCAAGTTCAATTAATATAGCTTTAAGAAGCATCTTTATTCAAATGATTTGGCTTGTGTTCACTGAGTACGAAGTACTCAGCCCTGCGTGTGTTTCTAAACATGCAGGTTGACTGGATGACGATGGCGTGGATACTTGGTGGTGTGGTTTGGTTTTGTTGGTTAAGTTTGGTAGAATTTCGGACTGGCATTTGTACGTCTTCATACGTGCAAGTGTTGGGAGTTGATGCTAATTTCCGCTGCAATCTTTTTGATTTAATGTCTGTTGATGTCAGTACTCTAATATTCATGTTTTTTATTCCGAGCGTTGTGCTCGAAGACTTTGAATGCCTGTTGAATTCGTAACCCCTTTATCTTGTAATCCCGAGCGATGGGCTCGTAACTTGACTTGTTGTTGAACATGAACTCTTACCTTGATGTATATATTCGTATGTTTTCCTCTATTTGTTGGAATTCCTTTCCCATCAGTATGATTTACTTGTTTGAATTCCCGTTCAAAGTGAAGTTGAGATGCTCGGTTATTATTCTTTATGCTTTTGAAAACCAAATTCGATTGCCTTATATTCCGCCTTTGATTTTCCCCCGAGCATGTTCCCTTTATTTGAGTTAGTTGTTAGTTGTTTAGGTTTGTTGTTGTTCGTAAGTCGCACCTCGAGAGTCGGGGCGTGACAGTTCTTTACCCGGCGGTTGAAAAGAGATTTTTCTCTCGTTGTAGAGAATTATAGCATAATTCTCTGACAACCAATCCATTCCTAGGATTATATCTATGTCCCACATTATCATAACGTTTAAGTTGTTCGCTATAACCTTATGAGTTCCGATTTCTAGTTCTAGGTTAGAGCAAACATGAGTAGAAGTAGTGATCTCTCCTGAAGGTGTAGCTACTCTCATAGAATGTGCAGCTCTTACAGGTCTGATGTCTAAGTTATCGGCACACGAGCCAGCAATGAAAGAATGCGATGCGCCAGTATCAAATAGTATCTTAATGGGGATGTTGTGGAGTTTTCCCATACCTGCGAGATTGCCTTTTCCTTTGCGCTGACCACCCTGTTTGATAGCGCATGCCCTCGCATTCTGTTGTTGTTGTGCATGTTGCTGAAACTGATGTTGGTTCATTGGCGGCTGCTGCGGCTGTGCTTGAATGGCTCGGAAAGGTACGGCTTGGAGCGGCTTCGGGCAATCCTTTTTCATGTGCCCCTTCTGTCCACAGTTGAAACAGTTGGGGGTGCCTATCTGACAGACTCCGGGATGGGCTCTGTTGCACTTCGGGCAGACGGGGATGGTAACCCTTCCTTGGTTAATTGCTCCCTGGTTGAAATTTCTATGTTGCCCTTGCGGCTGGTTCTGTTGATTGTTACCCTTCCACGGTGAGTTCTGCTTATTCCCCTGAATAAACAACCCCGATTGGTTGTTTCCCTGCCACGGCCTCTTGTTGATGTTGTTGTTGTTGTTCTGGCCAGGCTGTTGATATCTCTGCTGGTTTCCCTTTCTCTGACCTCCCTGGTTGTTGAAGTTCTGATTGTAGCCTCCGCTACCTCCTCCGTTCCATTTTCTCTTACCCTGATAGTTGCTACTATTGTTGTTATAGTAGCCTCGGTTCTGATTCTGTGCTGGAGCTGATGCAGTTGGTATAGTCTTCTTCTCATCAGGCACGACGGCCTCTATTTCCAAAGCTCTTCCCAAAATATCCGTGTAGCCTAGTCCTCCATGACTAGCTAACGCGATTCCTAGCTCATGTCGTAATCCTCCTTGAAATTTCTTGGATAGCTTCTCCTCTGTGTCAACTAATGCCAGCGCATACCTTGACAGTTCGCAAAACTTGGCATCATATTCAGTCACGGTCAGCTTTCCTTGCTTCAAATTGTAAAACTCGGCTTCCTTCTGTGCCCTATACGTCTTGGGGACGTACTTATCAAATAGTATTTCCTTAAACTCATCCCACGTGAAACAAGCCAGATGCTCTGCGGGTATCACCTTTTGTCTTGCTTCCCACCAGTAATCTGCCAATCCAGTCAGTTGGAATGCGACACAAAGCATTCTCTCCTCATCAGTACATCTGAGGAGTTTGAATATCTTCTCGGTAGATCTCACCCATAGCTCAGCATCTCTAGGGCTGCTCGTTCTATTAAACATCGGAGGGTTCCTCTTGTTGGTGATGATGGGGATGGTGATGGTGATGGGGTAGCATTCTGCTCATACTCCTGTTCTCTGTTGTTTTCCGGCTGACTTTTCCCACGTCCTCTAGGCCTTCCAGGTCCTCGACCTCTCCTATTATTAACGTTTCTCGGCGGCATTTTCTTTGGTCTAAAGAAAATTGAAATTCTCATTAGTCTTTTCTGTCAAACACTCTTAGTACTTACTAGCTCGTTCTCAACTCAATCAAGTTCACGAGACGATAAATCGAACATAATTTCGATATTAACTTTATAATCTTTTAACTTTCAAGTTAAACTCAATTCTCGTTACACGAATTTATTCGACATTCTGATTTTAATTACACGATTCATAGAAAATTTTTCTTGATTAAAAACCCTCTTATGGGTCATGTATATATATATATATATATATATATATACATCAAAAAGAATATTAATTCTACATCCAACGAGGACTTATACACAAAAGGTTAGACTACTACTAGTCTAAACTAGGCTGACTGCCTACTATTTACCGGGTGCACTAACAAGCTGCAACTCCGTACCTACTAAAGTACTAGAACGGAAACGATTCATAAAATTTCGTATCCGCTAGAGTACTACAAAACTAACTAGTTACTGATCCGACTCTATACAGGACAAAAGAGCTACTACTACTACTGATATTTACCCGCGTCTACAACGCTCTGCTCAACTAAACTGCAGTCGAGTCCAAAACTACCCCCTATGGCCTGCAAAAACCCTAACAGTCCTCCTTGGGGTCCTCCTCCGGGTCCTCCTCGGGATCCTCCTCAGGATCCTCCTCCGGGTCATCCTCCTCGGACTCTGTACCAAAAACAAGCTGAAGTGCCTCGTCCTCTCTCAAAGTGGAGCCGTCAGCAAGTGTAAGCAAAGCGGGTGACGGTGCCTCTGAAACTGTCTCCTCCAGGTCGGAAACCAAGTAGTCCTCGCTGACCTCTATTGCACACTTCTTCAGGGGAAGAAGGTGCTCGGAAACTAAACCTGAACCTGAACCTAACTCTCCGGGATCAAGTGTCGCACTGGAAAGTAAGCTGAAGAGAAATTGCTAACAATCTGGCCCACGTCTTCCTCGTCGTAGTCTGCCTCAAACTCGTAATACTCGTCCTGAATCATGTCTAGTATGGTGCGCTCGCACTCGACCAAAGGCTGGCTCTTCCGAGCCGTAACACGAGTCCTAGCCATCCTACAAAAGTTTTAAGGAAACACGGATCAGTAACAGGTAGGGAAAATAACTTATTTCAACGAAAAACTTAAATTACAAAATGAACATTCCCTTATTCAATTGTAACATCATCACTTAAGAGAACCACTTATCAAGACTTCTAGCAATTCAAGAAATTGCACTCAACAACATATATATATACATAAAATTAAAGATTCAAGACTTTTTATTTCCATTCTTATCTTACTATGTTTTTACTTTAATTCTTTAGTATTTTCTCAAAAACAATTCTTAACGACTCTCACTTATTAAAACAAAGTATGTTTACTTTGTTCATGTTACTTATTCAAAAGTAACATCTATTCTCAAAGAATTTGTCATTTACGACTCTTGATATTCATACTAGTTGTAGTCGTCGCTCAAAGACGAAATATGGAAGAAATTCCAAAAGAAAATGGAATTTAACTTAGAGAAAAAATTTCTGGAAAACTAAGTTCCAGTTGTCGTCGCTAGAATCGGGCGTTCGATGGAAAAATTTAATCAAGCTTCGTGTTCGACTTCTAATAATTTATACGATTTTTCTTCGTAAAGTTCGTTCAAGGCGAACACTACTGAAACACGAAACGAGAAGAAAACGGAATGACGTGACACGAATGACGTCATTTACGTTACTTACACGGAAGCAACGTTCACTTATTTCATTTGGCTTTGATTCCCTTTATTCTGCCTTCGTCGTCTCGTTCATATCTTTCTTAATTCGAAGCCAAAAGCTTCTCAAACGTCTTATCGCTTACTCCGTTTACTAACACGATTTACCGAATCATTTTTATTTTTCATTTCACTCGCAGGGAATTCTTGTTTGAAATTTTAAAACAAAGTTCGACTTTGCCGAATCTTCATTCATGTCACTTAACGCACGTGACATTCGTCAGTAAAAGTTCTCCTCGTTTCGGGGATCTCCTTTCGAAATCATTACAAAAATAACGTTTCTTAAAAATGTCTAAATTCTCGAAGAACCGGAAAGATCTTAGGTTTCGAGTCTACGTTCTCATTGAACCGAGAAAAATCCCTAAAATCCGACTATATTCTTGTGTCCGCATATTTTTCAAAAGAAAGAAATTATTGCGCAAATAATTTCACATAAGATAGTACTCGTACTATCACACAATCACATAAAGTATAAAAATTTTACTTCCATAAAATTCTTAAATTCGGAACACAACTCATTCTCATTCTCAAGTTCATTGCATACTTGTTCATAAAATTTCTTATTTAAAAGAAATCGCATAATTGAAATTCTTTCCTTTTCCTCATTGAGTCAACGTAGCGGAAGGTTGAGTTGACATCTACATTCTCAATCTTAGTATTCTAGTCTAACTCTTATCTTCTACTTGACGGAAGACTCTGATCTAGAGTATATACAAATACTCTGTTCTACGACTCGAAAGAAGACTCGATATAGAGTACGGATGAATACTCTATACTATTACTCGAAGGAAGACTTGTATATAAATACCATTCTGTGATATTACTAGAAGGAATGACTCGTATTAGAAAAAGATGACTCATAACCAGAGCAGGAAACAAACTACTGCTCCTATACCACTTTGTGGTATTACTGAAAGAATGACTCAGACTAGAAGACTGACTCGCATCCAGAGCAGAAAACGAACTTCTGCTCAGATACCACTTTGTGGTATTACTAAAAGAATAACTCATACTAGGGAAATGACTCGAACTAGAAGATTGACTCATAGTCAGAGCAAAAGACGAACCTCTGCTCTGATACCACTCTGTGGTATCACTAAAAGGAAGGACTCATACTAGAAAATTGACTCATAATCAGAGCAGGAAGCAAGCCTTGCTCTAATACCACTCTGTCACAGCCCTAAATCCCGAGGGACGGCAGAAGCCAGGGTGCGACTGGGGTTGGATTAAAGGAGCGGGGAAGAAGGGGGCTAATTGACTAAACATACATAAAAGACATCAAACATTCAATGAACAAGACTTGAATATTATAAAGAAAGAGTTAATCACTAGTGATTACTCGACAAAAGTACACAAAGGTATCTAAGTTCACGATACAGACTTATACTACAGTGTTTTGTTCAATATACATATCCTCAAAAGACTTAGAGTTTTGCAGCGGAAGAGTCATAACTAAAGCATCCTAACTTCTCAACTCAACTTCAACCACCGCCGCTATCGTCGCTTCAATCTGCACATTTAGAAAACAATGCAGGGCTAAGTACAAAAGTACTTAGTGGGCACGATACCGAAAACATAATCATAAGTATAGATAAATATGGCATTTCATAATTTGTAGCACATCAGGGGTTTTATTAAAAAGGGCCCGTGTCTACTAAATATTTTCTGACTCTTTTTCTCAATTTAGCTTGCAAGCATTTTTCTGGTATGTTACGTTCAAATCTTGACCAATTCTCATTCACCGTGGCTGGTACCCCTCAACAGGATATCACATACACCACAGGTTACAAAGTGCACTAACTCTGGAAAGCACTTAGCAGCTAACTCAGAGCCGATCGTTAGTTAACCTAGTTAGATTAACTCTAAATCTGGAAAACACGAATGTTAACTCAGATAGGTACAAGAGAACTCACATAAAACATAAAACAGTTCATGCCATAATTATCACTTTGAAAAAACAGATATCAAAGCGATAAAGAAAGGTTTTCCGAGCATTTGCTCGTTTTATTTTATATATAAAAGCCCACCTTGTGATACAGAACTAATAAGTACTAGCTTCCGATCTTCTGATCTTCCGTCCTTTCCTTACTGCTGGCTTCCTCCTTCATCGTAAAATAATAACACTTAAAATCGGGTCGTAAAAGATAATCGATCATTGAAAATCGAAATAGGTTTTAGTCGTTTCATTTCTTTAGGCAATTGCACGCTTACTGGTTTCATTTTAATTAAACGGGAACGAGATTCGAACAAATCTCGTTTAGAACTCGAAAGGTCTCATACTCGACTCTTAGGTCAGTAGAGAGGGTAGTCGATAGTTTAATACGACTTAAAAGATCAAAAGGAACTAAGTTGGAAAAGAAATCAACTTAGGAAAATAAGTTTTAATTCTTTAGACGATTTAGACATCTTCACGCTTATCTAGATTTCTTTACTATAACGGATACGAGATGAGATCTCGTCTCTTTAGCACTCAAGGCTCCTTTCTTGACACTGGGGTCAGTAGGAAGATAGTCGGCAAGTTATTACGGCTTAAACGATCGAAAGAAACTAAGTTGCGAACGAAACAACTTGGAAAAAATGAATTCTGAAAAATCACTGCGCAAGGCAGTAACTCTGGGGACTGCCCAGAACAGAGGAACTGGAAACAGAGGATGAGCCCTGTACCGTTTGAAAGCTTGGGATGTCTATTTTACGCTCAAATTTACGGATCGCAAATCCGATAAACGAGCTAGAAGTTATTACAGTTTCCGGCAAGGGTCGCAAAACTGCCGCGCTAACCCTAGTTGCTCGATAGAATCGACGTATAACTTCCTAAGTTCGTTCTAAGTTTTCGTATTCAATTTCTCATGAAACTTGACCCTCAAGACAGTCAACACGTACCCCCGTACGTGATGAACTCCTTCTCAAAACTCGTCTAATAGCACGACGTTCTAAACGTCGGCTTTCAACTAACATGTACTAAACCAAAAACAAGTTATCAATTCCTCGTTCTAGTTCTCGACTATCACTATAACTCATATTATAATAGCTCGAAAGCTCATGACGTCAACTACAAAATCGTTCTCAAGTCCATAATAAACAATATTATCAAGTTAGAATTCTCATTCGACTTCTCGGTTATTAATTACGACTAATTGTTCGTCTCTTACGAAATTTCAAAAGTTATCGGATTTCGTTCATTTTCTACGTCATCAAACAACATCTAACGAGATTCATTTTCATGCATATCATTACTTCATATCATTACTACATCTCAACTTAAAACGAGTTCTTCGTCTCTTACATTCCACAAAATATTTTTAGAAAATTCTAATTAAATTCATAACATCAATTAATATCAATTAAAACATTATTTCATCAATAAATCCTCAAACAATTCAACTATAAGAAAACCCCTAAATTTTCTAATAATTTTCGGTATTAACACTTAATTAAAGAGGGTGTTTTTCTTCATCAATTAACACCATTTATCTCTTAATCATACTATTATAACATCAATTGATCAAATGAAGTCCAATTACACATTAAAATGCAAAACCCCCAATTCCAAACCCTAAACGCTAGATCGGTTTTCATCAATCAAAGGGCTTTTGATTTTTTTTTTGTTTTAATCCCTAATCGATCACTTCCTAAGCATGATTATAACATCAATTGAAAGATTCAAAAATCCTACCAAAAAGCCCTAAAATTTCGGTATTCATCTAGAAGTTAGGGTTCTTGATTTCAATCAATTTTAATCCTAATTAACACATCTAACACATCTAATTTTACTAATCCAAGATCAAACATCTAGTTCCATCATCCTCAAATTTCGATCCAAAGAAAAATAAAAAGAAAAGGATTTTGGATGGATAGAAACATAGAGGAGAGGATTACCTTGACAATTAACAAAGGAAGAAATGAAGTTCGATGGTTGGATGAAGACTTGTGAGGAAACTCTTGCTCAAGAACTTGATCTTCAATGGAGAAATGAAAATGGGAGAGAGGGAGAGAAGCTGCCGAAAATGATGAGGGATGGAGGAGATGAGTGATTTAATTTGTTATAAGGTAAATTAACCTAATAGGTGTAAAGGTTGAATAGTAATAACATTAGGTGTAAAGTTTATACTATATAAAAATCAAATATCTAGCTAATGTGAGAGAGGTGAGGTCGGTCATGAGGGAGAGAAAGAGAGGAATTACGCGCTTTTCCGGCGCGATACGACGTTACGGAAATCGAACGACGAAAAACGTAGCTCGGCACAAAATCGTCACAATACGATTAGACCAAAAATTCTAACGTATTAAACTTACTCGGAAAATAATATTTATAAAATTTGTTCCGACAAAAACTCGGGACGACACAGTCCGAGTTTCGTCCGGAAAATCATAAAAACGAACTTTCTCGGGCGAGTTCGTATCGCGATTTCGTGAATGTAAAAATCAGACGGTTTTCCGTTCTGAGTTCACGAACTAAAAAATTTTCGTACGCGCTAACCCTAAATACAGTAGTCGTCTAGCTGACTTCCATAATTTATTTTCGGAAACGGATTTGACCGTTAGTCTTAGAATTCAAAATCGTAAACTTAGGCGTGCAAAGCCATTTTTATTATTAACTTTAAAATTTTGAGATCGTAAGGAATTTCCGAGGTATTACACCCCCCCCCCCCCCCAGTTAGTCATCACTTGATTTTTATTTTCTACTTTAAGCTAAATATCCTACCATCACTCACCATATGACTCACCATCTTAATACTTCTATTTTAGTAACACCTATTAGTATAAATACCCCCCCACCACCTCATTTTTTTTTCTTCCCTTTTCTTCTCTTAGCCGCCACCCTCCCCACTTCCTCTCTTGTTATTTTTGTTCTTCTTTTGTTCATCAAGTTCATCCAAGGAATCATCATAACTTGTTCTTCATCCATTCAATCATAAATCTAGATCCATATTTATCAAGGTAATACTTATAGCTTTAATTTCATCCAAGTGAAATTCTTTTCTTTTGTTTTTGTTATTTTCGAATGGTATAGGAATTCTAGGATTGATGATTCAAGTTTATTTTCATGATTATGGAATGATTAGAAATGGATTCTATGGATTAGAATCAAGTGAAAATAATTTCCCTAATTATTTAAGTATGACCGAAAATTTAAGGAGGAAAGGGGATGATGTTTTAAGTTTAATTTCTTGGATATTATTGCATAGAATTGAATTTCTATGGTTAAGAAGTAAAGAGAAATCAAACCCCCTTGATTAATAATGAAGACCGAAAATTTGGAAGGGTTAGGGTTTGAATTTTATGATTTTAATTTATGATGTTAGATTGTGTTATAACTTAGTATTAGTTAAATTGATGATTAATTATAAGGTATGAAATCAAGAATGAATGAAATAAATAAAGTATGCATGAAAATCGATGGAAATTAGTTCATAGAGGTTTAGTGTGTATTCTAGGTGTTCTTGGTGTTCTTGGCCAAGAACAGGAAGATTTAAATATGATTAAAATTAATGATAAAATAAATTAATTAATTATTAAATTAATTAATTAATTTATTTCGAAATTAAATAAAAATAAAATAAAATAATAATAATAATAATAATAATAATAATAATAAAATAAAATATTATATTAATATTAAATAATAAATAATAAATAAATAAAAATAATATTTTATTCATGGAAATTAGATTTTAATTTAATGAGTTAGTTGATTAATATTAAGTGTAAAGGTTAATTCTTATATGAATTGAATTAGTTAATGATTAGTAATGTGTAAAAGAGTTAGATAATGATAATGATATGAAATGAATTATGAAATGGAAGTTAATAGATTAAGTTGGAAATGAAATAAAATTGGTTTAGTAATTGATTAGTGAAACAACGAGGAAGTGTTTGTCGTATTATTAAACCGAGAAAGGAGAAAGTATTCTCGAGTAATAATTAAGTATGTTGACTGCCGTATGAGTAAAATTTCGTGATTATGAAGTGGCGTAGCATTGATCGAACATAGAGAATTATACGTCGAGTTTTAACGAGCCCTAGGGTTAGTTCGGGCAGTTCTGCGACCTTTTACGGAAACTGTCATAACTCGTAGCTCGCTTAACGAAATCGAGATCCGTAAATTGGAGAGTAAACTAGACATCCGTAGCTTTCTTTTGGTACAGGGCACGTCCCCTTTTTCAAAATACTCTGTTCTGTACGAACTCCAGAACTACTGCCTTGTGCAGGAAATTTCTAAAACCTAAATTCTTAAGTTGAAATTCTTTTCAACTTGTTTCCTTTTGAACTTTTAAGTCGTTATAATTTATCGACTCTCATTATTTACCGACCTAAGTGTTGAGCAAGGATCCGAGTTAGTTTTAAACAAGAAGTGTTCGATCTCGTTTCCTTGTTAATCAAAAGTAACTAGTTAAGCGTGCAAAGGCCTAAAAGACTAAAATCGATTTCGATTTCCTGTTTCTTTTATCGCTACGACCTAGATTTAAAGTTTGTTTATTTGCGATGAAAGACGAAGGTCAGCATCAAGGATAGGACGGAAGATCAGAGACGGCAGCTCGTGTAGTTGTTCTGTAATTGCTAAGGTGGGCTTTCTATATAAAAACAAAATGAGCAATGCTCCAAAATATTTATTTACAGCTTTGATAACTGTGATTTGAAATGATTATCGAGGCATGAAATGATTTGTTTTATGTGAGTTCGTTTGTGCCTTTCTGAGTTAGTCAACTGGGATTAACTAAATCGATCGGACTCTGAGTTAACCGTACGGGGTTTTCCAGAGTTAAGTGTACACGGTAGCCGGTGTGTGTGGTACCCTGTTGAGGGGTAGCCAGCCGCGGTGAGTTGAACGTTCGTGGAAGAAGTTAACTCTTCCCCGACATTGAAACAGAAGTTGGGAAAATTGAACGTAACATCTATAAAATGCTCGGCCGAGTGTTTATGAAAGAAAGAAAATGTTTAGTAAGCTCGAGTCTTTATTGAAAAACCTCCAGAGCGTTACTGTTTGAAATGCCTAATAATCAATACTATTATGATATGTTTTGGCACATGTCCACTAAGTGCTTTATGTACTTAGCCCTGCATGTTTGTTTTTAAATGTGCAGGTTGAGTGACGAAGGCGGAAGGAGGTTGAGTAAGGATGTAGATAAAGAAGACAGTAGTATGCTAGTTTACATTTCCGCGGCCAAACAGTTTCTATTATTGTATAACTTAATAGTCTAAGTTCCATACTTAGAACTTAGTATGTTTTTTAGTACAACTTATCGGGCAATCCTTCGAGGTCGACTCTCTTCTATTATATAGGAATCAAGTTCATAGTATTAAGCTGTTATAAATGTCTGTTTATTTAATTATTCCCCTTTCTTCCCCGCTTCTTTAATCCAACCCCTAGTCGCACCCCGGCTTTGCCGTCCCTCGGGATTTGGGGCTGTGACATAGAAGTCCTTTAGTCGAAACAAACGACTACTTTACGTCTTAAGCCTCGTGTCTTACTTCTTTTATCGATGTCAAAATATAAAGGACCGAGGGAGATGGAGAAGTAGCGAGGACAAAGAAAGAGTAAGCTGCCTAGCTAATCGTCGGAAGTAAGGTGGGCTTTTCTGAACCAAAACTATCGATGAATGCTATTATGATAATTGAGTATTGTTATGTGAGTTTTTAAAGTTCAAATTGACTTGCCGTTTTTACTTGAGTTTTGGTATGTGTTATCATCTGCTTGTTGAGATATTATTGTCCTGTGAAAGGCAGGAAACCCACGTATGGTCTATGAATTGTTTGAGGTGACTGTGAGCCTTGCTTCGGTTGGACGGGTCACAGTGTTCGAGAAGGAGGCCTACTTCTCGGCACAGTGAGAGTGAAAGGTGGTAGATGATGCATACTGTTGAGTATATATATTATGTTTTGACTGCACAGTCTATTCGAAAGGAAAAATGTTTTTGCATTCACAAGTAAAACTGTTTTCACTGCATTACTTGTGATGTTACGGCAAGGCAAGTTCAATTGATATAGCTCTAAGAGCAAAGTTTCAAATGTTTTTGGCATGTGTTCACTGAGTACGAAGTACTCAGCCCTACATGTATTTCTAAACGTGCAGGTTAGCGGGATGCGGATGGAGAGGACAGCTTGGTGGTGTGATATGTTTTGTTGATCGAGTCGAATGTTAGACTGTCAATTGCATGTCTTCATACATGTAGTTGTTGGGTTTGAGTTGAGGATTCCGCTGCAATACTATAATTTTGTTTACTGAAGTCTTTTGGATATTATACTCTGATACATGTTCTAATTCCGAGTGATGTGCTCGATACTAATTTCTGTTCTTGATGAATCTCGTTTCTTGTTGACTTGAAATACTTGTTCCTATTCGAACTTGATATGTAAATTATTCGTGCTCATTGGTTGTTTCGATATATCTTTGAAAGCATGTCTCGAATGTTACTGCTTTCCGTTGATATTCCCTTGTTTCCCCGAGCATGTTTCCCATTATTTGAGTTGAGTGATGGATGGTTTAGTAGTGTTCGCGTCATACGTCACACCTCGAGAGTCGGGGTGTGACAATATATATATGGGATAATCAAATGAGAACATATCCCTTGGGTAGAAACTAGGATCCAATCATGATAATTGATTTATTTAGATCTATGGCTATAATTTGCCACTGATTTTGTAGATATATTTTCGTATTTTTAATGTAAAAAGGCTAGAATGATACTTTCTTATTATAATGTTTAACCGTCTGCCCACAACTCACATAACCAATTCACAAGACAAATAATTTTCTCTCACCTATGCAGAAACACCACTTTTCATTATTGTTTTTCCAAATCTTATAGTCCAGATACGAATACATTCTACCAGAAATTTCCCCAAAGCCTTAATTGTTTAGCTTTTCAGACGTGTCGATAGGTCTAATATAAAATGACGACAAAAGATCTGCAGTCTTTTGAGCATTTAGCCTATCTCTACGTATCATCTGGTGCTTTTGGAATTGTTCCTTTGGTTCCTGCAAATAGAACATAACAAATTAAAATTTTATAATATTTATTATTGAATACATATTCTTCATTATTATTTTCACAAATAGAGCATTCTTTGTGTAGATCATCCATCACATTCTCGAGTTTCCTGTATAACATATAATATATATATATAAGCAATTCAGAACAATATACAAGCAATTGAAACTATTGTATAAGCAATTAAAAATTATAAATGAATACCTCACAATCATCCATCACATTCCCAAAATCATGTATAACATTTAAAATATATAAATATAAGCAATTCAGAATAATATATAAGCAATTATAAATTATAAATGAAAACCTCACTATCATCCATCACATTTCGTCTGACAATTTTTTTGTTTGGTTATTTTGCTACTTTCAACTACAATTTTAAATCATGAACATTCTAATTTTTAAACTTTGCCCATTAAATTAGAAACTTTCATTATTTTTGCAGTAATTTGAATTCATACTCTGCTCATTTATTTCGTATTGCAACCTTACATCTTTCGCCGATTGCACCATTATTTTGTCCAAATATACACTTGTTCAACCTACAAGCCATGTGTCCTCTCAAATACAAATTCAAACAAACGTAAATTGGTTCGATCTAAACCTAAAATGTGACTTAAAACGAGCACAAATTTGAGTTCATTTGTCACTCATGTTCAATAGTCTTCAAATGGAAAACTTAATTATTTCCATGGTAGAAGGGACATCGATTGAGTTTTAAAAGGATCGAAATCCTATAATTAAGCAGCTTGTAGGATTGGAAGAATCCATGTAGAACCATTCCAAACAATATTAATGTAGTGTATTAACTGAAATTCTTGCACAAAAAAACAATCACTTCCATACAAGCAAACAGCTTGATAATCAATCAAGAAAACAATCATTTTATTTCAAAATGAATTTGTGCTATTGAACGGTAATGTTCCAATATTAGGTGGCTACAATATTTTATACTAGCCAACTGTAAATGACATTCCATATAATTTACAACATAAGACAAACAATTTCTTTAGTTGCAGCTTATAATCTCTTGTAATTATACCAAAAAAAGATACTCTTGACTTTTGCCCATATAACTGTAGTTAAATTCTTGAACTATATGGGGAATTCAAAATTTGGACTTACCAGGGTGGGTGTATATATATAATCACGATTAATAATGGTTTCAAACGGTCATTAGCAATACAAAAGATTTTTAATTAATTAAATAATTTGGTCATCGGTAATTGTTGTGGTTCGCTAAATTAAACAAGAATTTCGAAATAATATTCAGAGTAAAAGACATTGGTTAAAGCACTATATATAATTCTCTTGCATAATTTTGTCGCTGTGGTTCAAATATAATAATTTTACGTGTTTAATCAAATTTAAAGTTTCTCTCAAATGTGACTGAAAAAAGACATGTCATAGGAGTAAAATGTTAATTACATATTATCAATTAAACATTTTTGTGATATACATAAGGCAGAAATTCAGAGTCTGAATGCCTTCTTTTGGCAGTCTGGTCAAGCAATAAAAATATACGAGGATTTGAAATTCCAAGAGAAGGAAAATACGAAGAATAAGAAAAAAGAGAACGATCGATGCAGGCACCAGTCATATAGTTAAAGTCCATGAAAATTAATTGTTTTTCTTTTTTTTTTTGGGCCACATCTTTATTTTTTCATTGCTTAACCTAAAGAAACAGTTTTTTTTTTAAGGTAAAATGTATTGATTTAATCACGAAACATCATAAATATCAATCCCCCTCAGTCAAGCTGGGAAGTTTTTACTCTAAACAGATTGACTACAATTATGCGCTGCATATTGCACTAAAAAATGAGCTGCTTTAATCGCAGATTTATAATCATGATAAACTCTCATAACCACGAGTGACTTCCATTATATCTTTTATTTCTTCAGGTAAAAGCTCATCGACCTCGTCTGGATCATTAAGAACCCTTGCCACCGTAAATGAATATGTGAAAATCTCAATAGGCCCCAATTACGGTTATTTGTTTTTTTTTTTATCTAAAATACTTAATTCAAGAAGCGAACGTCAAGGTTGTCTAGAATTGATTCTGTATTACGCAAGATCATACTAATTCGTTTTTAATGGTAAAAAATAATCAAACTTAACCTATGGTATAGCTAAATTTAATCTATTTTACTCTCACAATTGATCAATAGTCATAATTTAATATTTTAATATGTAAAAAGGAGTACAACTTGATTACGTTAATTTCTCAAGATTTAATTGATTTTAACTAATTTGAAGTTGTGTAATCCAAGTTGGCAGACCAGATGATTTTAAAAGAACTTGATATATCTTGACTCGATGGCCCCATATCATTAACCATCAAAATAATTAGAGGAAATTAAGAAGAGAATCTCACTTTATAAGGAATGTATTAGCAATAAATAAATTAGGGAGGTGACAAAGAATATAGAAACAATAGATATGACGGACACACACAGCTTCAACGGCACGGACTAGGCATAAAATAGTAATATTTAATTAATATAAATTATAAATTAAAGCAGCATCGCAGAAGCATGAAAACACAAATTAATTGTTGTAGAGAGCAATAAATGAAAATGAGAGTTGCAGTGAAGACATCAACATTCACTCCACCTCGTTAAGCTCCCTGCCTTTTCTTGGACTTTGTCGCTCGCGATTGTTGTTAATAATTATTCTTGTATACCTGAATATTTCATTAACTAATTATATTTATTTTATTTTATATTTCCTGTTTCTAAATACAAGCTGACCATATATAAACGTTTGTGAAATTCAAACTCAAAATATTTAGTTATACAAAAAAATTGACACCGTCCATCAGTCATCCCTAAAAAAAATTATACTATGCTTCTATTATATGCAAATGTAAATGTTCACAAGTTATCCAGATAAGAGTCCAGTCATTTAATTAGTCATACGGGTGGAACTGTTCCACTGTACAACACTCGCCCCACCCGACCCGACCGCCCTTTGAAAAAATTCAAATTATCGCCCGCCGATTATCCTTATTTTAGTAATCGGAACGGAAACAGAGGCAAAAATCAGAGCCGAAGGCTGTGCCGGAAAAAAAATATCTGGATTAAAAAAATATTGTAGGCGTGTGGATCTCACGCGCGGGTCGGGCAAGCGCGTGGGGCGGGGCGGGTCGGGTCGGACAACTGTTCCACGGTGCATAAGTCTGCACCGGAGTCTCCCTCTTAGTCATATCATATTATGACGTATTTCTATTACTTCAATTTCTAGTTTTACTCTTTTTCAATGACTTTTTACTCGATCTTTCAAGCATATATATGTGTTAATGGCAAAGGAGTAAGGATTGTTATCATTAAAAAAAAAACAATGCATAACTTGCTTAAGATTTAAACCATTATTAAAAGGTTAGAACAAAAAATAATAATAATTTTCAAATAAATAGTATATGTACAAACTGGTTGTTAGTCAAGAATTATACAAGAACGGCAACATGGACAATCTAGAATAATGAATAACTTCCTTCTATTCATATGGTTTGTTCCCCTAAATTTTAACTCACATATTTAATAAATAAAAGAATATTCAAAATAATAATTTTAATTAACTACTCCCTTCGTTGTGCTGAACATGTCATGCAACTGTTCAGCATAAGAATTAAAAATTAAAGTAAAAAGATAAAAAGTATGCATGGTTCACCATTTCTGAAAGGTTAATTATTTTCTTATTTGGAAACAAGACAAGTTTAGTGACACACTTCAAAAGAAAACGATGGTAAATTTAATAATAGATAGAAGGAGTAAATATTGTCCCTCATCCAAATTAATGCCTTCGACCAATTAATGGAAGCGGAGAATAGATAAAGGGCAATTTTGATTTGAAAAGGCAAAGCGATAATCCAAAAGGACCAAAACAACACAACGTTTTCTTTTTCTTTTTTTTAAGTATTTTTGAAAAGATAAAGTTTTATTTCATCAACAAGGATAGTTTCGTCAAAACAAAGTAACACAAACATCGTCCCAGTGGGGATGGCCTAGTGGTGGAGTGGTTGCCTGTTGACCAATAGGTCAGAGGTTCGAGTATTCTCGGCCACAAAAAAATCTAGGTGGGGTGTGTGAGTATTAATATTTGTAATGTAAATTCAAAAAAAAAGTAACACAAACATGACTAGCGTGTGCTTTAAAAATAATTAGAGTTAATTAAATACTAATTAAGTTTTTATTTATTTCAATTAGAATTTTCATTATTTTAGTTAGAGTTTAATAATGAGACAATAGGCAAAAGTAGCCACTACGTAAGAGTCAAATACAAGCAGTCACCTTGATAAAACTCAATTAAGATCTTCTATTATTAATTTATGTAAAATCATGTATTGTATGTCAGTAATTTAACAGAAGCAAAGAAAGTCACACAATGGCAGTAGAAGATCTTGTGCAGATGAAATTATAAATTTTAGGGATAAGTAATAAATACCCCCTAAGGTCTAAGGGGCAAAAGCAATTAGATCCTTAACGTTTGAAGAAGGGCATTTACACCCTTAACGTCTTGTCCTTAGTGCAAATAGGCCGTTACCTCTAACGGAAAAGTTAACGGCGTTAACTTTTATCTTTTTCCTATTTATGTCATTTCCTTTTATGTTGTTTATTTCAACCTTATATTGGCTTTCACAAATAATAAAATCCATGCTTCCGAAATGGTATCAGAGCCCTAGGTTTATTTAGAAATTATATTTAATTTATTATTTAATATGAGTATTATACCTAACGGAGGAGACATCCAAAAATACATGGATCCGGACAACTGTCCGAGATGCGAGTGTTACAGGAACTATCTTGAATATTTCAAGATAGATAAAGATGATTTACAGGAGGCTGCAGCCTACTGGGAGGAACGCCTAACCCAAAGCTTTAGAAACAGGGATGATGAAGATATTATTTTTAGTCATCAGAATAACGAAAAGAGTCGACGACGTCTCTTTGTTAATGCTTATCTTACAGAAGCATTGACAACACTGATGAACCAGGAACATCAATTCCATAATTGATGGCTCAGCATTACCCGAACGAAAAGAGAATAGCAAATGTTCCCAACTACCGAGATATTGTCCCAGACACCTTAGAAATATCGAGGGATCTAAGGGAGATACAGAAGACGGTGCAACATTATGGCAATGGCTTCTATGGTGTACCAAAAGATTTGCATAGGATATCAATGATGTTGGAGGAAAACAAAAACATTCTTCTGGATATCCAATCCAGAATTGAGAAACTGGAACAACAACCCCATTCCGGTCGACTCAGACGGAATCCTTTTATCAATGAACCCACCTACCCAACAAAGGTGGAAGAAGTGAAGAAGGATCCACAAAGTAAAGCTCTCTCAAGAATGCTTCGAGGTGAAAAATCATGAATCACCCCGAAAGACTCAATCTTGAGGACCTACAAGAGTTGGCAGAATCCTTTGCCAACCTAAAAGTGGTCGATTTAAAAATGAACGACCAGATAGTTGCAGCTCAGGGACAACAAGGACCACAGATGGTAATCCCAGAGAAGCAACAAACTCACGACAAGCACATGAGAGATGCTCGTGACTATCATGCCGGAGCAAGGTTTGATCCAGTTACACCAGATGATGCCCAGCTGACGGTCAGAAGAACAAGAAGAAGGCAACCTAGACTGCAGGATACACCTTTCGGAAAGGTTACCTTGGATCCTATTCATCCATACGGAGTGATGCTCGATATCGATGAAGTCAATTTTATAGATCGAGAATCTATTATTGATGAATTGGTTTCAGCCATGAGGATCGCAGCAGCAACGCTCGATCTTGACAAGGATGGATTTATTAAAATCCTTGAAACAAGTCTCGCTGGAGTAGTAAAGATTGCTTGGGAAGGGATCTCAACAGATCTTAAAAAGCAATGCTTTGACGGGATCAATTCCTTCGCCGAAATGGTTAGAAAGATGGCATTACTCATCAAAAATCATTTCCTCGGAGAAGGATATTTTGAAGGATACGATGAAGAGAAAAGAAAGAAATACTTGATGCCATTATATAATTTGAGACTTGTTGTCTTAAATCAACAAATGCTCAACAAGTTTTTGCAACTCTTCACTATTTATCAGCACCAATCAAAAGCTGATGATCGGACTGCAATGGAAATTTTCTTTCCAAAATTTCCAAGTCCATGGAAGGAGATGTTAATCCGAGATTACAAACCAGGAGAACTAGATAATGTCGCCAAAAGGATGTCATATGTACATCAAAAGCTCTCAGAGTGGTGTCAGCAAGCCACGACCTTAAGAAATATGAAGAAGCTGAGGAGGATCAACAAAGCAACTCCTCTAGGCTGTGATGATAATGATCTCCCAACGATCATTGGAGGGGAACCACCGAGGCTGAAGAGAAGTAAAAAATACATATTTCAGCCCTATACAAAGGTGGAAAATCAAGAAGAAGTTCTTGGAAACCAAGAACGATGTGGACACGTCAGAAGGCGAGAATCTACAAATCTGGCCAAAGAAGCGGTCCAAATAGGTTTTCATCCCGAGGATCAGGTTCAAATAGATCTCAAGGAAGGGTACCAGCCAAGAAGACTTTCAGACGAACTCATACCAGAGCTAATGAAAGTTTTAAAGATTGTAACTGCTGGACGTGGGGTACAAGGGGACATATTTCAACAAATTGTCCTGAGAATGAAAGGAGAGGTATCCGGAAATTCGAATCAACACCCAATGACACAGCGGTCGTTTAAGCTGCGACAAAATACAATTTGTATTTCACTCCTATGCCTACCCCTAGGAACAGCTAGTTGGCAAGTACAGGGTCGATCCCACAGGGAGTTGCTCGCGATAATCTCTGGTTGGGTCACAAAAAGATTGTGTTGAGTATCTATCTACTATGGCCTTGGGCAACTGTCACTATCACCATTGGCAAACTGCTGAAAGTAAATAACTGTAACTTGACAAGCAAAAAGATCAATAATAAAAACAATCCAGATTTAGGTTTCGAATCAATGAGTATTGCCTGATAAAACGGTTACCAGGGCATCCATCTTATTGAACATCTGGTCAAGCTTATCCTCCATTCCAGTCGAAGTCGGTGGTGCTTTGGCTGCAGTTGTTGATAGCTTGGGCAATTCTCCCCCGTCATCCCTTAGCTCTTCTACCATCTCAGCAATCATCTTGAACACGACACTTGGCTGCTTTCTCATAACCGACCCTCCACAAGCTACGTTGACCAGTGCCCTTTCACTCGTTCTCAGTCCAGCCACAAAACATTGGATCAAGTCATGATCCGTAATTTGATGGTGTGGGCACTTTGCTAGCATCTGCTTGAATCTGTGGAAGTACGAGTAAAAATCCTCTCCAATGCCCATCTTAATGCTTGTAATCATCTTCCTCATCTTCTGAATTCGGGTGGCTAGAAAGTATTTCTCCAAGAATTTCTGTTGCAGCTCTTGCCAAGTGGTAACACATCTTGTGGGCAATGAATAAAGCCACTCCCTTGCATTGTCTTGCAAAGAGAATGGAAAGGCAATGAGCCTTACATATTCGCTCAGATTTCCAACAGTATGGATGGTTCCACAGGCCATCTTGAAATCTTGCAAGTGTCTTTGTGGATCTTCGCTTGCGTGATCGCTGAACTTGGGCAGGATCTGTATAAAATGGGACTTCAGCTCCCATGCACGCGTGGGTGTAGGCAAAGTTATGCCTGAGGCCTCAGGTTCATGGTGTTAGGGAACACCATCTCCCTCAAGGTTTTCTCCTACTCCACTGGGTTCTGCATTGACGCTTCGCTTTGATTATCTTCCTCTTCTTCTTCTGCTTCACTGGACAAGGACAGTTCTTCCTCGTCAAAGAATTCCTCTGGAATTCCTTCCAATGCTTCTCCCGTCCTCCTCTTCTCTGCTCGAATCCTCCTCAAGGTCAGGTTGATGTTATCGCCGTACCACGTTTCTTTTCCTGTGAGGTTAGTTTCTTGCATAAAATCAGATTAAAGAAAATAGCAACACAGAAATTACCACTGTAATCAACTCCCCGGCAACGACGCCAATTTTGATGCAGCCGTCGTTCAAGCTGCGACAAAATACAATTTGTATTTCACTCCTATGCCTACCCATAGGAACAGCTAGTTGGCAAGTACAGGGTTGATCCCACAGGGAGTTGCTCGCGATAATCTCTGGTTGGGTCACAAAAAGGTTGTGTTGAGTATCTATCTACTATGGCCTTGGGCAACTGTCACTATCACCTTTGGCAAACTGCTAAAAGTAAATAACTGTAACTTGACAAGCAAAAAGATCAGTAATAAAAACAATCCAGATTTAGGTTTCGAATCAATGAGTATAACTTCATCTCGATCATCGGTTCAAAGATATTTGTTGCACATGTATGTCAGTGGTTATAGGCTAAAACTATGCAGGGTCCCCACTGTCACGTCGCCACGTACGCTACATAGTCCGCCCAGCTCCATCCTTACGTTTAGGTCTTGACAGGCATACCCTAGCCAATCCTCTTGTTTGCCCAAAAGTCCCCAGGCATTCCACCTTTATAAGGCGCATGTTGGTCAAGCAGCATTTGGTTCTAGATGGGCCCACTCCGGCAACGGGCGAGATACGAGGACCTCTCTTCCGGCTTTCTCCAGCATTGACACATCTTTGCAGGTCTAGGCCAAGACTACAAACCGCTCTTGCCGCTCTCAAGGAACGTAAGGCAATTACGACATGCACTTGATAACCCTCCTGCGATGTAGGAATCCGTATGTGCCCAGGGCTCGTTAGCCTTCTGAGTTACCTGTGACCACCGAACTTTTTTGGAATCGTTGCCCAATGCGTCGGGAACACACTTATGCAACTATCAAGAACACTTAGACCTCACGAGATTTACGAGTTATACATCACATCATCTATCCTAAACATGGATTTGAAGGATTAGCTAGACATAAAGTAAATAATGAAAGCAAAAGAGATATTGAAAAACATACTTGAATTGATAACGATAATCAAAAGGTGTTCGCCCTATTGGGACTTAAGCATAAACGTAAATTGTATCTAAGAACATAAACTGCAGAAAGTAAAAGTGTTTCGAAAGTAGAATGCGGTAAAAAGTGTATCTGCACCTCGCATGCATGCTTGTATATATAGAGTACAAAGACTAGGGCAAACCCATAAACGGGCCTTCTAGAAAACGGGTCGGCTGCTTTCATGTAAAGCTCGGTGGATAAGGTTGGAAAGATCTCCTTCCTTATCGCTAAGATAGTATTGTAGCTGTAGAAGGAAACTCTGATCGTAATCTTGTATCGCAAGGAATTTGTTTCCTTGTAGGACTCTATCAGCCGCAATCTGCACACACGAGCACCGTTGCCCCAGCTTTGCACTCTGCCTTCCTCAATCTTTCTGCCATCTCTTGTCCACGGTAGTCTGCACCTTACCTTCTGGAATGAAACATGCAAACGTCTAGATTGACCATACCACTGAAAGTGGAGCAACTCTTCATCTTGATTTGGACTTATGCCCTCGGTAGCTTGAGCCACGAGCACGGCTACTATGGTCATTGCCTCGTATCGCCAGTTCCTTCTCTTTTTGCATGTTTTAACTCTAGTCTTGCCCAATACTTGTCTTTCCTTGCCCTGCCAACTCAAGTGTCCTCCCAGACACAAAACAGACACAAAAGACACTAAAACAGACTCGATCTAGACCTAAAACACACATGACAAGAGCACAAAATATGGGCTTGTCACCCGACATCGAGGATGCCATATACTATCAAGAACTGATACAAGTATATCAGTTCGAAGATATACCCTCAGACGAGAGTATATACGAGCAAGAGGAAATCTTCAGTGAAGAAGATACGGATTGGTTGGATAGATCTTCACAATCTGAATCCGACTAACGCCGAGGTTGTTCATAAAAAAAGTGAAGATAGAACCGGCTTTTCAAGCCAGACACTTATCTCGCCAGATATGATGGATAAAATTATGAAAAGAAGCCTGAATATACAAAAGTATCAAGGCTTCACGGCAGGAGCTTTAGACCAAGTTCTTAGGAACTTCAGTCTAAAAAGTAGGAGACAACACACCATCTATGGTATTACTAGACGAGAAATGTCTCTCCCAATCGAGCTGACTGGAAATCAAGTGGAAATGCAGTTGATTCCAGCCGATGACATTAGAGCAAATCTGGCTAAGATGAAGCCAGAAATTGCTGAGAAGATGAACTGGATTCACATCGGAGCAATCCAGTTGGTTCTCAAATCTACTCTATTTCTAGGAGTAGTGTACCTATCGATATCGCGATATGTGATAGAAGAGTCAGAAGTTTAAAAGATTCCGTTATGGGAACAATCGCAGGGAATCTTTGTGCTGGGCAGGTTGTGGGGATTATATATCCCAAGGTTGCATACAATCTTAATGACGCCAGTTTCAGCAAGGCCCTGACTCTGTATCAGGATTTCAAGCGAAAGGATCTATTAGAAGAAGGAAATAGACCTTATTCTATTACATATCAGGTATCATATACACTTTCCAACTCACATCATACTGAGTTATTTTTGGGAAAGCAGTTCATCGAGATACCAGATATATTCAAGAAGGTGACAACGGCGGTTTGTCCTGATAGAATAGAAATCCCTCGATTAAGAGAGATTGACATTCAAATAGGAGATAAGAAAGTCATGAGACACGACCAAAGTCTCAGACTAAATGCAGGAAGACTATCTTTCCAAGGTGATAGAATTATGTCTCAGACATTTGGAAGGAATCTAATCCAAGATTCTTATCCTCAAGCATCCCGGAGAAAAAGGGGTGGTAGTAAATCTGCAATGCCCTGAAGGATGGAAAGGAGTTACAGTTAGATTCGACACTACAAGATGCGAAATCAATTTCCCTTGTAATGTCTTGTACTATCTATAGCAGTCGGAGATCAATCATTATAGAGGAACCCTTGAAATGAGGGGAATCAGATTGGAGATCAGAGGAAGAGCTGGACAAGAACCAGACATTCTGGTATTGGGACTTGATTTCCTCGAGAAATACAAGCCATGGAGAAAGAGGAGAGAAGGAATGGAAATTATGATTAATAATACACTACTATTAATCGAATGACGAGTCCATTCTCCATATACATCTCTATTGGGATGTTATACAATAAATATAAAGCAGAATATTTTGCTGCTTATATTGATTCGGGAGCAGGAATCTGCACAGCAAAACGAGGAGTCTTTCCAGATGAAGTAGAAGATGATTTGCCTCGTATTGCAGGAAGAGATTTCTCAAAGAAGATTCTACTCTTATCAAAAGGAGTAAAAGAAACAGAAATTTTGATTGGAGGAGCTGGCAATACGCCATGGTATAAGGTGAAAACTCCACCAATCTATTTCCACGAAACAGGCGCAGACGTTCTATTAGAAAACAACCTACTACAGATGTTCAAGAGATTTACTCAGGATAATGAAAATAGACAATTAGTATTCACAACCAATTGTGATCATAAGATCATTGTCCAGAGGATGCGAAGGGCATTTAACCGTCAAATGCCACTGACATTCCGTAGCAAGCGTGGTGATGAAGGAAAACTTCGTCATCCAAAAATGAAGGATCAGAGGAGATTCAATGAGGCAGTCCTAAGCTGCATCAGAGAAGAAGATCTCAAGGATGAAGAGATTCAGATCCTTAAAGCATCCCTAATATCTAGCCAAGATATTAGGGAAGAAACACAAGTGTCTTTGGAAGATGTCAAAAGGAAGATCAGAAGAAGTTACCACGAAAATCCTTTGGCATGATGGGACAAGAACAAACTCAAAGCAACCTTGAAAGTTAAACCAGGCAAGGAATATGAGTTTGTCAGATACAGATTGATCTTGATGAATCTTAAAGATCAACAGGATATGAAGGAGATAATCAAGGAACACCTTGATTTGAGATTGATCGAATCAGGGAACTCGCCTTATAGCAGCCCCGATTTTCTTGTAAGAAATCATTGGTGAGATCAAACGAGGTAAACCCAGACTTGTCATAAACTATAAAGGGATTAATGATATTCTGGAATTTGATGGATATTTTATCCGAAGTAGAGAACACCTTATTAATTGCATTAGGAATGCTAAGGTTTTCTCTAAGTTTGATTGCAAGTCAGGATTCTACCAGATTCGCATGGAAGAAAGCAGCAGAAAGTTTATAGCTTTCTCTACTCCACAAGGGCATTATGTTTGGATCGTGATGCCAATGGGGTTAGCCAATGCATCCCAAATATTCCAGAGGAAGATGGATAATCTTTTCAAAGATTATTTTTCTTTCATGTTTGTCTATATTGATGATATTATAATAGCATCAAAAAATATGGAGGAGCATGCCAAACATCTAGATATTTTTACAGATGTTTGTCACAGGGAAGGTCTTGTACTGTCAGAAAAGAAGACAGTCATTGCAACCAGAAAAATAGAATTTCTGGGCATTGAGATCGATGAATCAGGAATTGTATTACAAGATCATATTGTGCAAAAGATCCAGACTTTTCCTGAAGATCTAAATGAGAAGAAACAACTTCAAAGTTTCTTGGGAGTTGTTAATTTTGCAGGAGCATTTATCAAGAATCTTGCAAAATATAGGAAGGTATTCAGTCCTCTATTTAAGAAGAATGTTCCGTTCATCTGGATAGATGAACATAAAAAAGGAATGAGGGAGTTAAAAGAGGTTTGCAAAAATCTCCCAAAACTCTCGATACCACAGGATGAAGATAACTTGGTCCTGTATACGGATGCAAGTGACTATTGGTGGGCAGCAGTCTTAACCAAGGTCACTCCCAATGGAGAAGAACCCTGCAGATATTGTAGTGGTTTATTCTCAGAAAGCGATGCTGTGCAGTGGCGTATCAACGAGAAGGAATTCTTTGCAGTTCGGAAGGCGTTTAAAAAATGGCCTTTATTCTTATTAGCAAAGAAATTTACCTTGAAAATTGATAACACGCATGTTAAAGCTTTCTTAAGGAACAAGATGGAATCTAAACCTGAAAAGGCTAGATTAATTAGATGGCAGGCTGAATGCCAATATTATATTTTTGATATTGTCATTATAAAATCTCATGAAAATGTTCTTGCAGATTTTTTGACAAGAGATGGAGCCAGCTGAAGCAAGATCCATCCTGACAACTGATAAACATGGATTTTCTCATCTTTATAAGCTTAATTGATGTCAATTTATATTGGAAAATCATGTTTGGAGTGAGTTTTGTGCTTAACTATTGTTAATTTGTGAAATATGATGCTCGTTCGTACTTTATTTGATTTTTTTTGCAGAAATTTAGAGTTAATCTTATGCAAATTTAGCATGATAGGATGAAAGTACAATTCGATAGAAGTTCGTAGGTGAAAACGGATCCAAAATCGGAGTTATAACGAAGGAGAACGGGCCAAAACAAAAACGTTGCGCGCAGGCCCAGTATACACGCGGACAGCACGCGAATTTTCTAGATTTATCCTATTTTTGGTTATTTTCTCCTATTTTGGTTATTTCCTACTCTTACTAGGATACAACCTTGTACTCCCCACATCTATATATATGTGTCTTCCAAAACACATCTAGACAACCCCTTACTACATCTTTTCATCTCATCTTTTATTCTCTTATATTTTTCTTTTATTATTTTAGATTAGGTTAGTTTAGATTTATTTTCTTAGAGAAGTTTTGAAGATTGGGAGACGAGAAGAAGAAGCACTCAAGAACTACGGATTCGCCTACGGTTTTTATGTTATTTATTGGATATTGTCTATGATGTCTATGAGTAACTAATTTCCTTTATCCTAGGGCTAGAGAGTAGATGGATAATTAACTTTGATTTTTATTTGATTGATCAATTATGACCCTCGCTTCTTTCTTATGTTCTTGATTTGTTTTGCATACTAGTTGATTGATCACCAATTTAGCATAATTAGTTGTGTTAATTCAATAGTCGGGAGATGAGGATTAATACATGAACTGGAATATAAGACACGCATTGCAAAATAACCTTGAGGGGACGAGCCTTGTGTGAGAGCATTAATCTTAGGATCTTTTTGGAGTTGCATGCATATGATATTTGTCGGGAACGAAAACCCTTGCATGTGATCAACGGTTTATTCGCTACGGGAGTAGGTTTAAGCTACTTTTGTGATTGTTCTAAGAAGAGTTGAGTCCCAGTGTTAATTGATTGATTGATTGAATCTTGAAGTTAATTTTCCATTGAAATCGAAACCTTAGGATATCTTCTCTATCTTGAATCTTTAATATTTTTTTCTTTTGCTTTTGCTTTTGTTTGCTTTATTTAATTATTTGCAGCATTAGTTAATTAATCTAAAGTTCGAAAGTCTAAATAGAGGAAGAACAATTGAAAGTAGTACTCATTGGAATTAATACAATCCCTGTGGAATACGATCTTGCTTCCCTGTGCTCAATTACACCCGTGCACTTGCGGTGTGAAAGAAATTAGCGAACAACAACCCAAAGGCATTTTAGGGAAAATCTGGAATTGCTTTTTGAGGAATGGAACGAGTGTGTTCTTCATGCTAAACAAGCAGGATGATTGCAATCTACTGATGAAATGAAAGTCACCAGCAGAATACAGGCGTGCTTGCTTACTCAGTGTCAACTCTGGGAAGCAATGCAACCGGCCCTCCTCCAGGCTTCCAAAGAACCTTTGAAAAAGGGAGAGTTTCGAGTACAGGGCTCTAAACCTGTAGCAGGGGATTCCAATACCCTTTGCCCGAGTCCTAAGTTGGTGGTTTCTTCGGAACCATTGGCCCAAGGAGAAGATGAGTTTCAGGGGTCACACCCTAAAATTTCATGTCAACCTAGCACCTCTGGGGTTAAAGAGGGAGAGATTAATCTTAGGCCAATGACTGGCACCTCTAAGATTAATACTAACAAGATTGAAGAATCTTCTTCATGGCAGGTTTATCAATCTAATTGGGAGAAGCTTGTTACCAGGAGAGATATCAACCCAGAAAAAATAAAAGTTGATATTTAGGGAAAATATCCTCGAGTGTAGACGATGCCAAGCGCCGATTCACACGAAATCAAAAGGTGGTATGACTTTGGGGCATTAGCCTCAGTTTATACTACAGCGCCATCATTCACGGAGATCAAGGATCTACCAAAATGGATCCAAGAAGCTGTGTATGATGCCTGGGTTAACAATTCATCGTTTAGCCGGGGAAATATACTAGAGTTATATTTCATCAGTGTAGCTCCAGAACCAGCAGGAAAAGGTAATCATGAAGCCTTTCATTACATAAGGCTCAGGAGACCTGATACCAATGCCTTGGGACGAATCAAGGCACCAATGGAAGAAGGGACTACACTAGTCTCAACGATGCCAGAGGATCTCATTTCTACCAGAAGAGCATGGGGCCTATGGGTCTGTCTCACGGAGATGAACAAAGTCAAGTTTCCATTCAAATTCTTTCAGAATTCAGTGAATGGATCTTTCCTGTTAAACACCATGACAGGAAAATCAACCAAATATGCAGAGGAAGCCTTCGAAAGAAAGAGGACTTTGCTTTAGGAAAACAGGATTGCGGGGAGCAAGGAGACTCATCGCAAATATTACAACATGGCTCATTTTGGGCATTGGACTGAGCACATATGCTCGGAGTGTCCGAACCAGAAGGAGCTAGAATTCGGAAAAGGTTTTCTTCCCAAAAAAGGAAAACAGAAGGCTCGTTTCGACGAATACGCAGAGCGCAAGGAAATGCCAAAGGCAAGGATGCCGAGGGCCCCGAGAAAAAAGTAGATTCCCGACTCAAAGTAAAAGAGTCATGTGACTCTGCGCTGGAAGACCACTCACCAAAAAGAAAATGACATCGGTGGGTGGATGAACAGGAATTACCCACTAAAATACAAATGGGTAAAGATACAGGAGAATGACCGCTACCATAAAACAGTGATCCATAAATCACGGGTCCTCAACTTCAACCAAAAGTTGTTTGTCTTCATGCAATAATGGGAGGCAAGATGGACTAGCTTCATAAGAGGTCGGTTGTCCTCAAGCAATAATGACAGGACCCGCTTCACGTGAAGAAAATGAACCAAGGATAAAGAATCTAAGGCAATAATGGAGTGTGAGATGTCACCTTAAGACCTCTATATAAGCAGGCATAAGGAGGAGCAGAGGGATCATCGAAAGACACCATCAAAAACCCACAACAACAAAATCTTCTCTGCTTCATCAAAATAATCTTAGCATAGTTTTTTCTTTTCTTTTCTTTTCTGGATGTATCCAAGTATCGCTACCATAGGTAGCTAAAAGAGTTTGTCTCCTCCCTAAAGGAGATATACTCATGTTGTAATAAGTTTCATATTATCTCTAAATAAAAATTTGGGCTTTTGTTCATCCCTTCCAATATTTAAGATTTTTTTTGTGTATCAACGGAGCACCCTACGCCTCAGGTAGGAAACGAGAGAAGGTTGTGTTGTGTGTTGCTGAAGGGGTCCGTTTTAAAGCCAGCAAGGGCTTTGGAAAACCTCCGGTTGCAATCGTGACGGTTGGGAACGCATTTGCCCGTAAAACTCCGATGGATATCTACCCGGCAACATATTGGTCAAAAATGTATGAAGTCGATATACGTAAAATTTATTTTATACGAAAGTGTGATGGGCCGATAGTATTGAGTTGATTATTTCCAAAAATGGAAAAATGGATTTATTCGTGAAAAAAAATTAATAAATAAATAAAAACGTTAGAGAGGGACTTAATTGCACCTATTACAAAACGTTAGGAGGTGAATTGCCTAAAAATAAACGTTAGGGGTATATTTGCAAATCAGAGGAAACCATAAGGGGTTATTTGCACCTTATCCCTAAATTTTATAACCACTTTTGCTGTAAAAGACAAGTACCCCTCTTACATCTATATCTATACCTATATAAAAGTATCTTATTGAAAAATTTTGATTTGGTTATAATACCCCTGTTAATATATATATATATATATATATATATATATATATATATGGTAAGGATCTGGTGAGAATGGATTTTATATGAGAACATGAGAATGCATATATTGCAGAAATGTAATACATACACTTTCTAATGCATAAACTGCAGAAACCTAATGCATAAACATTATAATGCATAAATTACTACAACATAATGCATCCTTAAATCTGAGCCATTGATCTATAAAAATTAAGGATCCAGATTTATTCTCATTTCTTACCTAAGATAGCATTCTCACATGATCTTCTTCCTATATATATATATATATATATATATATATATATATATATAATCATCATTAGATATATATTATAATTATAAATATTCTAGATAAGATGTATATATTCTCATTGACCACAAAATATATATCTCAAGTATTAGCAAATTTGATTTGGCCAAATATATTAATAAACAAATATTGTTATTAAATATTACTAATATTAACATAAATTTGAAACTTTAATTCTTATAAAGTACACTTATTTACTTTTCATTTTCAAGCCCTCTAAGTATAGAATTTGGATATTTTTATTTTTATTTTTTATTTAGAGCAACACCATATGACACACAATTATGAGATAAATCTTCTTATATAATGTTTTTAAAATTTCATATATTTGTGGTGCATATATAACTCCTTGCATCATAAATGTAATATTTTCTTTTCTTTTTGACATGGCTTGCATGAGTTGGCCAAATCTTTTCTCTTCCGCATGCACATCAAAGAGGAATCCGGATTGGTGAGAAATTGTCCATGTCTTATCACAAGACCTTATTGCTAATTTCTTACATCTATGTTAAGATGCTAACAATTAAATTATATCAGTGTCTTTTTGCTGAATATTTTGCGGATATTCAGACATCACTCTTAATAATTGAATCAATTTTTGATTTATTTTAGGTATGATCATTCTTCTATGAAAGTATAACATTATATAAATGGAAATAGAAGGAAAATAATTGGTTAACTTAATTAACACCTATATATAATAATAATAAATTGTGGATTGATCTATCTCAATTCAAATAAGAATACCTATATTTATAATTAATAAAAAAATTTATGGATTGATCTAACTCAATTCAAATTTAAAATAATAGAATACTGATATTTAATAATAAAAAATTGTGAATTGATCTAGCGCAATTCAAATCAAATCTTTTAAAGATAATAAAATAAAAGTCATAGTGGAAAACTATAACTATGAAAAGAAAAATTTATGTTACAAATCAGACCAACACGTTACGAGATTCAACCGATAATAAAATCATAAGCATTGCAACTTAGTTTTAATATTCTTTTAAATAGTAATAACACAGGCTAAATTATTAATTATATGTTGTGGTTTATACAATTTTTCTGATATTTATGACCCATTGAAAATTGCTAAGTAAGCAATGACATAAAGAATGACTCGTGCAAAGGAAGTAACTTTTAAAGATCTTAAGAAAAAACAACTTTATATGAGATAATCTGATTATTTTTAATCAATGAATTTATGCTTAGTATATGATTTTCCCTAACTCTTAATTGTATGATTAAGATATTTAAAGAGTTCAAAAGCTAAAATACTATTTTTCAAAAGTAAAATAAATACAATGAAGTCTAAGAGCATTTAGTGCTAATAAGCTTAAACATTTAAAATTGTTGTAATTAATTATGAATTAGATAATTTACTCCGTCCGTTTTTTTTTTTGTCTATTTTGATTTTTTTTCTTATTCCTAATTAAGGGTAAAATTATAACATTTCTCCATTTTGCCCTTTAATTTTTTGTAATTTGATAATTAGTAATTGTATGTAAACATTCATGATGGTAATTAATAAGATTACATAGGTAAATTAATCTATTTAATTTTAAGGCATGAAATATTTAAAAAATAATGGAGGGAGTATCTATAAGAGTTTTCTACTTACAATTTTGTATTATATATTTTCAGAGAGCTCCTATTTTATGTTTACACACTATACCTGTTTTTGTTTTTTGTTTTTTTTGTTCTTATGATAGGTTGTTATGATTCCTACAAAAAAATGCAACAAATGGTGCCCAAAAAGTGCTGGAGTTATAGTATGAGGAAAGAGCAATGAGGAAGTTCTTTCAAGTAAATATGTCAACTTTAATCGTATGGGAGATCTGGACATTATAGTGAATGGACTGGAGAGAATAGAATCCATGGATAAGATTGATGTTCCATAGATTGAAGAGACAAATCAAACTCAAAACGAAAATCGGAGATTCAGTGGAAAATCCTAAGAAGCCTAGAGTAGGATGGAGAAAGAAATCAGCTAAGGAGTTGCAGCCAATCGAAGGACAAAAGCAGAAAATAAAAAAAAAAAGAATCACAAGGAAGAATATTGAAGACTACATTGAAATTCCAAGTTATGATGATCAACTGTCGTTGGCGAAAGTTATCTCATAAAACAAAGAAAACGCCTACACCAATCATCAAGACCAAACAAGAAAAAATAGAAAATGAACAAAGATTCGATACCTTAATTTTTTACTCGTTTTCTTTTTGTTCGAAAAATAGGTCTTCATTTTCTTTTCATTTACATATAATACTATTTACATTCCATAAACTCGAAGAATCAAAAAGAAGAAGATCGAAGACCGCATTGAAATTTCAAGTGATGATCAAGTACCGTTGTCCAAAGTTATCTCAAAAAATCAAAAGAAGAAAACACACACTCCAATCATCAAGATCAAGCATAAATATATCAAATGAACAAAGATTCACTATCTTAGTTTTTGACTCGTATTTCTTTTTAAGAACAATAGATTATAATTTTTTTTTGTTTGTATGTAACACTATTTACATTTTCATAAATCTATTATATTATCAATAATTAAAACTACTTTGATGATATTTAAAAATTATAGTAATCGTTTTGCTTTGTATAAAAAAATGGAAAAAAACAATTGGCTGCACGTACGTTTCTGCTAGTAGGGTAAAAAGTACTTGTCCTTCCACGACAAGTGAGGTCCGAATGGAGTGTCACGGGTTTTAAGTGAGAGAGTGGGTTAGATAGATGTATTGTAAGTAGAAAATGTGATCCATATTTGTTGTGAGTGGAGAATTGATTAGATAATTTTCATTTATGAAATGACCACACTTATTATCGACGATGACCACATTTATGGTAGATGGAGAGAGTAGTTTACTTGTAAAACCTTTATTATAGTAGTAGTACTAGTATCTAAATGGCTAGTAGTGTATACTGTACATTTCATTCTGCCCTCGATTTGAAATTAGTAGAGAGAATCATAGATTGGATTTTGGTCATGTTTTAGTGCCGCACGCGCGCACACACGTACTCTCTCTCTCTCTCTTTTTCTCAATGTATAAATATATTGAAATTGACACTATACTACCTTGGTACAGATACATATATGTATGTGCGCCTGCCGTTAAATTCAAAATTGTCATCTCTCTCTCTCTCTCTCTCTCTCTCTCTCTCTCTCTCTCTCTCTCTCTCCCACAACTAATTTCGTTAGTTGGAAACCCCAAAAGCTCACACATAACATAACAACAGGAACAAGTAGCCAGCCATGTCAAGAAGAACGAAATGGCATCCAACTCCGCCGCCGCCGCCTAGCCCCAAGATCCTCCACTTCCCCCGCAGCCGCATAAGCCGCCGCCGCAAGCCCCACAATAACCTCCTCCTCAACCAAAACTATCTAACTTCCAGAGCTAACCAGCTCGAAAGCCTGTTCGATCAGCAGCCGCATGGACTTCCTCTGGAGAGGGGAGAGAGAGTAGAGAAGAGAGATGAAGAAGATGAAGAAGAAGATGAAAAGTCAAAGTTTGAAGTGGAATGTCATTTGTTGCGGATGGAGAGAGAGTTGGGTTTGGAGAAGAACAGATTGAAGATGGAGACAAGTCTCAGATCAGCTGTGCACACACTTCTTCTCTCTGTTAGTTTTGTATTTTTCTTTGCCGGCCGGACAATTTTCTTTATTAATCTCTTTTCCATAAACTAACAAACAAAGTATTCACTCTGTCTCTGTCTCTGTCTCTCTCTAGGGGAAACAGAAGACTGTTGAAGGTAAGAAGTGTGGGAATGCAGTTTTGGAGGAAGAGGAATTGCACAAGAGCTCAATATCAACTAATAAGGGTTTTGAGAACAAAAGTTTCGTTGATTCATGCTTCCCCATCAGTATGGAACAGAGCAGCAGCAGCAGCAGCAGCCTCTTCGATTGCAAATATGATACTACTACTCATGTAAGAATATTAATCTTTTTTTTTCTTTTTTTTTTTCTAAATCTACTCTGTGTAGGTAATTTAATTATGGTAGCAATCGATTATGCAAGAAAATCAATGGCATAATTAATACAGTAATGTGTAGGATTGCAATGGTGCTATTTTAACCATAACATGAGTCTTACAAAGTTGCTGCAAAGCGAAGGTGGAAGGGAATGGAATGGAATCTCCTTGACTTTTTTTGAAAAATGCTGTCTCCCAACATTTTTACCCAAGACTTGAGAGGAAGAGTATTCAATTCAATTGTTTTTATTACTCCCAACACTTGTCTTGCCAGCTCAGCTTCTATTTCCAAAAGAATCTATCTTTCTTGCCTTTCCATGTCCTTTTCCATTTCTACCACACAATTGTTTCAGACCAACTCCACAGTGTCCACTCCACACACACACACTCTCTCACTCTCTCTCTCTCAGCATGAGCATGAGCATGAGCATGAGCTTACTTTTTTCAAATTAGGAAGAGTGGTGATGGTGATGGTGATGATGAAGGTCGAAGCATACCACTCGTTTAAATTTTGGATTGTAGCACAGCACATACATAATGTTAAATCTAGTGTCTATATGTACAATGTGGTAGTTGTGTGGTATTGGCTTCACACTGCCCAAAAACTACCCTGAATTAAATAAAGCTAACTCAAGCTTGGTTGGACCACTAATATCAATTACTTCCACTATCTCATTTTTATGCATCTTCTCACAATAAATTCACAAACACAGCAGAGAAGAGATTTCAAATTATTATTATTATTATTATTATTATTATTATTATTATTATTATTATTATTATTATTATTATTATTATTATTATTATTATTATTATTCATGCACATAAGATCACGTTGAATTAAAATGTAAGATTATTATGACTACAAATGAAATAAAGTAAAGCTGAATGAGCGAGCAGGGAGCAATGGTGCAAGAGAGTAAATGCTCGGGACGTTGCAAGGCTGTGGTGCTAAGGATAGTGGAGCAGGTGAGAGCCGAGACAGAGCAATGGTCCCAAATGCAGAGAATGCTGGAGCAAGTCCGCGCAGAAATGGAAGAGCTGCAGGCATCCCGCGATTACTGGGAAACCCGAGCCCGCGCCTCAGAATGTCAAATTCAATCCCTTAGGCATGCTGTAAGAATTTTTACTTGCTTGAGATTCTTCCTCTGTCAATTAAATTGAATTAACATCTCACCTTAATTGCCCAACATCTCTTCTTGTATTGTAGGTGGAAGAATGGAGAGGGAGAGCTGTTGATTATGAGAAGCAGGTTAATCAGCTTCAACTCAAACTATTGTTAGCTAAACAAAAGAAGAAGAAGCACAAGACCAAACGACCAGCTGCTGAACACAACCACCTTGTCCCTGACAACTTACCTCCGGCGCCGGTTCCTCTTGGAGCACAGCTCGTAAAGGAAAGGCTTGCATTCACCTCTCACTCGCACAATAACTTTCATACATTTGACAAACACTTCTTTCTGGAAGATGAACAAGAACAAAACAAGAAAAGATCAACACCTAAGAAAGACATGGCGCCTCTTTCTTTAGCCAAACAGCTAGCCAAGGAGAAGAGATCGCTCATTCGTAGTTTCAGGGAAAATCGACGTCCTGCTCAACATAATGACAGCATGCAAGAGCTCAAAGAAGATGGAACCAGTAGACGATACTTAAACCGATCACCATTGAGGGATATTGGTAACTCCTCTCCATTGGCAACACAAAACCATAGAGCAGCATTTGTGTATCATAGCCCTGAAAGTTCAAGAATAAGAGAGAGCTTCAGAAAGTGATTGGATTTGTTGGAATGAGGAAACAAGCTAAGAGACTCAAAACTTTTCCTTCTTTCCTTCTTTCTTGTTTGTCAATGGAGAATTAGGCCAGTTTTGCACCATTGTAAGTTTAGATTATACAGCTTTTGGAGGAATTATTAATGAAAACCCTTTATTCTATTATGATCAGATGTTGTGATTCTAAAAAGTACTCGTGGGATATACTACATGTTAAGCTTTTCCCAGTTCAGAGAATGAGGGCCATCCGCTGCAACTTGGAATCCTCTATCCCGCTTGTGGTATACTACTATCAATTTTAATTGTCCTTTGTTTTATTCAATTTCAATTCTCTTTTGTCTTAGTTTAATTTTCAAATATATAACTAAATAAATAGGGCTTATTACTAATTTTTTATATTTAATTTGCAACTTTATTTAATAACTGATTAACCACGAAACACACATATTTAGATTAGGTTATTTACTTCCTTGACACAGTTAATTCTTAAAGCTAAAAGAGGCAATGAAATTAAACATCGCCACATATTAGAAATCCAACATACACGGTCAATGTCGTTCTAAGTGGGCTTAAACTAGCATAGAGCATCAAATAGAGATCAAGAGGTCAACACCCTAGAATAAATATCAACATGATATAATCGAGAAAAAAAAAATCTTGAATTTATCTCACAATTGCATAAACAAGGTCTCAAATAATCCGAGCATTGTTGTTTTGAATTATGTTCACTCTTCTTTTTTTTTTTTTTTTTTTTTTGGAACAATATTACAAAGAAATTTAAATACCGCGTGACGGAGGACTCGAACCCGTGACCTTTGGCCCGGGCATTAACCTCACTACCACTAGGCTAACACACACACACGTTCACTCTTCTTTGACAACTATGAGACGTGTGAACACAAGTTCTAAATGATGGCTTTGAGGAAAAAGTCTATCACTCTCAAACAAACACACTTAACATTTTATCAGTACCTGTTACAAGATTGTACACAAGGTCAATTATCAGGGTTTATGATACTTTAGGAACAAATCTCCAATACCAAAATGGCTTGATATCAACTACCTCTCTTTAACATGTGCACATTTTAAATAGACGATGCGGCTTGGAAGAAGCCCTTCTCCTTCAAGCTTTCAACAGTTAGCTTGATGCTTTCTTCAAGAGGAGTGAATTCAATCCCAAGGCTTCTTGCCCTTTCTTTCGAAACTTGATACGTAGGCATGAAAGGCTTGTCATCGGCACACCTGTATGTGAAATTTCCGCGTGAAACAAGTATCATGATAGTTAGTGAATGAGTCTGCTAGCAGAATGCAAAAAAGCAGGCGGATAGAGTGCCAAACTGTAAATCCAAAGCAGCAAACTGAGAGGAAAGTCTCTCATTTTTCTCTTAAGGTCCTTGTGATTTCTTGTGTTTAAGTTATTCTGCTTTTATTTCTTATGTACGTTTCTAATTTATCCTTCTCTTTCTGTTTTCTGGATCAGACACCCTCTTCCTGATTCTTCCATAGACTTAAAAAAGAGCCTAATATTCTTCTTTGTCATTTACCTCTTGTGTTAAGTTATTCTGCTTTTATTTCTTGTATGCACTGAAAATAGGTCTAGAAACTACTATATCGATGTTCGATCAGAAAGGAATGTAGAAATTTCCCAGTTGCAGGCACATATGCGTTTGAAGGATCATTATTGCATATGCTAAACCAAGCATTCATAGAGCAGCACACTGCATATCCACATATATTCAGATTAGCCTCATATTAAGCTAAGAATCAACAACTTACTTTTGAGGAAGATGCAAAGAAGGATATAGTTCGCGTAATATCTTTACGATTTCTGAGAAGTGTGCAACTCTCCCCACCATACAATATCTTCCATTAGCTGCAGGATTCTCAAAAGCCAAAATGTGTGCATTAGCAACATCTCGTACATCTACCCATCCAGCTACAACATTTGGATAAGTTTCTGCACCTGCATATTCCAAGAACACGGAGGCTGAATCATCCCAACTGAGAAACAAAAATACTATGTCTAGACACTAGGATTCTTCTGATCAACCAAGTTTTTAAGGCAAAATATATTTAATTTCTTGTTTTGCATCAGTAGCTTGACACATCGAAATTTTATTTATTGTTATGCCATCAGTTGCAAAAACGCAATGAGAAACAGATGAATTTGATTAGGATAATTTTATAATGCATACAAAACAAACATTCTTAACTAGTGAAAACATTATAGAAGACTAACTAAATTGAAAAATTAAGTGGACAGACATACCATTTATCAAGTTCAAAACTGAAGCAGAACTTGTGTTGAGAGTTGGCTGCAGCAGTGGACCAATTACCATAGATGGGTTTATAGCAACCATATCAATACCTTTCTCTTTCACAAATTTCCAGGCAGCATCTTCAGCCAATGTCTTTGAAAGCATATACCATTGCTGATATAGAAAAGTGATAACATAGTAGTGAAAAATGTGATGAGTCCATTGAAACATACACCAGAGAGTGGAAGTTGTTAAGAACGAACAGGCACAAACAGTCAATTAATAGGTTAATGACCGATAATATTAAATTTTCTGCCCGTATCAATTTATTTTTGCTGTGTTATTTCTTCAAAGGATCATTCTTAATGAAATTTTTCCACCATATTTACTGACACTAACAGAAGGATTTAAGACATGATAAGATATGTGTGAAATGTGAATCATCTTTTCTGAGTTGTAGAACTTGCCCTAATTGTTTATAGAACATCAGATATCTGCCTCATTTGTAGTGACTGTTACATTTTTGTGTTAATATCTCCAGCTTGATATCATCAATATACACCATGTGTACAATGTACATGGCAGGATAAATTTTCTCATGGCCAACAAATTTATTACCCAGTAACGTGCAAAATCCTTCTATTTTTAGACATGCATATTAACATTGTTATCCATCAGTTTGGTATATGCCAATACAATCAGATTATGAAATAAACATTCAGGGAAATTATACAACTATATTAAATTAATAAAAACAGCAAGTTAAACCATCTCACCCCAACAGAAAAAAATCATGGGCAAGACATGAGAGGGAGTCAACTGACCTGCTTTGTTTTGCATAACTCTGGGTCAGACCACCAAGTCTCATCAACTACCACTTCAGGTGTTCTAGGTTTACCATTGGCAAAAACTGCAACTATGGATGAAGTTAAAACAACCCTTTTGACAGATGGAGTTTTTGCACACGATCGAAGCACATTGAGAGTCCCTTTTAATGCAGGGTCAATCAAATCTGCCTGAAGGAAGTGAAAAATACTTGCTGAATGTAAGGAAGTTTGTTAACTTGATATGTGAACCAAAATATGACAAGGTCCCATTTTCATTTAGGATGAACAAAAGGCTTCTTTCTGTTACTCAATTCAAATAACCTATAGATTCGATACCTAAACTCCTCCTAAATGAAAATTGGGAATTGCGTAGTTTTCCCTCTTGTCCCGAAAGAAAGAAAGATGAATATGAAAACATGAAAACAATGGCTTCGAATTTAATCTATTGGTGAACCTATAAGAAAAAAATTAGACGTGCAGCTAATACCACAAGATGTAATAGCAATCAAGATAATGTTATATGTGCATATCAGTGTATTTGTAGTATATAAAATGAAAACCTTTATAACTTGAAGAATACAAAGAGAAACAGCATGTTACGAGAGCTTTGATTGATGACCAGAAGTAACAGCCAAAGAATTTGTACTTTTACGCACACAAATTTTGGTCTAATGAGATGCAAGATGTATAAAGAGATGGGTGACTAATCAAAATTTTGGTAAACCTTATCACCGACACACTAACAAGGGCTTAGCCGCTTAGGCTCTTCATAAGATTCCTAGAAACAGGATTACAATTGTGCTACCAGATTTGACTATGAAACTCGAGATTTATTATGCAAATGTGTCACAAATAAGCTTTTGGTTTCTGCCTTGTGCAGGAAATGAAAAACAGTGGTTCTTAAAAAAGGAATTAGCACTCGACTCTTCACAATCAGACTACTTCAGCTTTTCCGTCAAAATGTAGTTTTCATTCAGTTTCACCCTAGAAGCCTGTCCGTCATTACTCCCGAAAACAGCATAAGAAGGAAAAAAAAAGAAAGGAAAGAAACCTGTGGATTAGAGGTTGCATGGAAAAATGGAGAAGCAGTGTGAAAAACACCATCACATCCATCAACTACAGCATCAAAAGACCCTTCTTCCAGGAGATCCGCTTTTATCAAATGAAGCCTCTCCTTTGCCCCATCGATTTCAAGTAAGTGTTGAGTCTTCTTTGGATCATCTGCCATATTAATATGTCCAAATTAAAGATAAATATCACAAAATAACAGTAGTTGCCATAGATTGTTATACACTTATACGGGTAGAACCAAATGTGGTCTTCATAAGAGGTTATCTATATCAGAAACCAGTTCTATAAAGCTTCTGTTTCACAGCTGAACTCTCTCAAATTACGATGCATAAACCTCATGTCAGAGAAAGGATGCTGAAATATTATGCCATATTCTGGGTACCGACAAATTTACTAGGGGAAAAAAGAAGAAGGTGCAATTACACAAGATATATATGTGAAGTTCTCGTCTCTCCAACGAATCATCATAGTCAATGACTTCAAATCAGTGTCTCTTAACAGAAATAATTCTTGTAAATTTATCACAAATACACAAAATTAATTGAAAGATTACTGCTCAACTCAGAATCTATAATAGTATTTGATAAGTGAAAACTAAATTTCAGCTACTTAAGTTATATGTTGCCAATACACTAAAACCTAGTTTTCTTCTGAGTAGCGAAGGAAATATTAAGGCAAAATTCCTCGAATTGGCACCATAGAACAAACAGTAAGGACGATTCAAATTTGTGAAATGAAAAAATAAAGTAAAAGCACCAACACAGTAAAGTATAAGAAAAAAAAGGTAAGAAAAGTTAGGGAGATGTAGTTGAACTGAACTGGTATCACGAACGGATGCTTTGATAGTGTAGCCACGCCGGAGCAGCAATTTCACTAGCCAAGAAGCAATGTAGCCTGACCCTCCAGTTACACACACCGTCTTCATTTCACCTCCTCAACTTCAATTGATTCTCTCTTTTCTTTCCTTTTCTTTGTTTCTAGAGAGAGAGAGAGAGTGTGTGTGTGTTGAATCATGGACGGAAACGGTCGATCAATTTTGATCCCAAATATTAACACTTCGGGATCATTCTCCAAAAAAAAGAAAAAAAGAACACTTCGGGATCCTATGTTAAAAGGCTTGCCACAATCTATATTTTTAATAATTTTTTCTTTGTCATTTTTTCATTTAATTCTAATCTATAATATTTTAGCATACAGTACTAGTGTTCATCCATGTGAATATAGTTTGTATACATTTTTGTATATTAAATTTGTAGATTTTTAATTTTTAGTTGATTATTAGGGTTCATTATTTTAAAATTGGGGTATATATAATTGTTTTCTTTCCAATTATCCTCCCAAATTGTTTCTCTCTATATTGGTGGTTGGGATGATAGTAGAAGATAAAGATGGTGGCTATGTGATTTGGGGGTGTATATCTTTTCATGCTTAGGGCTTGAATAAAATAATATTTAATTTATAATTAATAAAAAAATTAATTAATCAATATTTATGTATGTTAAAAATGTTCGGAGTAGGAGTAAGAGAATGTAAAAATATCAGCCTTTGTAATTGCCTAATGAGTTTGGTGGACATCGAAAGCCCTTTCAACGTCTTTTCATGCAGCTTCTTGCATCTGAGCAAATCGATATCTCTTTAGATTTGTTAGAGCTCGTACTGTCTTCACGAATGTAGCCCACTTCGAATAGATCGATGCCGTCGGTGAGATAGTAGCCCATTGAATGCTCGTGGCCATTTGCGACGAAGGTGACTGGCGGGACTCTCTCATAAAGAACGTCGGCGAAGACGTCACACTGATTGAGCACATTGACGTCGTTGTTGCTGCCGGCGATACAAAAAAAACATGTCAAATCCACAAATCTTGAGAGGCGACTGCTTCAAGGATTAGCGTGGGATAACCTTTTCGTTGGGTTGTGTACGCACCTCGCCAAGCCGTTGGACAATTCTTTCATGCTCGGTGCATGCAGTCGATGCTTCCAAACATACCCGTAAAGTCGTACCTCGCCTCGTGCATTGCTACGAGTCTTGCAACGTCAACGCTGTTTGCCCCCCTCAAATATACATCACCGAAAGCATTTCTGATGGCCTTACAAAAATACTTGAGGCATTCGGTGCCCGTTGTCGGTCCAACGTGGAAATATTCATCGTACTGATCAACACCTCTACCGTTGGCGAGTTACCTCAAAGCAACGATGTATTTGATCCATGGGTGAAGCCTCATTCTTCCAGTTGCATCCGGGTGTTGTTTAAAATAAGGCCTAAGCAAACAAAGTGTCGGCTATCTATAGGAACAACTTCATGCTCATGCGAAATCGGCGGCGAAATACATTTTCGCCTCGAATCGGATTCTCGGCAAAATAATCGCGAATGAGGCGTTGTGAGGCCTCTTCATGACTCTACTTTGTCTTTATCTTCAATGTGTTGTCGGTAGAGATCAGTGGCTTGCTGACCCAGCTCGAGTGCCCTCCCACGAAACTTCTCTTCTTCTTTCAGATCGAAGAATTCTCCATTCCAAAACATGTTTCTACTTGAATATAGTGTGAAAAGTGAAAGAAGATAATAAAAAAGAAGATAAGAAAAGGTGTTAGCTTAGTAGGATGAATGAGAGGTATTTTTAAGGAATGGGATATAGTCGTTTAAATTTTTTTCCAACCTTTGGAATATTTTTTATTTTATTTTTAGCCTTAAAAAAAATTGGAAAATGGGGAGCACGCCACGTGTCCCCTTCATCCGCCAAATCTCTCTCGCTCGTCTGTTCTTCACCAAGCACGACATTTCGCCCGCGCTGCTTCTCTAGCGGGCAACACCCACATCAGGGACAATGTCGTCGCTTTCGACCGGCCTCAAGCCCTCGCCAAAGACCGCCATTGGAGATGGCCTTAATCATGATTTCGAATTGTTTCTCGCTCTTGTGACTTCGTATCGAGTCCTCCTTCAAAACTTTATGTTCTTTTCACTTCAATGGGATCTTATTTTTCTGTATTTTTTTTTATCGAAACTTACAAAAAACTGTTAAAAACCTTCATAACAATAGCAAACTTAAGACAATGCTTATTTTAAATATGATTTTCTATAAATAATGTGAAAATTTTATATTTGTCAACTATTCATATGTTAATGAAGAGAGGCCATTTTATCAAAACCAATTTTCGAACTTATATTACCCTATAAAAATGACTAAAATTTGTAGTTTTATTGAAATGACAATTGTAGGTATATACTATTTTTTTCGTATCTTTTCACCAAGTTCATTTTACTTTTTCTGGACGTATAATTTCATTAAGTCTATTTTCTAAAATGAAAATGCATTATATGATAAATATCTCACTATAACTCATAATATGTCACTAAAAAGTAATTAATTTCATTCTCTCTCTTAATTAACGTGACAAAAATAATTTTTAAAAATTACTTTATCTTTGCAATATTATTATAAATAATTTATTTTCTAATATGTATGCCCTAATATGATTTTAATGAGAAGATACAAGGGTATAAAAAAGCATTTTATTTGTGGACGGTAAATAAGACAGCAGATAATGATGATAATGCATGCATGTTTAAACCGTAACAGAATCTCTATGTAATGGATTCTGACATGTGGCGAGACCACACCACACCACACCGCCAATGACTAACTTGTACCAACCAACCGGCCAACGACGCCGTGGTCTGTGCAAACCGAGACACCTCACCACCAAATTTACTCTACAAAGCAAATTCTTTTTAAAATCATTCTATGTTGCATTTTAATTGTAATAACAATTTCTAATAATTCGCTCTCTCTATAGGTTGGACAATTCTGAGCCTCAAATTATTATTCTGGTCAGAGTTCAACAAATCAGCAGATTCTTTCTATTTCCCTTTTCTTTTTTTTCCTTTTCCACTCTTGGCTTTGCTTCGCCAAATACATCTTCTCGTTGTGAATTTGAACACCCTTTTCTTCCAACTACATCAACCGTTTTCGTGGAGGGCTGCTCCGTTGAATATTCAATTTGAATCCTGTATATATTTATATCAATTAGAATCTTGCTTTGCATATGTATAGATATTTATATATAATTATTATAATCGGATTAATTTATTGTTCTGAAATTAACTGGGTGTTTGGGTTTTGTAGTAGAGAGAGAGAGAGAGAGACAGAGAGGATGGCGGGAGCGGTGTCTGTTGTTGGCGGTTCGTCGACCAAGAGTTGTGCAGCGTGCAATTTGAAGGGCGGAGATTTAATCTCGACGTCAATTGGGAGAAAGCATTCGTCAGTAGTAGCGCCTCGTCTGGATTTGAGCACTTCATTTCTTGATTCTTCTTCGCTGAGAGCCTTCTCTTCAGTTCCTAATAATTTGAAGAAACGACAGAGAAAGAAGAAGATGACTACTACTGTTGTGGCGGTTGGTGGATTGGGGGGACAGTATGAAGATAGTTTCGAGGATGTCAAAACTGTAAGGATTCAATTTTTGCCTCTTTTTTTCTTTTTATTAATTCGACAACACCAATATTTATTTCGTCGTTAACATGATCTTCTTTGGTTATTGATGCATGTATGTATGTATGTATGCCATGCTACTTTATTCTTCATTTACTAATTCATGATGTAGGTAGGTATTCATACTCATATATACTGTAAGTCTTCCTAATTCTAGATGCAATACTGTCATAAGAAACTAGTTGAAGACAAGTAGTATTCATTGTTAATTTGTTTGAAAATCTATATAGTCTCACCCTTGTATGCTGAAATCTTACCTAATTAATTAATTCATTCATTACCTAGTTACACTTGCTAATGCATTTCCCACATGCATGCAATGATACTTTGGTAATTTACCTGACATTTTTTTTTGTTTAGATCTATGTGATCAACACTTTGTAACTCATACTAATTCTTGTTTTGTCTAATTGAGATGCATGTAACATCTTTTAGCTTGGTCCCATCACTTAATTGCTACATTCAATTCATTCCCCTTTAGTATGTCTGAATTGATGAGTTAGTTGATCAGGCTGTTTCAATCTAGGACAACGTCCATTTCCTGCATTCTCTGTAGCAATGACCGGATTGTGTGTGTAAATTAATTTGGCTATAATTATGTATATGAGTTCAATTGGAACAATTAAGATGGTTGTGTGTGTGTGTGTGTGTGTGTTTAATTTGCAGCAAATTGTGGACTACTTCACATATAAAGCGGTGAGGACAGTCCTGAACCAGCTTTACGAGATGAACCCTCCACAATACCGATGGTTTTACAAGTAAGATCATCCAAATTTCTTATTTGAGATTCTTGTGTTGTTGCTGTTGTTTTTTTTTTTTTTTTTAATTTATTAATAAGTTAACTTTAATTGTGGCTTAATTAATTTAATCAGGGCTTACATAGTTTTATATATCGGGGTTCAATAAACACTAGTTGAGATCAATTATCTATAAATGAAATTAATTCATTCTGATTACCCCTGGTCCCCTTAATTGTTTGTAATCACACAGTGCGGTTGTCGTAACCAAAATATCCCCTGAATCATCCATTAATTCCCTTGATTATTCACTAGTCGGACAGTGAGGTTGGCCATTGTGAAATCTCGTTTTGTTATGTGCATTCCTACTGCAGAAATCAATTATAGCTATATGAAATTTCCTTTGTCTGTTTTTAATGTGTTTATTTCTTACTAATCTATCGCAGTTATGTTGCATCAAATGAACGGGGATATGGCAAGACCTTTATTCGTGAACTTGTGAAGGTATGTTTTTTTATTTAATTTGTTTATTTATTGTACGTCTCGAATAGTACCAATATACATGAACCCTGTTGAATTTCGTAGTAATTTCCATGTACAGGATAAGCTGGAGCTTGCTGAAAGAGTAATGGTAACTCGCCTTCACCTCTATGGAAGATGGATTAAGGTTTGAAAACTAACTCATCAACCATCATTCTTACAATTTTATATCAAACCGTACTAGGAAATAGAGAGGGCGAGTAAAAGAAAATAATTAATCTAGATAAATACATTATTTTGTAGGCCGTTTTGTGTTGTTTTGATGTTATAAAAATATAATATGCGGTTGGTTGTGATGTGTAGAAATGTGATCACGTTGAGATGTATGAGAAGATATCAGATCAGAATCTGGATTTGATGCGCGAACGCCTCATAGAGACTGTTATATGGCCCTCCGACGACACAAACACGGAGGTGATAGGGTGAAGAATTGAAGGCCAATCGTGTCATTCTGTTCTTCTTTCGTAATTGGATCATCAAGTTTTTATGTGCTCTTCCAAATTGTACTGTAAATTCAGCTATTAGTATTTAATCAAAACTTGTGTATAGTGTAGTTTTCGTTCATGGTTTACTGGGGGCTTTTTTTGATCGCACTTTTTATAAACTTTTACTTCGACCGAGGATTAGCTAAAACTCCTTCGTCTGTATAGTCAAGATGAACAATACAACAACTTACAGAGAAGATTAATATGCAGAGAGAAGATGGAAGTACGTACTAATATAGAATAAGATCGAATTTAGGCTGCTGATACCATCAGAGGGAAAAAATAAATTGCTCACCGCACCTTTGGTTGAGTGTTTGTTTCATTTCGGACGAGATTACAACAAGAGAGATATTTAGTACAGAAAATATTCTAGGAATATACAATCTTCTCTATTGACCAACAAAATCTGTAGAATAATTAAAACTAGGAAAAAGAAAAATCTAACAGATTTGATCTCGTCTATCATCTGGCAACTCCTTTTCTACTATTCTGGTGACTAGAATTGTATTGCTAAGAACAATTAGTAGTTTTAACAAACATAACCATTAAGACACATCTTCAAATCTAAATTCCCGCGTTTCGTGAAGAAATCATCAGATCGAATCAGCTTCTAAGAAATTCCCAAGGCCCTGTTTGAGTCCCAATTCTGCAGCAAACATAAAAAGACTGATCAATATGATCCAACAAGCTCGAAATTGTTAAATCCGCGACAAATTAACCTATATTATTTTTATCAATAGAAGATATCACCCCAAGTTATTGGATGGAAAACTCACCTCCAAAATCCGGCAAATGCTCTTAGGCTCATATAGATAGCGAGGGCAATCCAAATCCCTACAAATCCATTGGTGGATGAAAGAATCAACAAAGCAGTGATGCTGAACACAGCCACTGTAACCTGCAGGCAAAACAACGGTGCACGAGTTTGAGGCCGTTCAATCAATCTATAACATCATCGTATCTTTTACAAAGAAATAGAAACTGACGTACCATTGAGTAAGCTGAATATGCAAAATCTGATGCTCCAAAGTTGACACCATCGAAAACGAAGGCCAATGAGTTGATCGGCTGTGTTGCTGCCACAAACTGCAATGGCAAGAATTTTATGAATCTTAATTATAAGACTGATCACATTGCTGTATTAGGCTACTAAGTTGTAGTATCCATAAGAGTAGTACCGGGATGCCAACACCAATGAGGCGGAGGACATCAACGTCTTTGGTAAAGATTCGTGCTCCAAGATGCAACCCGAATCCAAGCATGACAGATAATACTAATCCAAGTGCTAAGCCCAACTGCACTCAAATGGTTGATATATATCAGATAGGTTAACTTAATTAGCATGTAAAATCATGGTAACATTTTGTCGTATTTTTGAAGTTACCTGCAGCACTCGCGCTGCAGTGGAAGTTGCCCGATTGTAGTCCTTTCTGGCAAATGCACTTGCTAGTATAGCCTACACAAAAAGGAATCAAAGATTAACTCGAATAATTAATTCTCACAAATTTGTATGAAAAACGATACTTTCTTGCAGAATTACCTGTCCAGCAACAGCCAAACCATCAGCCAAAAGAGAAGAAGCTAGCCAAACTTGCAAGCAAACCTGAAAAGCAGCCATTTCTGTCGATCCCAGCCTGGCCGCCATTGATGCAGCTAAGGTCACACAGAATGTCACGGCTATCACCCTCGTCAGCAATAGGAATCCTGCATTTCAATATTGTTAAGTTATTGTTTGTGTTGTAAAGGGCGCTTCCTTCACTTGCCATGCAATGTAACTCACCATTTTTAATGAAACGGCCTAATTGCAGATACTCGAGACTAGGAGATGAGAGATCCACTTGCTCTTTCAATCTCCAGAAGAGTATTACCGCAATCAAATACCTACAGTTACAAACAGCAGCTGGATTTTAGAAATGACAGCACATATGTTACATTACATGCCCAAGCAACATTGTGATGATGATGTTCGACTTACTGAGAGATAACGTGTGCAATGGCTGCGCCCCTGACGCCCATCTTCAAAACAAACATAAATATGGGGTCCAAAATAATGTTTGCTAAATCTCCGGCCACTAAATCATTTCCGACAAACAACAGCAATAATCAGGATGATCAGATGACATCTTAATGGTCCGTATTCATTTCATTTCATACATACTAGTCTACCTGTTGCATAAAGTGGAGTTCTCGTGTCTTTGAGACCACGAAAAACACCTTGCATAGCCAAGGACAAGAGAACTGCAGGAGCACCGACTGATCTCAGTTTCAAGTACTGTTCAGCAGGATTCGACATTTCTGAACCCTACAAGAGCAAGAGTCAATTAGACTCAAGACCTCATAGTGCATTAATACAAGCTAAGGTACAAGAAAAAAAAAAGAGAGAAATCAATCATATACCGATTTGACTCCCATGAAACTTAGCAATGGCCTGGCTGCAGTGATGAGAAATGCAGCTTGGATTAGGCCAAGGATGGCACCAATGATTAATGCTGAAGACGCTGATGCAATCTGCTTCTTCCCTTGCTCTGTCTTAACTATCTCAAAACTCTGACTTGCTGGCGACTCCAAATTGCACGTCTTCTCATTGGAACCTAGCACAAAAAGGCAAGGCAGACCAGATTCAACAGAATATTATGGGATTAGTAATAATAAAGTAGAAGATCAAAATATGAGAGCATACCAGTATGCGAAATCAACATCTTGTTCTCGCTGTCTTGACTAGAGTCGTTGTCTTCAAAATCTTGGCTCCCCCCTCCTCCTCTCAATGTATCTTCCTCCGCGACAAAAGAAGTTGTGACACTGACAAGTGGGAATATCGCAATTCTTGATACCTGATTGAATAAAGCAATGGAAACTCCCACTGCAGCAAGCTCAACTGGACCTGCAGTTTAGATTGAAATGTTGAGTGTGTTTAGACTAGAGTAAGGAAGGTATTATACATTTGGTGGATCAAAAGTTGTCGGTACCAATTCGGCCGATAAATGCGGTATCGATGAGAGATGCTATAGGATCAGCTGTCAAAGCCATTGCTGCAGGAAGAGCAATTTTAGCTATCTCTAAACCAAGCTCATCAAGTTTAAACGCTGACCTGCATATGCATGCCCACAAACTTAATTACCCCAGATTAATAAGGATTCATTTTAGCAACTCTAACTTAACTACCAAACTCTAATTTTCTACTTCAAATGAAATGCTACAAAATTAATTATGTTCACCATCTTAATTATTATCGCTATATGATTCTTTTCACCAGTTAACTACTATTAAACAACATGACATAAACAAACATCTCATTACTGAAATTCTACTTACTTAGCGCTCTCTCTCTCTCTCTCTCTCTCTCTCTCTCTCTCTCTCTCACACACACACACACACACACACACACACACACACACTAAAGCTAGCTGCTGCATGGTTATTTCTCAGAAAGTAAACTCATATCATCACAACACAACAAAGATAGATAGAGGTGAATTGAGTGGTACCTGACATCCTTCAAGAATACGAAGAGCGGATTCTCGGAAAAACTGAAATCATTCTCCGCCATAACCATAACGGATTACTATCCGCAACCAAACAATTTCTTGATCTCAACTGCATAATCTTCTCAAATCATCCTTCTTATTCTTCTTACATATAGCTAATTAAGCTGATGACATAATAGAACCAGCACCACAATTCACAAACACAAAAAAGTGATGAAATACTTTCTACAACCAGTAAAAGTAAATGGCAATTTTGAAAAGGCACGTCTCAAAAACTAAGCAACAAAATGATGTAATTAAGTGTCGGAAAAAGGCAAAGGATGATATGGCAATGGAACCTCTCTGTCCAAGTGAGGAAATTAATTAATTAATTGCCTATAAAATCTAATTAATTAAATTCTTTAACTAAAAAAAAATGAAAGGATTACTGCAAATTCTCCATTAATCCAAACTAAGAAAAATAAAACAAATTAAGAATCCGACTGAAATTAAAAAAATAAAAATTAAAGAACCTGGAATCTGGGATCTCATTCGCGCGGGGCCCACAGTTGGAAGCTGTGATGCCCCAGAATAGAATATTTCAACTTCAACCACGCAAGAAATTTCAACTTCGAAATCTCATGTTGCCTTCAACAATTAAGTAGCTCGCCCATAATAAAATATTTACGGTTTCTCTTTATTACTATTTTTTTTTTATTGTAATATATACGGTTGTCTGAATTTTTCTAATTTGGGAATAAAACTGTTGGATAGGATTTAGCCATTTCGCAGATGATGATTCTCTAATGTGTGGAAATGCACAACATTAGGGTTAAACAGTTTTAAGTCTTGCTGTGAGACTGTTTTTTTTTTTTAAGCACATGCTGTGAAACTGTGTCAGTACGGTAGAGATGTTAAAAATCGATTTGATCCATAATTTAGCAGGCATGAACAGTAAAAATAGAGATTTAACTGATTTTTAAACCACCTATATAACCTCAAATTCAATAGGCTCGGACCGTCAAATTTAGATCTCTAGCCTAACGGTATTGGTCCGGACCATCCAATTTAGCATCTATTGTATGCTCAACTAATAAATAGAAAAATTGAAAAAATAAAAATAAAAATAAAAATTGCTATGCTCTTTGGACGGACCGATAAGTTATTGGCGTGGCGGTCTTATATTCAATAAATAAGAACAACTGCACACCACAGTATATATATATCCGGCTTATATGAAATGGATGATGTCATTAGTCACTATAGTGGAGTATGATACATATAGTAAAGAAACGAAATAACAACATTCGATTAAGATTTACACTTTTATGGGTTTCTTCGCAACTTTTTTAGTAATAATAGCCAATTAATTGTGGTCCACAAAAAAAAGTTATTGGAGATTGACTCAAGTCATTAAATTGTCCTGTTGACATGTTTCCCTCAACATTGCCTCTCGACCCCATATATCTATTCCTACTTTTTTTTTTTTTCTGCTTTCGGACAAGAAAACTTTTGTAAATCAATAACCGGAAAATGACATGTTGTCATGTAATTATAAATTGGGAAAATTGCATTAAAAATCCTGATTTTTTTTCGATTTTCAATTTTAAACAAAATCTTTTAAAATTCGTAAATTAATATACGACCATTCAATTTGATGCAATTGGCACCCACGGCTTGTCTCTGGCAGAAATCTATTGCCTACGTGGTAAATTTATTGCTTACGTGGTATTAATTTGCTTATGTGTTAAATAACTATGCATATCTGATATTAATTGGTGAATAGGCACAAAACGACGTCGTTTTATTCCTGTCCTAAACGACGCCTTTCCATTAATCAGATATAAGTTGAGAAAGCAGACCGAAGACGACAAAACACTGTGAATTCGATAACCTTAATTTCCTAAATACTCTATTCGCGACAGACAGAATCGAATATTTTCTCTATTTTGTTCGATGATTTGGGTTAAATTATTGCTCGAACCTACTGATAGAGAATAAGTTATTGTTCATCTTTTATCTTAGTGCGCTTTATCATTGTTGAACTGGTGGATTTGTGGTCCTGATAGCGACGAAGCAAATACAATGGGGGACATGTAGGTCTATTCGTGGTTTAAAATTCGAATAATTTATGTGCTTTAGGGTCATTGATGTGGTTTTTGGGTTTATTATTGTGGTTTTTTGCTTTATTCATGTGGTTTAGGGTTTAGTGGTCTGAAATTGCTCAGTTTTAAATTTTTAATCTGGGCAGATAGTGTATATGGTGTAAGGGTAAAATCATCTATTTAATTGCTATTTTAGGTTGTTATTTGGTGAATTCGTGCTCAAATTGCTAATTTAGGAATCAGGGTTTCTGATGGCAATTTTATTTTATTTTTTGCTATTTTCAGCTTCTTATTTGCTGTCTGTGTGCATCATGATGGGAAGTTTGTGAATTTAGATGGTTTGGATGTGTATGTTAGAGGTGAATGTGAGGGGACATTTCACTTATATCAAGATAAATTTGGTTATTTTGATGATGCGGAGTTAGTTGAGAAATTAGGGTATGCTAGTTGGGAAAAAATCTTGTATAAGATTCCTAGGTCTCGGTCTTATAGGGTATTGAAAGATGATAATGATGTGATGCAAATGTTGACCTTGCTTAAGTCAGATCAAAGAGTCTTACATTTCTATGTAGAGAGTGGCAAGAGGGATGATAATATTGAGAAGAATGATGTTGATGCTAATGTTGAGAATGATGCTGATGTTGAGGATGAGTTTGATGTTGAGAATGAATTTTCGGATGAGTTTAGTGAAGATGAAGATTTTAAGCCTTGTGATGGTGAATTCGAGGATGATGAGTTAGATGATACTGAGTTGGCCTCTGATGATAAAGAGTATTTGAAAGCAAGACAGAAAGTGAAAGCTAAACATGATGTATTTGATTTAGTAAATGAGAAACCTCATATTGGCTTAGGGTTTAATCAAGTAGTGGAGCATGGTGAGTCTGATTATGCAAGTAGTGATGGTGAGGTGTGCTCAGACAGTACAGATGAAGATGCAGAGTGTGTTAGAAGCAAGAAGTTTAGGTCAAGCTATGATCCAAGGGTGAAAGCTAAGATGCTTGAGATAAAACTTGACATAGGATTTGAGGATGGCTTGCAGTGCGGAAGGCTTTGACTGATAAGGCCATAGCACGTGGTATTCACATCAAAATTGAGAAATGCTCCAAGACTGTTTGCCAAGCCAAATGTAGACCAGGCTGTCCTTGGAGAGTCTATGCCTCTCTTGTACAAGCTGATGATTATTTTTGTGTGAAGACCTACGATCCCAAACACAAATGCAGAAGGAAGACAAATAATAGGCTCATGAGTTCAACATGGATAGCAGATCACTACATGAATGGGTTTAGAGTCTACCCTAATCTGCCTATCTCCATACTAGCAGAAAAGTTTAGGAAAACTTTTTTTACTATACCTGAAAAAGATAGACTGTACAGAGCAAGAGCAATTGCTCAAAGGAAGATTAGAGGATCTGTGGAGCATCATTATGCCTTACTTAGGAGGTATGTAGCTGAGCTCATTAGAGTAGACATGGATGGAAGATATCTTCTGCTATTGGATGAGGGAGCAGTGTTCAAGGGTTTATATATAGGCCACAATGCCTTGAGAGAAGGGTTCAAGAAGAGTTGTAGACCAGTGATTGGTCTTGATGGATGTTTTCTGAAGACATACTTGGGTGAAATTCTAATGGCTGCAATTGGCAAGGTAAGTGTTCTATTTCTGGTTCCTATTTTTGTGTATCTCAATTTGTGTTGTATGTTGATTTGGTTTATCTCATTTTCAATCTCAGGATGGGAACAACCAAATGTTCCCAATTGCTTGGGCTGTTGTAGAAGTGGAGAATGAGCAGTGTTGGACATGGTTTTTACAAAATGATCTGGCTATAACAGATGGAAACGGTTGGGTTTTTGTCAGTGATCAACAAAAGGTAACACCCTTCTTAGTTTAAGCTTAGTTCTCTGAGTTTATTTTATCTGACTTTGTATTTCTCTTGTCATCTAGGGATTGATGAATGCAGTGAGTAAGCTAGCTCCTCTTTCTGAGCATAGAAATTGTGCCAGACATGTCTACATGAATTGGAAAAAGCAGCATAAGGGCACAAGCTTGAAGAACATTTTCTGGAAAGTGGCAAGAAGCACCTACGAACAGGAGTATAAGCACAATTTGGAAGACCTCAAGGGAGAAAACCAGAAAGCTTATGAAGATTTTGTATCAAGGGATGTTAAGAGGTTCTGTAAGTGTTTTCTGACTCTAGGGACATGTAGTGATATGATAGACAATAACATAGCTGAAACTTTTAATGGTTATATAGTGGCTGCTATGGGAATGCATATAATCCACATGTGTGAGCAAATTAGGAGAGACCTTATGGTTAGGCAAGTAGAGAAACTTAAGTTGATCTGTGCAGATGATTATGTAGTGTGTCCTGCCATTATGAGTAAACTGGAAAAATATAGTGCTCAGAGTGCAAGAGCTTATGTGTTTCCTAACATGGATGATAAGTATGAGGTATGCTTGAGTGGTAAGACATTTGTGGTTAGCCTCAAGAACAAAGCTTACACATGTAGAAGTTAGGATTTAACTAGCATTCCATGCACCCATGCTTGTTCTGCAATTAAATTTAAGGGTGATGATCTTGTTGCCTTTGTACACCATTACTATAGTATAAATAGATATCTACTTGGATACAAGCATGCCATTGAGCCACTGGTTTCACAAAAAATGTGGCCTGAAGTTAAGGGATATGCTGTGAAGCCCCCAAAAATCAGAAAGAGGGCTGGAAGCACTACAATATTTTCGCTCATAGATTCTCCGTTATATATGCATAAAAAAATCCGTCATGTATAGTGGTGATATGTATGATGCTCTCATACATAACGGAAAATCCATTATCTTTGCGTTCATACATAACGGTTATTTAAGTATACATAATGGAGAAATATACGTTATCTATATGTGTTATACATAACGCTTGTTTCCGTTATGAAAGATAATTTTTCTCCATGATCTATTGTGTCATACATAACGATTTGACCAATATTAATAACGATTTATTTATGTTATATATGGTTGTTAACATAACGTTTTTTACCGTTACGAAAGCTCATTTTTCTCCGTTATGAAATCTACGTCGAATTTTTTTTTCATCATACATAACATTTTTTGTCGTTAGATAACACTTTATTTACGTTATCTATTTTTTTTATATATAACATTTTTCACTGTTATATATCATCTTTTTTTCCGTTATGCATTGAGCTTATAGATAACGGTTTTCTGTTCGATTTTCGTTATGTATGTTTCAATTGAGAACCCTTATGAATTCCTGCTATTATAATTTTTCTATTATTTATATTACATTAAATAAAATTATTCTAAAACAATGAAATTATCAAAATCATCTATAATATTTATATTATATATCATCCAAAATATTCATACAATAATCATCCGAATATAGTCTAAATTTCATATAAGTATTCCAAAATATGTTTTGCAAAGAAAGAATCTCAACAACTACACTTCATTTAGCTTAACTCATCCATTTGCATCAGACCCAGGAATTCAGCTCAATGGCTCATAGTTAAATCCTGCCATGGTTAGAGAAGTAAGCAGCAATCATCACCACACTACTCAACATCAACAATGTAATAGAAGAATAGAGTCTCAAGCAAAAAAAATTTAATTGGACACAATACCTCTCACTCAAAGACATGTTTTATTACACAGGTTGCCCATTCTTCACGAACCTGATCAAGCTCCTTTTGAGAATATGTACTACCACTCTTAAACTACAATCGCAAATAAAGTCTATCGAATATCTACTGATCTTTCGACTGCAGCTTGTTACTCTGTTGCTATTGCAGCTACTAGAGGCTGCCCTTCCATCCCTTGGATAGATAGAGAGGGAGGACAGGGCAGAGCTTTTGGTTTTTTCATGTTGTCAAAGAGTTGAACAATGGTTTTTCGTGTTGTCAAAGATTTGAACATATCTTATCAAATCCAGTACAAGCACTTCACTCATTGGACGTACCGGCTTCGCGAGCTCATTTCGAACTACACATGGCTAGGCTCATGGGGTCAACAAGTTACTCTAGTGCCGCTACCTTATGACAAAGATAGGCATTACCTCTTCTTCTCTTCTAGCTAACTACGAACAAGAACTACCCTTTTGTTGCTAAAATTGTGGTCATTTTATTTCTATCTTTCCATACATAACCGAAGAATGGAAAAGCTCAAACACGAAGAATGGAAAAGCTCAAACACGAAGAATTGGAAGGAGGATCGGGAACCAGCTAAGGCTTATTTATGTAGGAGCTATAAATGTTTTAATAATTTTTGCTGTGATGTTTATGAATGGTTCAGAATATTACAACAATTTTCATCTTTGGACGGTTGGGGAGTCAATTCTGTTCCACTTAATCCCTCTTTCATAGCCGCATATCTTTCCGGCTAAGGAATGAGAAATCTTTCTCCTATTACATGAATCCAATTTTCATTTATTGTATTTGTTATTTCTTATATTTTATTGTCTTGATATTTATTATTTATTGTTTCTGAGGTATTTATTTGTTTATAAATTGTTTCTAGTTTTATGAATAGAAACTCTAGACACCATATTCAAAGCAATACATGCATCTTTCTCATGGATGAAGTTCACAAAGGTAGCCACTTTTGACTTCCTACGATCCTTTTTTTTCAGTAGGTATTTGTCTCGATGTGATCCAAGCGGGTTCAAGTGCCTGAAGAGCATATTTACCGAAACAAATACGATTTTTTATTTTTAAGTATTATATATTTAAAAATAAAATAAAGTTATTTATATAATTATTTTGAGACACTACCTCTCCTTTGGGGATTCCTTCTTCTAAATCTCTCTTTAGTTGGGGATAATGAAATTAAAATTCTTTCTTTGGCCTAATTATCGATTAGAAGATTTAGCTTGTCTGAATCGTTATTGTTACCGCAGCTGCTGGCATAGAGTTAGCCGATGCTTATTCCCCAGATACTTCTATTGAATCGAGAACTAAAATGGGTTTGATTGGCCATCTTTTTGATATATACATAAGGCTTCTTCTTGTTGCATACCTTGATCTACTACCGTACAAATAGCATTTGCCGCTGCAGTTTGAGCGGCGACATTCAGGACAGAAGAAGCGGACATCTTTGGTATTTAAGACAAGAACTCGTAAATCACCGCCTGCATGATTCGATTTCAAATCTAATCAAATCCTCGGTTGTTCTGTAAACGATATAATAATCTGTGTTCTTTATTTACTGTATAAATACTTTTATTGTTGTGTCGTCATGAATTGAATTATAATCAAATTGCTTTAGGCCGGTTACCGCTATCAATAATGGAAGATTTCACAATTCGAACAATTTCTTCGAATTTACCTCAAAGGGGCGTAAGCACTTCACTCGCTAGGGGATGGGATTCATTCACTTGCATTCTTGCTAGCACTTGCTAGCCAACCTTCCTGCTAGTGTTTTTACAAGAAATATCTAGCCAACCTTCCTGCTAGAGATCTTTTCTTAACATCAAGACTAGGTCAGCCCCACAACCCAAAGCGGCGAAAAACAAATAGAATTTGCTATAAAAGCCGGCAAGGTCGAAAAGGTAACTTTCACAGTTATATGAAAGTTACCTTTTCGACTAAAAGCTTTAATACGACTTCTTCCACGTAAACCAATAACAAGAACGTCTTCTTCTTCAAGCAGTGCTTCATTCTTCGACTTCAGAACGAGTTACCGACTTCACCCACGGGGTGTAATCGGTGGAAACCCCGCCTTAAAAGACTCCCGAGATTCGTGAGTTGATTAGTGCAAACAGCTCATCGTGAGTTGATTAGTGCAAACAGCTCATACTTAGAGCCAGATTTACATCCGAAGAGAAAAGCAAGACAAGAGATAATCCTTTAGTCCCAAAGGATTCCTCTAAGCCTTTCTATTTAAATATGGTACCGGGTTTTCCCTCTTAGATCATAGTGGAGAAAATCTTTTTATTTCGGTTTGAGACATTAGATAGAAAGATAAACCGTAGGGACTCATATCCTTACAATATAAAGAAACAAAACAACAAGGATAAAGACTTAGATGCTACTAACAACACTAGTATTGAAAAGAGTCGTTCTTCACCTAAAGGTCATAATATATATTGTTAAAGGTGAGGCATCAGGAATCCTCGGTTGTACTTTTATAAGTCAACTTTCAACATCTGGCCTGATAATGTTGTATCCTATGTTAGGAGTTTTTATTAACTCCATTTTCTCATAGGCTTACTTTCAGGCATGAAACGCTATAACCATGTCTACCGAACTTTCTCAGTAGATTTGGTGAAGGGAAGGAACAAGGAACTCGAACTCTTCTACAATCAAGTACCAAGAGCCAGTACCAAGGGCAATATTTTGTGGAAGAAATTCAGTACGGAACTGAAATTGCCTAGCTTTGCTTAAACTTGCCTTAATAAAAGGTGAATGAATCCAAGCATAAGTGTGATTTCGATACTTTTTATTTGATGCTATCAACAAATTTATCTTTTTCTTTACTTTAATCTTTTTATTTTTACTACTATTTAAGTTCGGGGGGAGTTATTGTCTATCGTTGGCCTGTATGGTAGAATCAGTCGGGGGCATGAGAGGCGGTGGCACCTTACGTTCTTGAACCGATAACCATCTTTCGGCTAACCTAGCCTGCTCCATCCCTCGGGACCAACAAGGGGTAGTACAGGAATATTCACCTGTTGTCCATCGACTACGCCTTTCGGCCTGAACCGCTATCATCGAGAAGTAAAAGACCTGCCAGTAGCTTTCAGTTTATTCATATCCTGATTAATTGCATGATTATATCCAATCCCGAAATTAGTTCTATACATATGACCGGCAACAAGAAAAATAAATGCAATAGCTAAATGATGATGAGCAATATCAGTACTTAACCGGGTCAATGACAGATCCGACTGCTCGAATTCTTTAGGATAAATCAATGCAATTTAGGAGGAATCAATGAAAGGTCCCTCTCCCCTTCTTCAAACTCCGATTCGTATTTTTCATAGAGAAATCTCTGATCAAAGATAGAACGGCCCGAGCCATCAGTGAGATACCACTCTGGAAGAGCTAGAATTCTAAACCACCAAGTTCGGGATGGATTGGTGTGGTTCCTCTACGCCTATCATTGTTGATATGTTAGACTATAATCGAGTATGTATTTAAGTACCAATGAAGACAAAGAAGTTGGGGCACCATTTTCAAACCCTTGATGATTTTTCTCATGAACCACATCATATAATACCCACATTACTTGTTATCAGGTTGCACAGGACCCTATAATATTGTATAAATAAAATGATAAGTGTGCAATCTAATTGATAAACTAGCTAGAAATAAAAATGCATATCTTTATAATTTTCCAAGTCAGTTTTTTGAATTTCTTTCCCTTATTTGCATTGACAATACTCATCGCACTTCAAAGAAAAGTAAGTAATTAATTGAGACAGTTAATAGTACATCAAATACAAAGAAAAAAATAATTAATTAGTTGACAAGTCTAAAACTTACATGTCGACGACAGACTTCCATATCGTGTCCTTAATACGATGAGCAAGAGGATCCATCAAAGAGATAATATTTTTTTCAAGTTGCACGATTGTTATAATCCAATGCCCACTATTGAACAAGATTATCACATTATTAGGCCGAAAGATGGTAGAAAAAACACCTCATTATATATGTTAAACATGCCTAAACTCTCTCAGATTACCAATTACAGAAGGTAATAAATGGCATATATACTAACAATTTATATATTTATTCACTTACCCCACGTTGCAAAGCACGAGTATGATTTGATTTGAGGCTGCAGCAAGTAATCTTTGTGATAATGCGCGGACTCTATCTTCATCCTTCACTCCATGTGCTACGACAAAAGGATTCACAAATAGAAATTTGCCCAAAGTATTCTTTTCCTTCATCTCCCTATACAGGTGCATGTCGGTAAGCATGTAACATTTACTTTAACTTTGTTATAAATCATAATAAATAAAGAACCTGAATTAATACAAAAATTTTACCAAATATATGCAACAATGCAGCCTCCGGTAATGGGTTCCATGTTACAAAATGGAATGACATCAGGCCTCATAAGAAAGAAAAGTTTGATCTCATGCCCAAAGACTTGCACATCCAACGTAACACGCAAGCCTACATCCTTGAACAACTTATATAACAAACAATACAATGCTAGCAATGTTGGAGGCAATGTGGACAAATCGACATTCATCACTTGGTTTTCCTTAAACAACTTTTTTCCAGTTCTCTTGTTATCCTGTGTCTAAATAGTTACAAACATTATGTTAGAGGTATTAACACTTCCCAAAGAAAACTAGAAACAACATAATATTCATCAAAATTACCTCATTAGATCTTTCAACCACCAAATGGCTAGGCCATGCCACATGAGTTCCTAGTGCACTACCGAGATACACGAAATGGTAGTAGTGCATCCTCATCTACTACTTCATCAATTGAGACATGTAAGCAATCTGCAGGCATTGGACAACCGTGTAGGACATCCCTAGAAACAAACACTATTCCATAAGCTACAAGTTTTTTGGAGATTTCTATAAGTAACTTCACAACCTTTCCCTACATATTAAATAAAGTTTGATCAAAATATGAATCAACTAAATTGTGCATCAGCAAATTCGTGAAAACACATACAAAAGTTGCAACTAGGAGATGTTCCAACTAATTTCTAAATTAACTATCTTCATTGTTCGTAGAATTCCAAAATCCTATTTTAAGCAAGCGATAATTCACATTCAAATTTGTGCAATAGATAAACTATCGGAGCCATAATATCTGCAATAGATTCAAATAAGATAGAGAAAACGAACTATGTACCTGTAAGAAATCTGATTTTCCAATACATTTAGCAATGGGAGACTCCGTATCATGTTTCTCTTAAATTGAAGGCTTTATCACAGAACAACTACCCAATGCTTCAGAGTCCTTATCATTCTCACCTATCTTAGCTTCACATTTTTCCATTCTACTCTTTAATTCATAGACAACTTTATCTAAATACTGAATAGTGGTTGAATAGCTTATGGTACAGACAGTAAATGAATAGTCATAAAAGAGTATACCAGAATGGCATCATTTCACAAACAGGCTTGGCTTGGGGCATGTTCATAAACAATGAATTAGTGAAAAATTGCAATCTTCTTCTTGCTTCAAGATTCTTAGGTATGTTAGCTGCATTATCCTTCACTATCAAAAGTAGATGCAACCTTTTCACCTACTCTTTCTGTTTCCATAATACATGAAAAATTAGTAATAGTAATGATAATAATATTTCTATCTATATAAATATTACTAATATATTGATACCCTCACAGTCTAGACTTAAAATGAAGTGTTCAGGAACCAGAGCTCACAATATCTGGATCCTTCAGCCACTCTATCCTTGAAAAAAGGCGCCCCTCATTTCTAGCCCTCAACAATATATGCCATGTATCAAGCTGCTCCCTGAAGAAAATAAAACAAACACCTCTTAATGTATCAAAATTAGATAAAGGAATCAGAGGCCATTATGAGAGTTCTTTCTACCAAGCTTACCTCAAATCAGGCGACAATAACTCATGTGTGACAACATCATAAAAATCATACACAGCCTTAGCTGCAACCAGCACATACCTAAAATGTTCGCAACAAATTATAAAACTAAGACATATGAACATACATATTGCATCAGGTGTGATGTGTGCAGATGAAGTATTGAACCAAAAAAGAATGTTAGGATTGTAAATCATTTTGGGGAAAAAACTTTAGCAAAATATTATTAAGATGGTAAAGAATAAAATCGTACATTGGTTTCTACTTGATCCAAGATAGGATCTGTACCAAAAAGCTCAACTTCAACTTCTTGTTAACATTTAGAATGTCATCAGGGATGGTGACCAACTAAGAAAGATAACCAAATTCAGAAGAAATCAATTAAGATGTACCCGAAAAATAGGAAACAACATCAATATAAAAAGACATTCAGTTGTTATCAATTATAAATGAAAAACAGAAACATCAACAAAAAGCCAATGGAGTTAAAGTACCATGTGACTCTCATTTGTTCGTACGAATGACCTAATAAATAATTAAGGCTCATTTAAAGGTAACAAGTAAACTGAAATTAAATGACATGTGGTAATTAACATGATGATACTAGTGGAGAGATTAAAGTTCCAAACTTGTTCATTACTTGAGCACAATAACCAGAAACTTTACAGTTAGACACAAACCACCAAGAACTCTTACTTCAAAATAGTAGAATATAGAACAAAATTTCAGAAAAAATAATTCCTTGGCCATTCTAACTAGTAAAGCTTTAAGCAAAAGACGAAATCAAATTTCTCAAACACTCAAAACTACCTGGTCACAAAACTTAGCACTTAATCATAATTCAAGAGAAAAAAATGGATGCAAAATGAAGAACAATTTCCTCCTTTTCTTGCACAAGAAGAGAGGGCACTGAGCTTCCAGAACATGGCGTCTGCGCAGTCGTATTGCATATAGGGAGACCCAAATTTCTAGGCAATAGAGAAATAGATCAAGATGAGTAGACCTATGAGCACAAAATTTGAATTGGGGCATGAAAATTGACGATTATAGCTTAAATTTCACACGAAGGATTCAAGAGAAATTGCGACGAATAGAAGCAATGGAGAATGAAAACCCTAAAAATTGCCAGACATACACTACTATGAAGTTTATAAAATACAGGAAAATAGTGTAAAAAATGAAATTTTCGAGTAAGAGAGAGAGGAGATAAATAGAAAGAGAGAAACAACGATGGCGAGAGAAGACCGGAGCTATGGCGGGCGGTGGGGTGCAGTGGTTGAGAGACGACGGAGAGGGCGACGATGTGGGTTTTTCAGCATCGGGTCAGTGCTGCATCGAGAGAACAACAGTGTCCATGAGTGCTGGAGTAGTAGTCGGAGAATAGAGAGGAGAGTTGGTGTTGGCGAAGCTAAAATCGCGACGGCAGTCCTTTGCGCATTGGAGCGAAGGTGAATGTGAGAAGGGGAATTGGGGATTTTGTGATTTTAGGGTTCTAATCTCTTCTCCTTTAAGTTTCAACTGAGGTAGGTGGTAGGAGGCGGCAAACCGCCGGCGGCGAACGGCGGTGAATATGGAGCGGGAATAAGAAACAATTCTCAGTGAGAGTGGCTCTGACAAAGTAGCAGGAGAGATGAAGTAGCGGGAGAAGATGAGTCAAAAAGAAATAAAGGGAGCCCTAATACATAACGATTCTACTAACCGTTGTTATTCTGTGCTCATACATAACGTGTCGCTTAACGGTTGTGAGACCGTTATGTATGTAACTAAAAGATATCGCTAAAACATAACGTATGGCTCGACACTGTTGATAGTCCCGATACGAGTTCTGGTGTATGGGGGGGGGGGGAATACACCAGATAAAACTTTTTGAAACAACCACCTAAAGATTAACACAACCAAGTAATGCAACTCAGTTGGAATCACAACCGAGTAAGAATCACTCAGTTGGAAGTGAAGTGTTGTGCGAAATGTGGTGGAAATTAACTCGTATAAAATCAACTCACGCTTAAGTGCAAGGTTGGTCAATAACCAAGACAGTTGATATGGAAGAATGCAGTTTGTATGCAGGTTAGTTAGTCAGTTGAATATGCAATAAGATAACTGAAAAATAAACACAACACACAAAGATTTACGTGGTTCGGAGATAACTCCTACGTCCACGGGGAGTTGTGAATCCACACAACTCAGTCCAAGTTCTTCTGAACAAACCACAAAGCTTACGCGGGCTTTGCAACCGTTGAGATAAGTTTACGGGTACTTATCAACCTTACAGATTAGTTTACCGGTACTAATCAACTTGTCTACTCAGTTACGGAAAGAGTAGGGTCCTATTAACCTTTTCAGGTGTGTGAGAAAGTGTGGGGTTCCAACTAATAGCTCGAACAAGAAGTAAGTTGTGATCTAACACTCTACGAACTCTCAACAAGTGATGTTCTCAAGGTTGGATCTAAAACAAACAAAGACATAATCTAATACTCTAGAACTCTCAACTAATGATGTTCTAAGAGATTGAATGCAGTTCAGCTCGTGTGAAGTATTTGGTTCTTTCTTTTGCTCTTTGGTCTCTTCTCGCACTTGTCTGTCTTGTGTTCGTATGTCTTGGTGAATGAACGAAGGCCTCTATTTATAGGCGGAGAGAATCAACTAGCCGTTGGAGGAGCTGTTGATCTCTGTTCTTTGAAAGCGATGACTTGTCTCTCATCTCTGCAGACTTTCCGGATTTGGCAACTGCATGCTTCTGCTTTCCATCTGAGACAGCCTTGTGTTGGGCCAAATGAGGTAATGATAGAGAGTCAAACCTTCACGTGACTTCCTTGTTTGAATTTCAAATCTCAACATTAGTCTTTCAACAATGGATGGTCGGTTGAGAGTTTCGATCTTCATCTGACTTGTTATTCAGCTGATGTTCTATCTGAATGCTGACAGTTGAATTCTTAGCTGACTTGAACTTCATGCTATTGATCTTCTTGGTTCGAGTCTTACAACTGATGTTCTGAAACTGAACGCTCAGTTGTCTTTCTTGTATCTGATCAGTTGGCTTCGAACGCTCAGTTGTCTTACTTACAACTGATGTTCTCTTGCATCTTCCTTAGTTGACTTTGGCATCTTCGTATCTGATGAACGCTCACTTGTCTTTCTTACAACTGATGTTCTATCCGAGTGGAGCCTTGTTGCCGTCTTCAGCTGGAGTCCTGTAAAGATAAAATCTTAACAATGCTCAAACAGCGAGCCTAACTACTAACATTAGGATCTGGCAACATCTACTCGGTTGGGGGTCAGTTGGTTTTGGAATCAATCAAAACTTTAATAAATTTCCCAACAACTGTTATATATGAAATTAGGTGATAGTTTAGGGATAACGGACATTTCAAATGTCCGTTAACTATGACAAAAGTGCGCTCATACATAACGGTTTTTCGAAATATCCGTTATGTATGTAGTGTTATGTATGAGCGAAAATGTAGTAGTGAAGGCCAAAGAAGAATATGAGAAAAAGAGACCCGGAGGATGATCCAAAGAATCCAAACAAGCTGAGGAGGTTTGGCCTTGTCATGACATGTCAGAATTGCAAACAAAAGGGCCACAACAGCAAGACATGTTCAAATCCAAAGGCATCAAATGCTCCAAAGGTATAATCCAAACTACTTTTTCCTGGTTTTAATGAAATTTCTGCATATTTTGAGTATTGCTTCATCTTTCAGGGAAAAAGAGGGATCAGGAACCTCTAAGACTAGAGGAAGACCAAGAAAAACAGCTGCCCAACACTCTAGACACAACACTGTTACCAGAGATGAAGGCCCTTCCACACAAGAAAGTAGGGCTCTATCTAGGGGAAAATAGGCTTCTGTGGACTTATGAATATTTTGGCCTCTTTTGTAAATCTCATTTCTACATTTGCACATGCTACTTTATAGGCCTTTTTGATCTTGTTTGGTTGGTAAAGCCGGTACACTCTTTATCTCATTTAATTGTGACTGGTAAAGCTCAGTTGGTTTGGTATGTTTAAGTACACTGATTGTGACTTGTGGAACTTCAGAATACTCCATTTTAGTCAGCATTTTGTATCTATGATTGTGTTTTACAGCTCTATATTTATGTTTGCTCTTATGATTGTGTTTTACAGCTCTATATTCTTGCATGTTTGTGAGCAACATTTTGATTGTTTGTGAGTTAATTCTTACATATCTTCTTGCATGTTTGTGATCAGTTCAGTTCATGTATACAAGAAATTAACTCTAGTAAATACCACAACTAATTAACTCGAGCAAGATAACAAGCAATTTCAACAACACAATATGCAACATGTAATAACCACAACAACATCTGCAACTATCAATAACAACAACAACACAACCACTACATTCAATTCCAACTACATTACAATTCAATACCTACTACAATAAACTCCCCACTGAAACAACTATCCTACGCCTTAAAAAAGAGAAGTAGAACAACAAATAGAAGATACAACCCCTTAATCTTGCCTTCAATAGTCTTGATACTTTTCACCAATTGCTTCAAATCTTTCACAGAAACGGGTTTTAGATTTGATAGCTCTTCTGCCTCTGTCTCTTCATTGTTCTTATTTTTTTTTCTCTCTCGAAGCAGTTGCTCCATAGCCAAATCCTTTTCAACCTTCAGTTTTTGGATAGCATCCTTGTAGTGCATGGTCAATTCCGGATCAATCCAAAGTCAAAAGTGACAGTCACCCACTACAAAAACAACATAAAAATTATATCTTTGATTGCCCACAAATTTTGCAGCTTAATTGAAATATGAATTGCGATTATTCGTACATACCCGTCCTCTCCGACGACAATACCAGTAGCGTCTCTCAAGGTTCTGCTCGCTGTTTGAAATAGTCCAAAGAGCTGGCTGAGGTGGGTCGCATTTGCATAGCCGCGCCGGAGGTTCGGGATTGGTCCACGATCTCGATTGCGCATCAAATGAAGAAGTCATTGCAGAATCGACACTGAAGATGAGAGAAAATATAGAAATGGAGAAGAATGGGGAAGAAGAAAGCTGAGAGAAGAATGAGGAAGAAGAAAGTTGTGAGAGAAGAATGAGGAAGAAGAAGGCCCGATTGCCCTAAATCATTTGATTTAAGTTATTTTGTTGTTAAACGTGGTCGTTTTTTAGGGGTGATAAACAGTGTCGTTGAGCTTCTCGGAGGACTTTTCCATGTAGATATTTCTGGTATCCACATCAGCACAGAAATTGGGAAAAATAGTCGTCGAGTGCCAATCGCATCAAATTGGAAGGTCGTATATTAATTTGCGAATTTTAAATGGTTTGGTTTAAAACCGGAAATCAGAAAAAGATCAGGGTTTTTGATGCAATTTTCCATATAAATTTCATTTTGTAGAGAGCCTTTGAGGGGACGACCTGCCGCGGTGATAAAAAAATGGTCAAGATTGAACGTAACATTTATGAAAAATGCTTGCGCAAGCTACATTGTGAAAATGAGTAGGAAAATGTTTAGTAGACACAGGCCTTTATTGGAAAACCCGGTGTGCTACAGAAATGAGATGCCTGATTTATCTATACTTATTATTATGTTTTCGGCAACGTGCCCACTAAGTGCTTTTTTACTTAGCCCTGCATATGTTTTATAAAATGTGTAGGTTGAGCGACGAGAGCGGCGGTGGTTGATGTTGAGTTATGAAGTCGTGACTAGAATAAGAACTTGTATTCAGATTTACGTTTTTCCGCTGCCAAACTCCAATCTCTTTTGAAAGTTAATGTATCTTTTTGTTGGGTCTAAACCCCGTACAATTAACTCAGTTCCTTTTTGAGAACCTTGTCGAGTGATCCTTCGAGATCAACTCTTTCTTTTATTATAATGAAGTCTTGTTCATAGTAATTCATTTCGGTCATTATTGTCTGTTTGTTCTTTCATTCTTATTCATTCCCCTTCTTCCCCGCTTCTTTAATCCAACCCCTAGTCGCACCCCCGCTTCTGCCGTCCCTCGGGATTTGGGGCTGTGATAGAGTGGTATCAGAGCAATCGTTTCTGCTCTGTATACGAATTTCTTCAGTAGTAAGATAGAGTATTTGTATATACTCTATACCCAAGTCTTCTTTCAAGTAAAGTTAAGTCATAACACTAAGTATAAGAGTGTAGACGATAACTCAACCACCCGCTATGTCGACTCAATCAAAGAAGAAAAGTAAGGAAAGAATTTCATAAGTATAATTTCTTTTAAAAAAAGAAATTTTTGATTAAAGTATGCAAGAAATTGTGAATAAGTATGCAAGAAAATGCGAATAAAGTATGCAAGTATGATGAGAATGAGTATGCCAAGTATGATTTGATTTAAAGTATAAAAGTTATACTTTGTGAATTACATGAACTATGTGAAAGCATGGATGCTATTTTATGCAAAAGTATGTGAAATTATGTGAGTTGTAATTTCTTTTATTATTCAAGATGCTTGTTTGGCATGAGAATTTAGACGAATTCTAAGGCCTTCCCGATTCTTTGAGAACATAGACGTTCTAAGAAGCGTTGGTTCTGAAATTTCTAAGAAACGATCGGATCGAAAAGGGCAGAATAAAGGAAATCAAAGAGATTAAACGAATGTCACCTGCGTAAAGTGACATGAACAACCGACTCGTTGGAGTCGACTTGTTTTTGAAATTGAAAGGCGTAAGAATTTCCTCTTAAGGAAATAAAATAAAGAATGAAAAGAAATCGTCAAGAAATTTTCTTCGAGAAGGAAATAAAGTAAGAAAGTGGAAGAATAATGAGAAAAAGGGGTGAAAATAAAATCGTGAATTTTTTTATTTTATTTAAAGTATTTGAGTGCAATTTCTTGAAATTGCTAGATGGATAAGATAAGCTGAGATTAAGTGGTTAAGTATTGCAATTTTGAATAATGGGGTATTCTAATTGTAAATTTAAGACAAGTTATTATCCTACCAGTTACTGATCCGTGTTTCTTAAAACCTTTTAGGATGGCTTCTAGTAGTGACATGACTTAGGAGAATCAATCCCTGCCACAGCGTACTTGGGCAGATGAGATATTGGATGAGTATCATGACTACAAGGCAGGCCCGAGTGATGACATTGGACAGATAGTTAGTAACTTTTCCGCTCTTTACCATGCAGTCCGACACAGTATTACAGAGCGTCAGGCTATAGCAGAGCCCGGCTACCGTGTACACTAAACCCTGGAAAACCCTTATGGTTAACTCAGCGGTCCGATCGATTAGTTAACCCCCTTTGGTTAACTCAGAAAGGCAAAAAAGAACTCACATAAAACAAATATTTTTATGCCTTGATAATCACTTTAAAACACAGTTATAAAGCGATAAGTAAACATTTTCGAGCATCGCTCATTTGATTTGATATATAGAAAAGCCCACCTTAGGCGATTACAGAACTAAAACACGAGCTTCCGTCTTCTGTTTTCCGTCCTATCTTCTAAACTCGACTTCCTCCTTTGAACGTAAATAATCAAACTTTAATAAACGGTCGAGACAATAAAGGAAAAGGAAATCGAATTCGTTTTATGATTTTTAGGCCTTTGCACTTAACTATATTCTTTAGATTAACAAAGAAACGAGACTCGTTCATATCTTGTTTAGAAACTAACTCGGTTCCTTTACTCGAAACTTAGGTCAATTAATATCGGGAGTCGATAACTTATAACGACTTAGAAGTTCACAAGGAACGAAGTTAATAAGGATTCAACTTAAGAAAATAGGTTTCGGAAAATTTCTGCACAAGGCAGTAACTCTGGAGCTCATACAGAACAGAATTCTGCGAAACAGGGGATGAATTTGATACCAAAAGAAAGTTACGGATGTCTAGTTTACTTTCCAATTTATGGATCTCAATTTCGTTAAGCGAGTAGAAAGTTATGACAGTTTCCGTAACGTATCGCAATTCAGTCCGAGTGAAACCCTAGGTGCTCGTACAATTCGACGCACGACTCCCTAGGTTCGATCAATGCTATACAACCTTTAAGCTCACGAAATTATTATCTTTTTACAGTCATGACACACGTTCCTTTGTCGTGAATACTTCACGTCTCTTGATTACACAAACGACGAGCATTTCCTCGTCTTTTCCAACTAATCAATTACTAAACCAAATTCCTATTCAATTTCCATTTCAAACTTCTAACTTTAATCTTCTAACTTCTATATTCATTTCTCGAATGGAAATATCATCAACTACAATCTCGTTTATTTATCAACAACAATCATTAATATCAAAATAGTTTCCTCATTCGACTTTCCTATCGACAATTAGACTCGATTTCTCGTCTCTTACCAAAATTTCAACTTTCTTAGAATTCGTTCAAATTTTCCAATAACGATCCTTAACTACTAAGATTAACGAATATTCAAACCATAAACCTATATCATTATCCAATCTCAACTTATCGACGATTCTTCGTCTCTTATTAAAATTTCAACATTCTCCGATTTTGCTCAAACTTTCCAATAACGTTCATCAACTACCAAGATTTACCAATACGAAAACTACATACTCAAATTATTATCGAATCTTAACTTATTGTCGGTTTTTCGTCTCTTACGATTTCTATTTTATTTTTAGAAAAATCCCATTAAATTATGTGATGAACTACTATCTTACTACATCTCATTTATATCATAACATCACACAAATCATATCAATTACTACATCGAATCCTTACTTCTTTCTCTCTTACATTTTGGTTTCTATTTTTAGAAAAATCTCAATTAATTCCTACATTCATCTATCAATACATAGAACATAAATCCACCAATCAATCTTCAAAAAATCAAACTAAACATTAAACCCCTATTTCCTTTAAATTTTCGGTAATATGCAATTAGTTAGGAGGATGATTTCCACATGATTTCTATCCATGAAATCCATTCCTAAGCATGATATAACATGTATTTTACTTAGAACATCATCCTACTTCTCATGAAATTTTCGATAATAACAAGACTTGAAGGAAAATGAATTTTGTTCGGTTGGAATGGAAGCTTAGATCATTACCTTTACGATTATGGACTCGAAATTAAGATCGATCGATAGATGACTAACTTGTGGAGCTTTGAAAGCTTGAAGAACTCAACAATGGTGGAAGAGAGAGATGAGAGAAAAGAGAGAGAGAGATGGCGGTAAAGAGTGGGAGAGAAAGAGAGATGATGAGGTGTTTATGTGATAGAAATACATAAAGTAGGAAATATCTAAGAAAGGTGATGACTCACAAGGTTGTAGGTGGCGGTTGGGAGGCGGTTTGGTTATGGATTTTTAGCCGGAAATATTTCGTTTACGGGTCTAATACGAAGTAATAAAATCGAGAAATTAAAACCTAGACGGTTACGTTTTTGACGAAATCTAATTCGACCACTAGATTAGAAATAAATCACTTACTCGGAAAGCATATTTCGTTTTCTAAAATCCGATGAAAAGTTGGGACATGACAGTCCAAGATTCGCCCGGAAAAATAATAAAAACTGACTTTCTCCGGTAGACTCGTATCGCAGAAAAAGTGAATGTAAAGTCTGACGGTTTTTCGATCTGAGTTTTCGAACGAAAATTCTATCGGACGCGAAAACCCTAATACAGTAGTCGTTCAACCGACTTCTGAAATTTATTTTCAGAAACGGATTTCACCGTCAGTCTTAGAATTGAAAATCCTTAACTTAGGCCTGCAAAGCCTTAATTAATAATTAAATTTTTATTTTAGCGACGGAAAAAATATTTGGGGTATTACATATTACTATTTGTTATGTATGGTGGAGAATCAACCAAAACAAGGTTATTTGATAATATAAAAAAAAATAAGGATATTTTTAACGAATCGAACCACAATTATCGTGAATGAATGAAGTATTTATTTAAACTACTCAAATTTAAAAAGAAAAGTACTATAAAACACAAAATTAGTACACAAAAAAGGAAAAATTAAAAATTTGCCGCTAAAATTCAATGAAACATCAAAGATCCCATGCCCACCGATATTGTTAAACAAACGGAATAACTAGTGAAAGAACACGGACACAAATTGAAAAATAAACCAGAGGAGGAAGATAATGTTTAATTTAAATATATTTCTAAAGATCTAAAGTAATACACTGCAAATTTAATATTAGAATATATATAAGAGTTTATTAATGTTTATGGACCCTTTATAGATAAAAACAATAAAGTTGTACCCCAACTTTATTTACAATAAAAGAGGCCAACTTTAACATGATGAGACCAAAATACCCTTACTTTTCACCAACCACCCACTTCTCTCTCCTACTTTATTTCTCTCTCTTCTCTTTCTTCTCTCTCTTTCTTCCTGCAGATTTCAATTTCAAGTTTTCTCTTCTCTTTGTCTTTCTCTTTCTCTCTCTACGAATTCTCTCAAAAAAACAACAATTCTCCGCCGTCGCTCCACTCCTCTCCTTCTCTGCCACTGCCCCGCTCCTCTCTTTCTCCGCCGCCGCCTCGTCCAAGTCATCTTCTTCTAGAATTCTTCATTAGTTTTGCTGTTTTTTTTTTCTTGTGGGTTTCGATTTTGGAGTTTTTCGTTTTTTTTTTCTCCAAAGCTTGTTGTCGGAAGTTTTTCTCTGATTTAAAAGATGATGGAGGTACAATAGTTTGTTGCTGTAATAATCGAGCTTCTCCGTCTTCTTCGTCGTCTTCGTCTTCGTCGATCTTGTTTTGAACTTTTTTTTTTCGGCGCCGGTAGTTGGACGTTTTTACCCGTTTGTAGACGACGATGGAGATAATGTATATTATCCCAATCATTTTTATGTGATTTTATGTTGAATCTCGCTTAGATCTGAGGTTTTAGATCGTTAACATGGTTGTTCGTCGAAATTGTACGATTTACAATCAGTGGTTGTACGATATATGGTATATTGTAACATCATTAGATTTGTTTGTAATCTGATCGTGTCATCGTATCAATGTTTGATTGTGGCATGCACGAGGTTATGTTTGTACGAAGTTTTGTAGATCGTACAAACATATCTATAATACGAGTGTACGATTATATATTCGAATCATATATTGTGCTACGAAATAATAACTCTGTGCTACGATATATATTAAATTTGTAGAAATGTTATTATAAATACACAGTTTTTGTGAATGCATGTACATAGGTTGATACGAAATTTATAATCTCGTACACGAGATTACAAATTGTATGTGTGCATGTTACGATATTTCTAAAATCGTACTTGAATTGTTACGATTTTGCTTAACTCGTACATGATTGCAGATATTGTAACTTATATTTCATGCAGACGAGGCATTCTTGTTTAATTGTTGCTCGTGGTCACGTATAGAATCACAATATGTATGAGGGTGGAAGCAAAACAAGCGGAAGTATCATGTTCGACGTAAATATGAAGACAAATCATGTATCATGTTAAGGGGAGGTATGATGTTTGATGTATTCATGTACGAGTTAAGCAAAATCGTAACAAACAAAGTACAATTTTAGGAATATCGTAACAACATACATACATACAATCAACCTCACGTACAGTTTTTACAAATATCGTAACAAACTACACACATGCCTTCGTATTTCATGCCATAAATTGGACACCCTCACATACGAGATTAACAACACCGTAACATAGCAAGTACGATATTGGGAATATCGTAACAACATATCCACATGCAATCACCCTCACGTACGATTTTATAAATCTCGTAACAATCTACACACGTGCATTCTTATTTCGTGCCAACCCTAAACCATGAACCCTAATCTCGTAACAAACTACAAACAATTCGTATTTCGTGACATCAATTGTTCACCCCCACGTACAAGATTAACAATATCGTATCTACAGAAGTACTATTTTTCACATATGGTATCCTCAAATCTCAAACAAATCTCAATTATACATGCATTCATAACATAGCGCAAGAAGTATATGACATGATTGTACAATTTATTGGTCACCGTCATGTACGAGATTAACAACATCGTATCTACAGAAGTATAATACATGCTATCCTCAAATCTCAAACAAATCTCAATTATACATGCAATCACAAACAAATGATTTTAAACTTGTAAAAATGTGGCTATAATTATCACTGATCTCGATACGAGAAAACATGATATTGTACAAAAGATGTAATAAAGTTGCTACGATTTGATGCAAAGTCGTAGCAATCATACATACAAATAAGGTGTTTTAGATTGTACAAACATATCTCTAATACGAGTGTATGATTGGATATATCGTATTATATATTATACGACATACATGATATCGTATTTGACGATCACGAAATATGGACATACACTGCTACGATTTTCATTTATTGTTACATTATCACTACGATAAATTGTATGTTGGTCATCACTTGAAAACCCTTGACAGAAATTGTACTATATCCTAGAGCTCATAGTTTCACTGCAGCCTTTGCTTTGGGCCCGAAAAAGTCGAGCACTTTGTGAATATCTCCAATTAAACCGTCGTAGCCATAACATTGGACTATGTGGTGGGGTGGTTTAGTCAACGGTGGTCGGACAAGTGTCCACGCAACCTTCAAAATAATTAGATACAAAGTTGTCAAATATATATTCATGTACGAGTTAAGCAAAATCGTAACAAACCAAGTACGATTTTAGGAATATCGTAACAACATACACACATGCAATCACAAAAATACAAACAATACGTATTGTCGTGGCATCAATTTCTCACGCTCACGTACGAGATTAATAACATCATAACGGACAAAGTACGACAACATCATAACATACGAAGTACGATATTGGGAATATCGTAACAACATACACACTTGCAATCACTCTCACGTATGATTTTACAAATCTCGTAACAAACTACACATATGCTTTCACAAAATCACAAACAATTAGAATTTCGTGCTATAAATTGGTCACCCTCACATACGAGATTAAGAACATCGTAACATATCAAGTACGATATTGCGAATATCGTAACAACATACACACATCCAATCACCCTAACTACACACATGCATTCATAGATAATTCGTATTTCGTGACATCAATTGTTCATCCTTACGTACGAGATTAACAATATTGTATCTACGGAATTACTACTTTGCACACATTCTATCCTCAAATATCAAACATATCTCAATTACGTAGTCAATGCCGGTCGAACAGGTGTCCACGCAACCTTGAAAACATTGAGATACAAATGTGTCAAATGTGTATTCATGTACGAGATTGACAAAATCGTCACATAGCAACTACGACATTGGAAATATCGTAACAACATACCCACATGCAATCACCATCACGTACGATTTTACAAATCTCGTAACAAATTACACACATGCATTCTTAACAAAATCATACGAGTTCCCCAAAATAGCTACAAAACATGCATGAATAGGTCAGCCTCGAGTATGAGTTTAACAAAATCGTAACCATGATGAACCCAAATGTGTGTTCATTTTTTCTTGTGTTTTTGCCTTGTGTTTTGAGTCTTTTCAAGTCAATATGTGTATGGGAGGACACAAAGTCGAGAAAGTATGCGCAGGGCATTACAGGATAGATGTTGGGCAAAAACTGGCAGAAAACTTGTTTATACGATGTTGGGCAAGAAACACTTCACAGTGGATCGTGGGCAAGATAGGCGTAGCAGAGACAGAGCGGAAGCTGTTGGGCAACATGCGTAACAGCAGCAGATTTCTTTCGCTACAAGAAAGAGGATAAGGATGGAAACTTTTCTTTCCTTATTCTAATTGAACGTGATTTAGGAGATATCTACCATGAGAAGGAAATAAAATCGCAGCTGCATGGATAAGGAAGGAGGCGGATATGCATGGAAAGAGTCTTTTTCCAACAAGGAATCTATCTCAAACCCTAATTCCATCGCCTATATATATATATATGGACGACTTTGGACGATCACCATTCGACTAAATACCACTTTCATATTGTCTTTTATTAGTTCTTAGTTAGTTTGCATTTAAGTTTCGAGAATTCTTAGTTTAGATTCGTTTTTAGTATTTTACTTTAGATTTCTGTTGTTGGCTATTGCCCAAGACCTACGTTGTTGACTTCGCTGTTGATTAGTTTTCTTTTCAGAATTTATTCAAGTATGTTTACTTTAATTTCCTTTGTGCTTTCTTTTATTGTTATGTCTAGCTAAATTCCTTTGCTTGGATTGGAGTAGATGATTTGAATCTAATTACTTTGTTTGAACTCGTGAGGTCTAATCGGTTTAGTTCGTTGCATGATTTTGTTCCCGAAACACTTAGGATTAATTTTAGACTTAATTGATATTGAAAGTTGATTGATCACCATCTAGATATTGAGATTAAGGCAATAACAGGAATTGGGATTTAACTCGAGAGTGTCTTTCGTGCCCAAAAAGGTAATTAGTGTTGGAGAGCAGTCAGTATTGACTTACCTCTTGGCTGTCTTGGGTCTGATTTGTTCTTAATGCATGTTGGGCAATACAGTTGCTGAAGTGTCTTCGTGACTGTGTTGATCAACAGAAGGGATCTTGCCTTCTGGTCGAGATCTATTTAATCTGTTAGGTAAATGCTTAGAGTATTCATGTTGTGACTTCGTGACCATTAGAGCATGAATTAATATTTGCTTAAAACCAAGTGATAAAATATTGTAATTGAATATTCTTGCACCGATGAACGAGTGAAGTAATTAGGATCAATGATTCAAATCCAATCCAAGTACTTTTGTTATTTGATAAGTTTCTTGTTTAGATTTCAGTTTTGAGTTACAGTTGTTGAGTTAGTTCGTGAGCAAAAGAAAACCCCCTTACTTTAGTGACACCAGAGAGAAGACTACACCAGTTCCTCGTGGGATCGACCTCTACTTGCTACTGGCTACTTGTCTGTTGGGCAAAAGGAGAAAAGAAATATTATTTGCACCAGGCTAAACGACGGCTTCGTCAAATTGGCGCCGCTGCCGGGGAACTGGTTCCAAGATAGTTTGCTCTTCAAGAAGAGAGATTTAAGCGAGACGATCCTTACTCCGACCTAAAGAGTGAAGGATCCCGATAAGAATGGCGGAGAAGACCATTCGTGAGTTGATGTTCTCGGGAAACAACATGGGCATCAGGACTTCGAGTATCAAGTTGCCCAAGATCACTGGAAATTGGGAACTAAAGTACTCATTGATCCAGATCTTGCCCAAGTTCAGCAATCATCCCGGGGATGATCCGTTACGGCATCTTCAAGACTTTGAGATGGCATGTAGCACTGTTCGAAATTAGGGTGAAAATGATGATGCCCAAGACCGATTTCCAGACTATGTGAGGTTGCTCACGTTCCCTTTCTCTCTACGTGATGGGGCGTGTGAGTGGCTATATACCATGCCCGAGGAGAGCATCGAAATGTGGGAGCAGTTGCAAAAGAAATTCCTTTACAAGTACCTCCCTATTGCCCGAATCCAAAGTGTAAGGAAGGCCATCGCCACGATCAAGATGGGAGCTAATGAGTCGCTCTACGACTATCATGAGAGGTTTAAGGAGATGATCGTGAGGTGTCCTCAACACCGTATTATGGATATTGACCTCATTAATTATTTCATGACAGGTTTACGACCTTTCGAAAGAAGATGGATTAATGCGGCATGTGGAGGAGAAATCATTGATATGTTTCCCACGGAAGCATTTAAAAAGATAGATGTTATGGCTGAGGAGTCGAGAGAAGATGATAATGTCCCGAGGAGTGCTTCATATGGAGGAGATGGAAATTCAGACTTGCTGGTCAACACTATGAAGGAGTTCATGACCAAGATGGATGCCAAAATGCAGTTGTTGAGCAAGAAGGTTGATGGCGAGAGAGAAGTCAAGAAGGCTGTCAAGAAGTGCGAGGTATGCCATGCCACGACCCATGCTACTGACCAATGCCCAAATTGGTTTAAACAAGAAGAAGTCAACGCTCTTGAGCTACTGCAAGGTGGTAATGGGCAACACAGGTTTGCGCCCAATCTGAGCAACAATTATGGATTTGGGTGGAATAGGAACTTAAGCAACAACTGTCCAGTACCTGCTCAACACCAGCGATCTCAGCAGACTGCTCAACACCGGCAACCTCCACAACTTGCTCAACATCAACAACCATATGTACCCCCACATCATGACCAAAACAGAGGATATTATGTGAAGGAGACCATTGACAGTATTGCTCAAGAGAATCAGAAGTTGCGTAAGGACTTTAAGGATTTCCAGACCGAGACCAAGGGCAACACAACCAACATCATGGCTCAGCTATCACATATCTCTCAAGCATTAACAAAGTTGGTGGAGTACAAAAGTGAGAGACTTCTTGCCCAAGAAGAGACCAATCGGGAGCCGACGAAAGAAGTTGTGGAGATTACTAAAGTAAGCATGGAGTCAGCTGATACGGAGGAATTAAATGATGAACTCAACGTCAAAAGAGAAGAAGTGCTGGGCAAGAGGACTACTTCCTCGACCTATAGGCAACATGCTTCGTTTCCTCTCAGACTTGCCCGAGCTAAGGAGCAGCAGAAGATGCCCAACATGTTTCATAACTTGAAGAAGGTGGAAATTAATCGATCTCTACTGACTACATTTCGGTCACCGAACATCTCGGCAATAATGAACCAGTTCTTGCCCATGAAGTGTCGAGATCCGCATATGTTCTCTATACCGTGCACAATTGGAACAACTAATATTCCAAGAGCCATGCTTGACTTGGGCGCATCCATCAACGTCATGCCCAAGTCAATGTACGATGAGATGATGATAGGACTGTTGACTCCTACTCGAGTTGTGATTCAATTGGCAGACTTGTCAATGGTGTGGCCCGATGGACTCGTGGAAGATGTCTTGGTCAAGGTAGGGAATCTCATATTCCTTGCAAATTTTTATGTCTTGGACTCGAGAAAGCTGTCGGGTAAGAGCCCAATGATGATTTTAGGGAGACCATTCTTGAAGACGGCCAAGACTAAGATCGATTGTGAGACGGGAAGATTATCATGTAAGTTTGCGGGAGAAGTTATCACGTTCGATGCCTACAACACACGAAGGCAACACCATGATATTGAGATGGTCAGGTGCATTAACATTATTGAGCCAATTGGGGAGGATCTTGAGCAGCATACTGGTATTGATGATCTTGATCAAGAGAGCGGAACCAAGGATTTTGCCCAAGAGGAGTCTATTCAAGATAATGAATTGAAGATCACTCGCAAGGCCAAGAGATCTTTAGGTGTGGAGCAACCCGACCATGCTATGAAGAAGTTGGATATGCAAGCATGGCCTCAAAAGAAGAGAATGAAGAAAGCTCGTGACCGGATCATCAAGAAAAATGATTCATACTATGGGAACAATGTTGGTCAAAATGAGGCTTTAGATCTCCTTGACTTTGAGGAACACTAAATGAGTCCCACGTCGTGCCCATGATGTTAACCAAGGCGCTGACCAGGAGGCAACCTGGTATTATCTTTCCTTTTTATTTATTTTATTTTAAGTTTTTATTATTTATTTAATTCCTAGATTAGGTAGTATTTTCGTAGAAGGTATGGTTTGTTCATGATGTGCAGGAGCTTGGGCAACAGAGCAAGATTGGGAAGACAATCAAAAGCGAAGGCAATACCACCAGCACGGCCTTCATGCCCAGAATCATTGGCAAGGGGCAAGAGGAAGGTTGCTACCTCTGAACTATAAGGGATCAAGGTCAGCAGCCTGGGCCAATTGAAGGGGCCTTCTTGCCCAGAATCATTGTCAAGGGCAAGAGGAAGTCTACTGTCTATGGACGACATCTACGGCAGCAGCCTGGGCTAACTGAAGAGGATTGTTGTCGCACACAAGGAGTTATACTTGCTCAACGTGTCACCAGAAGAAGGCGAAACAGGCATGCAACACTTCTTTTCCAAGAACTATGAGTGTTAGGCAGGATGTACACCTGCTTTGCCCAAGAAACAAGGAGTCGGGAACCTTGGGATCTTGACCAGAATGGAAGAAGTTGAGCAACACATATGGTGACCGTCCAAGCTACTCATTTTGCTTGCAACACGTATTTTGTCCACGACACATCCAGGTGTTTTGTCATACTTTTCTTGATTCTTGTTTCCTCCCTTGTGTTTTAGTTTAGGTTTAGTTTTTGATTTTGTTTTGTTGTGTCTTTTGATTTTATTGAGTTTTTTTGGTCAAAACCCTACCCACTTTGTTGAAAGCAAAGTGTGTGGGTGGGGTCGTTGTTGGTTTATTGAGTCAAAATATTTTTAGTGTCTGTTTTGCCCTACATTTTACCACTTTGCCGAAGGCAAAGTGTGTGGGTGTTGGGATGTTGGTCTGTTAAAATGTGTTTTTTTTAAAGTTGTGAACAACATGTTGATATGGTAGGTCAAGATAGGTATGTTGATATGTATGTCGAGATTGTCGTATGTAGATAGGTATAACGGAATGAGTTTTTGAGCAAAAACCGTGAGGATTTGAGCTGTTGACTGCTATATACATGTGCAACATTTATTTCTTTCTTGTGTGATAATGACCAATTGAGACTTGTTGATCTAGAACTTCCCTGCATCTCTTATTGAAACTTCATGTAACTTAGTCGAATTGCTTAGATGAAATAGGCGTTTTTGTTCGAATTAACTCAGAGCCAAAATTCCCTACCTTGATATTTATCCTTTGCTAGCCCCTCTGAGCTTGTTGATAATGCTTTCAATTCACTTATAGTAGCCTGAATTTATAAGCCTTCCCGGTCAAGAACTCAGGCCTAGAAGAAGAAGGGATGAAAGGAAAATGTTGGGTAGCACTTGCTGGGCAATATCACCTATTTTAGAGGTATTGGGTTAAGGAATTAAAAAAAAAGAAAAAAAAAGAAAAAAAATAAAGAAAGAAAAAGAAAAAAAAAAGAAGAAAGAAAAAATAACAAAATAAAAGTCCTGAAAGAATAAGTGTGCTAGGGCCGATATTGTATTTGAGGGGACTAAGCAATCTAGGGCATTCTTGTTGCCCAAGAACTGAGTTCTTGACATAGCCAAATTTCAAATTATCCTTGTAATACCCCGGATAATTATTCCGTCATTAAAATAAAAAGTTAATTAATAATTAAGGCTTTGCACGCCTAAGTTAAGGATTTTCGATTCTAAGATTTACGGTAAAATCCGTTTCTGAAAATAAATTCCAGAAGTCGGTCGAACGACTACTGTATTAGGGTTTTCGCGTCCGATAGAATTTTCATGCGAAAACTCAGATTGAAAAACCGTCAGAATTTACATTCTCTTTTTCTTCGATACGAGTTCACCGGAGAAAGTCAGTTTTATAATTTTTTTGAGCGAATTTTAGACTGTCTAATCCTGACTTTTTCTCGAATTTTGAAAAACGAATTAGGTTTTCCGAGTATGTAATTTATTTCTAATCTAACGGTCGAATTAGATTTCGTCGAATACGTAACTACCTAAGAAATTATTTCTCGACTTTTATAACGTCGTTCTAGACCCGGAAACGAGATATTCCGACAATTAAAACGCATCCAAATGCACCTTAGTGAGTCACCACATTTGTTGTTAGATTTTTACACCTTTATCAAATAGTAAAAGACCTTGTCATCACCTCTCTCCCTCCTTCTTCATTACTGCCCCCATCATTCTCTCTCTCTCCCATTCTCTCTCAAATTCCTCCATTAAAGTTCATCCTCCAAGCTTTCTCAAGAGCATCAAAGTCATCCGTCTACCGATCGATTTTATTTCCGAGATCATATTCGACAAGGTAGGCACATCGTCTACGTTATGAACCGAACAAAAACTCGATTCCATCATCTTTATTTTTTTCGAAACTTATAGGATGAAGAAGCATGATGATCCTTTGATTAATACATGATATAGTATGCTTAGAATTAGATTTTATGGATTGAATCATGAAGAAAATCATCCCCCTTTGAATGTTGTAATTACCGAAAATTTTAAGGATTTAGGGGTTTTTGTTAGTTCGATTTTCTTATTGTTTGATTGATGAATTAGTGTTCTACATGTTGTTAGTTGACTACATGAATTAAATTAGAATTTTCTAAAAATAAAAATGAAAGTGTAAGAGAAGAACAAGTGAGGTTTTGATGAAGAAGATGATATGATATGCATGATTGGTTAATGGAAATGAGATGTAGGATGATTGAGGATGAATATATAATTTATTGAGATTTTTCTAAAAATAAAACGAAAAACGTAAGAGACGGAAACTTGTCAATAAGTTGAAGCTCAATAATGTTTTTAGAATATGGTGTACATATTAGTGATGCTTGATAGATAATGATCGATGTTGTAAAATTTGAACGAAAACGGAGAACGTAGGATTTTCGTTAAGAGACGAAGAATCGACGATAAGTCGAGAATAGATAATGATTTAAGTTTGTGATTCGAACCTATGATAATCTTGTTAGTTAATGATCGTAACTGTAAAATTTGAACGAATTCTAAGAAGGTTCGAATTTCGTTAAGACACGGAGAATCGAGATTAAAAGCTGATAGAAAAGTCGAATAAGGAAAACTAATTTAATAATAATGATTGTTGTCGTTTGACGAACGATATTGTAGTTGACGACATTTCCATCCGAGATACGAGATGTTTTGAGTTTTAAGTTAATAAACGAGAAGTCGAAGAATGAAACAGAAATGCTCGTCGTTTGTTTAATCAAAAGACGTGAATGTGAATCCGATTAAGGGATACTGCATGTTGACTGCATTGAGATGAAATTTTCGTGAAAATAAAAGTGGAATAGCATTAATCGAACCTAGGGAATCGTGCATCGAGTTTTGTCGAGCATTAGGGTTTCGCGCGACTGTTTTGCGACGTTCACGGAAACTGTCATAACTTTTAGCTCGCTTAATGAAATCAAGATCCGTAAATTGGAGAGTAAACTAGACACCCATGGTTTTCTTTTGGTATAAATTACATCCTCTGTTTTTAAGTTCTCAGTTCTGTGCGAACTCCAGAATCACTGACTTGTGCAGAAAGATTTCAAAACTTAATTTCTTAAGTTGAATTCTTTTCAACTTCGTTCCTTGTGAACTTTTAAGTTGTTATAAGTTATCGACATCCATTATCTACTGACCTAAGTATCGAGTAATGAGTTGAGTCAGTTTGTAGACGAGAATTGATCAAAGTCTCGTTTATTAGTTAATCAAAAGAAAGTAGTAAAGTGCAAAAGTCTAAAAGACTAAAACCGGTTTCAATTTCCTGTTTCTTTTATCATTACGTTCAAGTTACTTAAGTTTGTTTATTTACGATAAAAGGAGGAAGTCAGCACCGAGGATAGGACGGAAGACCAGAGACGGAAGCTCGTATAGTAGTTCTGTAATCAGTAAGGTGAGTTTTTCTATATACGAAATAAAACGAGCGATGCTCAAAAATCTTTATTTATTGCTTTGATAATTATGTTTCAAAGTGATAATCAGGGCATGAAAATATTTGTTTTATGTGAGTTCTCTTGTGCCTTTCTGAGTTATCCAAAAAGGGTTAACTAATCGATCGGACCGCTGAGTTAACCAGAAAGGGTTTTCCAGGGTTTAGGTATACACGGTAGCCGGTGTGTGTGGTACCCTGTTGAGGGGTAGCCAGCCACGGTGAATAGAACGTGCGCGGGAGAAGTATACTCTCCCCCGGCGTTGAAACAGAAGTTGGGCAAGTTTGAACGTAACATCAAGTAAAAGGCTTGGCCAAGCTATATTGTGAAAGTGAAAGAAAATGTTTAGTAGGCTTGGGTATTTGTTGAAAAACCCCGATACGCTATTTATCAAGATGCCTGATTTATCTATACTTATGATATGTTTTCGGCAATGTGCCCACTAAGTGCTTTTGTACTTAGCCCTGCATATGTTTTATAAAATGTGCAGGTTGAGCGACGGGAGCGGCGGTGGTTGATGTTGAGTAGAATGGTTTTAGGAAAGAAGATCATAGTCTAAGTTCTACGTTTTTCCGCTGCCAAACTCCAAACTCTTTTGTGTTGATGTATATATATCGTTTTGAGTCTAAGTTCATACTTTAACTTAGTTTCTTTCGAGAACATCCTTGTCGAGCGATCCTTCAAGGTCGACTCCTTTATTATATAACGAAGTCTTGTTCATAGTAGCTTATTATGTTATTAATGTCTGTTTATTCATTTATTCTTATTCATATCCCCCTTCTTCCCCGCTTCTTTAATCCAACCCCTAGTCACACCCCGGCTTTACCGTCCCTCGGGATTTGGGGGCTGTGACAATCTTACCTTTTTCGTTAAGCCACGTTACAACCCAATAAAGTCCTAAGGATAAGTAATTTCAATTTTGTTCAAAAGAAGTAGAGATGTAGAGGGCAGACAAGCCTATGGAAAAATATTGTTGATGTTGGTCAAGAGCGTATACACTTAACCCTATACACTTGAGAGATAAGTGCTGGTGAGGATTCCCTTGTTGCTCAATAACTCTATCTTGACTTATCTGATGGCAAAATCTCTTTGCATATTTTGTACACTGTTTTGACTAACTTGTTGACTTGAATTTTGAGTCTGTGTTCTTGATTTGTCTTTTCCGTGTCTGAGTGTTGGCAAAATCATTGCAATTGCACACTTGAGGGAAAGTGTGATTCAAGTGTGTGGGTGTGATGAACCCAAATGTATGTTCATTTTTTCTTGTGTTTTTGCCTTGTGTTTTGAGTCTTTTCAAGTCAATATGTGTTTGGGAGGACACAAAGTCGAGAAAGTATGTGCAGGGCATTACAGGATAGATGTTGGGCAAAAACCGGCAGAAAACTTGTTTATACGATGTTGGGCAAGAAACACTTCACAGTGGATCGTGGGCAAGATAGACGTAGCAGAGATAGAGCGGAAGCTGTTGGGCAACATGCGTAACAACAGCAGATTTCTTTCGCTACAAGAAAGAGGATAAGGATGGAAACTTTTCTTTCCTTATTCTAATTGAACGTGATTTAGGAGATATCTACCATGAGAAGGAAATAAAATCGCAGCTGCATGGATAAGGAAGGAGGCAGATATGCATGGAAAGAGTCTTTTTCCAATAAGGAATCTATCTCAAACACTAATTCCATCGCCTATATATATATGTGGACGACTTTGGACGATCACCATTCGACTAAATACCACTTTCATATTGTCTTTTATTAGTTCTTAGTTAGTTTGCATTTAAGTTTCGAGAATTCTTAGTTTAGATTCGATTTTAGTATTTTACTTTAGATTTCTGCTGTTGGCTATTGCCCAAGACCTACGTTGTTGACTTCGCTGTTGATCAGTTTTCTTTTCAGAATTTATTCAAGTATGTTTACTTTAATTTCCTTTGTGCTTTCTTTTATTGTTATGTCTAGCTAAATTCCTTTGTTTGGATTGGAGTAGATGATTTGAATCTAATTACTTTGTTTGAACTCGTGAGGTCTAATCGGTTTAGTTCGTTGCATGATTTTGTTCCCGAAACACTTAGGATTAATTTTAGACTTAATTGATATTGACAGTTGATTGATCACCATCTAGATATTGAGATTAAGGCAATAACAGGAATTGGGATTTAACTCGAGAGTGTCTTTCGTGCCCAAAAAGGTAATTAGTGTTGGAGAGCAGTCGGTATTGACTTACCTCTTGGCTGTCTTGGGTCTGATTTGTTCTTAATGCATGTTGGGCAATACAGTTGCTGAAGTGTCTTCGTAACTGTGTTGATCAACAGAAGGGATCTTGCCTTCTGGTCGAGATCTATTTAATCTGTTAGATAAATGCTTAGAGTATTCATGTTGTGACTTCGTGACCATTAGGGCATGAATTAATCTTTGCTTAAAACCAAGTGATAAAAGATTGTAATTGAATATTTTTGCACCAATGAACGAGTGAAGTAATTAGGATCAATGATTCAAATCTAATCCAAGTACTTTTGTTATTTGATAAGTATCTTGTTTAGATTTCAGTTTTGAGTTACAGTTGTTGAGTTAGTTCCTGAGCAAAAGAAAACCCCCTTACTTTAGTGACACCGAAGAGAAGACTGCACCAATTCCTCATGGGATCGACCTCTACTTGCTACTGGCTACTTGCCTGTTGGGCAAAAGGAGAAAAGAAATATTATTTGCACTAGGCTAAACGACGGCTTCGTCAAACCATAGAAATACGATATTCCAAATATCGTAACATCATACGCACATGAAATCCAAAAACACAAATAAATCGTAATATCGTATCAATTTTAAGCAAGAACACATGCACAAATTTATCAAATCGTACCAAATATGTAACGATATTCATCAAAGTAGCTACAAAATATCTTTGAATTGGTTAGCCTTTAGTACGAGTTTAATAAAATCGTTGCCACAAAAGTACGATATTTCTAATATCGAAACATCGTAAATACATGAAATTTCAAAAACACAAACATATCATAATATCGTATCAATTTTAAGTAAAAATACATGCACGAATTTGTCAAATCGTACCAAATATGCAATGATATTTCCTAAAATATCTACCAATCAAGTACGAGTTTAACAAAATCGTAGCAACAAAAGTACGATATTCCGAATATCTTACCTCATTCATATGAACAACAAACGTTGCTACGACTGTACGACTTTAATCAAAGTCGTGGCATCTGTACAACTGCAAAAATTTTCGGATGAGAAATCACGGTGAGTGATCGAGGCGGCGGAGAAGGAAAAGCGCGCGATGATGGAGAAGTAGTGAAGCGGGGCACCGACGGAGAAGAAGAAAAATAAGGCGGCGACATAGATCTAGTTTTCTAGAGAGAGAAAGCAAAAGGAGAGAGGTAGAGAAAGAAGGAGAGAGAAAGAGAAGAAAGGGTGGTAGTGGTGGTGGTAGTGGTTGGAAAGAGTGGCGGAGCGGTGGCGGAGCAGCGGCAGCATGAGAGAAAGGGTGGTGGTGGTGGGGGTTGGAGAAATCTGCAGAGAGAGAGCGAGAGAAAAACGAAGAGAGAGAAAGAGAAGAAAAGATGGTGGTGGTGGTGGTGGTAGTGGTTGGATAGAGTGGCAGAGCGGTGGCGGAGCAGCGGCGGAGCGGCGACAGCGTGAGAGAAAGGGTGGTGGTGGTGGGGGTTGGAGAAATCTGCAGAGAGAGAGAGAGAGAAATGTAGAGAGAAAAATAAATTTGAAAATGATTTTGAAATATGGTAATAGATAAAATTTTAAAAGTAAGTTCAAGGGTATTTTCGTCTCATCATGTCAAATTTGGTCTCTTTTATTGAAAATTAAGTTGGGATACAAAATTATACCCCTTAACTCTAAAAGGGCCCTCTACTAATTAACTCTATATAATTTATAGAATATTGTATTTCTGTATTCCAAAACAAATACTTTGTCCATACTATGCATGTAATAATAGTTAAGTTAAATCGGAACAAAATTACCTGATCATAATCAAGCCAAACCATGGTTGGAATTTTGATTTAGTTTTTGTTTTTCGGAGCAAAATAAAAGCAGTCACGTGCAGGAAGATTAAGCAATGACATGATCCCTGGCAAAGAGTAGATGATCCTTCATCTCCTCATCAATCATCATTAACAAGTCACAAGATCCAATAAATTAAAAATAAAATAAAATAACTAGATTCGATGATTGAATTTAACATTTAGATTCAATAAACTAAAAATAAAATAAAATTACTAGATTCGGTAATTGGATTTAACATTTTAATCCGTATGATATTGTGAATACGTGATTTTATCTATCGTTAACCCAGTCAACAAATTTTGTGTAATTGGCAGCAATGTGAAAAGGATGAAGGAGCTTTTGGTATGAAAGGATCCGGACCCCAACCATAGATCATTAATTCTAAGGCCACCTAAATCTACCAGAAACCTAAATTAATTAGCCTAATTAATGAAATCAGTCTACAGTGTTGAACCAGTATTAATGGCATGCGTCCGGGTACACATCATCATTTATTATATATACTGTACGTATCAATTTATTTATGTGACATTCCTCCTAATTTTAGTTGGATTAATATATATATATATATATATATATATATATATATATATATATATATATATAACATTGTTTTACAAAATTTGAATCGCCTAAAATATCCTTACTACTTATCAAAAATTAAGGATAATAGCGTAATATAAGATATAATATATAATATATAATATGCCATAAGATACAAACTTACCTTATTGATAATATATACTATTATTTACCTTATATAATATTATGATTTGAAAGAAATATATTATTAATATATCTATCCCGTATTTATATCCTCGTTAATATGTGATATCAATCTTATTATTTCGTCCATACGTGATTTTACTCACGTTATTGTGCAGTCTTCAACTTTAAGTTGCCTCCAATATTCCAACAGGACAACTTAAAATTCTTAAATATGTGTAAATTATTTAATCATGGTCCATCAAAAAGGTCTACTGCATCTACATATTTCAAAACGTATAGTGTATATTCATGATAAACTATATTAAGGTAATTTCTCTATACATATACTTGTACGGTATATTTATCTATTTTTTTGTTAATATATTCTTTTTATTTTCGACAGAAGCAAGAAGAAGCCACTTTATTAATGCAAAGAAAATAGTGATGAAACAAAAAGCCACTTTATTAAAAAAAATTATATATATAATATAATTTTTTCACCAAATTTCTTAACACAATTTCTTAATTTATAGAGAGCAGCGATTTGATGAAGAGTCATATATTTTTAGGATTGAATTGTTGAGGTATCATTTTCTAAGATAAGTTGCTTCTGTTTTCTTTTCTCAATTTTATTTGTTATTGATAACCCTTTTTCTCTTGGATTATGTTGTATGATTGTTCAAAATTTGATTTAATGATTTTAATTTTGAAAGAACAGAAAAAGTAAAAGCTTTTAGGATTAGTTCTTTTTTTACTTTAGGAAGATCAACATGATATTCATTGTATGAGATGAACGATTTATTTATGTCTAAAGATTACAGTGATAGCTGCATTTTTCTTTTGTTTTGTGTTATTAGAAGTTGACAATATATGATTATGTGACACTACATTTTGTTGTTTTACATGACTAGACAATTCTAAACATTCTTACAAGCCGAGATAAAAACAAAATAATTGTGTGAGTATCATAAGTTGGCAATAAGTATTCTTTTGCTTAAAGATATGGATGGAATTTAATTTGCTCAACGTTCTTCTTTCATTTTAATATAAGCATGCATTTTATGGTCTACATTGTGCCGTAATTAAAGCCAGCTAGAACGACATGAAGAGATAATAATGATAATACTAGAATAATGAATTGACATATATAAAAGATTTTGAAATTAGACAATGACAATAATGTATATTTTTTTTAGAATGTGTTTTCATCATGCAACAAATGCAAAAACAGCGATATCAATCTAGTTGGAGAGAATAGTTTCTTTTTCAGAGTAAGCATTTGATAAAATTTGTGTATTTTATTTTGAACTCTAGAATTAAATGGCTAATTAGTGTGAATTATGAGCTTTATTTTGAACTATATTTACTTAGGGGGTCCAATTAATACACAAAGAGAACGTTTAAAAAGTTAACTGACTGAAAAGAAAACTTTTAGAGTCAAACTATTCCTTGAATTAAAATACCCAAATTGGAGCAAACAATGTTTATGAACCGAAATGCAAAAGCCGACATCCAAACCATTACACCATGATAATCAACCAAATTTACTAAACTATAAGTAATTTTTCTATTAGTATCATTATGAACATGAGATACACCATCACACCTTATTAAACTGCCACTTTATAAGTTTAGTTTATTTTTAAAGTAATTTTAATAATTATTAAGTTTTTTCATTAGTTTTTTTTTAATATCTCAAAATTTTAAGTATGATCTTTAAATATATATATATATATATATATATATATATATATATAAAGACAAAATATTTAATTATGAAGGACATACACTTTTGTTTATCTTGTCTAGCTATATGTCAAAATTTGATAATTAATATTTACACTTGTATTCAATTATTTTTTTTTCCTGTGTCATTATACATTAAATAAAATACGTTGATGCAATTTTTCTGAAGTCCTCAGGAGGCTTCACTTATTTTATATAATGACAATTTATTAATACCTTTATAATGACACTGATAGAATAATTGAATTAAAATGTAAATAATAGATGTTATATTTGGCATATATAAGAAAAAACTAAAGTGCTCTTTACAATTAAATATTTTATTATTTTTTATTTTTTCCATTAATGATAAAATATTAGTTTTTGAGAAATTGCAAAAAAATTATGTCACAGCCCCAAATCCCGAGGGACGGCAAAGCCGAGGTGCGACTAGGGGTTGGATTAAAGAAGCGGGGAAGAAGGGGAATGAATAAGAATGAATGAATAAACAGACATTAATAACAGAATAACTTCTATGAACAAGACTTTATTTAAAAGAAAGAGTTGATCTCGAAGGATCACTCGACAAGTTGTTCAAACAGGAACTGGATTCATTGTACGGGGCTTAGACCTAAAAGATAGATACATTGACTTCGAATAGATTGGCAGCGGAAAGCGTAAAGCATTGATACAAGTTCTGTTGGGAAATTTGTTAGTAAGAGTTTTGATGAATTCCAAAACCAACTGACCCCCACCGAGTAGATGTTGCCAGAACCTAATATAAGTAGTTAGGCTCGCTGTTTGAGCATTGTTAAGATTTTATCTTTACAGGTCTCCAGCTGAAGATGGCAACAAGGCTTCACTCGGATATAACATCAGTTGTAAGAAAGACAACTGAGCGTTCACTTCATCAGAATGCAAAAAGGGAGAAGACATAAGAACATCACCTGAGCGTTTGTCAGATGAGAATCAAGAAGGAGGAAGTTACGTTCAAGAGATAGAACATCAGTTGTATGGAAAACAACTGAGCGTTCATCAGATGAGAAGCAGTAAAAGGGAAGAGAATATCAGATGAAAGGAAGCCATCTGAGCGTTCGAACCTAACTGATCAGATACAAGGAAGACAACTGAGTGTTCAGTTTCAGAACATCAGTTGTAGAACTCAATCGAGAAGATCAACAGCTTGAAGATGAAGTCAGCTGAGAGTTCAACTGTTAGTTGTCAGATAGAACATCGGCTGAAGAACAAGTTAGTTGAAGATCGAAAGTCTTAACCGACCACTCCTTGTTGGAAGTCTGTTGTTAAGATTTGAATTTCAAAAAGGAAGTCACGTGAGGGTTTGACCGTTCAGTCATTACCCCATTTGGCCCAACACAAAGCTCTCTCAGATGGAAAGCAGAAGAGCACAAATGCCATATCGGGAAAGTCTGCAGAGATGAGAGACAAGCCATCGCTTTCAAAGAACAGAGATCAACAGCTCCTCCAACAGCTAGTTGATACTCTCCGCCTATAAATAGAGGCCTTCATTCATTCGAAAAGAAGAAGATACACACGCGAGAAGAAACCAGAGAGCGAAAGAAAGAGCAATATTCTTCACGAGCTGAACTGAATTTAATCTCTTAGAACATCACTTGTTGAGAGTTCTAGAGTTAGTTAGTTTTTGTGTCTTTAGATCGAACCTTGAGAACATCACTTAGTGAGAGTTCGTAGAGTGTTAGATCATAGCTCACTTCGTGTTCGAGCTTTTAGTTGGAACCCCATTTTCTTTCACCTGAAAAGGTTTAGGATCCTACTCTTCCTGCAACTGAGTAGATAGGTTGTTTAGTACCCGAAAACTAAACTGTAAGGTTGATAAGTACCCGCAAACTTATCCGTAACGGTTGCTCAGCCCACGTAAGCTGAGTGGTTTGTCCAGAAGAACTTGGACAGAGTTGTGTGGACTCACAACTCCCCGTGGACGTAGAAGGTTTCTCCGAACCACGTAAATCTCTGTGTGCTAGTGTTTATTTTGTTTATTTGTTGCATATTCATCTGACCTTCTAACCAGCATACAAACTGATCTTAGCATTATCAACTGTCTTGGTTTTTGACCGACCTTGCACAAAAGCGTGAGTTGTTTTACGAGTTGTTAATTTCCACCACATTCCGCACAGCACCACTCTTCCAACTGAGGTTGCTTACTCAGCTGTGAGATTCCAACTGAGTCTTTTTACTCGGTTGAAGTATTTTTCAGGGGTTTAGTTTTAAAATCCTAACTGGTGTATTCCCCCCCATACACCAGTAACTCGTATCGGGACCATCAAATGGTATCAGAGCAGTGGTTCAAAAGACTACTGACTCTGTTTCACAAGGTGTGAATTCGAGAAAGTTTCTTCAGTGGTCAACTGAACAGATCTATTTTTCACGCTAGTGCATATTTTCTTGCATATTTGTTATGTTGTTGTGTGCAGATGGACGTCAAGGACAAGATCGTTGTCATATTCTCAGTAGTAAATTATACATCCTGAAGGACACGGATGAAGAAGATCTTACTGTCGAAGCATCATAGGATGCAACAAGTACTCTCTTCCGGACCGATCATCATCAAAGAAAGAATCGCTCGCACTCCTACAAATCCCAACGATGGTGATACAGTTGTTGAATTTATGGAGAAGCAGCCGAAAGACTACACTCCAGAGGAAGCCAAGGTGAGCCAGTTGGATATCTGGGCTCAAAGCACGATTATGTCCACTGTTGGACAAGATTATCTCCCTTGGATTGAAGAGTGTGAGACTGCCAAAGAAATGTGGGATATCCTGGCATCGCTGAGTGAAGGAAGCGATGAGACGAAGGAGAACAAGTTCTCACATGCATGCCAAGACTTCGACAACTTTTGTCTGAAGACAGATGAAACAATTGATCAGCTAGAGCTCCGGTTTATGGACATCCTCAGAAGAATCCAGTCCATTCGAAGAGAAAAATACACACTAAGAGAAATCAATCTCAAAGTGTTGCAAGCTCTACCGGCTGAGTGGGATACTTTCACCAATATCCACGAGAGCCGAGCTGACCTTGGTGAAATGGGAACTGAAAGATTGTTCTCAATCTTAAAGGGAAATGAGTATAAGGTGAACCGAAGAAGATCTCAGTCCTCGGTTCAGACGAGTCGACTTGAGGATGTTGGTTCAGCCTCAAAGTCAGTTGCTCTTCGAGCTGACTACTCCAAATCGAGAACACCGAGGCCAACCAGATCAGCTGACACAACTGCAAAGGAGCCAAGCAGAGAGGAACTACAACAGAACATTGCAGCCCTGTCAAAGAAACTAGCCGACATGGACACTCGGTTCAGGAAATACAAACGATTCTACAAATCAAACCGAACTCGAGACAGTTCAAAGCCTGTCACCAACGGCTGCTTTGAATGCGGCAAGGAGTGACACTTCAAAGCTGACTGTCCAGACCTCTCAAAGAAAGAGAGAGAAGCGATGAGGGGAAAGCAAGCTGGAAAGAACAAGGCCATGGTAGCATAAGAAGCAGCTGACGACATGGACATCTTCACTGACACTTAAGATGAGGATGAGCTGACTTCTACCAACAACGCCATCAATCAGGATCAATGCCTCATGGCACTTGGAACCGACCAAGAGGATACTGAGGTACACTCTAATCCTACTAAGTTAAATTCTTCCAATACTTCTAACATGCAGGAATCTCTGGACGAAGAGTTGGAACCCTCCTGGAGTGATTTTCAAGAACTCAGTGAGGAACTGCATCAGCAATCGGTTGAGTTTAAGAGTCTTCAAGCTCAGCTTACCAAACTTGAAGATTCCTTAACCGAAAAGGACGATCTGATCAAGAGCCAAACCGAGGAGATTGAGAATCTCAAGAGTCAACTGAATGAGGCTAAGGATCCAACTGATGAGGAGTTGACGAAGCAGATCAAGGAGCAGCAAGATCAGTTGAAAAATCAAGAGACTCAGATCGACCAGCTGATAAAGAAGTCAGATGGGCAAACCGAGCAGATAAATGTCCTCCTCATGGAGTTGCAAACTGAGAAGGACAATCTAATCAAGCTGTATCAGTCATCCAAGATCATCGAGAATCTTATCAATTACAGTAGACAGATGGATGACGTGTCAGGACTCGGTTATGATATGATTAAAGATCGTGGAATTCCTCCAGCAACCTTCATCAAAGCTGTTGAGGTCAAGGTTGTCGAACCTAACACAGTGGAACCTGAGTCACCACAAAGTAATTCAACCTCCACCTCTCAGCAAGCTCAACCGACCAAGGCAACCACAACTGAGAAGGGAAAAGGAGCAGTAGATGAACAACTGGAGATATTCATGCCATAATATGAATCACCAACAGGGCATGAACAACTACAGACAACACTCAGGGAGTTGGAATCAGAATCAGCCACAAAGATTCCAACATGGCGTCCGACCTCACAGACAAATTCAACAGGATAAGAATCGCCATCAAAACAGGGGGAAAGCCCCTCCTCCGAAAGCTTAGAATGGGAGAAATCCAACTCCTCCCAAGAAACAGAACATCACTACTAACAACAAGCCTAAGAATAACCGAGGTGTTGTTATAGTTGATGATGAAGGAAAAGTGATCTGGAATGATAAATCCATCCGAGTATACAGAGAAAAGCAACACACAGTTCTAGGGGGAACTGGTTCTAACCCTCCAGGACCCAACTGAAATTGGGGACCTAAGTGAGTTTCTCTTTGCAGGTACAGGAGAAACAGCTGAGTATGCCTAGGAATAGATTCTACGGATCGAATCTGTCACAGCCCCAAATCTCGAGGGACGGCAGAAGCCGGGGTGCGACTGGGGTTGGATTAAGGAAGCGGGGAAGAAAGGGGATGAAAGAATAGACATACATACATAACATCAAAAGAGTTTAGAGTCTAGCAGCGGAATTGTGAACTATATACAAAAGTCTTCCTTAACTCTTATTCAACTCTAATTCAACCGTCACCGCTTCCGTTGCTTCAACCTGCTGTCGCACCCCGGCTCCTGCCGTCCCTCGGGATTTGGGGCTGTGACAAAGTGGTATCAGAGCAATCGTTTCTGCTCTGTATACAAGTTTCTTTCAAGTAGTCAGATAGAGTATTCGTTCGTACTCTATACCCAACAAGTCTTCTTTCGAGTAAAAGTTAGGTCATAACACTAAGATTAAGAGTGTAGACGACAACTCAACCTCCCGCTACGTCGACTCAACAAAAGAAAGAAAGAAAGAAAGGAAAGAGTTTCAAGAAATGTGATTCCTTTTAAGAAAAATTTTGAATAAGTATTAAAGTCGAGAATGAAATAAAAAGGTGCCAAGTAAAGAATTGTTTGAAAGTATAAGAGATATACTTGAGATATTTTGTGATTATATGATAGTACGAGTACTATATTATGGGAAATTATTTGCACAATAATTTCTTCTAATTTAAAAAGTTTGTTGGCACGAGAATCTAGACTGATTCTAGGGATTTTTTCCGGTTCGCTAAGAACATAGACTTTGAATCTAAGGTCTTTCCGATTCCTTGAGAACATAGATGCTTTAAGAAGTGTTGGATCCAAATAATTTTGAAAGAAGATCGTAAAATGGAAAGAACTTTTATAGACGAATGTCACGTGCGTAAAGTGACATGAACAAAGACTTGGCAGAGTCAATTTTTGTTTTTATAATTAAGAGCCGATAAGAATTTCCTTTAAGAAAATAACATAAGTAATGATAAGGAAGGTAAATCCTGTACCAAGTAAACGAAAGAAACGATTAGAAGTTTGAAAAGCATTGGCTTCGAAATAAGAAAGAAATGGTCGGGTCAAGAAGGACAGAATAAAGGGGATTAAAGTAAATGAAAAGAAACGAATGTTACTTCCGTAAAAGTAACATGAACGAATTCGTTTTTCAGTTGGAGTTCGCCTTGCTCGAACTTCAAGAAGAGATTGGTTATAATTACCACGAAACAAGTACGAATTGTAGTTAATTTCCAACGATCGATCGATTCTAACGACGACTAGAACTTGGGTTCTAAAGTTATTTCTCCAGTAATTATTCCATTTCCTTTTTGGAATTCGTTTCATAATTCATAATCGAACGAAGAACACGATAAGTATTAGATTCAAGTGTCAAGAGGGACAAAATCTTTTGTAAATGAATGTTACTTTTGAATGAGTAACATGAACAAAGTAGACGTACTTTGTTTTAATAAGTAAGAATCGTTAAGAAATTTTCTCTAAAATAATGGAAGAAAGTAAGAAAGAATAAAGAAAGAAAGAAATGAGGAATAAAGAAAGAAAGTAATAGGAAATAAAGTAAGAATGCAAAAGAATTTTTAGATAAATGATGGAAATAAAATCTTGAAATTTTATTTCTATATATTGTTTAAGAACAATTCTTTGTGAATTGTTAAATGTTTAAGATAAGTTTGTCGGTTTAAGTGGAGACATTACAATTGATTAAGGAATATTCATTTTGTAATTTAAGTATTTACGTAAGTGTAATGCCCCGTAAATTCTTTACGTTCTAAACATTTTAAAGTTAATTAAATAAATGGCTTTGCACGCCTAAGCTTACAATTTTTGAATTCTAAGGCTAACGGTCGAATCCGTTATTAAAAATAAATTACAGAAGTCAGCTAGACGACTACTGTATTTAGTGTTAGCACGTACGAAAAGTTTTTAGTTCGTAATCTCAGAACGGAAAACCATCTAAAATTTTACAATCACGAAATCGCAATACGAACACGCCCGAGAAAGTTCGTTTTTATTTTTTTCCGGACGAAACTCGGACTGTGTCGTCCCGAGTTTTTGTCAAAATTTATTTTCCAATTAAGTTCATACGTTAGAATTTAAGGTCAAATCGAATCGCGACGATTTTTGTACCGAGCAACATTTTTCGTCGTTCGTTTTTCCGTAACGTCGGATCGCGCCGGAAAAACCCGTAACCCTCCAAAAATCTGCATGGGCAGCCGACACATCATCTCCTTAGTGGGGAGACATGCATGTTGATAAATGCTTAACTAAGTGACACCTAAATCTTTACTTTACACAATTTCAACCATTTCATCATAGCATGTATTTTCAACACTTAAACAAAACAATTTTCTTCCATCTCTCTCACTCTCTCGGCTGCACCACTCCCCAAGTCTTCATCTTCTTCACTTCCATCCTCCATTGAAGACATCTCCAAGAACAAGAAGAAATCACACAAATCACAATCCATCCATTCAAACCCTACACATCTTTCTTTAATTCTCAAGGTATTTCTCTCCTCCACAATTCTATCCAATTGGTTTTCTTTTCTTTTCTTTTCCTCTTGATCGAAATTTTTAAAGATTTGGAATAGATGTTGTGATCTTAGAATAATGAAATTAGATGTGTTAGATAGATTAATTAGGGTTTAAAATTGATCAAAACCAAGAACCCTAAAACCTATGTAAATGCCGAAATTTTTGGAAAAATGGTAGGATTTTTAATTTTCTTCTTTTGATGATTGATTCTTGTTTAAATGATGTTTAATTAGTGATTAGAATGAAAAAGAATTGAAAGCCCTATGTTTTTATGAAAGTCAATTAGGGTTTGAATTATGAATTTAGGGGTTTTTGTATGTTAGTTGATAATTGATTTGCAATTGATTAATTGATAATAAAAGAGGTTGATTAGTAAATAAATGTAGTTAATTGGGGAAGAAAATCACCCCCTTAACATATGTATGAAAACCGAAAGTTATAGGATAATTAGGAGTTTCCACATGTTTGATATAAGTGATGATTTGTTAGTTGAATTATGTTGCAAATAATGTTAATTGATTATAGAATTTAATTGAGAATTTTCTAAAAATGTTTAATGAAACATAAGAGATAAAGATCACTTTATAAGTTGAAGTATAATGATGTTATGATATGTTTGCATGCATGAAAATGATTCACGTTAGACGTAGTTTAACGTCGTAAAGTTTGAACAAAATCCGACAACTTTGAAAAATCGTATAAGAGACGAACATTTAGTTGTAACTAATAATCGAGAAGTCGGATGGGAATTTTAATTTGATATTATTGTTTATGATGGAATTTAGAACAACTTTCTAGTTGACGTCATAAGCTTTCGAGTTGATATAATATGGGCTATAGTTATAGTCGAGAACTAGAGCGCGTTTTGAAATTTTTGTTGGTTTAGTACTTGTTAGTTGAAATCCGACGTTTAGAACGTCGTGCTTTTGAGCGAGTTTTGAGAAGGAGTTTGTCACGTACGGAAGTACGTGATGACTGCCTTGAGAGTCCAGTTTCTAAAAAAATTGAATACGAGAGCTTAGAACGAACCTAAGACGTTATACGTCGAACCTATCAAGCAATTAGGGTTTTCACGGCAGTTTTGCGACCCTCGCCGGAAACTGTAATAACTTCCAGCTCGTTTATCGGATTTGTGATCCGTAAATTGGAGCGCGAACTAGACTTCCTAAGCTTTCTAATGGTACAGGGCTCGTCCCCTGTTTCCAAATCCTCTGTTCTGGACAGCCTCCAGAGTTACTGGACTGTGCAGTGAAAATTCAGTTTCTTGTTTTCTAAGTTGTTTAGTTCACAACTTAGTTTCTTTCGATCGTTTAAGCCGTTTTATCTAACGAACATCTCTCTTCTGACCCTAGAGTCAAGTACAGGACCTTGAGTGATGAAAACCAGTCGAAATCTTATATCTTATCTCTTATCCTTTTGTTAAAGAAGTAATAAACGAGAAATTCCTTAAATCGTTCAATGATCTAAAACGTAAATCGCCTAAGTTGATTATTTCCAACTTAGTTTCTTTAAATCTTTAAAGTCGTATACATCGACTACCTTCTCTACTGACCCGAGAGTCGAGTATGAGATCTTCCGAGTTCTAAACGAGATTGGTACGAGTCTCGTTTTCCATTTAAGTAAAACGAATCTAGTAAGCGTGCAAATGCCTAAAGAATGAAACAACTAAAACTTTCTTCGATTCTCTTTAATCGATTATCTTTTACAACCCGTTTTTAAGTATGTTTATTTTTTTACGATGAAGGAGGAAGCCAACTGTAGAGAAAGGACAGAAGATCCAAAGTTGGAAGCTTTTGCTTTAAGTTCTGTAAATCAAGGTGGGCTTTTATATACAAATAAAACGAGCAATGCTCGGAAAATCTTTCTTTATCTCTTTGATATCTGTGTTTTCAAAGTGATATTATGGCATGAACTGTTTTATGTTTTATGTGAGTTCTCTTGTACCTATCTGAGTCAACATTCATGTTTTCCAGATTTAGAGTTAGTCTATTTAGATTAACTAACGATCGGCTCTGAGTTAGCTGCTAAGTGCTTTCCAGAGTTAGTGCACTTTGTAACTTGTGGTGTATGTGATATCCTGTTGAGGGGTACCAGCCACGGTGAATTAGAATTGGTCAAGATTGAACGTAACATTAGTCAGAAAATGCTCGCGCGAGTGATTTATGAGAAAAAGTCAGAAAATGTTTAGTAGACACGGATTCTTTCAATAAAACTCCGATGTGCTACGCTTATGAAATGCCATATTTATCTATATTTATAATTATATTTTCGGCATCGTGCCCACTAAGTACGTTTGTACTTAGCCCTGCATTGTTTTCTAAATGTGCAGGTTGAAGCGACGGTGAGCGGCGACGGTTGATGTTGAGTTAAAGGGTAGGATGCTTAGTTAGAACCCTTCCGCTGCCAAACTCTGTATTTCTTTTGAGTTTTCTTTTGAACAATACTCAGTAGTCTAAGTCTGTACATATGAACTTAGCTTCTTTTTGTACTTTTGTCGAGTAATCCTTAGGGATTAACTCTTTCTTATTTATATTCAAGTCTTTCATGGTTTATCGATGTTTTTCATGTATGTTTAGTCAATTAGCCCCCTTCTTCCCCGCTTCTTTAATCCACCCCCAGTCGCACCTCGGCTTCTGCCGTCCCTCGAGATTTGGAGCTGTGACAGAGTGGTATCAGAGCAGTGTTCGTTTTCTGCTCTGCTTCTGAGTCAATCTTCTAGTATAAGTTAGTGTGAGTCATTCTTTCAAGTATGAGTCATTCTTTTAAGTAATATCATAAAGTGATATTTGTATACAAGTCTTTCTCCGAGAAATAATATAGAGTATTTGTTTGTACTCTATATCGAGTCTTCTTTCATGTCATGAGACATGGTATTTGTGTATACTCTGGATCAGAGTCGTCTTTCCAAGTATGAGATAAGAGTTAGACTATGATGTTAAGATTGAGAACGTAGAAGTCAACTCAACCGCCCGCTACGTCGACTCAATGAGGAAAAGTGAAAGAATTTTATAATGAGATTTCTTTAAAATAAGGAATTTATGAGCAAGTATTCAATAAAAATTTGAAGACGAGAATGAGTTGTGTTTTAAAAAAAATGATGAGAATTTTACAGAAGTATAATTTTTATACTTACATGATTATGCGATAGTACAAGTACTATCTTATGTGAAAATATTTGCGCAATGATTTCCTTTTTTTTATATAAAAAATATGCGGATACGAGAATATAGTCAGATTTTAAGGAATTTTCCCAGTTCAATGAGAACGTAGACGTGGAACCTAAGAACTTTCCGGTTCATCGAGAACTTAGACGTTTTTAAGAAACGTTGTTTTGAAATGATTTCGAAAGGAGATCCCTAACGCGAGAAGGACTTCCTCTGATGAATGTCACGTGCGCTTAGTGACATGAATAAAGATTCGGCAAAGTCGAACTTGTCGTCTAAGAATTTCCTGCAAGGAAAAGAAATAAAAAGAAATAAAATAAATAAAAATAATTCAATAAATCATATTAGTAAAAGAAGGGAGCGATTAGACGTTTGAGAAGCTTTCGGCTTCGAGTAAGAAAGATATGAACGAGACGACAACTGGAACTTAGTTTTCCAGGAAATTATTCTTAAGTTATATTTCTTCTTCTTTCTATGGAATTAAATTTCATATTTTCGTCTTGAGCGACGACTACAATTAGTACGAATATCAAGAGTCGTAAACGATAAATTCTTTTGAAAATGGATGTTACTTTTGAATAAGTAGCATGAACGAAGTGAAAATCGTTAAGAGTTAGTGAGTTAAGAAATAAAAGAAATAGAAGAATTAAAAGAGTGATAATATGGTGAAATGAAAGAATGAAAATAAAATCTTTAATTTTATGAATGTAATATATATATATGTTGTTGAGTGCAATTTTTTGAATTGCTAGGAGTCTTAATAAGTGGTTGACTTAAGTGTTGATGTTACAATTGAATAAGGGATATTCATTTTGTAATTTATGTTTTCGTTAAGATAAGTTATTTTCTTTTCCTACCTGTTACTGATCCGTGTTACCTTAAAACTTTTGTAGGATGGCTAGGACTCGTGTCACGGCTCGGAAGAGCCAGCCTTTGGCCTCGTGCGAGCGCACCATAGTTGACATGTTGCAGGATGAGTACTATGAGTTTGAGGTAGACTATGGAGAAGAGGATGTGGGACAGATTGTGAGTAATTTTTCTTCAGCCTACTACCCAGTGCGACACCTGATCAAGGAGAGTCAGACGATACTAGACTTGATCGTGCACCTACAGGATGAGTGGCGCGGATGGGCGCACCGTGCAGCTTGGTACTTCTTGGGGATTTTCGGCGACGACACGGAGCCGACCGGCAACTACGCTGGATTTGCCCTGTGTGTGCACAGGCGTTTCTTTGAGAGCAGGTTTATGCTTCCCCTTCCTTTAGAGCCACACATCCCCTACAGTCACTTTCCAGCCGAGACAGAGCTTGAGGAGCTTGACTTAGATCCGGAGTTCTTAGCTTTGTTAGAGTTGCCACCAGACGGTGTACTGGAGGAGGAGCTTGAGGCTGAGTTAGAGCAGCCAGAGGAGGACGAGGGGACGGTAGTTCCACCAGAGTTACCACCGGTTGAACAGCAGATTGAGGAGTTGATCCTAGGCCCGAGTTTTGTAGAGGTTGACGCTGAGACAGCCGCGCTGTTGGGGTTGTCTTCACCGTTTGTGCCGGACGTTTGTGTTACGGTCAGGGGACCGTTGGAGACGAGACTGTACAGAGAGGGACCAGACTACCGAGAGATCGACGCGGAGCTCGCCGTTATGTTAGAGTTGCCTTCTCCACTTACGCCACTTGAGGAGATCTGCGCGAAGTGGGGAGTAGTCCGACACCAGATGGAGGCAGGACCGTCCAGGGTCCATTCTAGGGAGGAGTTCGAGTCGGGTTCAGGTTCAGTTCCCGAGCACCTTCTTCCCCTGAAGAAGCGTGCGAGAAGGATCAGTGAGGACTACTTGGTCTCCGACTTGGAGGAGACTGTTTCTGAGGCACCCTCACCCACCCTACTTACACTTGACGACGGTTCTACTCTGAGGGTGGACCAGGCACTCGAGCTGGTTTTTGGTTCAGCTTCCGAGGAGGAGGACCTGGAGGAGGATCCGGAGGAGGACCCAGAGGAGGACCCAGAGGAGGACCCAGGGGAGGGTTGTTAGGATTTTGCAGACTTCGGGGTAGTTTTTGGTTTTCTTCTACAGTTTAGTTAGGCAGTGCTTTATAGATATGGGTAAATATCAGTAGTAGTAGTAGCTTTTTGTCCTGTATAGAGTCGGATCAGTAACTAGTTAATTTTTGTAGTACTCTAGCGGATATGAAATTTTATGAATCGTTTCCGTTCTAGTACTCTAGTAGATACGGAGTGCAGTTTGTTAGTGCACCCGGTAAATAGTAGGCAGTCAGCCTAGTTTAGACTAATAGTAGTCTAACCCTTTTTGTATAAGTCCTCGTTAGAGGCAAAAATAATATTCTTTTTTCGTAAAGAGGGTTTTTAATTAAGTAAAATCTCTTATGAATCAAGTAATAAATAAAAAAAAAATTAGAATGTTAAATGAACTCGTGTAACGAGGAAATGAGTTTAACTCGAAAGTTAAAAGATTAATGAAATAATATCAAAGCTATGTTCGATATGTTGTTCCCTGAATTTGATTAAGTTAAGAACGAGCTAGTAAGTGCTAAGTGTAATTAACAGAAAGAAACTAATGAGAATTTTCAATTCTTCTCTAGACTAAAGAAAATGCCGCCGAGAAATGTTAACAACAGGAGAGGTCGAAGACCTGGAAGGCCGAGAGGACGTGGTGGACGTCAGCCAGAAAATAACCAAGAACAGGAATATGAGCGGAATATCACTCCATCCCTATCTCCACTCCCGTCACCATCACCATCACCACCACCTTCACCACCGCCCCGTAGAGATATTGAGGATCTTTTCCTCAAAAGGAATCCTCCAATGTTCAATGGAACTGGAAGCCCTAGCGATGCTGAGCTATGGGTGAGGTCGACCGAGAAAATTTTCAAACTCCTCAGATGCACTGATGAGGAGAGAATGCTATGTGTCGCTTTCCAACTGACGGGATCGGCAGATTACTGGTGGGAAGCAAGACAGAAGGTGATACCTGCTGAGCATCTGGCTCGTTTTTCGTGGGAAGAGTTTAAGGAGATTTTCTTTGACAAGTACGTTCCCAAGACGTATAGGGCACAGAAAGAGGCTGAATTTTATAATCCGAAGCAAGGAAAGCTGACTGTGACGGAATATGACGTCAAGTTCTGTGAGTTGATGAGGTATGCGCCGACATTGGTCGACACTGAGGAGAAGTTATCAAAGAAATTTCAGGGAGGTTTACGTCATGAATTGGGAATCGCTTTGGCTAGTCATGGAGGACTAGGTTATTCAGACATACTGGGAAGAGCACTGGAAATGGAGGCCGTCGTGCCTGACGAGAAAAAGATTGTACCAACTGCGTCAGCACCAGCGTAGAATCATAATCGAGGCTACTACAACAACAACAACAGCAACTACCAAGGGAAGAGAAAATGGAACGGAGGAGGTAGCGGAGGATACAGTCAGGGTTACAACAATCAGGGAGGACAGAAAAGAGGTTATCAGCAGCCTGCCAACAACAACAACAATGGCAAGAGGCCGTGGCAGGGAAACAACCAATCGGGGTTGTTCATTCAAGGGAATAGGCAGAACTCGCCGTGGAAGGGCAATAACCAGCTAAACCAGCCGCAAAGGCAACACAGGAATTTTAACCAGGGGGCGAATAATCCAGGGAGGGTTACCATCCCTGTCTGCCCGAAGTGCAATCGAGCCCATCCTGGAGTCTGCCAAATAGGTACCCCCAACTGTTTCAACTGTGGACAGAAGGGGCACATGAAAAAGGACTGCCCTAAACCGCTTCAAGCAGTACCCCTCCGAGCCATCCAAGCATAGCCGCAGCAGCCGCCTATGAACCAGTAACAGTTTCAGCAGCATGCACAGCAGCAACAGAATGCGAGAGCATGCGCTATCAAACAAAGCGGTCAGCGCAAAGAAAAAGGCAATCTAGCAGGTATGGGAAAACTCTACAACACCCCCATTAAGATACTGTTTGATACTAGCGCATCGCATTCTTTCATTGCTGGCTCATGTGCCGATAACCTAGACATCAGACCTGTAAGAGCTGCACAATCTATGAGAGTAGCCACACCTTCAGGAGAGATCACTACTTCCATGCATGTTTGCTCTAACCTAGAACTAGAAATCGGAACTCATAAGGTTATAGCGAACAACCTAAATGTTATGATAATGTGGGACGTAGATATAATCCTAGGAATGGATTGGATGTCAGAGAATTATGCCACGATTCTCTGCAACGAGAGAAAAATTTCTTTTCAGCCGCCGGGTAAAGAACCAACCGAATTCCACGGAATTTCAATGGGTAGAGGCGTACCAATCATATCAGCCCTTCAAGCCACAAAAATCATGAAGAAGAAAGGTACCACAGCCTATCTTGTGTACCTAGTTGGAGAACCAGGAGCCGAGAAGACCATTCAGGACGTAAAAGTCGTGAACGAATATGAAGATGTTTTTCCAGAAGTACTACCAGGATTGCCACCAGATCGTCATGTGGACTTCACGATCGATTTAGAACCAGGAGCAGCTCCTAAGTCTAAAGCCCCTTACAGAATGGCACCGAAGGAACTGGAAGAGCTCAAAATCCAATTACAGGAATTACTAGACCTTGGTTTTATCAGGCCAAGCGTTTCACCTTGGGGAGCACCCGTGCTGTTTGTTAGAAAAAAGGACGGATCGATGAGAATGTGCATCGATTACCGAGAACTGAACAAGATCACTCTCAAGAACAAATATCCTTTGCCAAGGATTGAGGATCTGTTCGATCAGCTTAAGGGTGCAAGAGTCTTCTCCAAGGTAGATTTGAGGTCAGGGTATCATCAGCTTAAGATTAAACCTGAAGATGTACCTAAGACCGCTTTTAGAACTCGATATGGCCATTACGAATTTTTAGTGATGCCATTTGGGTTGACCAACGCTCCAGCCGTATTCATGGACCTTATGAACAGAGTCTTCCACCCCTACTTGGATAAATTTGTTCTAGTATTCATCGACGACATCCTCATTTATTCTAAGAATGAGACGGAGCACAAGGAACATCTACGGATAGTGTTGGAAACACTAAGAGCTGAGAAACTCTATGCCAAATTCAGTAAATGCGAATTCTGGCTGAAGGAAGTAATGTTCCTTGGACACATAGTATCGACAGAAGGAATTAAGGTGGATCCAGCCAAAGTAGAAGCAGTGTACAACTGGAAGGCACCAACAAGTCAGAATGAGATCAGAAGTTTCTTGGGATTAGCTAGTTATTACAGAAGATTTATCGAGGGATTTTCAACAATCGCTCGCCCGATGACGCAGCTACTCAGGAAAGATACCAAGTTTAAATGGACGGATGAGTGTGAGAAGAGTTTCCAAACTCTTAAGGAAAAGTTAACTACAACGCCAGTACTAGCACTTCCAGACACAAACAAGGAATATGTGGTTTATACTGACGCATCGAAAAATGGATTAGGTTGTGTCTTGATGCAAGACGGACGAGTGATAGCTTATGCTTCACGACAACTTCGACCCCACGAAGTTGAGTACCCAACCTACCCACAATTTAGAACTTGCAGCCGTAGTGCATGCGCTAAAGATTTGGAGACACCATCTCTATGGTGTAAGAGTTGAGATATTCACCGATCACAAGAGCCTGAAGTACTTTTTCAAGCAAAAAGAACTGAACATGAGACAAAGACGATGGCTCGAATTAGTCAAAGATTATGACTGTGGAATTAACTATCATCCAGGAAAGGCTAATGTGGTAGTAGACGCATTGAGTCGCAAGGCTCCAACGAAGTTAGGATGTCTTTTCGTAGAAGAAGAAACTTTAGTACGAGAATTCGAGAAGATGGATATCAGAGTGCTTGACACGCCAACAGTGATAACAAGTCAAATAGCAGCATTAGAAGCTACACCATATTTGAGAGAAAGGATCATTAGTGCTCAGAGAAAAGACGAGTCAATGGAAAAGTTACGAGTAAGGATAAGGACAGATAAGCTAGAAGGATATTCTGAGGCTCCAGACAATGCAATACTTTACGAAGGCAGGATTTGTATTCCCGACAACGACAACGAATTGAAGAACGAAATCTTGAGTGAGGCTCACGATACGCCTTACACAGCACATCCAGGAAGTACGAAAATGTACCAGGATTTGCGAAGAAACTTTTGGTGGAACGGAATGAAACGAGACGTTGCCTCATTTATAGAAAGATGCCTAGCATGTCAACAAGTTAAGGCTTTACACTGACAACCGTATGGATTGCTACAACCGTTGGATGTCCCAGATTGGAAATGGGAAGGCATAGCTATGGACTTTGTCACAGGCTTGCCTAAGTCGAGAAGAGGAAACACAGCGATTTGGGTGATAATAGATAGACTTATGAAGTCAGCTCACTTCTTACCGATTAAGACTACATATGGATCAGAGAGACTAGCTCAGTTGTATGTCAGAGAGATTGTACGTCTGCATGGAATACCGAAGGTCATAATATCAGACAGAGATGCTAAGTTTACCTCGAGATTTTGGATTACAATGCAGAAAGAGTTGGGAACAGAGCTTAATTTCAGTACAGCTTTTCACCCACAGACAGATGGACAGTCAGAGAGAACGATTCAGATTTTGGTCGATATGTTAAGAACAGTGGTTTTGGACCGAGGCACGAATTGGGAAGAAATTCTACACTTAGTCGAATTCGCCTACAACAACAGCTATCAGGCCACGATAAGAATGGCACCGTTTGAGGCTTTGTATGGGAGAAAATGTAGATCACCGCTTTATTGGGACGAAGTAGGTGAGAGAAAGAACCTAGGCCCAGATGCGATCAATGAGATGATTGAAATAGTTCGACAGATTCGAGATAGAATGAAAGAGGCCCAGAGCCGACAGAAGTCGTATGCCGACGATCGTCGAACCAACCTTGAGTTTGAAATAGGAGATAAAGTTTTTCTTAAGATATCCCCGACCAAAGGAGTCCTTAGGTTCGGAGTTAAGGGTAAGCTAAGACCCAGGTTTATAGGACCTTATGAAATCCTCGAGAGAATAGGATCAGTCGCGTATAGATTGGCCTTACCGCCAAGTCTAGGAAGCGTTCATAACGTTTTTCACGTTTCTCAGTTGAGAAAATATGTTTACGATCCTAAGCACGTCATTAGTCAGCAAGACGTAGTTCTTGAATCTGACCTAAGTTATGAAGAAAAGCCGATATCGATCTTGGATAGAAAAGTTCAAGAATTAAGAACCAAATCGATACCAATAGTTAAAGTGCTATGGAACCATCACGGGCAAGAAGAAGCCACGTGGGAACTCGAGGAGGAGATGAAGGAGCAATATCCTCATCTTTTTGCAGAAGGTAAGCAAATTTCGGGACGAAATTTTTCGTAAGGAGGGTAGGATGTAATGCCTCGTAAATTCCTTACGTTCTAAAAATTTTAAAGTTAATTAAATAAATGGCTTTGCACGCCTAAGTTTACAATTTTTGAATTCTAAGGCTAACGGTCGAATCCGTTATTAAAAATAAATTACAGAAGTCAGCTAGACGACTACTGTATTTAGTGTTAGCACGTACGAAAAGTTTTTAGTTCTTAATCTCAGAACGGAAAACCGTCTAAAATTTTACAATCACGAAATCGCAATACGAACACGCCCGAGAAAGTTCGTTTTTATGTTTTTTCCGGACGAAACTCGGACTGTGTCGTCCCGAGTTTTTGTCAAAATAAATTTTGTAAATTTATTTTCCAATTAAGTTCATACGTTAGAATTTAAGGTCAAATCGAATCGCGACGATTTTTGTACCGAGCAACGTTTTTCGTCGTTCATTTTTCCGTAACGTCGGATCGCGCCGGAAAAACCCGTAACCCTCCAAAAATCTGCATGGGCAGCCGACACATCATCTCCTTAGTGGGGAGATATGCATGTTGATAAATGCTTAACTAAGTGACACCTAAATCTTTACTTTACACAATTTCAACCATTTCATCATAGCATGTATTTTCAACACTTAAACAAAACAATTTTCTTCCATCTCTCTCACTCTCTCGGCTGCACCACTCCTCAAGTCTTCATCTTCTTCACTTCCATCCTCCATTGAAGACATCTCCAAGAACAAGAAGAGATCACACAAATCACAATCCATCCATTCAGACCCTACACATCTTTCTTTAATTCTCAAGGTATTTCTCTCCTCCACAATTCTATCCAATTGGTTTTCTTTTCTTTTCTTTTCCTCTTGATCGAAATTTTTAAAGGTTTGGAATAGATGTTGTGATCTTAGAATAATGAAATTAGATGTGTTAGATAGATTAATTAGGGTTTAAAATTGATTAAAACCAAGAACCCTAAAACCTATGTAAATGCCGAAATTTTTGGGAAAATGGTAGGATTTTTAATTTTCTTCTTTTGATGATTGATTCTTGTTTAAATGATATTTAATTAGTGATTAGAATGAAAAAGAATTGAAAGCCCTATGTTTTTATGAAAGTCAATTAGGGTTTGAATTATGAATTTAGGGGTTTTTGTATGTTAGTTGATAATTGATTTGCAATTGATTAATTGATAATAAAAGAGGTTGATTGGTAAATAAATGTAGTTAATTGGGGAAGAAAATCACCCCCTTAACATATGTATGAAAATCGAAAGTTATAGGATAATTAGGAGTTTCCACATGTTTGATATAAGTGATGATTTGTTAGTTGAATTATGTTGCAAATAATGTTAATTGATTATAGAATTTAATTGAGAATTTTCTAAAAATATTTAATGAAACATAAGAGATAAAGATCACTTTATAAGTTGAAGTATAATGATGTTATGATATGTTTGCATGCATGAAAATGATTCACGTTAGACGTAGTTTAACGTCGTAAAGTTTGAACAAAATCCGACAACTTTGAAAAATCGTATAAGAGACGAACATTTAGTTGTAACTAATAATCGAGAAGTCGGATGGGAATTTTAATTTGATATTATTGTTTATGATGGAATTTAGAACAACTTTCTAGTTGACGTCATAAGCTTTCAAGTTGATATAATATGGGCTATAGTTATAGTCGAGAACTAGAGCGCGTTTTGAAATTTTTGTTGGTTTAGTACTTGTTAGTTGAAATCCGACGTTTAGAACGTCGTGCTTTTGAGCGAGTTTTGAGAAGGAGTTTGTCACGTACGGAAGTACGTGATGACTGCCTTGAGAGTCCAGTTTCTAAAAAAATTGAATACGAGAGCTTAGAACGAACCTAAGACGTTATACGTCGAACCTATCAAGCAATTAGGGTTTTCACGGCAGTTTTGCGACCCTCGCCGGAAACTGTAATAACTTCCAGCTCGTTTATCGGATTTGTGATCCGTAAATTGGAGCGCGAACTAGACTTCCTAAGCTTTCTAATGGTATAGGGCTAATCCCCTGTTTCCAAATCCTCTGTTCTGGAAAGCCTCCAGAGTTACTGGACTGTGTAGTGAAAATTCAGTTTCTTGTTTTCTAAGTTGTTTAGTTCACAACTTAGTTTCTTTCGATCGTTTAAGCCGTTTTATCGAACGAACATCTCTCTTCTGACCCTAGAGTCAAGTACAGGACCTTGAGTGATGAAAACTAGTCGAAATCTTATATCTTATCTCTTATCCTTTTGTTAAAGAAGTAATAAACGAGAAATTCCTTAAATCGTTCAACGATCTAAAACGTAAATCGCCTAAGTTGATTATTTCCAACTTAGTTTCTTTTAATCTTTAAAGTCGTATTAAGACATCGACTACCTTCTCTACTGACCCGAGAGTCGAGTATGAGATCTTCCGAGTTCTAAACGAGATTGGTACGAGTCTCGTTTCCCGTTTAAGTAAAACGAATCTAGTATGCGTGCAAATGCCTAAAGAATGAAACAACTAAAACTTTCTTCGATTCTCTTTAATCGATTATCTTTTACAACCCGTTTTTAAGTATGTTTATTTTTTTACGATGAAGGAGGAAGCCAACTGTAGAGAAAGGACAGAAGATCCAAAGTTGGAAGCTTTTGCTTTAAGTTCTGTAAATCAAGGTGGGCTTTTATATACAAATAAAACGAGCAATGCTCGGAAAATCTTTCTTTATCGCTTTGATATCTGTGTTTTCAAAGTGATATTATGGCATGAACTGTTTTATGTTTTATGTGAGTTCTCTTGTACCTATCTGAGTCAACATTCATGTTTTCCAGATTTAGAGTTAGTCTATTTAGATTAACTAACGATCGGCTCTGAGTTAGCTGCTAAGTGCTTTCCAGAGTTAGTGCACTTTGTAACCTGTGGTGTATGTGATATCCTGTTGAGGGGTACCAGCCACGATGAATTAGAATTGGTCAAGATTGAACGTAACATTAGTCAGAAAATGCTCGCGCGAGTGATTTATGAGAAAAAGTCAGAAAATGTTTAGTAGACACGGATTCTTTCAATAAAACTCCGATGTGCTACGCTTATGAAATGCCATATTTATCTATATTTATAATTATGTTTTCGGCATCGTGCCCACTAAGTACGTTTGTACTTAGCCCTGCATTGTTTTCTAAATGTGCAGGTTGAAGCGACGGTGAGCGGCGACGGTTGATGTTGAGTTAAAGGTAGGATGCTTAGTTAGAACCCTTCCGCTGCCAAACTCTGTATTTCTTTTGAGTTTTCTTTTGAACAATACTCTGTAGTCTAAGTCTGTACATATGAACTTAGCTTCTTTTTGTACTTTTGTCGAGTAATCCTTAGGGATTAACTATTTCTTATTTATATTCAAGTCTTTCATGGTTTATTGATGTTTTTCATGTATGTTTAGTCAATTAGCCCCCTTCTTCCCCGCTTCTTTAATCCAACCCCAGTCGCACCCCGGCTTCTGCCGTCCCTCGGGATTTGGGGCTGTGACAGTAAGATAAGTTATTTTCCAACCTGTTACTGATCCGTGTTTCATAAAAACTTTGTAGGATGGATACTAGATTCGACACGGCACAGGAGGGCCAATTCCCACCACAGCGTACTTGGGCAGATCAGATATTAGATAAAGTAAGAACGATACGTGGTTATCGGTTAAGAGTTTTCTTCAAGAAAGCTAAGAAGTTTAAGCTAGGATGATTAAGAAAGTTAAGATGGTTAAGGTAAACTAAGAAACATTAAGAGTTTGTTTGCAATTTGAGAAATTTCTAGATGATTAAGGTAGGTTATTTCCGTTTTGATTGAACGGGACAGAGGTTCCATGTGATTGAGGGACTGTTATGTGTACTTGATCAACCCACATGATAAGAAACTCAGTAATATGGGTCTTATGCCCCGTGAGCAAAACCTCTTTTAGTAGGATATATTAGGATCTTCTTGTTTAAAAGAGCGTTCCGTCGTAGAGCGGATTATATGCGAGTACCTTATTTACGTGAATGACCTAGATCATGACATAAGATAGTTTGTCAACAACTTCGCATCACACTAATACTCGGCCAAATATTCTGTTGATAACCGGAAAACTATGGAGGACCTTATCGGTCGACTGCCTGAGAAATGGCAAGGATGGGCGAACAACACCGCCTGGCACTATCTCACTTAAATGAGATACGCTGTAGAACCACAAGAAACCTTGTTGAATCCAGGTTAGCAATCCAGGCACGACATCTACAGATTAGACGTATTATATCTGTTCCTATACTACCCCATTACCCTTTTTCGCTACATTCCGGTTTTCCAGAACCAAGGTCACTCTTCGAGATGGACCTAGTGCTTGCCAAGTTGCTAGGATTACCACCTGTACTTGCTCCATTTAACAAATTCCTCCCAGAGTTAGCCTCGCTTGTTAAGGAGGTGGAATTGATATTAGATTTAGCTCGGTCTTGGACCAGAGATAGGGGACAGTTTGAGGCAGTACCATTAGGAGTCCCTACCCCGGAGGCATATATGTGCCTAGTTCGCACCATGCATACTTGTTTCCTCCCGAGAGGAGGATCACAACGACCAGCTTTGACGAGTTGGTTCTACACTTAGAGAGGGTCGTTCCAGAGATACCACTACAACCACCCTCAGTGCAAATGGACAACACTGTAACTAGGGTTGGCAAAATAGTTGCGTTAGTCTTTAGACAAACTTAGAGAAGGACCCGGAGGAGGACTCCGAGAGTTTATAGGCCGTAGAGGGCAGTTCAGACTAGACCGCAGTTAGTTAAGCGGAGCGTCAGGGGCGCGTAGTAGTAGTAGTGGTGGTAGTCCTTTTGTTTTGTACATAGTCGGATCAGTAACTAGTTTTTGTAGTACCCCGACGGATACGAAGTTTTATGAATCGTTTCCGTTCTAGTACTTCCAGTAGTACAGTAATGCAATATGTTAGTGCATCCTATACAGGTAGGCAGTCAGCCTAGCTTAGACTCGTTGTAGTCTAGTTTTTGTATAAGTCCTTGTTAAAGGCAAAACTAATATTCTTTTTGATGTATATATTTATATATATACATGACCCGTGAGAGGGTTTTGATCACAAGAAAGTTTCTTATGAATCATATAACTAAACCAGAATGTCAAATGAACTCGTGTAACGAGAGTTTAATTTAACCTTGAAGGTTAAAAGTTGAAAGAACTAGAATCGAAGTTAATATTATTTTTCTTTTGCGTGACATTGATTAAGTTGGGAAAGGGATTAGTGAGTAAATGAAGGCTTAAAAAGCGAGTGCTAATGAGAAAAATTTTGTATCTTATAGTTCCAAAATGTCGCTGAGAGTTGTTAACAACCAAAAAGGACCTGATAGTCCTAGAGGATCTGATAGAAGTCAAGAACAGCGTATAGGCAAAGAAAAGCAAAAACATCAAGTAACCCTTCTACTTTCCCACCTCCACAACAATGTAACATTGAAGATTTATTCTTCAGAAGAAATCCACCAGTTTTCAATGGGTCTAGTAACCCAAGTGATGCTGAGCATTGGGTACGCTCTATAGAAAGAATTTTTGAGCTTCTTAGATTTAGTGATAAGGAGCGCCTAGTATGTGCTGCGTCTCAGCTAGCCGGACCAGCTAAATACTGGTGGAAGACTAGACAGGAAATTATGCCGGCAGAACAAGTGGCTCAAATCACTTGGAATGATTTTAAGGAGGCATATTATGATAAGTATGTATTCGATCAAGTGGAAACTGAAGAGGAAATAGCAAGAAAAATTCAAGGAGAACTTAAGTATAAACTGGGAATAACATTGGCCAGACACGAAGGACTGAGCTATGCAGAACTACTAAGACGAGTCCTAGAAATAGAGGCAGCAGTGCCAGATAAAGGAAAGAGGATAGTGCCCATATCAGTACCAACCCAAACTTCAACCCAAAACCTTTCAAACAATAATATTAACTATAAGGGAAAAAGGAAATGGAAAGAAAGTAGCAATGATTGTTACCAGCGCCACAACAATCAAGGAAAACAGAGTAGAAATCGGCAGGGCTTTCAGCAGCCAAATAAAAATAACAACTATAATAAGAAGAAGTGGCAAGGAATAAACCACAAGGAAATAAACAATCAGGACAAAGGAAGGGAAATAATCTACAAGGAAAGCTTCAAAGGCAGCAAAGGAACAGTAACCAAGGAAAAATCAATATACCTACCTGTCTTAAGTGCAATAGGATGCACTTCGGTAATTGTCTAGCAAACGTTGATGGATGTCTTAGCTGTGGTCAGAAAGGACATGCGAGAAGAAATTGTCCAGAACCGTGGCAAGTGGTAGAACAGGAACAGGATGTTCCTACTTGTTCTAATTGTAATAAGAAGCATGACGGTGTTTGTTAAGCAGGCACGAGAAATTGTTTTAAATGTGGGCAGACGGGGCATATAAAGAGGAATTTCCCAATGCGGTTTCAAACGGTGGAACCAAACCAACATGACCAGTCCCAACCATTAAACGCAATACCAGCCCAGTCACAGCAACAACTGACACAACAAAAATAGAATGCAAGAGCATACACGATTAGACAGGAGAAGCGCAATAAGGGCAAAGGAAAGTTGGCAGGTATAGGACAAACTTCTTAATTACCTTGTCATTCTTCTACCTCATACCAAAACCTTACAGTCGTTATTTCTAGTGCCTGTCGACACTATAAGAGTAGGACCAGAGTGCGCTAATCGTAAAATAAAAATGACCACGCCTTAGGAGGAATTATCATCACTCCGTTAGTTTTTCTAAAACATAGAATTTAACTTAAGGTCTTTTTAAGATCATAGCAAACAATCGAAAAGTAATATAATGTTTGGCATAGATATAATATTAGGAATAGATTAGTCGATTGAGAATTACGCTACGATTCTCTACAATAAGAGAAAGATCTCTTTTCGAACCCCGGGTAGAGAACCAACAGGATTTCATGGGTTTTCAATGGATAGGAGAGTACCGAAAGTATCCGCCCTACAAGTCAAGAAGTTGATAAAGAAGAAAGATAGCACAGCTCATCTTATGTACCTAGTTGGAGAATCATGAGCCAAGAGGATCATTTAAGACATGAAAATTCTGAACGAGTATAAGAACGTTTATCCAAACATACTATCTAGTTTACCACCAGATCGTCATGTAGATTTCTCGATTGACCTAGAACCAGGATCGGCCCCAAATCGAAGGTCCCATATAGGATGGCACCGAAAGAACTAGAAGAACTTAAAATCCAGCTGCAAGAATTATTAGATGATGGTTTCATTAGACCAAGCGTTTCACTATGGGGAGCACCAGTTCTGTTTATCAGAAAGAAGGATGGTTCAATGAAGATATTCATGGGCTGTCGCAAGTTAAATAAGACAATCCTTAAAAAAAATAAGTACCCTTTTTATAAGGATAGAAGACCTTTTGATAAGCTTAAAAGGACAGGTGTATTTTCGAGGATAGATTTAAGATCTAAACATCACTAGTTGAAGAATAACCCGGAGATATACCTAGAACCATTTTCGAACCAGATAAGGCCATTTCGAACTCCTAAGTTATGCCATTTAGTTGACTAACGCTCCCGCAATATTCATGGATCTCATGAATCGAATTTCCACCCATACTTAGACAAAATTGTTTTAGTATTCATCGACGACATTCTCATTTACTCCAAGAATGAGGAAGAACACAAGGAACACTTGAGAATAGTCTTAGAAAAGCTTAGAGCAGAGAAGCTTTACGCCAAGTTTAGTAACTGCGAGTTTTGGCTGGAGGAAGTAATGTTCCTTGGACACATCGTATCAGCAGAAAGCATCAAAGTGGATCCTGCCAAGGTCGAGGCAGTGCGCGATTGGAAATCGCCGACAAGTCCGAACAAAATTAGGTTCCTAGGTTTAGCCAGTTATTGCAGAAAATTCATCGAAGGATTTCCGACGATTGCTAGACCTATGACACAACTACATAGAAAGGAAAATAAGTACAAATAGACCGACAAGTACGAGATAAGTTTCCAGACTCTCAAGAAAAGCTAACCACAACACCAGACTTACGAAAAGATTACAAGTGCCTAGAGAAAGGACGAGTCGATCGAGAAGCTTTGACAAAGGATAAGAACGGATAAACCAGACGGTTATTCCGAAACATTGGATAATGTGATAGAAATTAAAAAATGGACTTAGTATTTCCGATGACAACAAATTTAAGACTTAAGAAAGGATTTCTGGTGGAATAGATTGAAACGAGATGTTACCTCATTTGTAGAAAGATGTTTAGCTCATAAGCAAGTGAAAGCTTTACACTGACGACCATACGAGTTGATACAACCGTTAAGTATTCCAGAATGGAAATGGGAAGATATAGCTATGGTTCTATGACAAGACTTGCCCAAAAGTAAGAAAAGAAATACTGCCATGGGATAGTTTTCATAGGCTCAAATTATCAGCTCACTTTTACTGATCCCAGATTACCTATGGATCAAAGAAGTTAACATGGCTGTATATCCGTAAGATAGTACGTCTGCGTGGAATCACAAATTCGGTAACCTCAGATAGAGATGCCAAATTCATTTCGAAATTTTGGATCACGACGCAGAAGAGTTAGATACCAAACTTAACTTTAGTACCGTTTCTCACCTCCAGTCAGATGGACAACCCGAGAAAATGATTCAGATACTCGATGATATGCTAAGAACGATAGTATTAGACCGAAGTGCGAAATGGAAGAATATTTTGCCATTTATCAAATTGTTATAACGATAGTTATTAAGCTACGATAAGTATTGTGCCTTACAAGGCCTTGTAGAAGAAGAAATTTCAGATAACTGTCTTATTGTCATAAGGTAAGTGAAAGAAAGAATTTAGGATCAGATACGGTCAGTGAAATGATCGAGATCGTTTGGCAGACACGAGTTAGAATGAAAGAAGCATAAAAGTAACGAAAGAAAGAAGTTTAAAGAAGATAAAAGTCTTAAGAAATATGTGCCGATCTAGCTTAAATCTAGGGAATAAGGACAAGACTTTCCTCATGATTATCCTTCAAAGGATAATACGATTAATTCCATGCCAAGTATAAAGCTTCGATAAAGATTTAGATGATTAGTGGATATCTTGAAAAGATAGCTTCCAATATGGATAGTTTCGACTTGGTTGCCAAGTTTGTGGAATGTTTATTATATGTGCATCTCATCTTGAGAAAATGTGTGTGTTCGATTCTGCACACGTGGTTTTGTCAATAAGACGTCGATCTTGAAACTGACTTAAGTTATGAAGAAAGACCGCAATCGATTTTGAATAGAAAAGCGTGAAAGTTAAGGAGCAAGTCGATACAGTTAGTAAAAGTGTTATAAGATTATCACGGGCAAGAAGAAGTCACGTGAGAACCCGAAAAAGAGTTGAGGGAGGAGTACCCCGAATAGTTTAAGAAGATAAGCAAATTTCGGGACGAAATTTTTCGTAAGGGGGGTAGGATGTAATACCCCAGACTTTTTCTACAGTCTTTAAAAAAATAAAAGTTAATAATAATTATGGCTTTGCAGGCCTAAGATCATGAAATTAAATTCTAAGATCAACGGTGAAATTCGTTTCCGAGAATAAATTACGGAAGTCAGTTAAACGACTACTGTATTAGGGTTTTCGCGGTCGAGAAATTTTCTCGTTAGAAAACTCGGTTCGACAAACCGTCAAACTTTACATTCACTTTTTCGGCGAGACGATTAAGTTAGGAAAAATCGTTTTTATTATTTTTTCGGACGAAATTCGGACTGTGAAGTCCCGAGAATTTGTCGGATTTTAGGTTTTAAAATATATTTTCCGAATAAGTTAAATAAATCGGATTTAATGATCGAATCGGATTTCGACGAAAACGTGCCGAATACGTTTTTAGTTTCTCGATTTTTGTAACGTCGTATCGAGTTGGAAAAACGCGTATTTTCCTAAAAATTCTCCTCTCATAGCCGACATGTATCCCTCTCACATACCTTGATATTTCAAATTTAATACTATTAGTTACTTTATGACTCATTGTTCCATTAGTGTTCCAAATTACACCACCTACTTAATCACTTTCCACCTTGCATGCTACTATTCCATTAACTTAGTCATCTCCCCTTCCCACCTCATGTAAACCGCCACCACCATCATTTAGTCATCTTCCATTTTTCTTTCTTCATTCTCCACCATTGAAGCATCATCAAGTTCTTCAAGATCCAAGTTCACAAGTTCATCATCTTCCATCAAATTCCATCACTACTTTCATTATTATTCAAGGTAATTTCATAAGCTTTACCTTTGTCCATGCAGAATTTTTCATTTCCTTTAATTTCTATAGGACCGAAAATTTTATGATTTATGTAGTAGATGATTTAAGTCCTAATTCTTGTTAATAGATGGATAGAAATCACTGCCTATGATTAAATTGATGAGAAAAATCAAGAAGCCTTAATTCAAGTGATGACTGAAAATTAGGGGATTTTGGTAGGATGCTTGGATCTTAAAATTGATTGAGTAATTGAGCCTAGGAGTAGTCTAATTGAGGATTGAGGAAAGAATAAATGAAATCCCCTAACAAATGGATGAATGCCGATTTCTAGGGCTAGGGTTTCACTATTGAAATTCAATTAATGGTGTAGTAATGTAAGTCTTTGGTTAATAATGGTTGTAGTAAGCTTAGAATTAAGTTTATGGATTTAATTAATGAAGAAAATCATTTCCCCTAATTATATGTTGAAACCGAAAATGTATAAGGAATTAGGGGTTTCATGTAGCTTGTTTCTAATGATGATTAAATGATAGAATATGATTCTACATGTTGTTAGATAAGGATATGAGTTTATTGGAATTATTCTAAAAATAATAAGGAAAATGTAAGAGACAAAGGTTTGATAAATAGTTGAGATTAGTTGATGATATGAGATGATAATATAAGTATCAATGTTTCTTGATAGATGATGAATAAGATAGTAGAATATGAACGAATTCCAATGACGTTTGAATTTTGGTAAGAGACGAAGCGACGAGATTAGATAATGAAAGATTAGTCGAGTAAGAAAAGTATTTTAGATAATAATGATTGTTATTGATTAACGAATGAGTTTGTGGTTGATGACATATTCAACCGAGTTATTAAATGATGAGTTATAGTAGAAATCGAGAAGTAAAAACGAGAAATGTTAACTTGTATTTGGTATAGTAACTGTTTAGTTTGAAACGATGAGGTTTTGATCGTCGTATTTATAGTCGAGAAATGAAAGGAGTTCTTCACGCATGGAAATATGTGTTGACTGCCTTGTTGTGTGAAATTCGTGAGAACTTAGGTTCAATAACATAAAACGAACCTAGAAAGACGTACGTTGATTTATCAAGCATTAGGGTTAGTTTCGGCAGTTTTTGCGACCCTTCACGGAAACTGCTATATCTCTTAGCTCGTTTATCGGAATCGAGATCCGCGAATTGGAGAGTAAACTAGACACCCGTACCTTTCTTTTGATATAAGACTCCCCCCTGTTTCGAAATCCCCTTTTCTGGGAGAACTTACTGACCTCGTGCAGTGTATGTTCAAAATGTAGTTTCTTAAGTTTAATTCTTCTCAACTTGAACTCTTTCGATCTTTTTAGTCATTTCAAGTTATCGACTACCTTCTTTTTACCGACCTAAAGTTTCGAGTACAGAGCCGAGTGAGTGTCAAATGAGATGCGTTCGTATCTCATTTCTTTTTTAACTAAAAGAGTTTAGTTAACGTGCAAATGCCTAAAACGTCTAAAAAACAAAAACTTAATCCGATTTTTTCGTATTCATTTATCGTTTGCGACCGAGCTTTAAAGTATGATTTTCACAATGAAGGAGAAATTCGACACCAAGGATAAGACGGAAGATCAGAAGACGGAAGCACGTGTCTTTGTTCTGTAATCTATAAGGTGGGCTTTTTCTTACATATATGAAACAAAACGAGCAATGCTCGAAAACCTTTTCTTTATCGCTTTGATAATCGTGTTTTCAAAGTGATGATTATGGCATGAACTTTTTTGTATTTTATGTGAGTTCTCTTGTACCTTATGAGTTAATCAAAAGGGGTTAACTAACGATCGGCTTTGAGTTAGTCAAAAGGGGCTTTCCAAAGTTAGTGCACTTGTACATTTGGTGTATGTGGTATCCTGATGAGGGGTAGCCAGCCACGGTGAATTATGACTGGTCAAGATTTGAACGTAACATCTATGAAAAATGCTGATCAGCTATCTTATGAAAATGAGGAAAGAAAATGTTTAGTAGACACGGGCCTTTTAAAAGAAAACCCTGATGTGCTACTGTAATGAAAATGCCTGATTATCTATACTTATGTTTATATTTTCGGCAACGTGCCCACTAAGTACGATTGTACTTAGCCCTGCATATATTTTCTAAATGTGCAGGTTGAAGCGATGGAAGCGGCGACGGTTGAGTTAGAGTTGAATAAGAGTTAAGGAAGACTTTTGTGTATAGTTCACAATTCCGCTGCTAGACTCTAAACTCTTTTGATGTTATGTATGTATGTCTATTCTTTCATCCCCTTTCTTCCCCGCTTCCTTAATCCAACCCCAGTCGCACCCCGGCTTCTGCCGTCCCTCAGAATTTGGGGTTGTGACAGAATTATGAAGAAAATCGTTCCCCTTTGAACTATTGTTAATACCGAAAATTTCTAGGATTTTAGGGGTTTGATCGTAGTTCGATTTCTTTGATGTTTGATCGATAGATTAGTGATCTACATGTTGTTAATTAACTATATGAATTAAATTAGAATTTTCTAAAAATAAAAAAATGAAAGGGTAAGAGAAGAACAAGTGAGGTTTTGATGAAGAGGATGATGTGTTTTGCATGATTTGTTAATGGAAATGAGATGTAGTATGCATGTAGATGAATATATATTTATTTGAGATTTTTCTAAAAATAAAACGAAAAACGTAAGAGACGGAAACACGTCGTTAAGTTGAAGCTCGTTAATGTTTTGATAATATGGTTTGCATATTAGTGATGCTTGTTAGATGATGATCATTGTTGTAAAATTTGAACGAAAACGGAGAACGTAAGATTTTCGTTAAGAGACGAACAATCGACGATAAGTCGAGGATGAATAATGTTTTGGGTTTGTGATTCAAACCTTTGATAATCTTGATAGTTAATGATCGTGACCGTAAAGTTTCAACGATTTCTAAGAAGTTTCGATTTTGAATAAGAGACGAAGAATCGAGTTTAAAAGCCGGTAGAAAAGTCGAATAAGGAAATCCCTTTTAATAATAATGTTTGTTATTGATTGATGAACGAGTTTGTAGTTAACGACTTTTCCATCCGAGATACGAGACGTTATGAGATATAGTTAAGAATCGAGAAGTGAATGAACGAAAATGAAATAGAAATTTGAATTTGTTTTGGTATAGTAAATGGTTAGTTGGAAATGACGAGGAAATGCTCGTCGTTTGTTAATCAAAAGTTGTGAATATGGACCCGATTATGAGATACTGTATGAAGACTGTCTTAAGATGAAAATTTTGTGAAAATAAAAGTGGAATAGCATTAATCGAACCTAGAAAGTCGTGCGTCGAATTTATCGAGCACTAGGGTTTCTACGCGAACTGTTTTGCGATGCGTTACGGAAACTGTCATAACTTTTAGCTCGCTTAACGAAATCGAGATCCGTAAATTGGAGAGTGAACTAGACATCCGTGGCTTTCTTTTGGTATAAGATACATTCCCTGTTTCGAAGTATCCTATTCTGTATGAACTTACTGACCTTGTGCAGAAATTTTCAAAACTTAATTTCTTAAGTTGAATCCTTTTCAACTTCGTTCCTTGTGAACTTCTAAGTCGTTACAAGTTATCAACATCCATTTATCTACTGACCTAAGTGTCGAGTAAGGAACCGAGTTAGTTTCTAAATGAGAATTGGTCGAGTCTCGTTTATTCGTTGAATCAAAAGAATATAGTCAAAGTGCAAAGGCCTAAAAGACTTAACCGATTACGATTTTCTGTTTTCTTTTTAATGTCTCGACCAAATATACTAAAGTGTGATATTTTGCGTTCAAAGAAGAAGGACGTCGAGATTAGAAGATAGGACGGAAGATAGAAGGTTAAAGTTTGTTCTGTAAACGATTGAGGTGGGCTTTTCTATCAAAATAAAACGAGCGTTGCTCGAAAGTGTTTACTTATTGCTTTAATAAGTGTGTATTAAAGTAACTATCAGTGCATAATGAATTGTTTTTATGTGAATTCTCTTATGCTTCTCTGAGTTAGCCCACAGAGTGCTATCCAGAGTTTTGGATTCCGAGTTAGCCCACAGAGTGCTATCCGGAGATTCCAACTAAACGATCAGATTCTGAGATAGCCCACAGAGTGCTATCCAGAGGGACAGATTCTGAGTTAGCCCACAGAGTGCTATCTAGACGATCGGATTCTGAGTTAACCTTCAGTGTGTTATCCAGAATTAAGTGTTCAGCAGTATAAGTCTTACGAATGTTTATGAAAAGATGCATGATTAATCTATACTCTTGTGAGTTGTTTTCGGCAATGTGCCCACTAAGTGCTTTATGTACTTAGCACTGCATGTTTGTTTTTAAATGTGCAGGTTGAGTGACGGGAGAGGCGGTGTATCAATGTTTTACGTTTTCCGCTGCCAATCTTTTTGAAATTAATATATATCTATCTGTTGGGTCTAAGCCCGTACAATGAACTCAGTTCCTTTTTGAACAACTTGTCGAGTGCTCATCCGAGATCAACTCTTTCTTTTAAATGAAGTCTTGTTCATAGAAGTTATTTTGTTATTAACGGCTGTTTATTCGTTCATTCTTATTCATTTCCCTTCTTCCCCGCCTCTTTAGTCCAACCCCTAGTCGCACCCCGGCTTGGCCGTCCCTCGGGATTTGGGGCTGTGACAGGAAATGTGTCACGTGGGACCTCGAGTTGAGGTGCATGTCAGTTGGGAATTGGCACGTCTACCTAAATAATTGATAAATTATAAATTAAAGATTATATCAAATTAAATAAAAATTATTAAACTATTTCAAAATTTAATTCGACCAACCAATACATTAGCCACATTAGCCAATTATTTTGGAACCATTTATTCTTTCAACTAGTAAATTGGTTCCCTACGGAAAAATAATTTTCTATTGGCGAATTAATAAATTGACCAAATTAAATTAAATTAAACTAAACTATAAAAATATAGTTATTTATTTGGCCGATTGATAAATAAATTGGCCAAATAAAACTGGTAGAGCAAAAGATGAGAAAATACACATTAATTCTATGTATTTATAGGTTTTTCAATAGGTAAAATTTCATTGAATAACCGATGTAGGATACAAGATTTTAGTAGATATTTAAAATCTATTATTTTACAATTAAAAATTCAAAAATTTGAGAATTTAGATAAATAGGAATGGAGAATTAAGAGAGGTGCCACGTAGGATTTTTTCAAAGCAAGAATTGTTTTCCTTGAAACTCAACTACAAATGACGTACAGATCAATTCATAGATGGCGATTCTAGATTTTAGAAAAATACATGAAAAAAATGAATAAAATGAAATTTAAAATAAATAAGAATAAATAATGGAAATGTATCACGTGGGACCTCGAGTTGAAGTGCATGTCAGTTGGAAATTGGCACGTTTACCTAAATAATTGATAAATTATAAATTAAAGATTTTATCAAATTAAATAAAAATTATTAAACTATTTCCTGGTGTGAGAACGTGAGAACATGCTTAAATTAATATGTAATCATGCTTAAATTTATAGATTGTCATGCTTAATAAGATTCATGATTTTTATATAAACGTTAGTGCTTATAATGTTTATATAAAGCAACATGAACATAATTAAGCATGATAATATATTAATTTAAGCATGATTACAAAGTAATTTAAGCTTGTTCTCACGTTCTCACACTAAGATTGGTTTTTATATGAACCAATTCCTATATATATATATATATATATATATATATATATATAGGGATGAGTTCATGTGGAAACTATTTATAGTGTAGAAATTAGAAACCAATTAACACCCTAGATTAGAATAATTTGATGGACTAGATCATACCACATAGATGATAAAGAAGTGATAATTGTGATATCTTTATATTTTAATATAACGAGAAGGATCATTATGTCTTTCCAAAATAACAACTATCGGGAGATGCGAAAATCATGCAAATAGTTTAGGAATTTTTATTTGTGTGTGGAAGAATCAGATTTTCCTTTAGCAATCTATTTATAATGAAATAAAATAAAATAAAAGCAAACCGATGTATTATTAAAATCTAAAACAATAATACGAGAGTACAAATGAATTAGAGCAATATTCTTAAACCTTATAATGTATTTTTGTGATTTTTATTATGCATAATTATATCCGCCAAATATCTAACTCCATCTAATGAAAATTTCTTTTATTTAATTTGTTGATTATGTTTTGATACCAATTTAATTATGCATTTTTGTATTAATGATTATGCATAATTTCGAAGAAAAAGTTATGCATAATTTTTATCTATCTGATAATTCATTATTACAAATATGCATTTTTGTATTAATCATTATGCATTTTTGTATTATGACGAAGATGTGCTTGGGCATGTAGCTACCAAATAATTAAAAAAAATTGAAAAAAATATTAACGTATACAAATTTATTATCTATCTTATATGCACTAAAAAATTTATTATGATTTTATTTATGTTATTGATTATGCATTTTTAATAAATAATTTTGGCTATTTATTCAGAACTTTTATCTTATGTAAATGCATTTTCCGGTTATCGATTATGCATATCCTATTATTATTTGGTTTGCCTAATTGTTACAATGGGTGTACATGCATAAATAAATAAAATCTAATTTACGAATAAAATAATTAGTATATACTAGCTACTGCAAATCTTCATATCTAAGAAGGGGACAGTTACAAATCATAACTAGAATTAATTAATATAAAATGTTAAAGATCCAACTAGTCCTTCGTTTAAGGAAGAGGACGGTTACGAATGCCTAGTAATTGACATAACCACCCTTTATAAATCCAAATTTATAAAAAAAAATTGAAAATCAATAAATCTATAACCATTGATTAACTAAGATCAAGGGTCCAGAAAAGTTTCTAGGTTTCATGGGAGAATTAGTTTCTATATGATCTTCCCCATATATATATATATATGTGTGTGTGTGTGTGTGTGTGTGTGTGTGTGTGTGTGTTTTATAAACTAGAGAGAAATGAGAGAATAGAGAAGAGAATATTAATCGAGTGTATTTAATATGAAGGCCAAAGACCTCTATTTATACAAGTAGGAAGCTAGGATTTTAGGGTAGATTTCTTGGTCAACACACATAAGATATATCTAGAAGATATATTTACAACACTTCCCCTTGATTGATCAATACCTAAAACAAAAATATTGCCTCATTAAAACCTTGCTAGAAAAACCCAATGGGACAAAACCTAGGCGAAGGAAAAAGAATACAACTGTTTCCCCTGAACTCGAGATCATTGTAGATCTTTGAGTCGGCGCATGCCAATCCCGTGTACCAACTTTCTGAATGTTGATGTTGGTAATGCTTTGGTGAATAAGTCCGCCAGATTCTCACTTGAGCAAATTTGTTGAATATCGATATCGCCATTCTTTTGAAGATCGTGTGCGTAGAAGAGCTTGGGAGAAATATGCTTTGTCCTATCGCCTTTGATATATCCTTCCCTGAGTTGTGCAATGCAAGCAGCATTGTCTTCATACAAAACAGTTGGTTTGGCCTTTGATGAAGTTAACGCGCATGACTCTTGGATATGACTCATCACATTTCTCAACCACGCACACTCTTGACTTGCTTCGTGGATTGCAATGATTTCAGAATGATTTGAGGATGTTGCTGTCAAGGTTTGCTTCACAAATTTCCATGATATAGCAGTTCCACCATATGTGAAAACGTAGCCAATTTGTGACTTGGCTTGGGGTGGATCGGATAAAAATCCTGCATCCGAATATCCTACTAAAGTATTATGAGAACCTTTGGGATAATATAATCCAAGGTCAATGGTATCCTTTAGATAATGTAGAATGTGTTTAACACCATTCCAATGTCTCAAAGTGGGTGCACAACAAAATCTTGTGAGAAGATTGACATAAAAAGCTATATCCGGTCTAGTATTATTAGCCACATAAGTCAAAGCTCCAATTGTACTTAGATATGGTACTTTAGGACCAAGTATCATTTCACCCTTTTCAATAGGTCGAAATGGATCTTTCTTAGTATCAAGAGATCTAACGACAAGGAGTCCCAATTAAATTAAATCATCAACATAAACTGCTATGATTGCAAATCCACTCTTGGTTTTCTTAATGAAAACACAAGGGCAAATATCATCATTCTTGTATATTATACCACATACGACCAGACTGTTTCAACTCATATAATGATTTTTACAGTTTAATCGAATACATGCTTTTGGGTTTTGACTGCAATGCTTGAGGCATTTTAAATCCTTAAGGAATTTTCATATATATGTCATTATCTAATGACCTATATAGGTATGCAGTCACTACATACACAAAGCGCATATCAAGATTTTGTGACACGGCTAGACTAATCAAAAAATCTGAAAGTAACAGCGTCCATTACTGGAGAGTATGTTTCCTCATAATTAATTCCTGGTCTTTGGGAGAAACCTTGTGCTACGAGTCTTGCTCTATATCTCGTAACTTCATTTTTCTCGTTTCTCTTTCGAACAAAGATCCATCTATAGCTTCGGACTATAGGTCCAAATACTTTCCGGTTATCACAGGAGTTCAATTCCCTTTCTATAGCTTCATTCCATTTTGGTCAATCAGTTCTCTGTTTGCATTCTGCAACAGATTTTGGTTCAGGATACTCATTTAAAATTTGAAGAGCTATATGAAAAGTAAATTCATCTACATTGATATTTTCTCTCTCTAGTATCTGATTAGAATATAAATAATTTATTGAGATCTCATAATTTTTAGATACTTGTAATTCTTTAAGAATTACATCATTTTTATTTGATTGACTAGTCATTTTCGTCATAATTTGGTTTCCATCTTGCCCCTTTCTTTTTCTAGGCATAGAATCTTTGGAACCAACCGGTCGATCACGTTTTTAATGAATTTGGGACTCATTTGTTGTCAAAGCTATTTGTCCTTCACGGACATCAATTTTAGTCAGAGTATTTGCAGCATGTATGTGAAATTGTGTCGCTTTTCTTGTATCTACAAAAGCATCAGAATTTGATTTGCAATCTTTTGCAAATGAATGATCTTTTCAACTTCTTGTTCATATTGATTTGTTCTAGAATCAAAATGTGACAAGTTTTTCTCATTCCAAGAGATTTCCTTGTACTTTTCTGGATGTAGATTTGTTCCACCTAATATTGGAAATGTCATTTCATCAAAATGACAATCTGCAAAACGTGCAATAAATAAGTCACCCGTTAAAGGTTCAATATACCTTATAATCGAGGGTAAATCAAATCCAACATATATCCCAAGCCTTCGTTGGGGACTCATTTTTGTTCGTTATGGGGGTGCAATTGGGACTTGAACCGCGCTGTAAACACAAAATATGTATTTATTCAATAAATATAAATATGAGTACAAATATACGAATTTCGAATATATGCGGGTTCAATCTCTATTTGATCCTCCGATTCTTCTCTTCACTTTGACCTTCGAACGGTCTTCAAGCAGCCTTTGAGATCTTTTGTAGAAGTATGCCTCCTAGATCTCCTTGGAGTTGATCTTCAAGCTTTGTAACGTTGATACGGATGACTTTCGTCTTGCTTCCGAAGTAAACGTTGAGCTTTGATCTTTGTGCTTGATGACGTTGACTTGATCTTTGAGGTTGATGGTGTTGACTTGAGTTTCGGGGTTGATGGCATTGACTTGAGCATTGGGGTTGATGGTGTTGATGCGGAGGACGTTAGCCTTGTTTCCGAAGTAAACGTTAAGAGTCGAGCTTTATAACGTTAACATGGAGGACTTCCGCCTTGTTTCCGGATCAAACACCACTTGATATGATTCGGCCGAAGAACGCGTTGATTCCTACGAAGAACGCCTTGAATCTCGCCGGGACACCTTGAGTATTGAGAGAGAAATCTTGGAGAATTTCTCTCTTCAATTCTTGAGCTCTTGAAGATGATTTTTAGGTGTGATTTGAAGTTGTGTGGAGACTCATATTTATAGTTGTAGGAAGAGAGAAGTTGAATGGGCTTTGGACTCCATCATGGGCTCTAAGGGCTTAGGTGGCGCGATATCATTGGCTCTTGAATATTGATGTATATCCTTTTACTTGTTGCCAAAGAAATAGATATTTATCACCATATAAAGGCATACTTATCAATTAAATAACTTATATTAATATGGATAAGATAAGATTCCATAATAAAATAAGATATTAAAATCAATAAAATATATCATTAAATTTCGATATCTACACGCGCAACCAAAAGTTCGCAAATGAGAAACATCAGGTTCTCGGCCAAAAAGTATTTGCATTGGGGAGTATTCATGATTTGCTGATGGCCTTATTCGAACTAATGTTGCAGCATGTAATATGGCATGACCCCAAGCAGTAGTTGGGAGTTTCGATTTCATAAGCAATGGTCTAGCAATAAGTTGAAGTCGTTTAATAAATGACTCTGCCAAACCATTTTGAGTATGGACATGAGCAACTGAATGTTCAATCTCAATTCCGATTGCCATACAATAATTGTCAAATGCTTGAGATGTAAATTCACTAGCATTATCAAGACGAATTCTTTTAATTGAATTGTCTGGGAATTGAGCTCTTAATTTTATGATTTGAGCAATAGTCTAGCAAATGCTGCATTCTAGTAGAAAGCAAGCATACATGTGACCATGTAGAAAAAGCATCAATCAATACCATAAAGTATCGAAATGGTCCATATGGTGGATGTATAGGTCCACAAATATCTCCTTGAATTCTTTCTAAGAAAGATGAAGATTCAGTATTAACCTTCGTATATGAAGGTCTGATGACTAACTTGCCTTGCGCACACGCATCACATGAGAATTCATTTGAAGAAAGAATCTTTTGATTCTTTATGTTGTGCCCATATAAATTATTGATTATTCGGCTCATCATAGTTGCTCCAGGATGTCCAAACCTATCATGCCAAAGCTTAAAGCTTTTTGTGTCATTGAACTTCAGGTTCATGACATAATTCTCTCAATTACTTTTATGAATGTGTAATACATTCCAGAAGGTAGTGTTGTGATGTATGCATGCTGTTTGGTTTGGTTGGTATATTGGTATGATGAGCATCATTGCATTGATAGCGGTAGAGAGCATACTGAAATCCACACCTGTGAGAATTGAGCCAATATGCACTTATTTTCTGTTGTGATTATGCTGCTTAGTGATCCTAGAACTTGTTAATGGATTTTAGCTGGTTGGTGTAGTTTAAAGGATCAGGGGCAGTTCTTTCAGATTAAAAGCCCTAGACTCATTAAGCTAAACATGATAAACTATTGCTAACCACTTTGAGCCGAAGCAATCCTTTCATAAGCCTTTGTTTTGATGTTTAATTAAAAGTGTGTCTCCCACACTATGCAAAAGATGAAAGGCAGCTTATTACTCAAGGTGAACAAGCATAATTGAGAAAAGAAGGCTCACAGCAGAAAAGGGGTAAAACTTTTGTTTAAGGGGAAGGAATAAGTTGAAAAATAGAGGTCTTAATGTTGATCAGAAAAAAATAATAATACATGCCTGAAAGAGAAGAGGTTAAGTGGGAGCACTAGTACTGAAAAGATTAGTCGGTGTGACTGGAACCAAGTTGTAAACTACGATCTAGAATTCCTTACAGCTGCTCGGTATGCCCCCTTACAACCTAATAAAGACCCTTTGATAAACTGCACCAGATTAAGTAATTGTCGTGAATCTATGAACAAGCTTATAGGAATGCTAATGCAGCATAAAATGAGCGTATACACTACCCATACACTTGAGTGAGTGAGAGAAACTGCTAACACTGTCATGTGATGTATTTGCTCAATGGGTTTGTGGATCATTATTATGGTTGATGCATGCATGCTTGAACTGATTCATATGACTGCGCAGTCTCGTGTCTTGAAGTTTTATTCTTTTTTATTCATTTTTTCTCATGGTGTCTTCTGTGAATCCACCTACATACTTGAGGGCAAGTATGGTTTAAGTGTGTATGTGTGATGTGTCTTCGACTTTTGGGCCACTTGGCCCTATTTTCCTATCTTTTTGTGTCTTTAGTGTCTGTATAGGGAAGAAAACAGTTGTTCGTGGGAAGGAAGCTCCATCCGAGGCAAACAAAGAAAAGATGGTCAGAATGAGCAGTATTGGAGTGTTTTCAATCAGTTGCATGAATCTGATTTCCCCAGGAGAAGAACAGTACCCTGGTGTGAGGCTAACCAACACATGCAGCCGTATGACCACTACTGGGATCAGCAACCAACCGCCGAAGCCAAATAAGGAAAGACGCGTGGAAGAGCTTTGCGTGATATTCTGCCGAGCGTCTATGTGAAGAAGGATTTGGAAGCCAGTTAATCAACCTCAATCAATCAATCGATGATTGCCAATTATCCGATCAATCAAAGGATATATCAAGATCAAGCTAAACATGGAAGCAATCAATCATGCCGATACGGTCTGCCAGAGAAGGGTGTTGACGGCCATCATCTCAGCTTATACTTTCAGTTCATTTACATTTTTCCACACAAACCAATTTACCAGCTTTCATTTCCAATTCCGTTGTGAAGAACAACTCCAAGGCAGTTTGCCTTAGGTAGTACCTTATTTTCCGTACTTCGTATTTTATGTTATTGATATGTTTATTTACTTTCGTTAATATGTATTTCAATATGTGTGAGTAGTTCCCTTTGGTGAGATTTGGATGGAGAAAATGGTTAATTGTTGATATGTGAAATATTCGTGAGGTATTTGTGCCTTCGGTTGGATCCAGTGGTTCCGGAGATATCTGAGCAGAATTCATGGGCAGTCTTGACCTAACAGGTGATCTCCATTCGGTTAGAGTTGTACTACACCAAGCAAAGGTTAGGGCATGACAGACAGAAATGTTCAGTATGCCCATGACCGAGTAGCTGAGCAGCGCCTTAAATAGTATTGTAGATCTGGATGGCGAGGAACGAGCAAGAGGATATTGTGTCCTTCTTCGGTCTTGGGCTTCTCTAACAACTACCCATCAACTCTGACGCGTTACCGAAAATGTATATCCCGCGAGTTATGTCTACTCTGTAGGTGCGGAGTTGGGAAACTTGGAAGAGAAGGTTGGTGAGGGTCATACTGGAGAGATCGGGTATGACTACTATATAAGGAGGAGTGAAGCACGGTCTTGTGATCGGGGTGAAGCATGACCTTCGGACCAAGTGATCATAAGGGGTTCAACCATCCCAAGTGTGGAGTATAAACTCTTGAAACGCCCCAATGTCTTTGGGTCACGCCTTCAATTTATGCAAAACATGGACGGATCTTCAGTATGCCCATGACCGAATACACATATCAATGATAATCATGACCTACCCCAAATCTTACCCCTTTTATATTTGATTGTTTCCAAGTTATTTTGTGCAGATAAACAGGATTGGATCGTGACAACCAAACTTGTGCACCTGAAGTGTAAAGCAGTTCCTCACTAGAGTAAAGCAGTTCCTCACTCTCCGCGGGATCGACCCTAGCTTACCACTAAGACTAGCCAGTCCGGTAGTGGGCATATGAGCGTGTACTGTCCATCTGGGGCATACACAGGTATTTTGATCGTACCACACGACGGGTGCGTGTCAAAATTGGCACCGTTGCTGGGGAGAGACGCGCATCAATTTTACTCTTCTCATTCCATTTTCCGCTACTAGTGTATGTGTGGAACTCGTCGAGTACAAAGAGCATTGATTTGTGATCCAAATATTGATCGAACTAAATGATGACTACGCGCAATTGCACGGATACCGAGGTGTGACGCTATGGTGGAACCACAGCAGGCGCAAACCCTTAAACAGTTGGCATACCCAACTAATCTAAACTTCAAACCGAATGAGATCACCTTACCGATAAACCCTTTCGATCATACGCGGTTTGACCTCAAACCAGCATTGATACAGGTCTTACCAAAGTTCAATGGATACGCTGGGAACGACCCCCATACTCATCTCCTGGACATTGAAATGACAGTGATGCACCAATGGAATGAAAACCAACAGGAATATGTGAAATTGGTACTCTTTCCATTCTCGTTGGTGGATCGTGCAAGGAGATGGCTATATAATTTATCCCAAGGAAGTGTTACTTCTTGGGCAGAAATACAACAATGCTTCTTAGAAGAATTCTTTCCAGCAACAAGAGTTGAAAGAATGAGATGGGAAATCAGAAACATCAAACAAGATGGGCTGGAATCCTTCTATGAGTATTGAACTCGATTTAAGCAGCTTCTGAGTAACTGCCCGTACCATCAGATCACTCCTAAGGATCAAGTTGAAAGCTTTTTAAAAGGCATGTGGAGGAGCAATCGAGGATTGGTGTTAGCTGCATACAACGGATCATTGATGACCAAAACTCCCCAAGATATCTTCAAGAGATGACGGGCATGAGAGGAATCGGGAGTTGCCAGCTAAGGAAGAAGAAAAAGATAACATTACAGCATTGACTAAGGAGATGAGAGAAATCAAGGCACTGCTGAGTGGTTTGACCATACAGAAGAAAGTACGACAGTGTGGTCTCTGCGATGCAACAGGGCATCAATCTGAGAATTACCCTAATTTTGGTGAAGACATAATGGATGTAAATGCTATGGGGGGAAACGAAGGATTGCATAGGAAGCATGATCCCTTCTCTAACACTTACAATAGAGGCTGGAAGGATCATTCTAATTTCAGATAGAAACAAGATGGTCAACCCCAACAGTATAACACAGTCATACCGGGATCTTCTCAACAGTATGCCCAGCACCAACAACAGCCACAGTATCAGGGGGGACCACCACAACAGCAGAATTACCAACCACAGCAGCAACAAGTTTATCAGCCACCACATCAAAGGCGAGCACCATGGGAAGAGGCCTTTGAGAATATGGCCAAGGAAAGTGAGAAATTTCGAAATGAAGTTCGAGCTGGTATGAATCAGACCAATGTTCAGATTGGTCATTTGGCAAAGGCATTGGCCAAAGTGAAAGAAAATACAGGAAAGCTTCCCCCTCAGGGAATCAATCACAAAGAACAAGCACAGGTGATAATAGCAGAGGTGGAGGATGAGCAAGCTGAGAAAATTTTGGCCGAAGCAGAAGTTAACAGGAAAATGGATGAGGGGACCAGTAATGGGCTTACTGGAGAACAAATTGGTAATGATCAAACCGAACCACCTTATCCGGGTAGATTACGACAGAAAGCCAAAGAAAAGGAAGCCAGTGAGATGATGAAAATGTTTCAGAAAGTGGAACTTAGTATACCATTATTGGATGCAATCAAACAAATTCCTAAATATGCTAAGTTCCTAAAGGATCTCTGTTCGAGGAAGGTGAAAGTGGAAGAAGATGCTCGATATGTGATGGGGGAAAGTGTGTCAGCAGTAATTCAGTAGAAATTACCCCCAAAACGTAAAGATCCTGGAATGTTCACCATTCCTTGCAACATAGCAGGAAGAAATATGGATAAGGCCATAATGGATTTAGGAGCTTCAATAAATGTGATGCCCTTAGCAGTTTTCAACAGGCTGAAGTTGGGAGAACTAAAAAATACCCGAGTGGTCATACAATTGGCAGATCGGTCCAATGCATACCCGGAAGGAGTGATAGAGGATGTGTTAATCAAAGTAGGGGAATTGATCTTTCCTGCAGACTTCTATGTGTTAGATACGGGATCAGAGGCAAAAGAGAATTCCATCTTACTGGGCAGACCTTTCATAATGACTGTCGGAACAAAATTAGACATGAAAACGGGCATACTGTCCTGTGAATTCGATGGAGTAGTGGAAAAATTCAATACATATGAAGCTATGAAAAGGAAACCAGAGATAGAGTTTGTAGAGATGATCGACATATTTGAACCTCTGGTGCAAGAACAAAATCTGGAATTCAGTTCTAGTGATACCACAGAAAAAGTGATACAAGCTGGCCTTACCGATCGAGATGCTATTCAAACAAAAGATGTTGAGGTACGGGAGGCTATCATGGAGCTGTATTCACTCAAAGAGAGCACCTTGGAAGCAGAATTAGAGATGGACAGAAAGATCAGGGAAATTATTTTGGAAGTGTACTCAGTTGGAGGATCGGCAGAGGGCAAACCGGAATTGTTCTCTCAGTATGAGCAGCACGAAAAGTTACTCCCTTCAATTGTGAAGGCACCGGTCTTGAAATTAAAGAAACTGCCCAAACATATGCAATACACTTATTTGGGACCTGAGGAGACTCTTCCAGTAATCATCAGTGCAGATCTAACAATGGTGCAGGAGGAAAGATTGGTCAGGGTCTTACAAGAGAATAGGGAAGCCATCGGTTGGACCTTGGTAGACATTAAGGGAATCAGTCCGACCAGATGCATGCACCATATATACTTGGAGAAGGAGCTCGACCAGTGCGAGACTCACAGAGGAAGATGAATCCTGTAATGAAGGAAGTGGTACTCAAGGAGATTCTGAAACTTCTAGAGTTAGGGATTATCTTTCTTATCTCTGATAGCTAGTGGGTCAGCCTAGTCCATGTCGTATCAAAGAAATCCGGGATACAGGTGGTAGAAAATGATAAGGGAGAACTGGTTCCAACGAGATTGCAAACTGAATGGAGAATCTGCATAGATTACAGGAAATTGAACATGGTCACACGTATGGACCACTTCCCGCTACCCTTTATCGACCAGATGCTCGAACGTCTAGCTGGTAATGCTTATTACTGCTTTTTAGATTGGTACTCGGGATACATGCAAATCTTTTTGGCTCAAGAGGACCAAGAGAAAACAACTTTCACATGCGTTTATGGAATATTTGCCTATCGAAGAATGCCTTTTGGTCTGTGCAATGCACCGGGAACTTTTCAAAGGTGCATGATGAGTATTTTTTCTGACCTATTGGAGAATTGCATTAAAGTATTCATGGATGACTTCACGGTATATGGAGACTCGTTTGACACATGCCTCGATCATTTAGAGCTTGTGTTAAAAAGATGTGTGGAGAAAAGCTTGGTGCTTAATTATGAGAAATGTCACTTTATGGTAAGGAAAGGTATAGTGTTGGGACATGTCATCTCCGAAAGGGGGATCGAAATGGATAAGGCAAAGATTGATCTATTACCAAACTGCCCTATCCAACTACGGTCAAGCACATATAGGCGTTCCTTGGTCATGCAGGGTTCTACCGACGTTTCATCAAGGACTTCGCAAAAATTGCCCGACCCATGACAAGACTGTTGCAACAAGATGTTCAGTTTGACTTCGACGATGACTGCAAAGAAGCATTCCTGGATCTAAGGAGCAGAATGGTGTCATCCCCTATTATATAGCCCCTAGATTGGGAGATACCTTTTGAAATTATGTGTGACGCCAGTAATCACGCGGTTGGAGCTGTACTGGGACAGAAAAAGGGGAAAGAGAGCTACGTTATTTACTACGCTTCAAAGACCCTCAATCCCGCTCAGTGCAGTTATACCACGACTGAAAAAGAATTATTAGCAGCGGTATCACCATAGAGAAATTCAGGTCGTATCTTTTGGGCACCAAGGTAATCATATATACCGACCATGCACCTTGAAGTATTTAATGGCGAAGAAGAAATCTAAAGCACAACTCATTCGATGGATACTATTGCTACAAGAGTTCGACATTGAAATCAGGGATAAGAAAGGAGCTGCTAACCTTGTAGCAGATCATTTGAGCAGGTTACAAATGGGCAAGGATGATGGAGAGCCCATAGAGGACACATTCCCTGATGAAAAGTTGTATGCCGCTTATGCTCAAACAGAGATGGAGTGTCTGTATGCCCTGACCGATAAGGAGTCGTGGTATGCGAATATAGAATATTATTTGATCACAAAAGAAGTTCCATCAGGAAAGACCAAATTTGAAAAGCAGAAACTGGTCACCCAAGCCCGTTCGTACTTTTGGAAAGCACCATATTTATGAAAGATAGGAGCAGATCAGGTCATACGGAGGTGTGTTCCTGAAGATGAGCACACCCAGATCTTGGAAATGTGCCATGGTACTTCATGGAGTGGACACTTTGGTGGAAGAAGGACGGCATAGAGAATTTTGGATAGCGGATTCTATTGGCCTTCAGTGTTTGTCGATGCAAGGAAATGGGTACAGGGCTGCCCGAAGTGTCAGATGGTTGGAGGCATTACCACAAGGGATGAGATGCCCCAAATGCCCATTATGCCCGTGGAAATTTTTGATGTATGGGGAATAGACTTTATGGGACCATTTCCCAAGTCTGGAAATTATGAGTATATATTGGTGGCAGTCGATTATGTATCTAAGTGGGTCGAGGCAAAGACCACATCAAATAATGATGCTCATACGGTGGCTGAATTCTTGAAGGATCAGGTGTTTAATAGATTTGGAGTTCCAAAAATTCTCATCAGCGACCAAGGATCCCATTTCTGTAATGCTACTATTAAGGCACTCACTAAGAAGATGGGGGTGAAACACAAAGTAACAACTGCATACCACCCCCAAGCAAATGGACAGGCTGAAATCTCAAACAGGGAGATCAAGGGCATACAGGAGAAAGTGGTCCATCCAAACCGGAAGGACTGGAGTAATCATTTGGGGAATGCGTTATGGGCATACCGAACTGCCTACAGAACCCCAATTGGGATGTCACCCTTTAGGCTTGTGTTTGAAAAAAAGGTGTCACTTACCTGTGGAAGTGGAACACAAGGCATACTGGGCCATCAAAAAAATTAACTTTAGTATGACCTTGGCCGGAGAAGAGAGGAAATTGCAGATAAGTTAGTTAGAGGAACTGCGGTTGGAGTCATACGACAATGCAATTTTATACAAGGAGAGGACAAGGAAGATTCATGATGTAAAAATCTACAAGAAGAAATTCTGGGTTGGACAAAAGGTACTACTTTTCAATTCCCATTTCAAATTGATGAGTGGGAAACTCAGATCCAAGTGGGGAGGACCATACATAGTAAAGGAAATATTCCCCAATGGAAGTGTTGAGGTATATGACCTCAATGGAATAGATACATTTATGGTGAATGGTCACCGTTTGAAACCCTACTTCGACTACTCTGAGCTGAAGAAAAATAAGGAGAAATGCTTGCTCCTAGACCCTGTTTACCAGTAAGAACGGATCTGGCAACATCGAGCTCAAGACATTAAACAAGAGCGCTGACTGGGAGGCAACCCAGGAGTGGTCGCCGATATGACCACAACCGCTGTTTAATTTGTTACTTAGGAATTTTATTTAATCAATGATTTTGGGCTGAATCAGCATTTGAGGAATATGGGCTAATGATAGTGGAGGCCCAAGATAAAGTTTGAACCCACTTTGCGATGCAAAGTGTGTAGGTGGAGGCCCATGGTATTGTCTCATCGAGGAAGATCTAACCGAGGAGTGACGTGGAAGCGCGTTTGACACCTTATGTCTGGAAAGTGACTGCGCCGCTTCGAGTTTCGCACAAGTATTTGAATTTCAAATATGGTAATGATTTTCTTCCTTAATCATTCCACATCGTCCATAACTGTCATCTCTACCTTCTAGTCGGTTAAACACCTCCTCTTTTAAACCACCATTACCTCCATAACCATCGCATATTACCTCCACTTTCCCCACTCCGCTATAACCGCCATTCACATACCTCATTTAAGCAGTCAGTTTCTATTTTCCCCACATACACTTCCACTCGTGAAATCAGAAACCCTAATTTCCCAATCTTAGCATTCACCATGGCCAGAATCAAAACACCTGCAAATAAGAAAAGTGCCAAGAGCAGCGCCGCCTCCGGTAGCACCCAAGCCACCACCACGGGACAGAAAAGAACTGTTGCGGTAAAACCTATACCAGCAGGAGGGAAGAGGAAAATGTGCAGCTCTGCTTCAGAGGAAACCTCTGCACAAATTGCAGAGAAGACTACACATTCTCTAACTATTGAGGAGGAAAAATAGGAGCAAGTGCCTTCGCCGGAAAAACAAACTGCCGGTGAAAAGGATGCAGAAAAACTAGAGGGTTCCGGTCAAGTTGATGAAGAGGCGGATATCCAACCGCCTAAGAAGAAAGAAAAGAAGAAACAAGCGGCTAAAAACACCACAACTACCACCGCAGCAAGGAAGAAGACTTCTGCAGCTGCCAGAAAGAAAGCAGCCACTATGTCGCAGCCCCAACCAAAAGAACCAACTCCCAAACCTATTCTTTCTCATTCCCACTCTCAGTCAAGGGAGGATGGTCAGACCCCCTCCAACGAGGGAAACTCCTCTGTGCAGTCTCAAGGAGAGAAAACCCCATAAAGCAAAAAGAAGGGAGCAGGGGTCAAGAGGAAGCTGGAGGTTTCAAAACCCCCTTTGCCGCCAAAAACTAAACTAAGCGAAGGGGGGAGTAAGACCAGCACCACGAGCACAGTGAGGAAAGCCACATCTGAGGAGAAAGGAAAGGGAAAAGAAGGAGAAGTGGAGAAAAGAGAAGGAAAAGAAGTTGAGGAAGAGGAAAAAGAGGAAACAGAGGCTATGGATAGCTCTGACTCTGGAGGAATACTCGCCCCAGTGAAGTCTACACCAAGCATCACCACCAAGAAGTCTGGAATCAAGAAAAAGGGTTTGGTACGACCTGCTTCATCTGGCACAACCATTCCGAGAGACTGTCAACGGTATGCCATCCTCCAGAACAGGGAGATTATCCCTTGGTACTTTTTGCTCACAGAAAGCTTGGAAGGATTTGGAATCAAAGAAAAGGTGGAAGGATATTTCGAAGGAATAGGTTGGAGAAACGTGCTGGGATGGAACTACTTGGCTTACAAGAAATTGTCGGAGAAATTTATGGGGACGGTTGAGTTCAAACCCCGTGGAAACTACACCATCCAGACTCCTAGTACCCTGCACTTTCAACTGCGGGGTAGGATGTTCCCTCTCTCTATCAACAAGTTGAACATCCAACTGGGAGTACTTGAGCCGCGGGAGGTGTATGAGGAAGAATACAAGAAGGCAGAGACAATGGCTTCACCCGAATGGAGGTCTCAGATTGACCATTACTGGTCAATCATCTCCACCAAGGATAAGTATATGAAAAACATCAGCAAATCGAATGAGTTTCGAGATCCAACACTGCAAATATGCCACAGGTGGCTGGCTTACAACATCTACGGCCGCCTGGAAAGCTCGAACGTGGTAACTCAGCAGGAGCTGTTCCTGTTATGGTGCATGGTGGAGAAGAAAAGGGTGAATTTTGGGTTCACAACGGCTTTGCAGTTCCAATTTGGAGTAACCCACCACAACAAGTACCTCTCTTTGCCCGTTGGTGACTATTCTCGCGAAGAATCTCACCAACTTCAACTTGGAGAAGCCAGATGATCTTCCAGTCGCTGATACCAGATTTCTGAACCAAGGGCACTTCGTGAGGTGGAGAATCGTTGAGGTGGACAAACATGGAAGCTACTCGCTGATATACGCAGAAGGAGCAGCAGGTAGAGCAGAACTGCACAGGGCGAGTGAGCAGGCAGTTCCACGCTTTACCAATAGCGAGGTAGCATCCATACTGGCAGAATTGAAGGAGTTGCATGAGGAAGTAGCATTGTTGAAGGATGAGATGGTGATTATCCGGACCAGACATGAGGACTGGTTTCGAAGTGTTGATTGCACGAGTTGATGGAGAGGAGGAGGATGCCTCCGACCAAAATGACTAAGTTTTCTATCACTACTTTTAGATAAGGTTTTGTTTTTAATTTTTGTTTTTTTTATTTATGTTTTGTGTCATTGTGTTTGATGGAGTCTGGTGTTGATTAGAGTCTGTGTGTATGTCGCGCAAGTTATATGGATTGGGTGTGATGTATGCATGTTGTTTGGTTTGGTTGGTATATTGGTATGAAGAGCATCATTGCATTGATAGTGGTAGAGAGCATACTGAAAACCACACCTGTGAGAATTGAGCCAATATGCACTTATTTTCTGTTGTGATTATGCTGCTTAGTGATCCTAGAACTTGAAAATGGATTTTAGCTGGTTGGTGTAGTTTAAAGGATCAGGGGCAGTTCTTTCAGATTAGAAGCCCTAGACTCATTAAGCTAAACATGATAAACTATTGCTAACCACTTTGAGCCGAAGCAATCCTTTCATAAGCCTTTGTTTTGATGTTTAATTAAAAGTGTGTCTCCCACACTATGCAAAAGATGAAAAGCAGCTTATTACTCAAGGTGAACAAGCATAATTGAGAAAAGAAGGCTCACAGCAGAAAAGGGGTAAAACTTTTGTTTAAGGGGAAGGAATAAGTTGAAAAATAGAGGTCATAATGTTGATTAGAAAAAAATAATAATACATGCCTGAAAGAGAAGAGGTTAAGTGGGAGCACTAGTACTGAAAAGATTAGTCGGTGTGACTGGAACCAAGTTGTAAACTACGATCTAGAATTCCTTACAGCTGCTCGGTATGCCCCCTTACAACCTAATAAAGACCCTTTGATAAACTGCACCAGATTAAGTAATTGTCGTGAATCTATGAACAAGCTTATAGGAATGCTAATGCAGCATAAAATGAGCGTATACACTACCCATACACTTGAGTGAGTGAGAGAAACTGCTAACACTGTCATGTGATGTATTTGCTCAATGGGTTTGTGGATCATTATTATGGTTGATGCATGCATGCTTGAACTGATTCATATGACTGCGCAGTCTCGTGTCTTGAAGTTTTATTCTTTTTTATTCATTTTTTCTCATGGTGTCTTCTGTGAATCCACCTACATACTTGAGGGCAAGTATGGTTTAAGTGTGTATGTGTGATGCGTTTTCGACTTTTGGGCCCCTTGGCCCTATTTTCCTATCTTTTTGTGTCTTTAGTGTCTGTATAGGGAAGAAAGCAGTTGTTCGTGGGAAGGAAGCTCCATCCGAGGCAAACAGAGAAAAGATGGTCGGAATGAGCAGTATTGGAGTGTTTTCAATCAGTTGCATGAATCTGATTTCCCCAGGAGAAGAACAGTACCCTGGTGTGAGGCTAACCAACGCATGCAGCCGTATGACCACTACCGGGATCAGCAACCAACCGCCGAAGCCAAATAAGGAAAGACGTGTGGAAGAGCTTTGCGTGATATTCTGCCGAGCATCTATATGAAGAAGGATTTGGAAGCCAGTTAATCAACCTCAATCAATCGATGATTGCCAATTATCAATCCGATCAATCAAAAGATATATCAAGATCAAGCTAAACATGGAAGAAATCAATCATGCCGATACGGTCTGCCAGAGAAGGGTGTTGACGGCCATCATCTCAGCTTATACTTTCAGTTCATTTACATTTTTCCACACAAACCAATTTACCAGCTTTCATTTCCAATTCCGTTGTGAAGAACAACTCCAAGGCAATTTGCCTTAGGTAGTACCTTAATTTCCGTACTTCGTATTTTATGTTATTGATATGTTTATTTACTTTCGTTAATATGTATTTCAATATGTGTGAGTAGTTCCCTTTGGTGAGATTTGGATGGGGGAAATGGTAAATTGTTGATATGTGAAATATTCGTGAGGTATTTGTGCCTTTGGTTGGATCCAGTGGTTCCGGAGATATCTGAGCAGAATTCATAGGCAGTCGTGACCTAAAGGGTGATCTCCGTTCGATTAGAGCTGTACTACACCAAGCAAAGGTTAGAGCATGACAGACAGAAATGTTCAGTATGCCCATGACCGAGTAGTTGAGCAGCGCCTTCAATGGTGTTGTAGATCTGGATGGCGATGAACGGGCAAGGGAATATTGCATCCTTCCTCGGTCTTGGGCTTCTCTAACAACTACCTATCAACTGTGACGAGGCATCAAGCCATGGTTATTGACCAAGAGACTCACCTTGCGCATCGTAGATATATCGATGACCGGTTGGACGCGTTACCGGAAATGTATATCCCGCGAGTTATGTCTACTCTGTAGGTGCGGAGCTAGGAAGCTTGGAAGAGATGGTTGGTGAGGGTCATACTTGGAGAGATCGGGTATGACTACTATCTAAAGAGTAGTGAAGCACGACCTTGTGACCGGGGTAAAGCGTGACCTTCGGACCAAGTGACCATAAGGGATTCAACCATCCCAAGTGTGGTGTATAAATTCTTGAAACGCCCCAATGTCTTTGGGTCACGCCTTGAATTTATGCAAAATATAGACGGATCTTCGGTATGCCCATGACCGAATACACATATCAATGATAATCATGACATACCCCAAATCTTACCCCTTTTATATTTGATTGTTTCCAAGTTATTTTGTGCAGATAAACAGGATTGGATCGTGACAACCAAACTTGCGCACCTGAAGAGTAAAGCAGTTCTTCACTCTCCGTGGGATCGACCCTAGCTTACCACTAAGACTAGCCAGTCCGGTAGTGGGCATAGGACCGTGTACTGTCCGTCTGGGGCATACACATGTATTTTAATCGTACCACACGACGGGTGTGTGTCATGTTGCTAATTTTTCTTTTGTCATCTTATAGCCTGAAACAAAAGAATTTATGCAAAGATATTCATTGCTACTTTCCGCAATTGTCTCGATGTGGTATCCATTATTGTAGATATCCTTGAAACTTAGTAAGTTTCTTTTAGACTTATTAGAGTACAAGGCATTTTCAATATCTAATTTAGTATTATTTAGTAAAATGATACAAACTCTTCCGGAGCCTTCAATGATGTTTGATACACCTGATATTGTATTAACATTATCCTCAGCTAATGTCAACTTAAGGAAATACTTCTTCTTTTGAAGAATGGTGTGTGTAGTTACACTATCAGCAAGACAAATATCATAAATTTTCATTTGATTTTATGAGATATTTTGAAACGAACATCAATTATTATTGATTAAGTAAATAAAATAAGCAAATGTTTCTAACAGAAAAACAACTAAGTGAAAGTAAATAACTGAACCAAGTAATGTTTTCTTATAAATCAGAAATGAAAGATAAAGGACTAAACAATGTCCATATTATTGTCTTCAAGCACACCACCACCGATCAACTGATCCATATTATCTCCTTTTGGGTCATCAAAGAAGTCAGAGACATCCAAGTGAGTAGTATCAAGTGGACCATCAAAGTCGATGTTATTGGACTCTTTCTTGCCTTTTCTCTTGATTGAATCTTGATATAGATCTGCAAGGAGTTTTGCCGTTCGGCAAGTACATGCCCAATGTCCCATCATGCCACATCGTTGGCATTAAATTTCCTTTTTGGGTGAATTGTGCTCGTTGGATGCTTTATGCCTTCTGTTGCTAGAGGTTGCATCATGTGGTTTACCGCGTCCACGACCGCGACCATATCCACGTCCACGTCCACGTCCACGTCCACGCCCACGTCTACGTTGGTTCCCACGACCACGTCCATTGTCATAGTTGAAAGTTGCATTGGCTTCAGGTAATGTAGCGGAACCATTGGGGCGTAGTTCGTGGTTTTTCAGGAGCAATTCATTATTTTGCTCGGCAACCAACAAACAAAATATTAGTTCTTAGTACTTTTTGAAACACACGCTTCCTATATTGTTGCTGTAATAACACATTAGAAGCATGAAAAGTGGAGAAAGTTTTCTCAAGCATATCAGCATCGCTGATTTTTTCTCCACAAAGTTTCAGTTTAGAAATAATTCTAAATAATTCAGAATTATAAGCACTCACAGACTTAAAGTCTTGCAGTCTAAGATGCATCCACTCGTAACGAGCTTTAGGAAGGACGGCAATCTTTTGATGATCAAACCTTTCTTTGAGGTTTGTCCACAATTCTTGTAGATCTTTGACAGTCAGATACTGTGTCTTAAGGTCATCATGAAGGTGATGACGAAGGAATATTAGTTCCTTAGCACGATCCTGTTCGGACGCTTTCTTTCCTTCTTTTATAGTATCTCCTAGCCCCCTTGAGATCAGGTGAACATCGGCATCAAGAGTCCATAACATGTAATTCTTGCCCGAGATGTCAAGGGCGATGAACTCGAGTTTGGCTATGTTTGCTATTGTGCAATTCTTCTAGGATTGAAGAAGAGGTGAATGAGAGGATCGAGGGAGTTAGAATAATCGTGCTGATAACGTGTTATAAACTAGAGAGAAATGAGAGAATAGAGAAGAGAATAATAATCGAGTGTATTCAATATGAGGGCCAAAGGCCTCTATTTATACAAGTAGGAAGCTAGGGTTTTAGGGTAGATTTCTTAGTCAACACATATAAGATATATCTAGAAGATATATTTACATGCCCCGTGTGGTTTGCAAGCTACTGCACAAGGGACGGAGGTTTATCCAGTGAGCACCGAAGGTACCGGCTGCAGGTTCCCACGATATCAAAAAAAAATAGATGATATATTTACAACAATATATATATATATATGTTTTTTTTAAATATATCAAGATACATATTTGATAAAGTCTCAAAAGTTGAATTTAAAATAATTTTACCATTTATAAAAAAATAATCAAAGTTTTTTTTTTCAAAACAACAATATCATCAAGGGAAAACCACCAAAATAATGAAAAAGAAAAGAAGTAATAGAATTATAGAATTGAAACAATGGAGAAAAGCAAAAGAAAACTTACCGTATAATCGCTCGCACGGTCGCACCTCTCTGACTCTCTCTCTCCCTTAGACTCTCTCTCTCTCTCTCTCTCTCTCTCCAAGTCCAACGTCTCCTTGTCTATTCTTTTTCTTAATTTTTTTTTATGTATACTATATATTTAAAAAAAAAATGGGCCCCTAAAATATTTGGACCCAAGGCAACAACCTTGTGAATCTATAGCCAAATGTGGCTCTGTTGAATGTCAAGTTATAAATCAAATCTGGTCCTTCGTAAATTGTTGGTTAAATTGTATTCTAATTTCCTCTTCAGATTTGTGCAATCACTCTATCACTTTATATCGAAATGGCAAGGAAAAGAGGGAAAAAAGTACTAAATGTAATTTGACATTGCACTATATGGAGGATATGGAAGGCTCAAAACGATTTCATTTTTAACGGAATTGATCCATCTATCACAAAAGTTGTGAAAAGAGTGAAGATTAGTTTTTGGAAGTGGCTTCGTACTTATTTTCCTTGCTCTTTTTTTGTTTTTCAATATCTGATTGGTGTATTTAGCCGAAAAATTGTATTCCGTCTAAACTGTAACGTTGTTACTCTCATATTGTAAGCGTTAAATACCTCTCGTACTCGTCTTTAGTTAAAATTATGTCTTTGACTTGCAACAAAAAAAATAAATAAATAAATAAAAACACACTATTGATGGGCATTGTCAATAAGCTTTTTTTTAATGATGGGCATTGCCAGTACCTACTTAAGTTGCGCCGCTACATCAATCTTTAATGAAAACAAAATTAAATGTATGTCCTTTTTTTATTTTTATTTTTCTTTTTTTCTTTTTTTTTTTTTTGGTTTTTTTGATAACGGATGTAATGACTGGTTCATGTCAAGAGGAATGCGAGAGTTATATCTCATTTAATTAAGGTATGGGCGTTTTGTCTTTTTTGATCCTAGTATATGGATCAGGTAAACTGGTAAAGTATCATTTATAACCTCGGTCTTAAGTCAACGTTTGACAAAGGCGAACATGATCAAATCATAATAACTAGTGTGTAGCCCGTCGAAAATTATTATTTAACAAAATTTATAAATATGATAGTATAAGAAAGATATTGTTTGTACACCGAGTTGAGGTACCCGTCAGTTGAGAATTGGTTAATTAACCTAATTAAAATTAATTTAATAAATTGATTGTATTATTCGTTTTGATCCTTAACTGTATAGTAATATTCGCTAATTTTATTTATGAATTATGCAAATTTGGAAACTCAACTACAAATAACGTAGTAAAAATTAATACATTGAGGACGAATCTAGATTTTAGAAAATACATGAATAAATGAATAAAATGAAAAATTTAAAATAAATAAGAATAAAGAATAAAGATGTATCACGTAGAAGAGGTACTCATTGGTTGGGAATTGGTCCAAATTAAAATTATTTATTTTTTTTATCAAATTAAATAAAAATTTATGAGACTATTTTAAATTTTAATTCAGTCAACCAATAAATTAGCCAAATTATTTTGGAACTATTTATTATAAATTGGTTCCCTACAAAAATAATTATCTAATCGGCCAACTAATAACTTGGTCAAATTAAATTAAATTAATTAAACTCGGAACCGGCTCGTTGACCATGGCTTTGATTTATAAGTGCATAACTGATGAAACTCATTTAGTATTTATATATACTCAAAATTTATGTAAAAAAAATGATTATATTATTCATTCGTCCTTAACTGTATAGTAATATTTGTTACTTACAATTATAGATTATGCAAAGTTAGAAACCCGATGATTCTAGATTTTAAAAACTGCGTGAAAAAATATATAAATAAAAAAATTTCCGAGTTGAGGTACCCGTCAGTTGGGAATTGGCCCATCTACAACTACATTTGCGGGTTGGAATTGGTCTGCAAACTACAGTTTTGATTTATAAGTGCGTAATTTATGAAATCCGTTTAGACCCAGAATTTAACAAAAAAAAATGATTGTACTATTCGTTCTTGTTCTTAAATGTATAGTAATATTCGCTAATTATATTTATAAATTATGTAAAGTTCGAAACCCAACTACATATAACGTAAAAATTAATACATTGATGATGAATCTAGGTTTTAGAATATACATAAAAATGCATATAATAAATAAAAATAAAGAATGGAGATGTGCCACGTGGGATCCTGAGTTGAGTTACACGTCGGTTGGGAATTGGTCCGTCTACCTAATTAATTGACCGAATTAAAATTAAGTAAAAAAAATTAATTGTACTATTCATTTTTGTCCTTAATTGTATAGTAATATTCGCTGAGTTGGAAACTCAACTACAAATAAATCTATATTTCAGAAAATACATGAAAAAAATGGATAAAATCAATTTTTTTTAAAATAAATAAGAATAAAGAATAGAGATGTGTCATGTTGGTTCCCGAGTAAAGGTACCCGTCAGTTGAAAATTGATTAATTGACCTAATTAAAATTAATTTAATAAATTGATTGTATTATTCATTTTCGTCCTTAACTATATAGTAATATTCGCTAATTTTATTTATGAATTATGCAAAATTGGAAACTCAACTACAAATAATGTAGTAAAAATTAATACATTGAGGACGAATCTAGATTTTAGAAATTACAAGAACAAATGCATAAAATGAAAAATTTAAAATAAATAAGAATAAAGAATGAAGATGTGTCACGTGGAAGAGGTACCCATTGGTTGGAAATTGATACAAATTAAAATTATTTTTTTATCAAATTAAATAAAAATTTATGAGACTATTTCAAATTTTAATTTAGTCAACCAATAAATTAGCTAAATTATTTTAGAACTATTTATTCGGTCATTTAATAAATTGGTTCCCTAAAAAATAATTATTTAATTGGCCAACCAATAGATCGGCCAAATTAAATTAAATTAATTAAACTATACAAATATATTTATTTATTCAGCCGACTAATAAATAAATTGGCCTAATAAAACTGGTGGTGTAAAAGATGAGAAAATATATATTGATTCTAGGTATTTATAAACTTTTCAATATGTGAAGTTTTATTGAACAAGCGATGCGGGACACAAAATTTTAGTAGATATTTAAAATCTATTATTTTATATTTAAAAATTCAAAATTTTGAGAATTTAGATAAATAGAAATGATGGATTAAGAGAGGTGCCACGTAGGCTTTTTTCAGAGTAAGAATAGTTTTTTTTTTAATAATAATAATAATAATAATAATAATAATAATAATATGATGATGATGTTGAATTAGATTTGAAATTTCCGTATCTTATATATGCAATGTTAATTTTGTATTTTCTTTACATATTATATATATATATATATATATATATATATATATATAATATAAGATTTGATTTTGTTAAGATTTTGTTTCCATGCCATATATAATATAATAAATATGATAAATTTAGATTTTAAATTCAGAAAATTTGAGATTAGATAAATAGGAACGGAGGAATATGAGGATTTTTTTAGTAATTTTCAAACCACTCTTTTTTTTCTCAAAATGGACAAAAACTATTTACTTCTCAAAGAGATTGTCTTGTGTTATTTTTATTTTTTTGAAAATTGTCTATAAGAATGAAGGTAACCCTAATTAAAAATCCTTAAATTTATGGGTTCAACATAAAATTATAATAAAAGTTTCCCCGACATTACTAAATCGGCCTCTATAGCGAACAATTTTGGGTCGAAACTGGCCCATTGCAAATCGTTAATAATTTCAGACAATTTTTCTACATATTCGATATTTCCCAACAGAGACACTTAATCAAACAATTTGAGAAGGTGTGTTTAGAATTATTCAAGCTTGTTTGAAATTTATATAGTCCTATTTGTTTAAAATGCAATTAAAAAATTATTCATCCGTGTTCCTTTCTAAATAAATATGTATAGCAATATCTGTCACTTGGGAACTGGCCCGTTGACCACAGTTCTGATTTATAAGTGCGTAAATTATGAAATTCGTTTAGAATTTATATAGACCCAAAATTTAATTAAAAAATGATTGTATTATTTGTTCTCGTCCTAAATCGTATAGTATTATTCGCTAATTATAGATTATGCAAAGTTGGAAACTCAACTACAAATAACGTAAAAATTAATTCATGAATAACGATTCTAGATTGTAGAAAAAAATGCATAAAATGAAAAATTTCCCAACTTGAGGTACCCGTCGGTTGGGAATTGGTCCGTCTACCGCCATAGTTTTGGGACTTTCAGTAAAACTAAAACTATTTATTTAGCCACTAATTAATTGACCAAATTAAATTGGTGGTGCATAAGATGAGAAAATACATATTAATTTAATACATTTTATATTTAATTCAGTGAAAATAAATTAGCCAAATGTTAAATGACTCGAATCCGCAATAATAATAATAATAATAATGATGATGATGATGATGATGATGATGATGATGATGATGATGAAGATGATGATGATGATGATGATGATGATGATGATACCAATACCAACTTCAAGTTATTAGTCGGTCAACTTATAATTTAATTTTGTAAATGTTTTTATATTTGAACAAAAAGCCTTATTAAAACGCAACATTGTAAAAAAAGGAAACAAAAATCTGAAAAATTGAAAGTATATATGGTCATCTTAATTGAGAACGATTATTATTAGATTAATAATTTTTAATTTAAAAATTTAAGAAATTAAATAAATGAGAATGAAAGAATTTGAGGTGTGTCACATAGGATATAGTTGTTTTCGTCTTCCTTAAACTCCTTTCATTCTGACACGAATCTATCGAATGATCTCGATCATTTCACTGACAGCATCTGGTCCTAAGTCCTTTCTTTCACCTACCTTATTACAATAAGGCAGTTATCTAAAATTTCTTTTTATACAAGGCCTCGTAAGGCGCAATACTTATCATAATCGGACAACTATTGTTATGCACGAATTCGTCCTATGACAAGATCTTTTCCAAATTCTCACTTCGAACTAATACTACCGTTCTTAGCATACCAACGAGTATCTGAATTGTTCTCTTGTATTGTCCATCGGTCTGGGGAGTGAAAAACGGTACTAAAGTTAAGTTCGTTACCTAATTCTTTCTACATAGAAATACTTAACGGTTATAACAACCCATATGGTCGTCAGTGTAAAGCTTTCACTTGCTGATAAGCTAAACATCTTTCTACAAACGAGGCAACATCTCTGTCACATCCCCAAATCCCGAGGGACGGCAGAAGCCGGGGTGCGACTGAGATTGGATTAAAGAAGCGGGGAAGAAAGGGGATGAAAGAAATAAACATACATTAAATGACAGAATACTTCTATGAACCTGACTTCATTAGATAAAGAAAGAGTTGATCTCGAAGGATCACTCTACATAGTTCTCCAAAAGCAAACTAAGTTATAGTACAGAACTTAGACTACAGAGTTATATACAAGATAATACAAAAAGGTTTAGAGTTTGGCAGCGGAATAAACGTAGAATGTGACTCTGTTCTTCTTTCCTATCACTATCCTACTCAACCATCACCGCTTCCGTCGCTCAACCTGCACATTTAGAAAACATATGCAGGGCTAAGTACATAAAGCACTTAGTGGGCACTTTGCCGAAAACATATAATAAGTATTGATAAATCAGGCATTCTTATCTCTGTAGCACATCGGGGTTTTCTTTTAAAATGCCCGTGTCTACTAAAACATTTTCTTATCATTTTCACAATTTAGCTTGGCCAAGCATTTTTCTGACAGATGTTACGTTCAATCTTGACCATTCATAATTCACCGTGGCTGGTTACCCCTCAACAGGATACCACATACACCACAGGCTACAGTGTACACTAACTTTGGAAAGCAAGTCGGCTAACTCAAAGTCCGATCGTTTAGTTATCCCCTTTTGGTTAACTCATAAGGTACAAGAGAACTCACATAAAACAAATAGTTCATACCATGATTATCACTTTGAAAACACGATTATCAAAGCGATAAAGAAAAGGTTTTCGAGCATTGCTCGTTTTGTTTCATATATATAAGGAAAGCCCACCTTGATAGATTACAGAACTAACACACGTGTTTTCGTCTCTGATCTTCCGTCCTATTCCGGATGTTGACTTCCGACTTTTATCGCAAATAATAAAGCTTTGATAAGAGGTCGAGACGAAAAATGAAAATGGAAATCGAAAACGAAATCGAATTAGTCTTTTAAGCTTTTAACCATTTGCACGCTAAACTAGATTCTTTTAGTTAAACGGGAACGAGACTCGAGCACATCTCGTTTAAGCCTCATTTGGTTCCTTACTCGACACTTATGTCGGTAAAACTGAAGTCGATTGCTTACAACGACTTAGAAGATCAAAAGGAATTAAAAGAAACTAAGTTTTGGAAATTACTGTTCAGATCAATAAGTTCACCCAGAACAGGGGATTTTTAAACAGGAGACGTGCCCTATACCATAAGAAAGCCACGGATGTCTAGTTTACTCTCCAATTTACGGATCTCAATTTCGTTAAGCGAGCTAGGAGATATGACAGTTTCCGTGAAAGGTCGCAAAACTGTCCGCGGCTAACCCTAATGTTCTTAAACTCGATGTACGACTTCCTAGGCTCGACTTACGTTATTCCACCTTATTTCTACGAAATTACTGACCCAGGACAGTCAACACGTATCCTCATACGTGATGAGCTCCTTTTCATTTCTCGATTATAAGCACGACGTTTAAAACCTCGTCTCTTCAGCTACACAATTACTATACCAAAACGATTTCTAATTTCTTGTTTCTACTTCTCGTTCACAACTATAACTTATCATTTCGTGTCTTGGATGTAAACATCATTAACTATAAACTTGATCACTTAACATTAATAATCATTAATATCTAATTACTTTCCTTATTCGTCTTTTCTATTGATACTAACGTTCGATTCTTCGTCTCTTATGAAAATTCCAACCTCATTGGAATTCGATCTAACTTTCCGATTATGATCATCATCTATCACGATTCCTAAATACGTAATTCACATCTTCATATCATTATCTAATTTCGACTTATCGTCGATCGTTCGTCTCTTACTATAAATTTTACGTTCTCCATTTTCGTTCAAATTTTACAACAACGATTATCGTCTAACGAGCATTACTAACATGCAAATCATATTATCAAAGCGTTAACGAGCTTCAACTTATCGACATGTCTTCGTCTCTTACGTTTTTTGTTTTATTTTTAGAAAAATTCCAATTAAATATATAATCATCCTCATACATCGTATATCTCATTTTTATTAATCAATCGAGCATATCATAACATTTACTATAGTCAATTAACAACATGTAGATCTAAATTAATTCTTCAACTCTTATCCTTCAACTTTTATTTCTAGAAAAATCTAAATTAATTCCTATAGTCAATTAACAACATGTAGATCACTAATCTATCAATCAAACATCAAAGAAATCGAACTACGGTCAAACCCCCAAAAATTATATAAATTTTGGTAATAACCTAAAGAAATGGGGAGTGATTTTCTTCATGATTCGATCCGTAGAACTCGATTCTAAACATCCTAGAACATGAATCGATTAAAGGACAACATGCTATTCCATCTCCTACATTTCGGGAAAAAAGAAGAAAATGATGGAAAAGAAATTGTGTTCGGTTCATATTGGAGACGAAGTTCTCACCTTGCGCAATACGAACTCGGAAATGGAATTGATCGGTAGATGGAAGACTTGTGTTCTAGAGAAGAGCTTGGATGAAGAGTTTTAATGGAGGAATTTGAGAGAGAATGGGAGAGAGAGAGAGAGAGAGAGAGAGAGAGAGAATTCGGTTATGAGGGAGAGAGGGAGAGAGAAGGTGATGACAGGGTGATTTTCTATAGCATAAAGTAGAAAATATCTCACTTAGGGTGGTGACTCGCTTAAGGGCCGTTTGTTTGCGAAATTTTGACGGAAATATCTCGTTTCTGGCTCTTAAATGGCGATATAAAAGTCGAGAAATACTTTCTTAGTTGGTTATGGAATCGACAAAATCTAATTCGTCCGTTAGATTGGAAATAAATTTACGTACTCGGAAAACTTAATTCGTTTTTCAAAATCCGAGAAAAAGTCAGGATTCAACAGTCTAAATTTTGCCCGAAAAATCATAAAAACTAACTTTCTCCGGTGAACTCGTATCGAAGAAAAAGTGAATGTAAATTCTGACGGATTTTGATTCTGAGTTTTCGGACAAAAAAATTACCGGACGCGAAAACCCTAATACAGTAGTTGTTCGTCCGACTTCTGGAAATTATTTTCGGAAACGGATTTCACCGTAAATCTTAAAATTTAATTTCATGGACTTAGGCGTGGAAAGCCATAATTATTATTAACTTTTATTTTTAAAGACAAAAGAAATTATCGGGGTATTACAGTCTCGTTTCGATCAATTCTACCAGGAATCCTTTCTTAAGTCTTAAATTTGTTGTCATCGGGACTACTAAGTCCATTCTTTAATTTCTATCATATTATCCATTACTTCGGAATAACCGTCTGGTTTATCCGTTCTTATCCTTAGTCAAAGCTTCTCGATCGACTCGTCTTTTCTCTAGGCACTTGTAATCTTTTCGTAAGTCTGGTGTAGCTACGATTACTATTATTTGGCTTGTTATCGCTTCAGTTGTATTGAGCACCTCTCTATTCTTCATTTCGAATTCTCGTATAAGTGTTTCTTCCTTGATGAAGAAACATTTAAACTTAGTTGGAGTCTTTCGACTCAGCATGCCTGCTACTATACTTAGCTTTTTCCTAGATGGTAGTTGATTCCGCAATCATAATCCTTGACTAATTCGAGCCATCGTCTTTGTCTCATGTTCAATTCCTTTTGCTCGAAGAAGTACTTTAAACTCTTATGGTCCGTATAAATCTCAATCCTAACCCCATAGAGATAGTGTCTCCAAATCTTCCGCGCATGCACAACGGCTGCTAGTTCTAAGTCGTGGGTTGGGTAATCAACCTTATGAGGTCGAAGTTGTCGTGAAGCGTAAGCTATCACCTTTCCATCTTGCATCAGTACACATCCTAATCCATTCTTAGAGGCATCTGTATAACCCACATATTCTTTGTTTGCGTCTGGAAAAGCTAATACTGGTGTTGTGGTTAACTTGTCCTTGAGTGTCTGAAAACTCTTCTCGCATTCATCCGTCCATTTATACTTGCTTTCCTTCCGAAGTAGTTGCGTCATAGGTCTAGAAATCGTTGAAAATCCTTCGATGAATCTTCTGTAACAACCGGCTAAACCTAAGAAACTCCTAATTTCGTTCGGAATTGTCAGCGATTTCCAATCGCATACTGCCTTTACCTTGGCGGGATCTACCTTGATGCCTTCTACTGATACTACATGTCCAAGGAAGATTACTTCCTTCAGCCAAAACTCGCACTTACTGAATTTGGCGTAAAGCTTCTTGGCTCTAAGCGTTTCTAAAACTATTCTTAAGTGTTCCTCGTGTTCTTCCTCATTCTTGGAGTAAATGTGAATGTCATCGATGAATACTAAAACAAATTTGTCTAAGTACGGGTGGAAAAAAAAATTCGATTCATGAGATCCATGAATACTGCGGGAGCGTTAGTCAAACCAAATGGCATATCTAGGAATTCGTAATGGTCATATTTGATCCGAAGGCGGTTTTAGGTATATCTCCGGTTTATTCTTCAACTAGTGTTGTTTGGACCTTAAGTCTATCCTCGAAAATACACTTGTTCCTTTTAAGCTTATCAAGAGGTCTTCTATCCTTATAAAAAGATACTTATTCTTAAGGGTTATCTTATTTAACTTGCGATAACCTATGAACACTCTCATAGAACCATCCTTCTTCCTGATGAACCAATCAGGTGCTCCTATGGTGAAAACGCTTGTCTAGTGAAATCATCATCTAACAACTCTTGCAGTTGGATCTTAAGCTCTTCTAACTCTTTTGGTACCATCCTATACGGCCTTTTGATTTGGAAGCCAATCCTGGTTCTAAGTCGATCGTGAAATCTACGTGACGGTCTGGTGGTAAACCAAGTAATACTTTTAGAAAGACATCTTCATATTCGTTTACAACCTTTGCGTCTTGAATGGTCTTCTTGGCTCCTCGTTCTTCAACTAGGTACACGAGATATGCTATGGTTCCTTTCTTCCTCATTAGCTTCTTAGCTTGTAGAGCGGATATTATCGGTATCCTCCTATCCATCGTAATCCCATAAAATTTCAGTTGGTTCTTTACCCGGGAATTGAAAAGAGATCTTTCTCTCGTTGCAGAGAATCGTGGCATAATTCTCTGACAACCAGTCCATTCCTAAGATTATATCTACGTCCCACATTATTATAACGTTTAAGTTGTTCATTTTAACCTTAAGAGTTTCGATTTCTAGTTCTAGGTTAGAGCAAACATGCGTGGAAGTAGTGATCTCTCCTGAAGGTGTAGCTATTCTCATAGCGTGTGCAGCTCTTACAGGTCTAATATCTAAGTTATCGCACAAGATCCAGCAATAGAAGAATGCGATGCGCCAGTATCAAACAGTATCTTAATGGGGGTGTTATGAAGTTTGTCCATACCTGCTAGGTTCCTTTTCCCTTTATGTTGTGCACCCTGTTTGATCGCGCATGCCCTTGCATTCTGCTACTGTTGAGCGTGCTGCTGAAATTGCTGCTGGGTCATCTGTTGTTGCGGCTGTGCCTATATTGCCCTCAAAGGCTGGGGTTGTCTAAACTGGTTCTGTCCTGCCGCTGGAAAAGGTTTCGGGCAATCCATCTTCATATGCCCTTTCTGTCCGCAGTTAAAACAAACACCAGTGCCGGCTTGACAAACATCGGGGTGCGTACTATTACACTTAGGACAAACAGGACTGATAACCCTCCTTGGGTTATTTCCTCCTTGATTGGAATTCCTCTGTTGTCCTTGCGGCTGGTTTTGCTGATTATTGCCTCTCCATGGTCCAGTTTGGTTATTTCCTTAGATGTACAATCCCGACTGACTATTTCCCTACAATGGCCTCTTATCGTTGTTATTATCCTGATTAGGCTGCTGAAAGCCTCGTTGATTTCCATTCCTCTGATTTCCTTGATTGTTATACTTCTGATTATAGCCACGGCTATTTCTCCCTTCTCAATTTCTTTTTTTCCTAAGTAATTGCTATTATTGTTGTTATAATAGCCTCGGTTTTGATTTTGGATTGGAGCTGGTGTAGGTGTTATCATTTTCTTCTCATCAGGCACTACGGCCTCCATCTCTAAGGCTCGCCCTAGAACATCAGTATAGCTCAGTCCCCCATGACTGGCTAATGATATTCCCAATTCGTGTCTAAGTCCCCCACGGAACTTCTTAGCTATCTTTTCTTCAGTATCGACCTGAGTTGGCGCATACCTCAACAACTCACAGAACTTTGCATCGTATTCTGTGACCGTCATCTTACCATGTTTCAAATTATAGAACTCAGCCTCCTTCTGAGCTCTATACGTCTTCGGCACGTATTTGTCAAACAATACGTCTTCAACATGCTCTGACAATATAACCTTCTGCCGAGCCTCCCACCAGTAGTCAGCTGGTCCAGAAAGCTGGAATGCTATGCATGATAGTCGTTACTCATCAGTACATCTGAGGAGTTTGAAAATTCTCTCAATGGTCCGCACCCAAAGCTCGGCATCTCTTGGGCTGCCAGTTCCATTGAATACAGGGGGGTTTCGTTTGAGGAAAAGTTTCTCAATATCCCGACGGGGTGGTGGTGGAGGTGGTGGTGATGGTGATGGTGGAGGGGTATCATTACGTTCTTGTTCTTGTTCCCTTTCGTTTTCTGGTTGACGTCTACCACGTCCTTGGGGCCTACCAGGGCCTCTTTGATTGTTAACATTTCTTGGCGGCATTTTCTTTAACTATAGAAAACGAAAGTTCTCATTAGCGCCTTACCTTAAACCTTTCTTTTACTTACTAACCCATGTTCGCAACTCAAACAAGTTTACGGAAGAAGAATTAGGGAATTAACTTCATTACTAGCTCTTTCACCTTTTAACTTCCCAAGTTAAACTAAACTCTCGTTACACGAGTTCATTCGACATTCTTATTTACTACACGATTTAAAAGAAACTTTCTTGTGATCAAAACCCTCTCATGGGTCATGTATATATATATATATATATATATATATATATATATATATATATATATATATATATCAAAAAGAATACTAGTTTTGCCTCCAACGAGGACTTATACAACAGGAAATCTAGACTACTACGAGTCTAAGCTAGGCTAACTGCCTATCTGTATACAAGATGCACTACTAGTTGCATTATTGTACCACTGGAAGTACTAGAACGGAAACGATCCAAAACTCCGTATCCGTATAAAGTACTACAAAAACTAGTTACTAATCCGACTATGTGTAGGACAAAAGAAACTACTACTACTACTATGCATCCCTGACGCTCTGCTCAACCAGCTGCGGCCGAGTCAGCACTGCCCTTTACGGCCTGTGGCTCCTCCGGGTCCTCTTCCGGATCTTCCTCCGGGTCCTCCTCCGGATCCTCATCCGGATCCTCCTCCTCTAAATCTGAACCAAAGACGAGCTGAAGTGCCTCGTCAACCCTCAAGGTAGTGTCGTCTGTAAGTGTAAATGGTAGTGGGGCAGGTACCTTTGAAACTGTCCTCTCGGAGTCTGACACTAGGTATTCACAACTGGGCTCTACTGTTCTTTTCTTCAGGGAAAGAAGGTGCTCTGGAATCGTACTAGGATCGTACTCCTCCCTAGAACGGACCCTGGACGGTCCTGCCTCATACTCTGCTCTAACTCTGGCCAACTCTGAACAAATCTCGTTAAGTGGTCTGAAGGGGTATGGTAACTCGATCATAGCGGTAAGATCCGCTCCAATCACCGGGTATTCTGCCTCTGAAACTAACTCCTCTGTGTCCTCACTAGGTACAAACACTGGAGGGATCTCTAACTGTGCGTCTATCTCTGGATCTATCTCAACATGCTCTGTCTCTGAATCTGCTGGAAAGTGAGTGTAGGGAGGGTGCTCTTGAATGGGATATGATGCTATGATTCTGCTCTGAAAGAAACGTTTGTGTACTGCTAGAGCGAATCCTAAGTAATCACCCGTCGGCTCTACGTCGTCACCAAACACTCCAAGGTAGTACCATGCCGTGTCGTATGCCCAACCACGCCACTCCTCTGGTAGTCGCATAATCAGGTCGAATATAGCCTGACGCTCTGTAACAGAATGCCGGGCTGTATGATGAACTGCCGAAAAGTTACTCACAATCTGCCCTATATCATGATTCGGGTCTGCCTCATAATCTCGATACTTATCTAGTATCTAATCTGCCCAAGTACGTTGTGGCGGAGATTGGCTCTCCTGAGCCATGTCAAGTCCAGTATCCATCCTACAAAGTTTTTAAGAAACATAGATCAGTAACGGGTAGGATAATAACTTATCTTAAGGGAAACCTTAAATTACAAGTTGAATATTCCTTATTCAATTGTAATATCACCACTTAAACAACCACTTATCTTAAACACCTAGCAATTTCAAGAAAATTGCACTCAAAATATATAGAAATAAAATTTCGAGATTTTATTTCCATCCTTTATCTTATCATTCTTTTACTTCCTTACTTTATCTTCTTATCACATTCTTACTTCATTCTCCATTACTTTCTTTCTTTATTTCTTCCTTGAAGAAATTTTCTTAACGATTCTCACTTATTAAAACAAAGTATGTCTACTTTGTTCATGTTACTCATTCAAAAGTAACATTCGTTTACAAAATATTCTATCCTTCCCGACACTTGAATCTCGCACTTATCGTATTCTTCGTTCAATTACGAATTATGACATGAATTCCAAAAAAAAATAGAATAATAACTAGAGGATAACTTTTTAGAACTCAAGTTCTAATCGTCGTTGGAATCGATCGATCGTTTAATATTCGTGCTCGAGTCTTAATAATTAAAACAAATCTCTTCTTGAAGTTCGAACGAGGCGAACTCCAACTGAAAACGAATTCGTTCATGTTACTTTACGGAAGTAACATTCGTTTCTTTCATTTACTTTGATCCCCTTTATTCTGTCCTTCTTGACCCGATCATTTCTTTCTTATTTCGAAGCCAATACTTCTCAAACGTCTAATTGTTTCTTTCGTTCACTTGGTACAGAATTAACTTTCCTTATCATTACTTATCTTATTTCCTTGAAGGAAATTCTTATCGGCTCTTGATTACAAAAACAAAAATCGACTCTGCCGAGTCTTTGTTCATGTCACTATACGCACGTAACATTCGTCTATAAAAGTTCTTTCCGTTTTACGATCTCCTTTCAAAATCATTTGAACTAACGTTTCTTAAAACGTCTAAGTTCTAGAGGAATCGGAAAGACCTTAGATTCAAAGTCTATGTTCTTAGCGAACCGGGAAAAATCCCTAGAATCAGTTTAGATTCTCAAATTAAAAGAAATTATTGCGCAAATAATTTCACATAATATAGTACTCGTACTGTCACATAATCACAAAATATCTCAAAGTATAATTCTTATACTTTCAAACAATTCATATTCTTGGCACCATTCTCATTCTTGATTCAAATACTTTTTCAAAATTTTCCTTAAAAAGGAATCACATTTCTTGAAACTCTTTCCTTTCTTTTCTTTCTTTCTTTCTTTCTTTCTTTCTTTCTTTCTTTCTGTTGACTCGACGTAGCGGGAGGTTGAGTTGTCGTCTACACTCTTAATCTTAGTGTCACGACCTAACTTCACTTGAAAGGAGACTCGGGTAGAGGGTATGAACGAATACTCTATCTGACTACTTGAAAGAAGACTTGTATGCAGAGCAAAAACGATTGCTCTGATACCACTCTGTCACATCCCCAAATCCCGAGGGACGGCAGAAGCCGGGGTGCGACTGGGATTGGATTAAAGAAGTGGGGAAGAAAGGGGATGAATGAATAAACATACATTAACTGACAGAAAACTTCTATGAACCTGACTTCATTAGATAAAGAAAGAGTTGATCTCGAAGGATCACTCGACATAGTTCTCCAAAAGCAAACTAAGTTACAGTACAAAACTTAGACTACAAAGTTATATACAAGATAATACAAAAAGGTTTAGAGTTTGGCAGCGGAATAAACGTAGAATGTGACTCTGTTCTTCTTTCCTATCACTATCCTACTCAACCATCACCGCTTCCGTCGCTCAACCTGCACATTTAGAAAACATATGCAGGGCTAAGTACATAAAGCACTTAGTGGGCACTTTGCCGAAAACATATAATAAGTATTGGTAAATCAGGCATTCTTATCTCTGTAGCACATCGGGGTTTTCTTTAAAATGTCTATATCTACTAAAATATTTTCTTATCATTTTCACAATTTAGCTTGGCCAAGCATTTTTCTGACAGATGTTACGTTCAATCTTTCCCAATAAGAATCACCGTGGCTGGTTATCCCTCAACAGGATACCACATACACCACAGGCTACTGTGTACACTAACTTTGGAAAGCAAGTCGGCTAACTCAAAGTCCGATCGTTTTAGTTAATAAGTCGGTTACTAATAAATTCTGGATAGCAGGTCGGCTAACTCAGAAGGGTACAAGAGAACTCACATAAAACATAAAACAGTTTATGCCTGATAATCACTTTTGATAAACACAGTTATCAAAGCTATAAATATCACTTTCGATTTGTGGAAAAATCCATATTTTGTTTGGTATATATAAAAGCCCACCTTAGAGATTACAGAACTTCTAATCAAGCTTCCGTTCTTCAATATTCCGTCCTATCCTTGTGCTGACTTCCTCCTTCATTGTACACAATTATACTTTGATAAGTCGTCGATACGATAAATGAAAATGGAAATCAAAAACGAAATCGAATTAGTCTTTTAAGTTTTTTAGGCATTTGCACGCTAAACTAGATTCTTTTAATTTAAACGGGAATGAGACTCTAACGCATCTCGTTTAGAACTCACTTGGTTCCTTACTTGACACTTAGGTCAGTAAAACTGAAGTCGATTGCTTACAACGACTTAGAAGATCAAAAGGAAACTAAGTTGAAAAGAATTCAACTTAAGAAACTAGATTTCGGAAAAATCTGCACAGATCAGTAAGTTTGCATAGAACAGGAGATTTCGAAATAGGGGATGTGCCTTGTACCAAGAGAAAGGTACGGGTGTCTAGTTTACTCTTCAATTTACGGATCTCAATTCCGATAAACGAGCTAAGAGATATGACAGTTTCCGTGAAAGGTCGCAAAACTGTCCGCGGCTAATCCTAATGTTCTTTAACTCGATGTACGACTTCCTAGGCTCGTCTTATGTTATTCCACCTTATTTTCTATGAAATTACTGACCCAAGGCAGTCAACACGTATCCTCATACGTGATGAGCTCCTTTTCATTTCTCGATCACAAACACGACGATTAATTCTTCGTCTTTCAAACTACACAATTACTATACCAATCAACTTCAATTCAATTTCTACTTCTCGTTCACAACTATAACTCATCATCTCGTATCTTGGATGTAAACATCATTAACTACAAACTTGATCACTTAATATTAACAATCATTAATATCTAATTACTTTCCTTATTCGTCTTTTCTATTGATACTAACGTTCGATTCTTCGTCTCTTATGAAAATTCCAACCTTATTGAAATTCGATCAAATTTTACATTATCGATCATTATCTATCAAGAATCAATACTACGTACATCATATCCTCAAATCATTAACTAATCTTGACTTATCGACGAACTTTCGTCTCTTACGCTTTTCATTTATTTTTAGAAAATTCCAAATTAATTCATGTACTCATCTATCATTATATAGAACCTTAATTTATCAACCAATCCTCAATATAATCAAACTACATTAAACCCCTAATTCCTTATTAGTTTTCAGTTTTGACATTAAATTAGGAGAGGTGATTTTCTTCATTAATTCAATCCATTAATCCATTTCTAATCCTACTACAACATATATTAATCAAGAATTAAACTTCTACATCATTAATTGAATTTCAACCCTTGAAACCCTAGCCCCTAAAATGGTCCACCTTAATTCTTTAGGGCAATCCATTTCTTCTTGCATAAATCATCAATTAAATACTTCCTAAGCCTAATCATCCAATCAATTTTGAGATCAAAGCATCCTAACTACTTTCCCCTAATTTTCGGTCATACCCTAGGTTTAGTGTTCTTGATTTTTCTCATAAACCAAATCATGAGAATTAATTCCTATCCATCTTATATCATGAATTTAAGGATTAAAACATCCTACTTCCAATCCTAAATTTTCGGTCATAATGAAAAATGAAAGGAATGAAATTCCAATTGGATAGAAGAGAAGCTCATGTAATTACCTTGATTGTTATGAGATTAAAAATGAAATTTGATGGATGATTGATGAACTTGTGATCTTTGATCTTGAAGAACACTTGAATCTCCAATGGAGGATGAAGAAAAGAGAGAGAGAGCTTGATGGGGGGGAGGGTGGCGGTTTTGTGAGAGTGAGAGAGAGTGAGATGGATGACTAAGTATAAGATATATATAGTGAAGGAAAATATCTACTAAAGTGTAGTGACTCGCTAGGGCGTGTGTCACGGTCCCAAATCCCGAGGGACGGCAGAAGCCGGGGTGCGACTGGGATTGGATTAAAGAAGCGGGGAAGAAGGGGACTGACTAAACATGCATACATGAGAGACATCATACATTCTATGAACAAGACTTTATTTACAAAAGGAAGAGTAATTCTCGAAGGATTACCTGACAGAAAGTACTCAAAAGGCATCTAAGTTTAAGTTTACAGACATAAACTACAGAGTTTTACGTAATGTACATAACATCAAAGTACTAGAGTTTTGCAGCAGAAAAGTGATTTCCAAACTAACTAAAGTCTTCCTACGACAACTTATTTCAAGCCTCTCCGCTTCCATCGCTTCAACCTGCACATTTAGAAAACATATGCAGGGCTAAGTACAAAAGTACTTAGTGGGCACGTTGCCGAAAATATATTCATAAGTATAAATAATCAGGCATCTCATAATCATAGCACATCGGGGTTTTATTGAAAAGGGCCCGTGTCTACTAAACATTTTCTGACTCATTTATATAAATTAGCTTGTACAAGCATTTTTCTAGTATGTTACATTCAAATCTTGACCAATTCTCATTCACCGTGGCTGGTACCCCTCAACAGGGTATCACATACACCATAGGTTACAAAGTGCAGTAACTCTGGAACGCGCTTAATAGCTAACTCAGAGCCGATCGATAACTAATAAATTTGGAAAACACGAAGGTTAACTTAGATAGGTACAAGAGAACTCACATAAAATATTTAAACAGTTTATGCCATGATTATCACTTTGAAAACACGATTATCAAAGCGATAAAGAGAAGGTTTTCGAGCATTGCTCGTTTTATTTCATATATATAAAAGCCCACCTTAGTGTTTACAGAACTAAGTACTAGCTTCCGATCTCTTGATCTTCCGTCCTTTCCTTACTGCTGACTTCCTCCTTCATCGTAAAATAATAACACTTTAAATTCGGTCGTAAAAGATTATCCAATATGGAAATTCGAATTAGGTTTTAGTCGTTTTGTTTCTTTAGGCATTTGCATGCTACTAGTTTCATTTTAACTAAACGGGAACGAGACTTGAACAAATCTCGTTTAAAACTTGAAAGGTCTCATACTCGACTCCTAGATCAGTAGAGAAGGTAGTCGTTAAGTTATTACGGCTTAAACGATCGAAAGAAACTAAGTTGCGAAGGAAACAACTTAAGAAAATGAATCCTGAAAATCACTGCACATTACAGTAGCTCTGGGGACTGCCCGGAACAGAGGAATTGGAAACAGGGGATGAGCCCTGTACCACTAGAAATTTTGGGAAGTCTAGTTTACGCTCCAATTTACGGATCTCAAATCCGATAAACGAGCTAGAAGATATTACAGTTTCCGGGAAGGGTCGCAAAACTGGCGCGTTAACCCTAATTGCTCGATAGAATCGACGTATAACTTCCTAAGTTCGTTCTAAGTTCTCGTACTCGATTTCTCACGAAACTTGACTCTCAAGGCAGTCAACACATACTCCCGTACGTGAAGGACTCCTTTTCCAAACTCGTTTCAAAAGCACGACGTTCTAAACATCGTCGTCTCACCTACCAATTACTAAACCAAAACAAGTTAACAAATTCTCGTTTCTAGTTCTCGACTTTAACTACAACTCATATTATAATAACTCGAAAGCTCATGTCGTCAACTACAAAGTCGTACCTTAGTCCATAAGAAACAATATTATCAAGTTAGAATTCTTATTCGACTTCCCGGTTATTAATTACGACTACTTGTTTGTCTCTTACGAGATTTCAAAAGTTATTGGATTTCGCTCAAAATTTACGTCATCAAACATCATCTAACGGGATTCATTATTATCCAAATCATTACCTCATATCATTACTAAATCTCATCTTAAATCGAGTTCTTTGTCTCTTACGACTCACAAATTATTTTTAGAAAATTCCAATTAAATTCATAACATCAATTAATATCATCAACAACATTATTTCATCAACAAATCCTCAACTAGATCAACTACATGCAAACCCCTATTTTCTTTCATAACTTTCGGTATTCTCATAATATTAAAGGGGGTGTTTTTCTTCATCAATTAACCTCATTAATCCAATTATCATACTACTATATTATTAATTGATCAATTACAAGTCTAATTACAACATTAAACAAAAATCCCCAATTCAAACCCTAAACCCTAAACTCGGTTCTCATCCATTACTTGGGGGTTTTGATTTCTTTCTGTTTTAATCCTCAATCGAACACCTCCTAAGCACGATCATAACATCAATTGAAGAATTCAAAAATCCTACATGATTGCCCCAAATTTTCGGTACACATTAGGAATTAGGGTTCTTGGATTTCATTCAATTTTAATCCCTAAATATCATATCTAACACATCTAATTACACTAATCGAAGATCAAACATCTAATTCATCCACCCAAGATTTCGATCCATCTTGAAAAATAAAAAGAAAAGGAATCCAATTGGATAGAAATGAAGAGGAGAAGATTACCTTGAGCTTTATTAAAGGAAGAATTAAAGTTCGATGGTTGGATGATGACTTGTGAGGAAATTCTTGTCCAAGAACTTGATGTCTTCAATGGAGAAATGAAGAACAAAGAGAGAGATAGAGTATGTATGTGTGTTTTCGGTTTTGGGGGGGATGAAATGAGGTGGAAGATGACTAAAATTATGTTATAAAAATCTAACAAGACTAAGGTGTAAAGTAGGAATAGTATTAACATTAGGTGTCCAATACTTAGGATATAAAAAGAAAATATCTAGCTTAAGAGGAGAGGGAAAAATTACGCGCTTTTCCGGCGCGATACGACGTTACGGAAATCGAACGACGAAAAATGTAGCTCAGCACAAAATCGTCACATTCCGATTCGACCAAAAATTCTAACGTATTTAACTTAATCGGAAAATAATATTTAAAAACTTAATTCTGACAAAAACTAGGGTCGACACAGTCCGAGTTTCGTCCGGAAAAATATAAAACGAACTTTCTCGGGCGAGTTCGTATCGCGATTTCATGAATGTAAAAATCAGACGGTTTTCCGTTCAGAGTTTAAGAACTAAAAAGTTTTCGTACGCGATAACCCTAAATACAGTAGTCATCTAACTGACTTCCGTAATTTATTTTCGGAAACGGATTTCACCGTTGGTCTTAGAATTCAAAATCGTAAACTTAGGCGTGCAAAGCCATTTTTATTATTAACTTTAAATTTTTAAGATCGTACGGAAATTCTGGGGTATTACATCCTATCCCCCTTGCGAAAAATTTCGTTCTGAAATTTGCTTATCTTCTTAAACTGCTTGGAGTACTTCTTACTCAACTCTTTTCCGAATTCTCGCATGGCTTCCTCTTGCCTGTGATAATCTTATAGCGTTATTAATAATCGTCTTGACTTGCTCCTTAACTTTTGCATTTTACGATCCAAGATCGATTGCGGTCTTTCCTAAACTTAAGTCGATTTCAAGATCAACGTCTTGTTGACCCACTATGCGTATAGAATCAGACGTACATACTTCTTCTCAATATGAGATATACTTAAAATAAGTATTTCATAAATTTGGCGATAGCCTTAACTATTCGTATTGGAAACTATCTTTTCCAAGTTATTGCTAATTATATAAATCTTTATCGAAGTCTAAAATTGACACGAAACTAAGGTTTCTCATTAACGGAGAAAATTTTAAGGAGCTTTTATTTCCCTTCTCGATTATTAAGTTCGAATTGTTGTATATACTTAAGACTTTTGTCTTTTTTTTTTTAACTCGTTTTAATCTGACTCGAATCTATCGAATGATCTCGATCATTTCATTGACCGCGTCTGGTCCTAAATTCTTGCTTTCACCTACCTTATAATAATAAGGCAACTATGTAAATCTTTTCCTTCTACAAGGTCTCGTAAGTCGTAATACCTATCGTAGCTTAATAATTATTGTTATAACAATTCGGTTGTTGGCTACGTGTTCTTCAATTCGCTCTTCGGCTAATATTATCGTTCTTAACTTATCAACGAGTATTTGAATCGTTTTCTCGTACTGTCCAATCAACTGGAGGTGAGAAGCGGTACTAAAGTTAAGTTTGCTATTTAACTTTTCTGCCTTATGATCTACAACATCTTGTTGTCGTAAAATTATAACTATATCCTTCCATTTCCATTCCGGCATACCTTAACGGTTATCACAACTCGTATAGTTGTCAGTGAAAGGCTTTCACTTTCTTATAAGCTAAACATCTTTTCACCAAACTAGGCAACGTCTCGTTTCACTCTATTCCACTAGAAATCCTTTCTTAAATCTTAAATTCGTCGTCATCGAAAATACTAAGTCTACTCTTTAATTTCTATCATAATACTCATTGCTTCAGAGTCGTTGTCTGGTTTATCCATTCTTTTCCTTAGTCGAAGCTTATCCATTGACTCGTCCTTTCTCTAGATACTCATAATCTTTCTCGATTTCGTGAATGTAAAAATCAGACGGTTTTCCGTTCTGAGTTTAAGAACTAAAAAGTTTTCGTACGCGATAACCCTAAATACAGTAGTCATCTAACTGACTTCCGTAATTTATTTTCGGAAACGGATTTCACCGTTGGTCTTAGAATTCAAAATCGTAAACTTAGGCGTGCAAAGCCATTTTTATTATTAACTTTAAATTTTTAAGATCGAACGGAAATTCTGGGGTATTACAGCGTGTTTGGCACGAAATTATTAGACGGAAATATCTCGTTTCCGGCTCTTAAACGACGATTAAAAAGTCGAGAAATAATTTTTTAGTTGGTTACAAATTTGACGAAATCTAATTCGTCCGTTACATTGGAAATAAATCACGTACTCGGAAAACCTAATTCGTTTTTCAAAATCCGAGAAAAAGTCGGGATTAGACAGTCTAAAATTCGCCCGAAAAATCATAAAAACTAACTTTCTCCAGTGAACTCGTATCGAAGAAAAAGTGAATGTAAATTCTGACGGATTTTAATTCTGAGTTTTCGGACGAAAAATCTATCGGACGCGAAAACCCTAATACAGTAGTCGTTCGTCCGACTACTGGAAATTATTTTCTGAAACGGATTTCACCGTAAATCTTAGAATTGAAATTCATGATTTTAGGCGTGCAAAGCCATAATTATTATTAACTTTCATTTTTAAAGATAGTAGAAATTATCGGGGTATTACATTTTAAATTCAGAAAATTTGAGAATTTAGATAAATAGGAACAGAGGAATATAAGGGGTGCCACATAGAATTTTTTTAGGTAGAATCGTTTTCGTTTATATAATAAACTAGTGTATAGCCCGTCGAAAATCGACGGAAAATTATTATTTAATAAAAATTAATAAAATTTAATATTTGATAGTATAAGAAATGTATTGTTTATTAATGATTTTTTTAATTTCTTAAGTAATACTCATAAAAAATTCAAATCTAATTCGCACCCATTTTTATAAATAATTTTCAAAGTCCTTTTTTCTTTTCAAAATTGAACAAAAGCTATTTAGTTATCAAAGATATTGTTTGTGGTGATTTTTGTCCAAAAGAAATAAAGGTGACCTTAAATATCTTTATTCATGAGTTCAATATAAAATTTTAAATTATAAAAGTTATCCCGCTGGTACTGAATTGGTCCCTCTACGCACACAAATATGGGTCGGAATTGGCCCGTTGACAATTGTTATTAATTTGTATGCCAATTTTCCTATAAATTCGACGTTTTCTAACGAAGACGATTAATCAAATAATTCGAGACTGTGTGTTAAGATTATTCAAACATGTTTGAAACTTATATACTCGTTCTTATTTCAAATCAAATTAAAAAAATTAGTCATATGTGTTCCTTTATAAAAAAATCCGTACAACAATACCCGTCGGTTGAGAATTGACCCGTCTACCGCCACTATTCCCGGTGGAAACCAGCCCGTTGACCACAACTCGGGTTTATAAGTGTGTAATTTATGAAGCTGATTTACAATTTATATAGATCCTAAATTTAATTAAAAAAAATTGATTGTATTATTTGTTATCATCGTTTACCGTATAGCAATATTCGCTAATTACAATTATAAAATATGCAAAGATGAAAATTCAACTACAAATAACATGAAAATTTATTAATGGATGAAGATTCTAGATATTAAGAAAATACATGAAAAAAAATACATAAAATGAAAAAATTTCCCTAGTGGAGGTAGGTTGGAAATTGGTCCGTCTACTGGCACGATTCCGGGTAGGAATCGACCCGTTGATCACGGTTTGATTTATAAGTGTATAATTTATGAATCTCGTTCAGAATTTATATACCCCCAAAATTTAATTAAAAAAATTGATTGTATTATTCATTCTCGTTCTTAACTGTATAGTAATATTCACTAATTAGTTTTATGAATAATGCAAAGTTGGAAACTTAGCTACAAATAATGTAAAAATTAAGTCATTGATGACGATTCTAGATTTTTAGAAAATATATGTGGAAAAAATGCATAAAATAAAAAATTTAAAATAAATAAGAGTAAAGAAGGAGACGTGCCATGTGGGACCCCGAGTTGAGGTACTCGTCGGTTGGGAATCGACCCGTCTACCTAATTATTTTTGGCCAAATTAAAATTAATTATTTTTTTATCAAAATAAAAATTATTAGACTATTTCAAATTATAATTTAAGCAATCAATAAATTAGCCAAATTATTTTGCAGCCAGTTATTCGGCCAACTAATAAATTGATCCCTACAAAAAAAATTTATTTATTCGACCAAATTAAATTGAATTAAATTAACTATAATATACTCCCTCCGTCCCGCCGAATACGGCCTGTTTTCCTTTTTGGGACGTCCCATGCTACTTGGCCTGTTTCCTTTTAAGGAAAGAAATACGTATATTTATACTTCAATTTAACACCCTAATTACTAACTGCCACTTCTAATTTGGGTTCACTAATCTGGCTTGGCCCACCATCAGAATACTTAAGGTCTAGAAACCCTACTCTCACACACTATTCACTATCTCTCCCATTCTCCCTCCCACTCCGCCGCATCGTCTCTGTAAACTCTCCCTATACTCGTCCCTCTCTATCGCCCTCACTCCCACTCCGCCATCTCTGCCATGATGAATACGCCTAATACTGAAACCCCTCCTGATTTCGATTGGGATCATTCATCCTCCCTCACCGATACCGTGATTCCAGAAACTCCACCACTTTCTCCACTCTATAAGCCGATTCCGGCAATGATTCCCTCTGATCTGAGCGGGATGGTGGTTCCCGACACCGAAGAACAAATCGATGCTGCAAATTTGTGGATCGGTGCGATGGAGGTGCAAGATAGGTATAGGGTAAAGAGAACGGGTCCATATCGGCAAATATTTCGCACCCCTCAAGCCGCCGTGATGAAGGGGAAGAAAGTCCGGCGTCGATCCACCAATCTGAGCGGTGGAGGTGCGGCTAATATCACCACTGGACTTGGTGCAGATCCGACGATGTTAGGAGTTTTTCTACCACGCTTATTTATGGTGAGATCTTTCCTTATGACTGCCGATTACACCTGTTATGTTTCCTGCTGATTACACCTCTGTTATGGGTCTATGCCTGGAATTGATTGCTGCTCAAGAGTGTCGTGTGGTGTGAGTCTAATTGTGGCTGAAATGATGTGCATTTTCTCACTGATGAACTGATTTATGTGTGATTGATTCACTCTATGCATCTGTGATTCAATTTTCAACCTATATGAGATGTGAATCCTATGGTACAGCTTCAAATAATGAAGGCACAGGCATATGTTTGCACTTCACTGGTGTTAGTATGACTTTGCTCATTCTGTGTGTTCTGAAATGACTCTATACTACTTACATGCAAATGTTGTGTGTCTGGGGCAGTTCTTGCCAGCTGAACTTGGCTGAAATGCATATTAATCTCACTTCATGTTTCTGAAATGCATATAAGTTCACTGATCAGTCCTGCTGCCTTAGTTACAAAACATGTGCATATTTCTGGTACCTTGTCCAGAATGAATGCATATGCTGATACCTGATTGATGAAAGCATTTTTCATGACTGTCATATTGATGCTTTGAATTGGTTTCTGCTCCAAAGTTCCTGCAATTCTGTTTTTGGAATTTCTCTGTACTGGTAGCATTTCTGTGAATGGGAAGATACCTATCTTCCCATCAAATAGAAGGCTGTCATCTGCATGGTAAATAGGCCTTCCAACTGCTGCTATAAACATTACCTTGCCTATGTAATGTTTTGATTTGCAAGTTCTGTGGGGTTCTTCCTCCTCAGGTGTTAAGTAGTACCTCTGTGATGCTTTTGTTATGTGAAACCACTTCTCATCTATGTGGACAACATTGAACATGGTCTTGAACTGCACCTTGTTGAGCATTGCATCATACTTTAATGTCTGAAGTGAAAACTTTAACCTGAGCAACATATTTGAAGCTGTAAGGGCAGGTTTTATTGCATTTGTGTGAGATCTGATCAGTCCTTTAGTAATCCATCTTCCCACTGTACTCTTGGCTTGATCAATTCCAAATGCTAGACTTCTAATAGTTGATCTTTTTGATAATGGCAGCCCTCGGATCCTGTCCAAATCCACTTGTATAAGTGTTACTGGTTCTCTATTTTTTTTCTTGCTTATAGACTGCATTGGCTGATTCTCTTGTCTTTGCTTTGATGCCTCAGCCCACAACCGACTAACTGTTCTCCTTGAGCTGCTGAACTTGGTGATTGCTTCCTCGATTTTGCCATAAGCTGGCTTCCCATTTCTGCTGCCTTCAAGAAGAAACTGTACGATGGAGTTTCGAGTGGCTGTGGAGAGATCTTTCTTTTTGGGTGGAGCCATTTTGATGAAGTTTCTGCTGTAAAGGAACTCAATGAATGTATATTCTGCTGTTTTATAGACATGGCCTAGTGTAGTTTAGAGGGAAATTTGAATTTGTATGAAACTTGAATTTTGGTGTCAAAAGTTGTACTGGAACCGCCATTTTTCTGATATGTGTAGCAGTTTTAATTTTCACCATTTGTTTATTCAATTGTACTGTGTAGATATGGATGTTTTAATTTTCAAGATTTGTTTATTCAATTGTAGGCACACTATTGCAATAGTGAAACTCACTTTATTACCAACATTAATTATTGTATAATTTATACACTAAACACTCACTTTATACACAATACCCTTTATTCTTAATCTCCGTGCCATTACGAACTAGGCCGTATTACATGGGACGGAGGGAGTAGTTATTTATTTGGCCAACTAATAAATAAATTGGTCAAATAAAACTGGTGGTGCAAAAGATAAGAATATACACATTGATTCCAGATTTTTATAGGCTTTTCAATGGTTGAAATTTCGTTGAAAAACCGATGTGGGATACAATATTTTAGTAGATATTTAAGATCTATTATTTTATTATATTTAAAAATTAAAAAATCTAAGAATATATAATAAATAGCTGGAATTTTTGTCCACACTCCACATAGGGAAAAAAAAAAGATTTCTAACACTTTCTAATAATATTCACTCTACCAACGGCTATTGGTCATATTTCATTATTTCAATTCATTAGAAATTTTAGGATAATAATGATAAGAAAATTTGGCCATTGACCATATTTCATTATTTCAATTCATTATAAATTTTAGGATAATAATGATAAGTAAATTTGTTTTACATTTCTCGTTTCCATATTTATGATTTTTCTGCTAATTTGGCCACTATAAATCTAGCAATAAATTTCGAAGATTTGATCTTATTAATCTATACTATATATAAATTTTAATATACTAAAATATGATAAATATTGATTTAAATTCAAAAAATTTGAGAATTTTGATAAATAAGAATGTAGGAATTTGGAGTGTGTCACATAAGATTTTTTTAACGAAAAGTCTTCGTTTATATAATAATAGATAGAATAGATGCTCTCATATTATTCCGAAATAAAGCCTTTCATAGTGATGATTAAGTAGCCAACAGTTGTGATGATCAAATGGTGGAGTGGATATTTTTGCGACCAAATCTTTTCAATTCGAATCTAATTACCTTTCAATGGTCAAGTATGTTATCAAATTATATTTTTCTTGTGTGATTTACATATCGGGTGTGGCATATGGGCAATAGTATATGATAAGGGCTCATGCCTAGGTGTTGTAAATTAATGAGTCAAGCTATTCGCGAGCTATTAATACAAACTCGACTCGATAAAATTTTGTTTGGAGTTTTATTGAAAAGCTTGCTATCTAAAAAAGTCATGTTTGAGCATGATGATATTCGTGTCGTTAGCTCTTGAGCAACCTCGTTAAATAATTTATCTTGAAAATATAATTATTAGTATATTTATAATTTATACTATAATTACTCATATTTGATAGTATCTAACATTCTAACTAATTTATTTATTTTATAAGAAAAAATAGTAAATATATGTTAACGTGAACGACATAATTTAATTAAAACATAGCTAAAATTTTAAATATATGTCTAGATTAGGGATGGCAATGGGTCGGGTACTCACCCATTAAGCATTTCCCAAACTCAAATCCTTGAAATTTTTTCACACCCAAACACGATTAAAAAGTAGTTTTAAAACCCGTACCCGATCCAAATTCATTGGGTAATGCCCGTTTATTACCCGCTAAAAATTCGAATATTAAAAAGTAAATATCAAATCACACAATATTATAAATAGAATTAAAACAAAAATATCAATAGAAAATTTCACTAAAATTAATATCAAAGCAAAGTACTACGTACTAAACAAATTTTAAAATATAAGTATAAATAGAAAATTCTAAAATAAATATCGAAACAAAGTACTACTTAGTAACAAAATCTATGATAAATCAATCAACATACTCCTCCATTGTATTTAAAGTATTAAAATATCCAGTTGAATGAGATCCTAAAATAACCAAAAATGATTAAATAGTCAATATCTCATGCAGTATTTGAATAAATTATTAAAAAAATAATATTTATACTAATATTTATAATTAAACTATAAATTATACATATAGTATTTTTTTATCTTATATATAAATGAGTTTGGGTAGCGGATACCAGGAGGTAATTGTCCAAACCCGTCGCGGGTTTACATATTTCTATCCAAACCCGTCCCAAAATCATTTAATATTTCTCAAATCCGCCCCATCAAAATTTGGGAGGTACGGGTACCCGCAAAAACCCGACCCATTATCATCCATAGTCTAAATTTAGAAAGCTCATTTAAGCTCAATTAAACTAAAATAAGTTGGCATCACAATGTATTCGGTAAGCAAATTAAGCTTGACGATCGAGTCGAAAATAAATAAACCAAACTTGAGCATGCAGTATTTGGCTCAATTAGACTCAGTTGCACGCGTATTCATGCCCATCTATGATATTGATTGCAGCCTACCAACCCGTGTCGCGAATGATATAGATATCTGTAAATGAGAATTAATATCATGACAGGTATATAGCCTAGTAGTAGGAAACTATTTGGTTGAGACAAATATCATTGTTTTGGTCTTTCTTTTCAAAAATCTTGATTAGTTAAAGAGATGGGGATTGTTATTAACAGAGTCTTGATCTTGGTCTTTCAGTTAGAGTCGGTTGTTTAATGCTAATGAACTTCTCGAGTTTTTGGAACTCCTACAAATTGTATTTGTAGGCTTAAAATCTCGACTAATAAGGCCAATTCATTGTGTTGGAAAAGTTCTCCGGATGGGCTCTTCTCAACCCGGTCAATGTACGCCTCACTCACTTCTACTGATACGCTTGTTGCTCCAGATTCACGTTTACCAGGGGTGTAATGGATAGCAATCCCATTTAAGGTATTTGCTTTCGGTTGGAAACTCCTCCAAGATATGATTCCTACCAAAAAGAACTTGGTCAAATGAAACATATTATCTAGTGATGAATCCTTATCTTGCATTTTGTGCACGGGAAACCCCGAAACTGCCTCTCACTTAATGTTTGAGTGTCACGTTGCGTCTCAAGTTTGGTCATTGGTATGTTTCGTGGCTTAATCGTGCTTCTGCTACCTGTTCAGATTTGTGCAATCATTTTGATCACTTCATTATGGAGGGCAAGGAAAGGTGAAACAAAAGGTGCTAAATCTAATTTGGCAATGCACTGTTTGAAAATTTTGGAAGGCGAGAAATGAGTTTATTTTTGAGGATATTGTCCCGGACGTCGCTAAGATTGTGGAAGGCGTGAAGATTAACTTTTGGAAATGGCTATGCGCAAACTTTTTTTTACTTTTTTTGCGTTCCTCTTTCCGGATGGTGTTTGTGTCCGAAAATTGTATATCTTCTAATTTGTAATTTCATTTACTCTGCTTTATAGGGGTTGAGTACCCCTTGTACTCCTCGATCTATATATCTTTCTATTTGACCTTTCAAAAATAGACTATTTGGTTGAGTTGAACGGGCACTCCCATATTTATCTCCTATGGGGTGGAGGTGGGGTTCGGAGCTATAATCAGTGGCTCATTTCACGTATGCTCATTACATAAATTATCAATAATAATTCTAGGGGATTATCAAATTAAATTCAAAATTATTTGTCTCAAAAATATCTTAAACTAATAATAATAATAATAATAATAATAATAATAATAATAATAATAATAATAATAGATTCAAACTATTGGTGTTATGTATAATATGTCCTAACTAACATTTACCATCAGCAAAATGTTGATATTTTACGTGGATGCATTTATTCATATTTTGAATTAGTTATGTCAAACGACTTTGTATTGTTATGATACTTCTTTTAGATGTCACCGATCCGTTAGCAATAAACGTTGGCTAGGACATTTTTTAGCATAACATCATTAGTACGAGCTTTTTATCGATACTAGTATTATTTAATGTTCATGTTATTATTAGGACAAGACAAATATTTTAAGATTTAATACTATATTTACCCTTACTTTTAAGAAATAAGAAAGAAAATAAACTTGACTACAGAAAAAGGTAAAACTGAATTGATGTTTCTAGTTACCACAAGTTATCATTAGTTTGATGGGGGATCCACTTGAAACAAATGGAAACGGGTTATAATTACTAAGAGCCTGTCTACACTTCGAGTTAATAATATACATTTCTCAAAAGAAAACAAAATTGGAGTGAATAAAAAATGTAAGATATTTCACATACTAAATGAAGAATGATTGAATATGGGAAGTGATCGAAAAATGAAGTTGGATGGTTCGAAATGGTGGAATACAAATATTTTTATCTTTTCTTTTTACATATTTATTATAATTGTTAATTTCTCCGGTAGGATGGATAATCTTTTTGGACAATCTCTTTTCCACCATTTTTCACTCCATTATGGAAAATATTAATCAATAATTATATCAATACATACTGTGGTTGGCCACACGCGTAAAAAAAAAAGTTATTTATAAAAATATAAATAGCTATGTTTCCCCTTAGGGTTTAGATTCTCCAATTAGCGTATATTTTCTTTTTTCAAAACCAATATTACTTTAGCTAGTGTGACTGAACATTATGTATCCAAATATCACTACCCAATATTACTATAGGGGATAGATCTAATCATATTTTTCAACGGACAAAAAATATAAAAATGGGAAGAAGATGTAGGAACAATGTAATAATTTCCTTTTTATCCTAGTAAACATGTGATAATATGAAGGACTACCCTTAATATTATTTTCATTTTTCGATTGGTCTCTCTTTTATATACAAGAAAACGTTACTAGCACGCAATCTATATCCACTTAATTTTTTTGATTTTGTTTTTGGATTTTATGCCAAAAATAAAATAAAAATAAATAAATAAAAGATGCATATAAGAGAATTAGTTACGCACGGCACTTAAAAGTGGAGGGAGCATTCAACTCAAGTAGTTGAAGAAAGAGTAGGGGGCACACATAATTTATACTAGGAGTGGGCAAGAAAGTGGTTAGAGCAATTTAGCCGTTATCAATAATCAATAGTGTACAAATCCCAAAAGAAAAAAGGGCAAACAATTTAAGCGGCATTATATTAATATGGACCCCCAAAATCATGTGAGGCTGTTAAAATAAAACGAGTGTCAAGAACATTACTTCAGTTCAAATTATTCTACAACTATGAACTATCAATCGTTATGCACTAATTACTAGGAATCATAAAGCTCTAGCAGTATCTTTTTTCTCAAAAAAAATAAAAATAAAAATCATCACAGAATAAAATAACAATAAATCTATTCGGACATATTATGTCTGAACATATATGCTTAAAATAGGAAAAAAATTGTCAAATTACCTTCAAATTTTCTTTCCTACTCAGACCCCTTCTGAAATATCGATCTTATGCACATATGCTCCCAAATTTTACTCTCATCCATACCCAACTCCTAAACTTATGAATTTAAATTGGGATGAAATTTTTATAATTAAAATTTAGAAAGTATATGTTTATTAATAATTAAATTGTCGAAACTATGAAATTAAATTATTAGTTAAAAAATCCCGTCAAATTCCTATTTTTACCCTAGTATGTCTGGACATAATATATCCAAATATCACTATCCAATAAAATAAATACTAGGATAATACGTGTATCAAAATTTGTAAGAATATATAATTGATGTTGACAGAGATTTTGTTTTCAAACACGCCAGCTTAGCAACATTTTTTAAGTATATATTAATATACGATTCCGCTCCCCTACTCACTGTGAGCACCGATAACGTGCCCATAAATAATGTGATAATGCTATATGGACTGAGAATTCAACCATTTAAATATTATCTTATGTAATAAATCATATAATCCACACAATTTATGAAACCATCTCTCCTAATTTAACCAATAAATTAACACAATACCATGTCACCTAATTAATATGCAAAACTAACTTTAATTCGGCCGATAAGAACTTCTTGTTGATTAAGAACTCGTTAGCGCCACCACTTTTATCTTTGCCATTTCTTCTCTTTTTTTCTTCACTTTTCTCTTCCATGCTTTTCCATGCTCAACAATATAGGGCCTCAATTAAATAGCCTTACATTCTTTACAAACTCAATATATTAATCTTGATCTTTTTACGTTTCTTATTTGTACTTTTCATTTATTTCCCATTTTTTTGTGAATCTTTGATGGTGTCAAACATCTTTGGAAAGAAAGTTACTGATTTCTCCCAAAAATTATGAGGTTACAGTATTTTTTTCCATGGAGAAATGGTTTGTGAGGTTGTGGGCTATTTAATCGATGCTCTATATCATTAAGCATGGAAAATCAGAAGAGATAAAGTGGAAAAAGAGAAAAGAAGTAGGAAAGATAGAATTGTGGGTGGCAAGAAGTTCTTAATCGGCGGGATTAATGTTAGTTTTGCAAATTAATTAGGAAATACGTTGTGTTAATTAATTATTGGTTAAATTAGGAGATATGGTTCCATAAATTTTTGTTTATTTAATTTATTAGATAAGATAATATTTAAATGATTGATTCCCCGGCCCATGTGGGCACGTTAACGGTGGGTAAGGGAGCGAAACCGTATCGGTATATTACACTAGTTTTTATATATAATTTCAATATGACAATAAAATTATAATTAATTAAAATATTTTGATTTACAGTAATTTTTATACAGTGTGCTATTTTTAACTACAAATAAGGAAGAAGTCAATTTTAAGAATTTGTGAGGCCGCCGCCTAGGCGCCTACACTTAAAGTCCGCGTTTAATAAGTGTAGAATGGACTAGGAGGGGTGTGTGTCGTGGGCCCCATGCCGATCCAATGAGGATGTCGACGAGGAGGGGTGGGGCAAATGTTGTACTTGACGTCAGAGCGGGAATCAATAATTTTATTTTATTTTCTTTTCCTTTTTTGATATATTTTCTATGTTTTCTATTTAAGGGTAAAATATTCACTTTTATAATTTCTTGTAATGTTTAAAAAAAAATAAAAAAATATTCACTTTCACGTGTAAAACTGATTTTTATTTTTATTTTAACTTAAATGATTATAAATATTGTTTTCTATCAATGATATAGGGTCTGTTAAGTATACATGCATGTTAAAGCTTCCAAAATATAATACCCAAGATATTATAAGGGTATCTCACTGTAACTAAACAATTTGTATGACTATATATATATATTGTCTTTTTACACTTAAAAGTGGCTATGTTGACACTTTTGTCTTTCAATTATGTTGTCTTAATTAGCTAGCAAATAAAAACGGGTAGTTTTTAATGCTACTATTACATATACCTCTCTTCTCTATAGAAATTAATACAATACGAAGTCTGTATATATGGAGATAGAGAGAATGAGCGGTTAGAGTGAAATAAAAGTGATTTGTATAGAATGGAGATGATGAGAAGGGATGACGTGGAAGTGGAAATAGAGATGAAAGAGTTGAGGAAGACATATATGAGTGGGATAACAAGGGAAGAAGGGTGGAGGAGATCCCAGCTTCAAAATCTGCATGCTCTGCTTCTTCACAAGGAGGATCACATTTTTGAAGCACTTCAACGTGACTTGGGCAAGCATCCTACTGAATCTTATCGAGATGAGGTACACTTAATTAATTTCCTTTCTTATTAGTATTATATATGCAATATGCTGTAACAATAATATAAGTACTAGTGTATATTTTTGTTCGTAGGTAGGACCGTTGATTAAATCTGTAAATTATGCTCTAAAAGGATTGAAGAAATGGATGACAGGAAATAAGGTAAATTAATTTGAGCGAATTTTTCAAGAATAGACATTATATATTGTAGACGATGATGATGATGATGATGATGATGATGATGATGGTGGTGGTGATGGTGATGGTGATGAGAAATGAATTTGGTGCAGGCTAGTTTGCCTCTTGCTGCATTCCCATCAAGTGCACAGTTAGTCCCTGAGCCTCTTGGAGTTGTTCTCATCATATCATCTTGGAATTTTCCTTTTGGTACTTACTACTTATTTTTGCAAATTAAGGATCAATTATATATTTAATTTATGTCAGAGAATGAAGCAAGTAGTATTATTCAGGACTATCGTTGGAACCGCTTATCGGAGCAATAGCAGCAGGGAATACAGTGGTTCTGAAACCATCGGAGCTTTCTCCTTGTTCGTCTTCCACCTTAGCTACTTTGATTCACACTTACCTCGACACCACGGCGATTAAAGTCCTTCAAGGTGGCATTTCTCTTGGAGACCAACTGTTGCAACTTAAATGGGATAAGATCTTTTTCACAGGTAGCTTACACTACCTTCCATCTTCATTAATTCATCAATTAATTAAATCTAATCAATCAATCACCATCATCATCATGTCATCTCATCTCATCTCATATCTAACCACATTCTTAAAAGTAGTAACATTTAATTAATTAATTAATTAAAGAACTGTTAATGTAACAAGTGTTCCGTATAATGCTCGAATTTGAGTACCCCTTATACTCATCAGTTGCTAATAAAATTTTCTTGACCTTTTTTTAAAAAAAAAAAACAGGTAGCACGGGTGTGGCGCGTACAGTGATGACAGCAGCAGCGAAGAATCTGACTCCTGTTGCCTTAGAGTTAGGAGGAAAATGCCCTGCCCTTGTCGACTCTCTTTCTTCTTCTTGGGATACAAAGGTCATCTCTTTTTCTGGAGTATTAATTTCAAGGATACTACTAGCTCATTAGTAATTAACGTAACTAAGCCTGTATTAATTGTGTGATCGATCAGATGGCAATTAATCGCATCCTCTCAGCGAAATTCGGGACATGTGCTGGCCAAGCCTGCATAGGCATTGACTACATCCTCGTCGATAACAAATTCGCACCCACTCTCGTATATCCCTTATCCTGTTCATTTAAAAGATGTAAATATATATACCCAATTTACCCTTGTTCTACTATGACGACAATTCTATATATATATATATATATATATATATATATATATATATATTTTAATCTTATATTCAGGTAAATCTACTCAAGGTAATGATTCTGAGAATGTTCGGAGAAAATCCAAAAGAATCGAAATCAATAGCAAGAATAATCAACAAACATCATTTTTCGCGTTTAAGCCATATGCTAAATGATTCAATGGTTAAAGCTTCAGTTGTTCATGGTGGATCGCTACATGAAGATAATCTGTAAGCAAATACTAGTACTAGTAATAATTACTGTAATCAATTTCAATTAACCTCAAATTATTATTATATGTATAATATTGTTTCTTGCAGTTTCATCGAACCAACTTTACTGTTAGACCCTCCACTCGATGCTCAAATCATGACTGAAGAGATATTTGGTCCATTGCTTCCCATAATTACTGTGAGTATAGACCATTCATTTTTAATTACAAGCCATTTTTACCTACATGTATGTAAAAGAAATACTATTAATTGTCACATCAATTTTTCACTACTACTACATTCCAAAGATGTATCTTTATCTAAACGTTTCAAAAGTCATGTCTATATATACTGAACAAAACCCAAAATTCCTTAATTTCTCTATCCTACAACATTAAAAACACCATCTAACAAAACTTACTAGACGAAAAATGTAATTTATGAATTTGTACTCAACTATATATATATATGTAGCTGACTTATTTTTTTGTTTGTTTCAAATGCTGAGGGAAATAAGTAAATTAGTAAGTATTTTTTTGATTGGTTTTGGTAGTTAGACAAAATAGAAGACAGCATTGAATTTATCAATGCTCGGCCTAGACCACTTACAATATATGCATTCACAAACAATCAAAAGTTGAAGGAAAAACTATCCTCCAACACATCTTCAGGAAGCCTCGTTTTCAATGACGCCATCATTCAAGTAAGTTGATAATTAATGATCACTACGTACTCAATCATGTAATTACGTACTTCGATTCCTTGACTTACATAATCCAAAGTTATTTGATTATTGAGTGTGTGGGTGGTGCAGTATGTTGCAGATTGTATTCCATTTGGAGGAGTTGGAGAGAGTGGGTTTGGCAGATATCATGGGAAATATTCATTTGATGTATTTTCTCATGAGAAGGCTATTGTTAAAAGAGGCTTCCTCATTGATTTTTGGTTCAGATATCCTCCATGGGATCATCAGAAGCTACATCTCTTCAGATCTGCCTATAGATTTGATTATCTGGAAATTCTTCTCATCATTTTGGGCTTCAAAAAGCCCTAAATTAACCACTTATGAGGAGGAGGACTCCCAACCCAAATGCATCTACTATTTTATTTTATGTTACCACAATAACTAGAATTAATTATTCTAGACCAACTAAATGGATTGCCGTCCCCGTTTGTTACCATTTTGTTCAATGCCCAAAATTATGCTACGATTAAATTAATTCTTCTTCTGTTGAATGCTGATAATCATATTATTAATTTTGATGCTGATAATTTGAATAGGAGAGAGTTAATTTAATTCATTGCAAATTAGTTGAAAAACAAAGATCGAGGTTTAGGATTGACATCAGTATTTCTTTGTCCATATAATATTTAGTTATATTTTATACATCAAATTAGAAAGAATACTAAAATCCCATTATGAAAATTTGACATATAAACGCAACAAAATACATAATAAAATTACTAAAGATACGAAAACTGAAAGTACAAAACATTACTAGAACCCGACAAAATTAAATAAGAATATTGATTTATCATGAGAGGTTTTAATGAAGTTCGGAACTCGATTAATATTGTTACTTTCTAAACTTGTACTTTTATTTTTTTTAAATACAGTATTATATTTTATGGATAATGATATTCGGATACACTGTGGCCAGCTACATGCGTAAAAAAGAAAAATTGACTGTGAAAATGGAAATAATCACATTTCTCCTTTAGGATTTATGCTTCCCAATTAGAGTTTATTTCCATTTTCAAAACCTATATTACCATTTTTAGCTCGTGTGATCGGCCGCATCATTACCCATATTTTATTTTGTGCATTCATGTTATTGATTTATATATATTTTCTTAAGACAAGAATTATTAATTATATGTTGTTAATATTAAATAATGTGAAACAGAGTAAATAACAATAAATCAAGATTATGCTCTCTCTATGACAAATCCGAGCTGGTCCAAGAATTTTATTGTTTGAAACGGGAAAAAGGCGCTACAAAGTGATGAGAGGCGGTCGGTTTTCCCGCCAGTTTTCTCCCCACTTTAACTTTAGATTAGACTTCCGCCGCCCCTCTCCTCTTCCTCTCTCTTTCTCCTTCTTCCCTCTTCTCTCCTCTGCCAATAGAACTGCGATTGTGGAAATGAAGAAATCTAAGACGCCCTCTAACAGAACCCCCAGAGCGAAGCAGCACATTTCTTCAGGCCACCACATTGCACCCGTAACCCCACAATCTCAATCTGCTGCTACACCCAATGTCCGACGCTCTCTCCGCCTCAACGCCGCCACGCCAGAGCACCGACCCGTGCCATCCAGCCGACATACTCCTCATTCCGCTCGCAAAGCTACGAAAAGTTGCGAGAATGCGCCCCCAATCTCACCGACCACGATTTCAATCACCCCTGCATCCCCACAGCCCGCTGAATCTCGCAGGAAGAGGAAACTTCAAGAGAAACAGACGGCGATTGCAGAGAAGAAGAAGAAGGATTTCAGGAGTGGCAAGTGTAGGAGAAATGCCGATGACAAAGTTACCAAAAGGGTGTATTACAAGAAAGTTGTGTATGACCGCGGTGAGTTCGCAGCCGGTGACGACGTGTACATCAAGAGGAGGGAGGATGCTAGCTCGGACGACGAGGATCCGGAAGTGGAGGAATGCCGAGTTTGTTTCAAGCCGGCCGGGAAGCGGGTCATGATCGAGTGCGATGATTGCTTGAATGGGTTTCATTTAAAGTGCCTGAACCCGCCATTGAAGGCGGTGCCCGAAGGGGATTGGGTTTGCAATTATTGCGTGGCGAAGAAAAACGGAGAACCGGTAGAATTTCCTGAGCCGCCGTTGGGGAAGAAGAGAGCCAGGACGGCCAGGGAGAAGTTGCTTTCTAGTGATTTGTGGGCTGCCCGTATAGAGTGGTTTGTGCTGTCAATATATATATATATATATATATATATATATATATATATATATATATATATTTGAAATTCTTTTTCTCTCTGCTGCTTTTCCAACGGTTGTTAATCTTGTGGTTTTGTGATTTGGTTTGGATCTCTGTAGTTTATGGAAGGAAGTGGATGGTACTTACTGGTTTCGAGCTCGGTGGTACATTATTCCGGAGGAGACTGCTGTGGGGAGACAACCTCATAATTTGAGGAGGGAGCTTTATAGGACTAATGATTTTGCTGATGTTGAGGTGATTGTTTTTCTCTTTTCTATATTTCATAAAATTCTATTGCTTGTAATTTTATTGAGTTGCAATGTTAAGTAAGGTTTCCTCGTTTGTTCAGCTCAATATGTGTTCTTAGAGTTTTTTAAGTTCATATGAAGGGTATGGTTGATGAACTGTATGTGATGTGTTATTGCTGTTAAGTAGTGGGATCATGTTCTTGAATTATGGATGCCCAGAAACATGAAGGTTTATGTGGGATGATTTCCATTTAACCCGTCTAACAAAGTATGTTCTGTAGATGGAGTCAATTATTAGGCATTGCTTTGTTATGAGCCCAAAGGAGTTTGTTAATGCTTGCAATGACGGAGATGATGTGTTTCTCTGTGAATATGAGTACGAGATACAGTGGCATAACTTCAAGCGCATTGCAGAGATTGACAATAATGAAGATGTAAGTAGGGGATGACTTCCATTCAAGTGGATTGTATTCTGTTCAACATTTACGTTCTCATTCTATCTGCAGGATGGTGAAGGAGTAGACAATGATGATGACTGGAATTCTTGTGATGAGTTAGACTCTGACTCGGATGAATATGGAGAGTACGAGGATGAAAAGAAATACAGGCTGTCTCAAGTATCTCTAGTCCGCCCGGTAGCAGCGGTATGCTAACTTCAACTTTGCTGCCACAAAAATTTCCAAGTTTGTGTACTTAGATTTGGATTCCTTATGCAGAACTCTAGGAAGGGACAAATTTTCGGGCTACAAAAGATTGGGGCAAAGAAAATACCTGAACATTTGAGATATCATAAGCAGACAGATTTGGAAAAGGCAAAATCAACCCTTCTGCTTGCAGCACTGCCTAAGTCTCTACCTTGTCGGGATAGGTACATATTACTAAGTTATTAGAGTAACTAGAGCAATTATTAATGCATCACTTTTCTATAATCGTACATACATCACTTTTTCTATAATCGTACATACTTTGTGCAGGGAAATGGAAGAGATAACCACATTTATCAAAGGTTCTATATGTGATGAGCAATGCCTGGGAAGATGCCTGTATGTTCATGGTGTCCCTGGAACTGGAAAGGTAAATTTTTTTTTTGGCATTGTACATAGTGTAAGAATAATACAACAAATGGTTGTTAAAACCAACTAGCTATTCGAACTTTTCAAATTGGGTCGGTATAACTTGCTTCATATCTGCACCATACTGCAGACAATGAGTGTACTTGCTGTGATGAGGAATTTGAAGTCTGAGGTTGATGCAGGAAGCATAAAGCCTTTCTGTTTTGTGGAGATTAATGGTCTTAAACTGGCCTCACCAGAGAATATATACAGTGTATGGATGCATGATGACTTCTTTTACGTTGCAGTATCTGACTGTGTTCCCAGTTTTGGTTTACTAATTGAGGATATTATTTCCAGGTGATCTATGAGGGACTAACTGGACATAGGGTTGGTTGGAAAAAGGCACTCCATTGCCTAAATGCTCGATTTTCTGATGAAAATAAGTATGGGAAAGATACACGGCCTTGCATTCTTCTCATAGATGAACTTGATCTTCTAGTAACCCGAAATCAAGCTGTATGTTGTGCATTTACGTGACAAAACCTATACACACTTAGGTTCTATAGTTTAATGGATAATTTCCGTCTGCAGGTTTTATACAATATTCTTGATTGGCCTACGAAGCCGAATTCAAAACTGATTGTGATAGGTAAGGAAATGTCGCCGCTGTCAATAAGTGTTGTGAAGTTTCGTACGGGGTTGACCTGATCCTGTTAGTTCTTTTCACAAATTCAGGGATAGCAAACACTATGGATCTTCCAGAGAAGTTGCTGCCACGCATTTCTAGTCGTATGGGCATACAGAGGCTTTGCTTTGGTCCCTATAACCATCAGCAACTTCAAGAAATTATTTCTAGTCGCCTAAAAGGAATTGATGCTTTTGAAAAAGTTGCAATTGAATTTGCATCAAGGAAGGTTTGGACTTTGCTTTCTATTTCTTAAATAAGCTGGACCCTGACCTGTCAATGTTTCAATAATGACATTTATGTTATGACTACAGCCTGAGAGTTTTTTTTTGTATGATATTCATACTGTACTTGACTTTAGGTGGCTGCTGTATCTGGAGATGCTCGTCGTGCATTAGAGATTTGTAGGCGAGCTGCAGAAGTAGCAGATTATCGTGCTAAAAGAACTGCGCTTTCCAGCTCAGATGCTTCAGGCAGGACTTTTCTCTGACATTTATTTATCTGTTCATTCTTTTCTGCAGAATATTCAGTTGTTGGGTTGAATCTTGTATTCCTTTCCATATCCCGGCCTCTCAAACAACCTGCATAAAAAATAAACCAGGAGTGTAGTGTAGGTCGTCTAGGATTCAAGTTCAAACTTGTTTAACAGGATAGTTCGTTGTATCTGTGCTTCCATTTCACCCAACACTGTAGGTGAAAAACAGAATGGATCAATCAGGGTCTGTAACTTGAACACGAAGTTTCAGAGTAACTAGTTCTTCCTCCATCCATTAGGACCAAATTTAACAAACACTGCAGTTGATAATACACACCACCATTTTTTTTCTTTTTGCCACTACTAAAACCAAAAGACTTGACTGGCCTTCTTGTGGCTTGAAGAGAATGGTTCTGACTAGAACTTTAGATACCCAAATTCTTGTACCTTCTGCCATAGGAGATATAATTGACATGTCACAATAAATTGACGTCTCACAATAATGTACAAAGGCAATTTATCCCATCAAGCTCAGCATTATAGAAAAGAATTAACAACTGATAGATCTACCTTTCTTCTCAATGAAGCAACTATCTACTTCCAAAAAAAATAAGAAAATTGAATTGTATGTGTTTTTAGTCCACTTGCTCCAACTAAAGGGTTAGTGTCTAGCAAACTGTACTCAAACTTACCTACTCGTAAGATTCTGTTATGGTAAATGTAGTTAAAGAAAAATTTCAAGCTGTCAAAGGGAAATTTATATGCAGGATTTTGATAACTCGAGGTTAAAAGAACTTAAGTTAGTTAATTTTCTGTTATCAAAGTCAGTACATCTCAGCAGTCTTCTTGTTCAGCATGTTTTCTCTGCACTGCCCTATCCTATCATTGCCAACTTGCCATGTTATTACCCAGCCATTGCAAGAAGATTATCTAAGACCTGAGAACATCTTGTTTGCAGGGAAAGTTATGGCAGGTATGGCAGATGTTGAAACAGCTATTAAGGAGATGTTCCAGGCCCCTCATATCCAAGTGAGTTGCATAACGTTCTCTCTTATGATTAAGTCAATGAACTTGTAAATTGGTAATTATGGAATAAAAAGGTTGAATGATTTTCTATTTCTTGTTTCTTTTGCTACCACCAGGTGATCAGAAGTTCTTCTAAACTAAGCAAAATCTTCTTGGCTGCTATGGTATACGAACTTTATAAAACGGGAATGGGTGAAACGACCTTTGAAAAGGTATATCAACTCTGCTCTTATCAGCTTAAATTTGGCATTTGCATGATATGGATCACGGATTTTACAAGCTAGCAGTTATAAAAAGAAAATCGATCAATTTGCCAGTACGAGTCAAAGTGAATTGGGTCCTCAAGTAACCAAGAAAGTCTTCTTCCCTTGTATTGTGTACATTAAGTGACCTGAAGAAAATCATAGAGATTGCCACGTTATTAGGTTCAAAATGCAATGTTAGCTTGCTCAATATTTTTGACAACAACGTGTTTCTTCTCTGATAGCATGTTCCATATATACAGTTAGCAATGGCGGTCTCGTGCTTCTGTGCTAGCAATGGAGAAACCTTTCCTGGATATGATGAGCTCCTGAAAGTTGGGTATGTCATTATATATTCTTCTAGTATTATGCTAGTAAACAGTTCTAGCCTTTATGGAGCTAAGTTGACAAGACTAAGAAAAGAGTTTGTAATATATACAACAATTATCAATTATGGAGCTACTTCTCTATTGCCAAACTTTGAAAATCAGTTGCCTCATTTGTGTTGTGATGAGAAATGAAAATAGTATTCTATAAGTAATATGCTAGATTTGGATTTCTTGATGCAAATATTCACTATCATGAAATTGTGCATGCATATAAATATGGTTGAATCTTTACCAACAGAAATTAGAGACTTTGGCCAGATGTTCATTTCTGATCTCTGTGTTAATGGGCAGATGTAAACTGGGGGAGTGCCGACTGTTACTGTGTGAGGCCGGCACACGGCACAAACTTCAGAAATTACAACTTAACTATCCCAAGTAAGCCCCTCCATACACAGACATATACTCTGCAGAAACATGATTCTTGTTACTATATTAATGGGAATCACTAGTCATTTGATTCTGTTTTATTCACAACAGTAACACTTTATACTTTCCCCCCTTTTTCGGCAGTGATGATGTTACATTTGCACTGAAAGACAGCAAGGACCTACCTTGGTTGGAAAAGTATATCTGAATCTCAAATTTCTTGGAGATCCGAATTTAGATGATACATTCATGATTTATACAAGACTTAATTTATTTAATTAGTGACGATGTATACTCTAGACCTAGAGCAAAGTGCAAACCTCTTTTTTCTTATTTTTCTCCCAAAAGGATTGTTATGCCCAAACCATTTACTTAAATTGCTCTTCATACATTTGTAAACTGAAAGAAAAATTCTCATTATTGAAACATTTGTTGATTATTTTACCTTCTTTGGATATGAAGTGTGACTGAGTGCGCCGGATTGTGCGAACCTAGAAATAAAATTTCATTTGCTGAGAATTAAGTTTAGAAATTATAAGTTTCTCTTTTCTATGTCATTGTATTTTTAATGACTGTAGCTTTGAGTTCTTTGTACTTAAAAGTTTCAGTAAGTATATATATGCATATAAATTAGAGTTCCTCTAGTTAAATTTATTGGTGAAAAGGCTCCTACTGGAACAAAAATTAATACCTGTATTGCAACAAATCTCCATGTACAAAAGATAATACCAACCCATCCACCGTTGTAGCAATATTGGGACATCTATCTTTGAACACTTTCTCGTTTCTGACTTTCCAAATCTTCCAACAAACACATTGCCAAATCATATTGAATATCAACTTTCCAATCTTGTTTCCACTCATCCCTACAAACTCGTAAAAATGATCCAGCATCGAAGAGGAAGAGATGACGGGAATCTTTAGCCAATTGCAAATATTACTCCAAACCTTACCAGAAAAGGGATAGAGCAACAAAAGATGATTCGAGGACTCCGCTTGAGAAGAACAAAATGGGTAAATGTGATTGTTGTTCTCGAGCACAACTCTTCTCTTCATCAAGTTTTCTCTTGTAGGAATTCTATCTTGTAGAGCTTTTCAGACAAAGGATGATACTTTGCAAGGGATGCATTTTGACCAAATCTTCTTAAAAACTGATGGGGTGTTATCCACAATCAACGGTACCTGCTTTGTGAAGAAGGAAGTACATCTCTTTTGTTGAAAAAATTCCAGATCTTGAACCATTGCACAAGATGGAATCTGCCTTTGTTTGGTGGATGGAGACCCTGCATAATAAAGACCACAAATCTACAAATTCAACAAATTCCACGGAGTTAAAAGCTCTATTCCAATCAAAATTCCGACCCACCCCCCATCTCTAAAGACTCCCATTTCCCCGACCTTAAATCTTTTTTGAGCGGATAAACAATATAAATTTCTGAATTTAACTTTGAAAGGAAGCCCCCCTCTAGAGCATCCCAGAACAAAACAGATAAACTGTTTCCTAATGAAAAATAAATACTATTGCAAATAATCTTTTCCCTCTATCCTTCTTAGGATACTTTTCATATCACCAAAAAGAATCCAAAATACCATTAGACAACTCCCTAGAACGGACACTAAGATTCCCATACCTAGACCTAAGAACCCTCGGCCAAAGAGCATTTTTATTCTTGGCGAATCTCCAAAACAATTTACAAAAAATATCCAACTTAAAAGATCTTAAATCTCTAACCCCAAGACCACCATGAGTTTTACTTCTACACACTCTATCCCACCCAACCCAATAAATTTTATTAATATTTTCTTCCCCCGAGTAGAAGTCTCATTGCATTTTGGTCAAGATTCTGATAACACACATCGGGGCTTTGAAGAAAGAAAAGTAGTAAAGCGGTAAAGCTGATAAGACCGAATTCAAAAGAATAATTCTTCCTCCGAAAGAAAGTGTTTTCTTTTCCCACCCTGATAATCCCTTAGGAAACCTCCCAATCACAACTTTCCAGGCTTCTTTTTGCCTATGATTTGCACCAATTGGAAAACTTCCGATTTTGCAACCAATGATATTAGCAAGGGAGATAAGATCATAATTTTCCACGTGAATGCCATGGATAGAGCTCTTAGAAAAATTTACTCGAAGCCCAGAGGATATTTCAAACAGCCGAAGAATACCTTTAATTACCATAGTATTAGTGGGGGAGACTTTACCAATGATCACAGTATCGTCCGCGAATTGAAGACTCACCATCACGTTTTCTCGTCCAATAACAACTCCCTCAAAAAGATTTATTGATATCGCCTTCTTCATCAAACAGTTGAAGCCTTCCGCTGCAATGAGAAAAAGAAAAGGAGATAGACACTGCTAAATTTTTATCACGATGATCATTTCATTTTCTTAAATTAAAACGGACATGGCAGTCGGATGATATAATTTGTGACGGTAACTCTAATCAAAATGAAGTCGTTAATTAATTGTTGCAACTTACGTGACATTTTTTTTTTTTTTTGAAAATCGACATTATTTATTACTTATGACATCTGAAAACTTAACCAATCATATTGTTTTGGTTCCTATATTCTCGCTCAAACATTCATCTCGCTCAAACATTCATCTCGCTCTCAGCCATTTCTCTCTCTAACTCTTTCGATTCATTCACAACAAATTTCTGACAAAACTTAGATTTGCTCCTATTTTCAAAAACCCAAATTTGATTTGCTGTTTTGGAGAAACGGGTATGAAAACACACAGACAATCGGATATTCCACCGGGTAACTCAAGGAGTGAATTTCAGATCTTGAGCAGTAAGTAAATCGTGTTTGCATGTAGGCTCTATAATGGCGATCGCCGCGGTAGTCATCCTCCCTTTAGGTCTCCTCTTCATTCTCTCAGGCCTCATTGTCAATCTCCTTCAGGTATACAATACAACGCCCACACCACCCCCATCTCTCTCTCCCTCTCTCCCCCCCATTTTGCTCGTCAATTTTAATAGTTGTGGTATTCATTCTTACATAAAAACCAGAATTCATGGGAATGGAACTAATTTGATATATTGATTCGAGGTATTGAATGACATTGGAAAGGTGACGTGTAAGTTGGCGATGTCGATGTTGAGAACGTGAGAGACACTTAATCTAAGATTTGAGTTTCTTTAATTTGATTCCGGTAACATGCAAATTGGGAGATTCATTGCTAAAAGGACATATTTATTATTATCATATTCTGAATATAGGCGTGTTCTAATAATAGTCAAAAACTAGATGTTAATTCATGTTTAGAACAACTTCATTTTTTGAGTATGAGAGAGACAGAAAACACACGTTCAACTTCATTGAATTTCAACCTTGCTTTGCCTTTCTAAAGATTCTGGCTGCTGTAGGATTATGTACTTGATAAGTTATGCTTTCGGAATAAAGAATGGGAACTTTAAAAATGTCCATGGTTAGCTCATTTAACTCGTTCAGCTTGAAGTTGAATTGCTCGTGCCATCACACTCAAAACCCAAGAATCTGTTGAGCTTTATCTGGTTTTGCATAATCTGCTCGAGCTTTATAAAAGGTGTTGTTAGGCTATCCGAAGGAGAAAGAAGTAACTAATGAGGGAAAGGGTATGAGGATCATGTGGATTTTAATAGACTTATTAAGCTTATATTTCCCTATTGATTTTAAGTTCAAGAGTTCAATAAAGTGTCACCGACTCACCATCAGCTTGTAAGAGGTTGTCTTTGGTCAAGACTTTGGTTCAATTAAGTTCTAAGGCCTAACAAGTAGTCAAGTACACATTATTGCGTGGTAACAGATTATTTTAATGCATACATGATATTAATTTTTGTTCAATAGAATTAGTTTACATACATGGTTGTTCATATCATCAATCTAATACAATTTTGATACTTAATACGTTCGTTCAATTTCAGGCAATTTTTTATGTCCTTGTTCGTCCAGTGTCAAGAAATGCTTACAGAAGGATCAATAAGAAAATCATGGAACTATTATCTCTGGAGCTCGTGTGGCTTTTCGACTGGTGGGCAAACATTAAGGTGTTCTGAAAGTATCATATTCTATATACATGGTTGTATTTTTATGGGTATCCCGCGTGCTGTATTGTTTAATTACATGGTGAATAATTGTTGTGGCAGGTCGAGCTATTTGCAGACAAAGAAACCATGGAACTGATGGGTAAGGAATTTTTGATTGCTTTGTACTTGTACCCAAGCAAGCCTTATTTCCTGAATCTTGAGATTTTCAGTCAGAATTTTGCAAACTTCAAGATATTGGGATATTGTCTTATAAGGTTCATTAACATATAGGAAAGGAACGTGCACTGGTCATTTGTAACCACAGAAGTGATATTGACTGGCTTGTCGGATGGGTATTAGCTCAGGTTTGCTACTAATTCATACTAAATCTCATTAGTCAATTATTCTTGACTTAATGAATATATTTCTAAGATGCTGTCTTCTTGCATGGACTCGACTCTATAACTATTTAAAATAGCTTGCTGAATTATCATTGATGTTCCTCTTTCCTGGTGTAAGATGTCTCCCTCACACCTAGCAACTTTTGTCTCTGATATCTTCAAATATAAACAAAAGCCTTTAAGTTTTAAGAGATATGGCAGCCTCCCTCAGGATATGAAAGCCTCCCTCAAGATATGAAAGCCTCGAGGCATGTGCATTCAGCCTATAAACAATAGAATGCAATGTTCTGTAATAATAAGTCTGTCTCATAGTGGATGCTTTAAATTCTAGCATCAACCTAGTTCCTTTTCTGCATCGTATAACAAAATTATATGTATTTTCAAATATAGATTTTACAATTATATTGTAACTATCTGGTCAAAGTTTGTCTGTGCTTCATAAGTAGCACTTATAGAACAATTTATTTTGCATTTATGCTCCGAGAAAATTTATGTTCTGATTTCTTATGTACTGGATGGGGTTCTTCTAGATAACTAAACAGTCATTTCGCTTTTGCTAGCGTTCAGGTTGCCTCGGAAGCTGCTTAGCCATTATGAAGAAAGAGCTATTATGCCTCCCTGTGAGTTTTTTATATCCAATAGTTTTACCGATCGTATAGGGAGTAAAACTTTAAGGAGGTGATTGGTATGATGGAATGGAATGAGGTAGGAATGAAATGGAGCTAGGAATGGAATGAAATGAGTAAATTGATTCTCATGCTTGGTATGCACAAGGAATGAGTAAATGAATGGAATCGGTATTCTTTGATGCATTGTGTATATATGTTTGTGTGTGCAGTGTGTGTATATGTGTGTGTGTGTGCAGTGTGTATGTGTGTGCAGCGTGTGTATATATGTGTGTGTGCATGTAGTGTGTGTATATGGTGTATATGTGAGTGTGTGTATATAAGTTAGAATGGATGAAAGTAATTCCTTGATTTTTTTTTGGATAAAATTGACAAATTGTAAAATATATGAGGATAAAATAGTCAAAATATAAAAATAGGAGCATTAGGAATGACTAATACCATGGTTTGAGTAAGTAATGGCTAATCCCTTGAAATGATCATTCCGGATCGTAAAACATTAGAAGTAAAGGAATGGAATGGAGGTAGGAATGATCATTCCATTCCACCCTCCATTCCATCATATCAATCATCACCTAAGGCTTTAGTTTCATTTTTTTCATTTCAAGAGCTTCATATTCATAGCCCGAATTGGTAGTCCATGTGGAGTTATAACTTTGTCGTATGAAGTTTGCAATGAAATATTTGTCCAATTCAAACTTAAACTAAGTTGCTTGTTTTCGGAAAACCATCTCAATTTGTAGCCACAAACAAATAACAGCCAATGCTGATCAATGTGGTTTCGACTTTTCGGGTTATTTCTTTCTGTATACGCGGCAGAACCTATTCTCTATTCCAGATTGGTAGTGCATGTCGTGTTATAACATGTCTTCTAAGAAGTTAGCAATGAAAATATTATGTGCAATTCTTCATTTGCTTGATTTCTGAAAATCAGCTCAATTCGTAGGCACAAAAGATTATGACCAGTGATATTATACACACAGGTCATAGGTTGGTCAATGTGGTTTTCTGGTTATATTTTTCTGCAGAGAAGTTGGGCAAAGGACGAAAACACCCTTAAGGTCTGCAGTTAATTATACGTTTTCTTATCAATTTGAGTTGTATAACTTTCTCAGTCCATTAATGTTGTTTTTCTTGATGTCTAATTGCAGTCTGGATTTGAGGGGGTAATTGACTTTCCTTCACCTTTTTGGTTGGCACTTTTTGTTGAAGGAACTCGTTTTACCCAGACAAAACTTGTAGCAGCCCAACAATACGCTGCTTCTGTTGGGTTGCCTGTTCCAAGAAATGTCCTGATTCCTCGTACTAAGGTTAGTTCTGTGGTAAAGTGCGAACAAGCATGAAAACTAAATATTAACTGATCCAACCTGACATTACTTCCAAGTTTTTGGCATGAACTCCAGTAGGTCCGACCAATTTGTTAGAGCAAAGGAGAGTTCACTACTAGAACTAAAATTTAGGGTTATGGTGCATATACACCCTTAAACTTTATACTGAAGTGCATATATACCCCTAAGGAAAGGTTAGAGGTTGTTATGTCTCTAACGTACCATTAAGTGGTGCAAATCGGCCCCTATGATTTGTGGTTGTCATGCTCATAACATACCTTTCAATTTCTGCAACCATAAAACCTCCAACCCCGATTCTCAACTATCTACGAAGTCAATCTAAGTGTCTTGACGACATTCATTCCATTAATTTAACAAAAATTAAATCTTGGAACACCTTCATAGTGCAATTTTCATTTTGAGCATCGCTTTGTAGTGCTTGCCCATGATCCACTAGGGAAATTTGAGCTCATTTCTTTCGCACACCAACAACACCAAAATCCTCAAATTTAATTATCTAATTGAATATAAGGAACCCCAACCACTGAATATTCAATTAATGACTAGATTTTTGAAAATTAGAATATTCGAAGCACCTAGATAGATTTTGTAGACAATTGATAATTGGGGCAAGAGGTTTTATGGTTGTAGAAATTCGAAATGTTAGTGGCATGACAACTTGTAACTTTAGGGGACAATCTGCACCATTTAATGGTACGTTAGGGGCATGACAGTCCCTAACCTTTCCCTAGGGATGTAAATGCACTTCAGTATAAAGTATAAGGGTGTATATGCACCATAACCCTAAATTTTAATATCAACTAACTAAACAATATGAAAATTAACAAGAAACAATCAGAAGAGGAATCCTAGACAAGTCTTTCTCGTCCTTTTATTCTGATCGGAAGCCCACTAAAGGAACCTGCAGCCCATAACTAAAATAGTTTACTACAAAAAGGAAAAATAGCCAAAATTCAAACAAAGGCTCGAGCCAAAAACACACGAGCCAGGCACAGCTAAGCAATTACTGAACCATAATTTTTTTGTCTGCTGGTCCTTAGTATTGCTTTTGTGTTAACCTTATAATCTATGTCAACTATATTTTTCTTTGTGCAGGGTTTTGTTGCAGCAGTGACTCATTTGCGATCATGTGTTCCTGTTATTTATAATATTACAATTGCTATCCCAAAAAATGAACCTCATCCTACCCTTCTGAGAATCTTGAGGGGACGTTCTTCTACGGTATGTCATGAGTTTTTGTAAAATTATTTGATACTCTACATGTCATCCTCTTCGAAAGGTTCTAGATACTCCTTTTTTGGTAATTCGAGGAACTTTTGTTACATGTAATAAATCCAGGCCTTTTTTATTCCAATTTTATCTAATACTGCACATGCAGGCCTGCCTAAGCTTATATCTTTCTGGTTTCCTGTTGTAGGTACATGTCCATATTGAGCGGCATCTTATGCAAGAATTACCAGAAACTAGTAGTGGGATTGCACAATGGTGCAAAGACGTATTTGTGGCAAAGGTATACTGTTTTCCTGTACGGATACTGGAAAATGTTACTTGTGCAATCATATACACAGCCTATTCAATTTTTGCAATTAAGATCACGCCTTATGTTTCCATTTTATTAATGGGCCATTTTTCTTTCATGCTAGACTTATTACATTTATATGACGACATGGTTCTCCCATAAACATAGATTCATCTGAACATAACAGCTCTGCGCTGTCTTTTCACCCAGGATGCTTTATTGGAGCGGCATCTCGAAACAGATACATTTGGACCTGGACTGCCACATGACATTGGAAGACCAACGAAATCTTTATTGGTAGATACCATGTCTATATATTCAGTAAGCTTGATCCACTTGCACTTACTCGTGATCTTTGTTAAACATACCTTGCTTTGCTCTTGATGCTACCGTAGGTTGTGATTTTTTGGTCGTGTTTCCTACTTTTGGCTGTCGGCACACTCTTGCAACATTTTCCATTCTCATGGGGAGAAGTTGCATTTTGCATGGTGTTCTTCGCTCTCACAACAGTCCTTATGCACATACTCATTGTCTTTAGTCAGTCGGAGCGTTCAACCACTGGAAAGGTGAAACAACCAGATCAGTTAAAGCAGGTGCTTCTTCAAATTTGAACCAACCATATCAATGGTTGTACATCCATTTCGTCAGCTACCCAAATGTTATCGTGAATTGTATTTAGGTTGTAATCTGCCACACAACTAGAATGTGAATTGTTATGCGTCTGCTTTTTCTTTTCAAACAATGCTAATGTGATTGTCATTCTAATTTTATTATTTTACTGTGGTTTAAGTTCATCTAATGTGCGAAGAGAAACTTTCTGCCACCTTTCTTTTATTCAAATAAAAGTTATAAAACTTTTCTACTTCAGATCTTTGGGACTCCAGTTTAGTTCACTTATTATATAATGTAAAGCTTGCTTTTGTGCTTCTGTTTGAACCTAGGTTTCCGTTTTCTTACGGGAATAAGTTTATCACATTATTTGCCCATCAATTCGTGTTATAGTTAGTACAATTTGTCTCCTTTTAGTTTATACTAGCAGAAAAGCACGTGCGTCGCACGTGATACCAGTTATTTTTCATTTTCTTCGATATAAGAAAAAAAATTATAATTTTTAAATTCCGTCAAAGTAGTGTTTAATTATTACTAATACAATAAATTTATAAAAATGTAAATAGTGTTACATATAAATAAATAAAAATTAAAACCTATTGTTCTTAAAAAGAAACACGAGTAAAAAATTAAGGTACCGCATCTGTGTTTATTTTATGTCTTTTCTTTTTTGATCTTGATGTTTGGAGTAAGTATTTTCTTCCATTGACTTTTTGAGATAACTTTGGTCAAATCATCATTTGAAATTTTAATGCAGTCTTCAATCTTCTTCATTTGTCTTTTTGATATAACTTTGGCAACGACAGTTGGTCGATCATCGTTACTTGAAATTTCAATGTAGTCTTCAATCTTATTCCTTGTGATTCTTTCTTTTTCTGTTCTTGTCCTTCGAATTTCTTTTGTCCATCGCATGCTAGTCATCGAATTTCAATACAGTTGCTCATCGTTACTTGGAATTTATTTTTCTGTCGTACTCTAATCTTCGTAGGATTTTTCACTGATTCCTCGGTCTTCGTTTTGGGTTGGACTTATCTCTTCAATTCATGAAACATCAATCTTATCCATGGATTCTATCATCTTGATTCCATTCACTATAATGTCCTGATCTCCCCTACGATTAAAGTTGACAAACTTGAGAGTTGTCATAAATCGCATTTCAATTGGTGTTTGGATGCTCAGAGCCCGAAAGCATGTAGATTCATTTTGACCCTACGAAATTTAATTTTTTTAAAACTACGTAATAGTATATTTTAAATAATTTAATAATTATTAATTTACAATTTACCTCACTGAATGACGAAATGTACTCATCTATAGTGCACCCTACATACATAACCACAACTTCATCAAACATGGTGATTTGTACACTGCAGTCGCCATGTTTAACACTTAGGTTGTGTTTGGTTAATATTATCCCTCCTTGTGGTGGTGGAAAGAAGAGATTTAAAAAAGAAGGAATGATTTAAAGGGTGAGATTTTTGTTTATCCCTCGATTTACCTCTAAATGGAGTTATAAAAGAGGTATAAATTTATACTTTCAAGTGAACACACCCTTAGGGTGATTATGTATCAGAAATTGCATAAAATAATGAATATTATTTAATTTTAATAATTACTTACATAGGGGTCGTCTCAACAACTTTCTCATTGCACCTTCCACATACCATAACTCCAGCATTCTTTGGGCATGATTTCTTACACTTTTTGCAGGAATCATAACATCGTATCATAAGACAAAAAAAAAATTGTAATGTGTAAATATAAAATAAGAGCTCACTGAATATATATAATACAAATTGTAAGTAGAAAATTATTACTCCCTCCGTCAACGATTATTGTAGTTAGTTTTCTTTTTTCATCCGTCCACAAAGATTGTAGCTATTTTTTATATTTTTTTATTTTGAGATATATCCCCATCCACTATCTTAATTTTTATCTCTTTCTCTACTCACAATGGTGGGTCTTTTTCTTCACTCATTTAACATCTACTATACAATTATTAAAACTCGTGCCACAAAAAACTCCTTACAATTTTCGTGGACGGAGAGAGTATAAGATACTCCCTACATTCTTTTTTAAATATTCCACGCCTTCAAATTAAATAGATAAATTTACCTATATAATCTTATTAATTACCATCATGAATGTTTACACACAACTGATTATCAAATTAAAAAAAAAATTAAAGGGCGAAATGAGAAAATGTCATAATTTTACCCTCAATTAGGAAATAAGAAAAAAAAAGTTCAAAATAAACACAAAACAAAATAGTTTTACAATTTTAAATGTTTAAGCTTATTTGTACTAAATGCCGTTAAATTTTCATTGCGTTTATTTTAATTTTGGAAAATAGTATTTTTTTTCTTTTAAACTCTTTAAATAATTTAATAATACAATTAAGAGTTAGGGAAAAAGATATACTAAGAATAAATTCATCAATTAAAAACAAAGAGATTACCTCATATGGAAGTTGTTTTTTCATAACATCTTTAAAGTTACTTCTTTTGCACGAGTCATTCTTTGTGTCATTGCTTATTTAGCAATTTTTAGTGGAAAATATATATTCATAGAGCCATAATGGGGATTAAAACTTAAAATTTGGCCCACCCTCTTCATAAACACAAATTCAAGCCAACATTTGCACTATTGGTACATCTGAGTCGGGCGAGCGGGCGGGTTCAGGTTGGTCTTAGGATTATGGTATTATTGGTACATGTGAGTCGTTTTCTGCTACTATTTTTCTCCTTACATCAACCGATGCTCCGTTTCTAGTGATTTAATCGTTTTTCCTGTTCCGTTCATCACCTTAGGAAGTTATTTTCGATCAATTACATCCCAAATTTTATTCAAATAGCTCGAATTTTGGGAAATGACCGTGATTCAATTTCTAGAGCTTTGCCGTCGCCGGGATGTTATTCCCATTTTCAGGCGCCGTTGTCGATTGTTTTTTTTTTCTTATGCCACTATTGAGGTCACCTTGATATTGCGCTATTGTTCGTCGGAGTTATTTTCGATGCGTCTTTTTTAGTTTGTTATTCCCGACTTGGTACTATTGATACAAATGGGCTCCGTTTGTACCAGTTGTACCACAACCATAATTTGGTATAATTCGAACAAATTAGACCATTTGTTCCAATTGTACCAAATTTGGAATAATCAGCACTAATAAACTAAAATTGTAACAAATGTAGCATAAAAGTATAAAGAAAACAAAAAAAATGAACTGATTTGACACATTTAAGACTAATGAGACTAAATTCATACTAAATGTACGAATTGTACCAGAATCTTGGAACCCACATGCGAACCGACCCGACCCGCCTGTGAACTGACCCGCGACCCGCGTGCCCTTCGTTAAGGCTATTTTTGTCAGAATTGCAAATAGTGGCCGGAATTTGTGTTTATGAAGAAGGTGGACCAAATGTTGAGTTTTAATGCCCATAATGGCTATTTCAAAAGTTAATTCTTTTCAGTTGGTCATAAATATCAGAGAAAAACTGTATAAAACACAACATATAATTAATAATTTAGCTTGTGTTACTATTTAAAAGAATATTAAAACTAAATTGCAATGCTTACGATTTGATCATCGACCGAATCTCATCACATGTTGGTCTATTTGTAATACAGATCTTGTTTGTTTCATAATTATAGTTTTCCACTATGAGTTTTGTTTTATTATCTTTAAACGATTTGATTTGAATTAGGATAGAAGAATCCACAATTTTTTATTATTAAATATAAATATAGTATATATATTAATTAACAAGTATATTAGAGGTAAATCAAAATTTTTCAACAAGATTGTGCTACACGTATTTTGTATGATTATACTAAAAAGTAATAAAATAATTTGCATGATTGTACTAAAAAATAATACAATATGGATAGTTAATAATTATAGATTATATGATAATTCTAAAAATAATTAATATATACCTAATTCTAATTTAGAAAACTAATTAACATTAAAATATCTTTTGTATGAATGTATCTATAAAAATTAATGTATAAAAAGCAATCAATTAATGCGCTAAAGTATATCTTCCCAAGTATAAATTCTTTCTTTGTCAAATAATTTTCTTAAAATTAACAAAAGAAAAATAATTTATATCTAAATCATAACTTAATTACTGATTGCGGTACGATCATGGTTCTACAATTTCAAATTATGCCTCTCCAATAAAAAATAGTACTATAATTTATTTTTGAAATTATTAAAAACTACATTAAAATAAGATAATTTTATAGTTTATATAATCTTATATAACATTGGCCCTTAATTGCATATTTCAAATTTCAATTTATGATATTTACTCCCTCCATCCCACTGATAATGTTTATCTTTCCTTTTTCGTCCATCCCATTTATATAGCGTCATAAATAGAAATATTTAACCCTTCAAAAATATTGGGTCTACCATTTTCTATCATTTACTCTTGTTTTTTTGATAATTGTGCCCAAAAGGTAGGGGCATTATTAATGAGACAGAAAGAGTGACACATACATGTAAGCCTAAAATCAAGAACTGAATGCAATGTCGTGCACGTGTTAAATCCTCAAACTTCAAAAAGAAACAAAATTAATCACAATATAAATCATGATGGTCCCGATACAAGTTCTGGTGTATGGGGGGGGGGAGGGGGGAATACACCAGATATAACTTTTTAAAACAACTCTTGAAAAATCAACAACCGAGTAAAAAGACTCAGCTGGATTCACAACCGAGTAAGCAAGCTCAGTTGGAAGAGTGGTGCTGTGCGGAATGTGGTGGAAATTAACTCGTAAAATAACTCACGCTTCAATGCAAGGTTGGTCAATAACCAAGACAGTTAAAATGTAAAGATGCAGTTTGTGTATGCTGGTTAGAAGGTCAGTTGAAAATGCAGTAAGAAAATAACTGAACTAAAAACACAAACACACAAGGATTTACGTGGTTCGGAGATAACTCCTACGTCCACGGGGAGTTGTGAGTCCACACAACTCAGTCCAAGTTCTTCTGGACAAAAACCACAAAGCTTACGCGAGCTTTGCAACCGTTGAGATAAGTTTACGGGTACTTATCAACCTTACAGATAAGTTTACGGGTACTTATCAACCTATCTACTCAATTACGGGAAGAGTAGGGTCCTAACAATCCTTTTGAGAGGATGTGTGAAAGGGTGGGATTCCAACTAGTAGCTCGAACAAGAAGTGAGCTAGGATCTAACACTCTACGAACTCTCAACTAGTGATGTTCTCAAGGTTGGATCGAAAAACACTAAGACAGAATCTAACACTCTAGAACTCTCAACTAGTGATGTTCTTAGAGGATAACAACAGTTTTGCTTGAATGCAGAATAAAGACGTTCTTTCGCTCGTATATCTCTTCCCGCACTTGTCTGTCACGTAAATCTCGGTGAATGAATGAAGGCCTCTATTTATAGGCGGAGAGAATCAACTAGCCGTTGGATGAGAAGGTCCGGAAGAAGCCATTTTCCTTCCTTGAGAAGCTTTAGGTGCCATTTAATGAGTCTGAGAAGATATATATATAGAGAGAAACTTGCAGAAAATGGTGAGACAAATTGGAGACGAAAATGAACAGTTACTGCAGATAAACACGAATGAAGAAGGTAAGAGATTTCTTCCTGATTTTCCGCCTTTTATAGGTTTTTGGCTCGGTTGAAATCGAAGGCTAGGGTTGAATGGTGCGAATCCATCAACGGCTGAGATCACGCGACGGTTGACTAGCTTTAACTTGACGTCATGATCCGAGTTCCAACCAGCGCGTGAGAAGGTGAACTGTTTTTCATGTCAACCCAATCGCACTATAAAGTAGGGCTATTGGGGTTCAGCCGTACTTTACATTAAATGCGGTATGATGGCTATTTTAATGTAACTGACATGCTCAGGAATGTTTGAATTTATTTCAAACATTCTCATTTAAGATCATAACACCTTCAGTCAAAAGTGATACCTGCCAGCTGATGTCGGAATCAGCTGTGAGACCTGCCAGCTGATGTTGGAATCAGCTGTGTTCCAATGTTGCGGCATACCATCAGCTGACTCGAGTTCGTCTGTTCAGCTGACGTCTGATGTCTTCGGTTGGCGATCCACATTCGATGTCTTCGGTTGGCGATCTGCATCTGAGATTCCCCCTTCATCTGAGCTTCCCCCTCAGATGGATATCTATCTCTTCACCTCAGCTGGTTCCTCTTCTGATGGATCTAACAATCCAAGTAAATCACATAACATCTTGAACCACGCTTCGGCTAGAGGTTTGGTGAAGATATCTACTCTCTGAATCTCAGTTGGAATTTTCTCCATGGATACATCCTTCTTCTCAATATGATCTCGGATAAAATGATGTCGGATGTCAATATGCTTTGTCCGAGAATGGTGAACAGGATTCAAAGAGATAGCAATGGCACTTGAGCTATCACAATGAATAGGAACCTGTCCAGTCGCGACTTTATAATCTCTCAGCTGTTGCTTGAGCCACAACACTTGCATGCAACAACTTCCGGCAGCCATGTACTCTGACTCGGTTGTAGAAGTGGCAACACATGCTTATTTCTTGGAGAACCATGAAACTAGCTTGCTTCCCATGAACTGACAATGTCCAGATGTGGACTTCCTGTCCAACCGATCTCCGGCTAGATCCGCATCTGAGTATCCGGTCAGTTGGATATTGTCGTCGGTTGGATACCACAACCCAACATTAACAGTTCCCTTCAGATACTTGATGATGTTCTTTGCTGCCAACATGTGTGCTTCCTTCGGTTGAACTTGGAACCGAGCACACACTCCAACCGCGTAAGATATGTCTGGCCGACTGGCGGTTAGATATAGCAAACAACCGATGATCCCTCTATACTTACTGGCATCCACGAGCTTTCCCTCAGTTCCGGGTTCAATCTTCCAGTTAGTATTTATCGGGATCCTTGTGGTTTTACTTGATTGCAAACCGAACTTTGTGATGAGCTCCTTTGTATATTTGAACTGATTAATAAAAATCCCTTTTGATGACTGCTTCACTTGTAAACCAAGAAAATAATTCATCTCGCCCATCATCGACATCTCGAATTTCTCCTTCATGAGAGTTGAGAATTTCTCACACAGCTCATCCGACTTGGAACCGAATATGATGTCGTCAACATAGATTTGCACAACAAGTATGTCTTCTCCAATTTTGATGGTGAACAGTGTTTTGTCAACTGACCCTCGTTTGAACCCCGAGTTCAGAAGAAAATCACAAAGAGTGTCATACCAAGCCCTGGGTGCTTGCTTCAATCCATAGATTGCTTTCTTCAACTTGTACACTCTTCCATCTCCAGTCTCAAAACCTGGAGGCTGTTCAACATATACATCTTCCTTAATATCTCCGTTGAGGAAGGCACACTTCACATCCATCTGATAGACCTTGAACTTGTGAAATGCGGCATAGGCTAGAAAGATTCGGATGGCTTCCAGCCTTGCAACTGGCGCGAAGGAGTCCTCAAAATCGATTCCTTCTTGTTGGCAATATCCCTGAGCTACCAACCTTGCCTTATTTCTCACGATGAATCCAATGGCGTCTCTCTTGTTCTTGAAAATCCACTTTAATCCAATGACTTTCACACCATTTGGTCTTTCTACCAACTCCCATACACAGTTGCGTAGAAATTCGTTCAGTTCTTCTTGCATGGCTGTTGTCCAGTGAACACAGTTGAGAGCTTCCACAACATTCTTCGGTTTTGGCACATCAACTACGAAACAAGAAATCATGGCAACATCTACTGCTTGCTCGAACTCCTCAAGAACTGCCAACTCCTCAGCATATTGAGCGTAAGTGTTCGAATCTTCCTCAGTTGAATCTGGATTTGCAACTCTGCTCCTTGTACGCACACCTTCGGTTGGATCTCCAATGATGTTGTCCGTAGAATGATCTTCATACCATCTCTTGTTGCGTCTTCCTTCTTCTTCCAACCGTGGCTGTTCTAGGATTTCATTTGATGGTGAATCCTGAGCTGTGGGAGATGCTGGAATCTTCAGAACTGGTGATTGATCAGCTTTTGAATATTTTGAACTGAGCTTGGTTGGGCTTCGAATGCTGATGCAGTTGGAGTGACATCAGCTGGAGTTCCCCCTTGAGATGAGCTGGGGTCCTCACATTCATCTTCAGAGGAATATGGATCATCATCCTCGGTTGCCCATACTAATGGTTCAGCTAGATTCTTTTGCCTTAGACTCTATGATCTGGTGAGAGCTGGTGGAACATGTGGATCAGCTTGTTGTCCTTTAGCCTGTTCCCTGCACTCAAAAGTAGATTCATCAAAACTAACATGAGGTGTTATCTCCACAACACGAGAGCTATTGTTGAAAACTCTATAAGCCTTGATCCGAGCGGCATATCTGAGAAATATGCCCTTCGAAGCCTTAGCATCAAAAGTTTTCAGCTGAGTCTTCCCATTGTTGTGAATATAACACTTAGAACCAAAAACGCGAAAATAAGAAATATCTAGCTTCCTGCGTCTCCATAGCTCGTATGGTGTCTTTCCCAACCGCTTGGTCAGAAGAGACCGGTTCTGGGTGTAGCAGGCTGTGTTGATGGCCTCAGCCTAAAATCTCTTTGGCAGAGCTGAGCTTGTTAACATGGATGTAGCAGCATCCTTCAGCGTTCGATTCCTTCGCTCAGCTACTCCATTCTGTTGTGGAGTACGCGCAGCCGATGTTTGATGAGTAATTCCGTGCTTCTCGCAGTACTCGATGATGGTTTCATTCAGAAACTCAGTTCCACGGTCTGATCGGATGGAAATAATTTTCATCTCTTGTTGGTTTGATATCGGATCCATCAACGTGGGTAGCTCATCTCGGGTTTTACTCTTGTGACGCATGAAAATGGTCCACGTGTACCTAGAATAATCATCAGTAACAACAAGCGTATACTCGTTACCATTCATGCTCTTTGGTGTAACTGGCCCGAAGAGATCCATATGGATCAGCTGCAATACTCGATCGGTTGAGGGAATTGTTTTCAACCGGAAGGAGGATCTAGCAAACTTTCCCAACTGACATGCACTGCAGATATGTGTTGTTGAAAACACTCGGTTAGGGATGCCTTTTGCATGTTCCTGTCTTGCGAGTCGGTTCATAGTCTTGAAATTCAGATGGTTGAGCCTTTTGTGCCACAGCCAGCTCACATCTGAACTGCTCTTTGATAACAGATAGGTGTCACGAGGACTACTATTCCAGTCAGCATAGTAGACATTCCCGATTGGGGATCGATTTTCCAACAATATGACCTGCTTTGTTCCGACATTTTTAACCCTGCAACCCTGTGCATAAAACTTGACAGAGAAACCATTATCACAGAATTGGCTGATGGAGAACAAGTTATGCTTCAATCCATCAACATATGAAACATTTGAAATAGACACGTAATCGATTTCAACGGTACCGTAGCCTCTGGTGTGACCTTTTGAGTTGTCACCAAAGGTAACCGATGGTCCTTCTTTTTCCACGAAACTCCCAAGCAAATCCTTCAGATTTGTCATGTGTTTCGAGCATCCACTATCCATCACCCACATGGTTCGTGATGCCTTATTCTTCCTCAGCTGTTTCTCCTGTTCCTGCACAGAGAAACTCGCTTAGGTTTAGAACCAGTTTCCCCTTGAATTGTGAGTCGCTTTTCCCTGTAGATTCAGATAGATTTATCATTCCAGATCACTTTTCCTTCATCATCAACTATAACAACACCTCAGTTATCCTTATGCTTGTTGTTAGTAGTGATGTTCTGTTTCTTGGGAGGAGATGGATTTCTCCCATTGTGAGCTTTAGGAGGAGAGGCTTTTCCCCTGTTTTGATGACGATTCTTATCATGTTGGTTTTGTCGATGAGGTCGGACGCCATGTTGGAATCTGTGTGGCTGAGTCTGATTCCATCTTCCTGACTGTCGATGATAGTTGTTCATGCACTGTTGTTGGTTCATGTTGTGGCATGAATATCTCCAGCTGTTCGAACTGTTCCTCATCGGTTGACTCGGTTGGAACCTCTGGTTGAACTGATGATGGAACCGCTGTTGATTCAGATGGTTGGATCCTTGTCGGTTCTGCGGTCGGTTCCATTCTTTCTGATGTTGGCTCTGTGGTCGGTTCACAGGTCGGTTCTGAGTTCGGTTTCGATTGAATCTCTGACGCCTCTGATTCCTCTTCTGAGACTTGGAACATTCCCCTTCGGTTGATGTTCCAACCAATGGAATGTTCTGTCCTCCATCCACCGCTCCTTTATCTTTCTCAGTTGAGGTTCCCTTGGACGGTTGAGCGTGCTGAGAACTGGAGGTTGGATTAATTTGCGGAGTTGCAGACTCAACTGTGTCAGGTTTGGCAACCGTGACATCCACCGCCTTGATGAAGGTTGCGGGAGGAATTCCAGTATCTTTAACCACGTCGTAACCGAGTCCAGACACGTCATCCATTTGTCTTTGGTAACTGATGAGATTCTCGATGATCTTGGATGACTGATATAGCTTTATCAGGTTGACCTTCTCAGTTTGCAAGTCCTTGAGGAGAACAGTTATATGCTCGGTCTGTGCATTTGACTTCTTCATCAGCAGGTCGATCTGAGCCTCATGCTTTTTCAACTGATCATGTTGCTCCTTGATCTGCTCCTTCAACTCCTCATTGGTTGGAGCATTAGTTCGGTTGGACCCATTCAGTTGACTTTTGAGATTTTCAATCTCTTCGGTTTGTCTTTTAATCAGATCGTCCTTTTCGGTTAAGGATTCTTCAAGTCTGGCAAACTGATCTTGAAGACTCTTAAACTTAACCGATTGCTGATGCACTTCTTCACTGAGTTCTTGAAAGTCACCCCAGGAGGGTTCCAACTCTTCATCCAGTGTTTCCTGCATGTTAGAAATATTGGAAGAATTTAAATTAGCAGAACTAGAGTGTACCTCAGCGTCATCCTGGTCGGTTCCAAATGCCATGAGGCATTGATCCTGACCCAGGATCTATAGTTCACAACCGAGAACATGACCACGATCTTGTCTTTAACATCCATCTGCATACAACAACAGAAGAAAAATGCAAGCAGATATGCACTAGCGTGAAAAAGATCTGTTCAGTTGACCACTGAAGAAAAGACCTCGAATTCACACCTCGTGAAACAGAGTCAGCAGTCTTTTGAACCACTGCTCTGATACCACTTGATGGTCCCGATACGAGTTCTGGTGTATGGGGGGGGGGGGGAGGGAATACACCAGATATAACTTTTTAAAACAACTCTTGAAAAATCAACAACCGAGTAAAAAGACTCAGCTGGATTCACAACCGAGTAAGCAAGCTCAGTTGGAAGAGTGGTGCTGTGCGGAATGTGGTGGAAATTAACTCGTAAAATAACTCACGCTTCAATGCAAGGTTGGTCAATAACCAAGACAGTTAAGATGTAAAGATGCAGTTTGTGTATGCTGGTTAGAAGGTCAGTTGAAAATGCAGTAAGAAAATAACTGAACTAAAAACACAAACACACAAGGATTTACGTGGTTCGGAGATAACTCCTACGTCCACGGGGAGTTGTGAGTCCACACAACTCAGTCCAAGTTCTTCTGGACAAAAACCACAAAGCTTACGCGAGCTTTGCAACCGTTGAGATAAGTTTACGGGTACTTATCAACCTTACAGATAAGTTTACGGGTACTTATCAACCTATCTACTCAATTACGGGAAGAGTAGGGTCCTAACAATCCTTTTGAGAGGATGTGTGAAAGGGTGGGATTCCAACTAGTAGCTCGAACAAGAAGTGAGCTAGGATCTAACACTCTACGAACTCTCAACTAGTGATGTTCTCAAGGTTGGATCGAAAAACACTAAGACAGAATCTAACACTCTAGAACTCTCAACTAGTGATGTTCTTAGAGGATAACAGCAATTTTGCTTGAGTGCAGAATAAAGACGTTCTTTCGCTTGTATATCTCTTCTATCACTTGTCTGTCACGTAAATCTCGGTGAATGAATGAAGGCCTCTATTTATAGGCGGAGAGAATCAACTAGCCGTTGGATGAGCCGTTGATCTCTGTTCTTTGAAAGCGATGGCTTGTCTCTCATCTCTGCAGACTTTCCGGATTTGGCAACTGTGTGCTTCTGCTTTCCATCTGAGACAACCTTGTATTGGGCCAAATGAGGTAATGACAGAGAGTCAAACCTTCACGTGACTTCCTTATTTGAAATTCAAATCTTAACCTTTGACCTCCAACATTTGATAGTCGGTTGAGTCGTTTGATCTTCATCTGATTGGTCTTCAGCTGATGTTCTATCTGAATGCTTCTGTCTGAGTGGGAACAGTTGAACTCTCAGCTGACTTAGAACTTCAAGTTGTCGATCTTCTCAATTCGAGTCCTTCAACTGATGTTCTGAATCTGATCAGTTGGCTTCGAACGCTCAGTTGTCTTTCTTACAACTGATGTTCTCTTACAACTTCTCCCTTTAAATACTTAGTTGACTTTTGCATCTTCCCCCTTTGAATGCTCAACTGTTGTTCTGAATCTTGAACGCTCAGGTATTTTTTTTTACACCTGATGTTCTATCCGAGTGAAGCCTTGTTGCCTTCTTCAGCTGGAGACCTGTAAAGATAAAATCTTAACATTGCTCAAATAGCGAGCCTAACTACTAACATTAGGATCTGACAATATCTACTCAGTTGGGGTCAGTTGATTTTGGAATCAATCAAAGCTTTAATAAATTTCCCAACAAATCATTCCATTCTCTTGAGAAGATTTTTTAGATAACAGTAATTCTTTTCCGCTTAAAACGATGATAAATTAATAAATAGAAGAATTTAATGAACTATACTATATATTTTGCAAACTTATTGGTTTAGGGGTTATAATCCTAACTAATAAAAGATTGAAAAGTCCTCTCACTCGAATAAAACAATGAAGAGTCCTAACCTATTATAATTTGTGATTATAATAATATTATTATGGGGTCCAACTTTTTAAATACCATTACACAAAATACTATTCTTCTATATCCTCAATTTAAATCACACTCTTTTATATACCAAAATATTTTAAAAGACTATTATACCCTCAAACTTACAAAATAATTAAATAAAACTTAAATAAAAAAACAACAAAAAAACAAAACTAACCCTACCCCCCACCACCCGCTGTCCCCATCTCTCTCTCCCCCCCACATCGGTCCCTCCCACCCGACAGCACCCTCTCTCTCTCCTAATCGGTTCCCCACCGCCACCGACCTCTTCTCTCTCTCCATCTTCATCGTGACATTTTCTCCTCACAATCGATTGATCGTCGTGAATGGAAGAAAATGAGCAACCGCCGCCACAACCGCCGCCGCAATGAGTCGCCGTCGACGTCCTCCGGTGAAGAGGAGGAAAATTCGAATTTTCGAGTCCCAATTCCACCGGTTAGTGCCCTTTCTTTTTTCGAAATTCATGCTTAAATCTTCGATTGAATGCATGGTTTTTAGTTTTACATGTTAGAAATTGTTATATGTTAGAGTTAGGATTTTCATGTGGAAGATTTCGACATTGTTTTTGGTGTAATAGAGTTCGAGATTTTTGAATTTGTTGGTGTTGGGTAGTTCGACATTTGCTGTGTTGGTTTGGTGTTCTTACGGGGTCGATGGAGGTGGGAAAGACGACGGCGAAAGGGCTCTGGCGTGCTCACGATGGGCTTCCCATCGTGAGGTCACGGTGAGGTTTCCATCGCCCGATCATGATGACACTCTATCGTGAGCTCACGATGGAAACCTCACCGTGACCTCACGATGGGAAGCCCATCGTGAGCTCACGATGGCGAGGGCTGTCGTGACCACGACAGCACCCTTCGCCGTCGTCGCGCCGGTCCTCCTCCCGTCGTGACCATGGCCACGGGCTATCCCCCCGTCCTTCATCTTCTTGTGTTTATGTTGGTTTGTTAAATTATAACACGTTACCATGCACTTATACTTGGTTTTATTGATTTTGTAGGAACATTATGAATTTGTTAGACCCGCCATGTTGTACTCGTCTCATAAAGTCAACCTTTACATGAGGGTAGACGTGTTTGATGAAATTAGGACAGTTTTATTTGAAATATCCAGTGATCATCAAGCCGAGGCATTCCTAAGAATCGGTGTTGTTGGGCGGTTGATTGATGCAAGAAGAAATCAGAGTGCAAGTAATGCGCTAAATCTAACAATAGCCCGACAGTTGCAAGGGGTTGGTGCTAATCGGGTACCAGAGAATGAGCTTTGATTTTATCTTGGTCATACGACCATTCGTATGACGGCAGTGGAATATGCTCTCATCACCGGGCTTCACTTTGGAAACTCTACATTTAATCCTCATGCAGTTCATGCACCTCCTAGAACTGGCATTCACTACAGATTTTTCAACGGCCGAGAGATAAAAACAAATGAGTTGCGCGACGCCTTCAACAGAAAACAACTTGGGAGAGACATCGATGACTATTTGAAGGCGGCCAACTTGCTCATTTACTATTATTTCCTCCTATGTCGGGATAAACCCACCATAGAGGATTGGGCATGCACTTTAGTTGAAGACTTCCAGGTTTTGGATGCCTTCCCATGGGGCTCGTACACATGGGGAGCACTATGTCACTATGTGTACAACGCCCAGATAGTCCCCAAGGACTACCACCTCTATGGTTCGGTTTGGGCTTTACAGATTTGGACTTATGAGATGATTCCGGTGTTGGGAGGTCGATGTGGAATCAAAGATCACATCGAGAGAGTGCCCCGGTGCTTGATGTGGGCCACAAGAGTGATGAAAGTTGATTTCAGTCAATTCTTCGATAATATACGGGTACATTTATAATCTTATAATGTTTTTCATTCATTCAATGATGCAATCTATATTAGTTTCTAAAATTCTAATATTACCTTTTCATTACCTTTGCAGCTTCAGGTATTGGAAAGTTTTGAAGCTACGGAAGCAGAGCGTTATGAGTATTACATGCTGAGCTTCGAAAATGGAGACCCTTTTGATGTTCGATATATACCTCCCAAACAAATTGCTTCCAGAAATAACCCGACTACAAAGAATGCAAAGCAGAAGACTATAGGAAAGTTGAAGCAGTTAGCAGCAAGGGTGGTCCGTGGTGACCCGGCACGACAGATGTCGAAGCGTCGTCGGGAGGGTACCCCACCACATCGCAGTTCACCACCTCGCAGTTCACCACCTCGTAGTTCACCACCTCGCAGTTCACCACCTCGTACATCACAGTGGGGGCCCTCGGGAGAGCCAGACAAGGTCTGTTGTTTGCACGGACGACCATGCCCCCTCCATGATGAGGGCACGAGCAGCAGGGGGGACGAGATTGAGCGCCGGTTGAGGAGTGTTTTGGACGACGAATCTGACAACGGCTTCCTTGCTAAACTGACTCGGAGAATGAGTCAGTTTTTTGTTATGAGGCGCCCAGACAGTCCTCCACAACAGTCACATAGGAGTCGTAGGACGGCATTGGACGCGGCCCGTCACTCTACCTCGGCATTTGACGCTCAGATGCGGACTGGTAGGATCAACCAGGACTGAGATCCGGCCCGTCACTCTAGTGCTGCAGGTTTTAGTCACATGCAGACCTCTCCAGTTCGGCCCCAACACTCTCCAGTTCAGCCCCAGCACTCTCCAGTTCGGTCACACCATTCTGCAGTTGGGTCCCACCACGACGAGAGGCAGACTTCTCACCACTTTCAGCCGGTACCTTCCCGTGACTCTCACCGGCAGACTTCCCACCGCTCTGAGCTGGTGCCTTTCCAGTACTCTCACTGGCAGACTTCCCAACACTCTGAGCCGGTGCCTTCCTGTTACTCTCACCGGCAGACTTTGGACCACTCTGAGCCGGCCCCTCTTCACGACTTTGCGACTCCTTCTCGGCAACCTCAAATCGGTGTTACAGTCCGTGATGAGCCGTTTCAGCAGTTTGGGTCGTTCCAAGCCGATCAGGAGACGCAGTCCTCACAGCAGATTGGTCAGGACTTGTTTGCCCAGCTCTTTCGGTCGATGCCGATGTCGACCCCTTACGAGACAGTGCAGCAGCCCATTCTAGAGACGCCGCAGTAGCCTATTCACCAGACGCCGCAGCTGCTCCCTTACCATACACCTTTGCAGTTGACCTATGGACCGAGTGAGCATCAAGGTTCTAGCTCACACACTCCCCAGCAGTGCGTTGTAGATGATCCGGTTAATGAGGATGATGCTCAATATGAAGAGCCGGATCAAAGGGGTGGTGAGGAGGTAGGTGATGTTGCCTTCGGTCCTCGGCAACGTAGACCGTCTGCTGCTCTCCGCACCCCTTTTCAGGGTGCAAGACAAAGTAGAATGGAGAGGTTGAGGATGATGTATAGTGACTTTAGGAAGCAGGGATATGAGTGTTATGTGCATGTGCTTGAGACGGGTCATCGTCTAACAAACAAATTCTTTGTTCTGGTGGAGGATCCGAAGGAGGACTTCTGTCAAGAAGTAAGTTACTAATTTTATATAGCAAGTTTATACTTATATTGAAATTGATTTGAAATTTATATTATCTCAGGTAATGGACCTCTACGTGCTTTCGGTTCGCACGAGGATCCGAATGCATAACAGGACTGCTCCAAATATTGGGCCAACTAACACGATCATCATCGGCACTCAGTTACTTGTAAGTTTTTAATATATATTCTTTATATTTTATTATAAATATTTAAAAATGATATTAATCTTGTATGTTGTCAATTTGATAGCAAGTTTTGGGCGCCGAGCTGAGACTCCTACATCCGGAAGATCAACAATTCATGCACATAAAGGGAAAGCCCTCGTATAAGGGTTGGAAGATGCATCCGGGATTACAGGACATTGTGTACGGGCTAGACTATCCAAATGTCGTTCCATGGTTGAATTGCAAACATGTAAGTGTTTATGGTGATATATATTTCAAGTTTCTTACCATTGATTGATTTAAATTATTCTATTTTTTTATTGAAACAGATCTGCGCTGTGTGTAATGTCTTTGAGAATCATTGGGTCATAATTCGGATAAGTATTGCTGATTGGACGGTTGAGTTGTACGACTCAATGTCACACGAATATGATCAGGAAAGGGTCGCACCTATTGATTATGAGCTCAAGCCCATTACTCGTCTTGTTCCTTGTCTACTAGCTCTCTCAGGCTATTGGACTAACAATGCAATAATGACGAAGCGAGATGGTGAAATGAAGCTTTTGAAGATGCCGATCAAAGACCAATTTGCCCAGACAGACAGTCACAGTTGCGGCCCCTTTGCAGGCATGTATTTGGATCGTTTGATTAGTAGTAAGCCGAGACACTAGGGGAACATCACCGAACGCTACATTGAAAGATATCGGTGGCTCGTAGCGACTAGGATTTATTGGCTTGTTGTACTTGACAACGTCTAGTTTTATGTATATGTATGGTGTTTGAAACTGTCACAACCCCAAATCCCGAGGGACGGCAGAAGCCGGGGTGCGACTGGGATTGGATTAAAGAAGCGGGGAAGAAAGGGGCTGATTGAATAAACATACGTAAAAGACATCATAAATTCTATCAACAAGACTTCATTACCAAAAGATAGAGTTAATCACGATGGATTACTCGACGAAGTTCTTAAAAGGAAAACTAAGTTATAATTACAGAACTTAGTCTACAGTGATTAAACATAAACAACAAGGTTTAGAGTTATGTAGCGGAATAGTGAACTAAGTACATAAGTCTTCTCTAAATCTATTCGACCTCAACTCAACCATCCACCGCTGCCGTCGCTTCAACCTGCACATTTAGAAAACATATGCAGGGCTAAGTACGAAAGTACTTAGTGGACACATTGCCGAAAACGTATTCATAGATATAGATAAACAGACATCTCATTTTATAGCGCATCGGGGTTTTTATTTAAAGGAGCCCATTGACACGCACCCGTCGTATGGTACGATCAAAATACCTGTGTATGCCCCAGACGGACAGTACAGGCTCCTATGCCCACTACCGGGCTGATTAGTCTTAGCGGTAAGCTACGGTCGATCCCACGGAGAGTGATGAACCACTTTACTCTTCAGTATACAAATCGAGTTGTCACTATCTCAATCTGTGTATCTGCACAATAAAATAAACGGAAATCAAATATAAAAAGGGGGTAAGATTTGGGGTAGGTCGTGATCATTGTTGACATGTAAATTCGGTCATGGGCACACTAAGAATCCGTCCATGCTTTGTATAAACTCAAGGCGTGGCCCAAAGACATTGGGGCGTTTCAAGAGTTCATACTCCACACTTGGGATGGTTGAATCCCTTGTTGTTGTCTTGGTCCGAAGGTCACGCTTCACCCCGGTCACAAGGCCGTGCTTCACTCCTCCTTAGATAATAGTCATATCCGATCTCTCCAAGTATGACCCTCATCAACCTTCTCTTCCAAACTTTCCATGTCCGCACCTACAGAGTAGACACCACTCTCGGGATACTCATTTCCGGGACCACGTCCAACCGGTCATTGCAATGCCTACGATACGCGAGATGAGTCCTTTGGTCGATAACCATGGCTTGATGCCTCGTCACAGTTGATGGGTGATTGTTAGAGAAGCCCAAGATTGAAGAAGGACGCAGTATCCCCTTGTCCAATCCTCACCATCCAGATCTACAACACCATGCCAGGTGCTGTTTAGCTACTCGGTCCTGGCATCTCAAACGCTGTCGTTTGTCCTGCCCTGCCTTTGCTTGACATAGTACAGATCTAACCGAACGGAGATCACCCGCTGGATCAGAACTGCCCATGAATCCTGCTCCAGTCCTTCCGGAACTACTGGACTCAACCGATGGCACAAGTGCCTCACGAATATTTTACATGTCAACAGTCAATCATTTCTCATACCCAAATCTCACCAAGTAAACTACTCACACATAATTGAATATATACTGATAAGCGAAATAGAACACATTAATAAAAGAAATACGAAATACTCGAATTAAAAGTACCTAAGGCAACAGCCTTGAATTTGTTCTTCACAGCGGAATGTAAAATGAAAGCAAGTAAAGATTGTTTTGAGCAGAAAAGATAAAGTGTTTTTTCCTCCGAACTAGGAACTGTAGACTGATAAATTCTCCAACATTGTGCCAGCCGCCTTGGCTGGACTTTTATAGCATGTAGTGGTAGTGGCAAAACCCTAGGCGGGTGGCGTGATTGGCAGTTTCCATGTTGAGCGAGATCTTGAATATCTGCGATTGGTTGGATGGATGATTGGCGATCTCCGATTGATTTGATTATTTAAGGTAGGGCACTGACCTCCAAATCCTTCCTTTCATGAATGCTTGGCAGATATTGGCGAATCCTCTCCACGCGGCTTTCCTTCTTGAGCTTTGGCGACAGACTGGAAATCTTTGCAGTGGTCAAACTGGTTGCATGCTTCATGGTTGAATTCTTTGTAGGCAAAGCAGCTGCAAAATCTTCTTTGTTGTTGGGTGCATTGCGTTAATACCACGAATGCGAATGATGAACAACAACTTAGCTTCAGGGTTCACATGGACTCCTCCTTTCAACCTCGTCTCTTGCTTCAATTCATCTCCTGCCCTGCATACTCCTTTGCGTAGTTCTTGCAACCGACTGGATACACTCCAGTTCTGCTCATTCTGACCACTTTTCATATGTTTGACCTGAACCGAGCTTCCTTCCTTCGAACAACAGTTTCCTTCCCCTGAACAGACTCTAACGACACAAAAAGACATGAAAAATAGGGCCAAACAGCCCAAAAGTCGAAGACGCATCACCCGTGCCTATTAAACATTTGCATTTTTATTCATAAAGTAGCTCGCGAGCATTTTTGATGTATGTAACGTTCGAATCTTGACCAAATCCTCATTCACCGTGGCTGGTTACCCCTCAACAGGATACCACATACACCACAGGTTACAAAGTGCACTAAATCTGGAAAGCACTTAATAGCTAACTCAGAGTCGATCGATAGTTAACAATCCTAGCGGTTAACTAATAAATTCTGGAAAACACGAATGTTAACTCAGATAGGTACAAGAGAACTCACATAAAACATAAAACATTTCATGCCATAATTATCACTTTGAAAACACAGATATCAAAGCGATAAAGAAAGGTTTTTGAGCATTGCTCGTTTTGTTTTATATATAAAAGCCCACCTTATAAGTTACAGAACTATTAAACGAGTTTTCTGTCGTCGATCCTTCGTCTTATCCCAAGTGCTGACTTCCTCCTTCATCGTAAATAATCATAACTTCGATAAGTCATCGAGTCAATAAAAAGAAAACGGAATTCGAAATCAAAATCGAATTAGTTTCATATGCTTTTAAGCTTTTAGGCATTTGCACGCTAATCTATATTCTTTTAATTAAGAGGAACGAGAATCGAACATTTCTCGTTTAGAAATCTTACTTGACACTAAGGTCAGTAGATAAGGGTTGTCGATACTTAGAACGACTTAAAAGATCAAAAGAAACTAAGTTGGGAAGAAAACAACTTAGTAAGCTAGGTTCTGAAAATTCACTGCACATTACAGAAGTTCTGAGGACTTCCCAGAACAGAGTATTTGGAAACAGGGGAATTGCCCTGTACCGTTAGAAAGCCATGGAAGTCTAGTTTACTCTCCAGTTTACGGATCTCAATTCCGATAAACGAGCTAAGAGATATTGCAGTTTCCGGAAAGGGTCGCAAAACTGCCGAAGTTAACCCTAAGGTTTGATAAAAAAAATCGACGGGTGACTTCCTAGGTTCGTTCTATGTTCTCGAACCTACATTTTCACGAAAAATATACATCAAGGCAGTCAACACGTACTCCCGTACGTGTAGAACTCCTTTCCAATTCCCGTCTATAACGCGACATTTATAATCTCGCCGTTTAAAGCTAAACAATTACTATACCAATCAAGTTACAAATTAAAACCTAACTTCTCGATTATAACCAAAACTCGATATTTCATAACTCGAACTAACACGACGTCAACTACAATTTCGTTCCCTCATCATTAGTGATCATTAATATCCAATTATCTCTCCTACTCGACTTTCCTATCATTATTTACATACGTTTGTTCGTCTCTTAGGAAATTTCCAAAGTTATCGGATTTCGATCAAATTCTACATTATCAATCCTCATCTATCGAGATTCATTAATATCTATATCATAACCTCATATCATTACTAAATCTCAACTAATAATCGATTCTTCGTCTCTTATAATCTCATTAATAATTTTAGAAAAATTTCATTTAATTCACAACATCATCTAATATCTTTAGGAGCATCAATCCAACATTAATTCATCATTTTAACCAACTACGACCAATTCCCAAAATTTTCATCCATTTTCGGTTTCAACCTATAATTAGGGGAAATGGATTTCTTCATTATTTAGCTCCATTTATCCAATCCTAAACTCACCACAACAACTATTAATCAATTACAAATCCTACTACAACATTAATTTGGAACACATCACTTAAACCCTAGCTAATTTTCGGTCCTCATCAAGATCTTAGGGTTTTTGATTTCTCTTTATTCCTATCATCAATTAAGCATCTCCTAAGATCAATTATACATTCAATTTAAAGAATTTAATCACCCTAACCCTAACCCCTAATTTTCGGTCACCTTAGAATTTTAGGGTTCTTGGATTTCTTCAACTTTTAACCATAGAATTCATTTATTAACCATCTAAATACTAGAATTGAAACTTAATTCATCCTAATTTCATCTAGGAAAAAAAAAAATGGTCCACACTTAAAATTAGGGAAAAGAAATTCCAAATGAATAAAAGTGAAGCTATGAAGAATACCTTGATGATTAATGAAAGGTAGAATGAAATTTGATGGATAGATGATGACTTGTTGAAGAAATTTCCTTGAAGAACTTGAAGGTATTTTAATGGAGTTTGGGAGAACAAAATGAGAGAGAGAGAGGTTGATGGTAGATGGCGGTTTGGGTGTGGAAAAGATGAAGAAAAATGACTAATGTACTAATGAAATAATATCTACATAAACATAGGAGTAAAGTCTTAGCATGAGGTGTAAAGTAATATGGTTAGTCATAATGTGTTAATACTATATAAAACTAAAATATCATTGAGTGTGTGTGAAGAGAAGTCGGCAGCCATGGGAATAAATTTAGGAAAACTCTCGCTTTTCCGGCTCGTTACGATGTTATAAAAATCGATAAATGAAAAACGTATTTCGGCTCGTTTCCGTCAAAATCCGACTCGACCATAAATTCCGTCGTATTTTACTTACTCGGAAAGTATATTTTAAACTTAAAAATTAAATAAAATTAAATAAAATTTTGGGACATCACAGTCCAAAATTTATCCGGAAAAATCATAAAAACGAATTTTCTCGGGCGAACTCGTATCGAAATTTCGTGAATGTAAAAATCAGACGGTTTCCCGATCTGAGTTATCGAACTAAAAAGTTATCGTACGCGATAACTCTAATACAGTAGTCATTTAACTGACTTCCGTAATTTATTTTCAGAAACGGACTTCACCGTTAGTTTTAGAATTAAATTTTATGAACTTAGGCGTGCAAAGTCGTAATTATTATTAACTTTGAATTTTTAACGCAGAAGAAATTTTCCGGGGTATTACAGAAACATAACTTTTGAATCTTATTTTTATATTTTGTATTTCAATATTATTTTATGGGGTAGTTTTATTAGTTTATCGAGTTTATAGTGTTTGAAACATGTATTTGGATCTTATTTTTATGGTATAGTTTCTTAGTTTATTGACTACACGAATGAAATATTTTTTAGCAGGTAAACCCCTAAACTCTCGGGTCTGGTCACGATGGCCCTACCATCGTGACCTCACGATGATGACTCCATCGTGAGCTCACGATGGAAAGTCACCGTGAGGTCACGATGGCAGGGCTGTCGTGAGGTCACGATTAATACAATCGTGAGCTCACGATGAGGACGCTAAACTCCATCGTGACGTTAGGATTTTTGACTAATTATGGTGTTTTAACCGGTTATATTATTTTGGTACGTGTTAAATATGTTCTACTTAACAATGAAATACATCAACAAATGTAAAATTACACATTTAAACACACAATTATAGTGTTGGCGAGATGTGTGACACACGATGGCATCATCATCGTGAGCTCACGATGGTGCCATCGTGAGCTCACGATGATGATGCCTTCGTGAGGTCACGTTGGCGTGGTTATCGTGACCTGTCCAGAAACTCGAAAAAAAAATAACATTGAAATTCAAGTTAGCATCGCATAAAACGAAACATCAAATTCAACACAAATTTTAGTACAAATTCATACAAAACCCTTAAACAAATCACCAAATAAAGACACCAAATAAGTCTAGTAGTTTAATACGAATAAAGTTCAAACATAACTTTTAAACAAATCTAAACTACAACCAACACGCTAGTCGACATCTAGAGCCGTGGAGGGTGACGCACCATCGTCCGCTGTTTTATTTCGGGCCTCAAGTTCCGGCGGCAACCAAGCAGTGTCCCTCAGGATCAGCACTCGACATCTAATAATTTGTTGTGTCGACTCCATCACCTCAAAGATCACGGCATCATCTACTTTGAGGTCGAAAGTGCGTGTGAATTGTTTCCACCCTGCATACACAAACTTCGGTTTCTTCAAAGATCCAAGGTACATCAACTGACATTCGGTTCCATTATGATTGGCAACCAGTGGCACATCCGCACGAGAAAGTTTACAGACAATATGTGCTGGTATATGCTATATTGCACACAAAGCATTGATTAAAAGTCATACAAAACAAATTAATTGTTTGTTTAGTGGTAGAAATTCTTACCAAATGCCAAGGGGCCGAAACATGTGACTTGGCTAGGATAACATCGAAAAAGAGCTTGTCTCCTGATAGACAGTTCAAATTTGAACCGGATGGATTGGTCGACATCTACAACTATCCAAATGCGACAAAACATAAAGTGAAGACAAACTTCAACATCAACCAATTAAATTCAACAATTTGCCACATTTTACATAAATCGAACATCATTATCAACATCAACATCTCCAACCAACTTCAACAATTGACACATAAATTGAAAATTATTACATATCAACAACATCAACATATTCTTCGAAATTCAAAATAGCAAACCAAATTAAAAAACAACATATATCGGACATAAAACAACAACATCAACATATCAAAAAAAATTTTAGAATTCTTGCAAAAGAATACTAGATAATCAATTCATCAAAATATAAAACCAAAGATAATTTCATAACTCCTATCATTGGGTGACATTGAGGTCGAAGAAACGTACCTCCAATCGGAAACGAGCGATGGGGGAGGCGGCGGCGGCGGTGGACAAGAGAAACGGAGGTATTGAAAAGAGGGAAGAGGGAGATAGGAATGAGATAATAATGATATATGTTGAGTATTGGTGGAAAAGAAGGTAATGTACGTATGGTTGAAATAAAAAGTTTGAGATTCTGTCCCACTTTATCGGGAAATTTGGATTCATCACGATGGGATCACCATCGTGAGGTCACGATAGGAGTGACCATCATGAGGTCACGGCTGTTCCTTCATCGTGACTTCACGATGGCTATCTCATTGTGACCTCACGTTGCACATACCATCGTGAGGTCACGATGGTTTTTTCATCGTGATCAAGGCAGGGACTCACCAAAAATCATCCATGTATGCAAATAATACCTGTCTCAAAAATTCTGAACATAAAAACAGATATTAAAGGTTTAAAAAGGTCAATACAATGCCATAAACTCAACAAGTTCTGTTATTCCTATATTTCATCTTCAATTGGGTCAGGACATGCCCTAATATCATGACCCTCACGACGACAATTGCTACATCTTTTTTTCCTCCGGCGTCGTTGACTTGATTCTACTCCCCCAAAATCATGAAAATTTTGTTCATCCTCTGTTTGTTGGAGAGGGATATTCAAATCGACTCCACCAGGGGGAATAGATGTCGTGCATTTTTTTCTGTTGTGCCCAGATCCACCACACCTTGAGCAAACTTGAGGACGTCGTGCTCTCGTGTCTTCAACTGCTAACCGAGCATGACTCGTTCTTGGACGACCGGCCTGACGTACATCTTCTGGAGGATAAACCCTAATTGATTTGATCTCCGGCGGCACATTCCACTCATCGAGGTGTGGTATTTGATTGATATGCTCAGCATAAGTCTGTCTTAGGCCGTCTTGTTTGAAATATCTATGTACGAAATCGTACACGTTCAAACCAATGCCGGCCTGCCTGTTAAAATAGGAAAAATAGAATTACTTACATACAAAATGAATATAAAAATAGTAGAAAATTATAACAAATAATATATATTTTACCTTATAGCGGCAGCAGCATGCTTACATGGAATCCTATCCTCATCGAAGACACGACAATCACACGTCCAATTTTGAAGATCCACTTGATATTGTTGATTATCTTCGTCTACTTTATAAACATGGTCGGTGATTGCTCGAACAGGAAGAGGGAGACTCGCTTGCACAGATAGAGAAAGCTTGTTGAATGTAGTTACAGTCAACACATGATCTCTCGATTCAGCATCAGTACGCCGCTCGTCAAATCAATCCTCCAATGTGTGGTGAAATGTTTCAAGTAATGAGCACACTGCTAAACACCTACCCCACCACAAAACACTGTTCACGGATTCGACAGCATTGGATGTCAGTAATCCATAGCGCCGCACAGGATACTTTGGCCTAGCCCACCTCTCTGGTCCAATTTGAGAAAGTCGTCTGTGAGCACCATTAGGACTTACAGTGTACAACAATTCGAAAAAGTTTTCAAACACTTCGTGGCGATAACTAAATGCTGCTTCATAAAAGAGTGTGGCCACAGTTTTGCCGTATGGGGTCAAATTTTTCTGCAGATGGTGATAGCACGATCCGTGGAATGCATTTGGATAGACGGTTCGAACTGCATTCCTAATGCTCTTATGTTAGTCGCTCACTATCAACAAATCTTCGGGTGGATTGAAGCATTTGCGTAGGTTATAGAGAAAATAAGTCCATGACTCATCGTTCTCTATCGAACCAAGGCCAATTGCAAGCGGAAACACTTGCTCGTTCCCATCCTTCGTGCAAGCAACAAATAAGGTTCCTTTGTTTCTACCCTTAAGATGAGTCTCGTCTACTATGAGCACAGGTCGAAGACACTGCTCAAATGCTCTAATACACTGTCCAAGGGCAAGGAACATGTGACAAAATACTCCTTCACTAGTCGTCTGCAAGTCGTATACAGTCCCAGGATTACGTTGTTTCAACAAATACAAATACGACGGAATCTTCTGATATGACGAGGGGAAGTCACCGTACATTCTCTCTATCGCTAGTTGCCTTGTTCGGACGGCAAAGTTGTATAACATTTGAACGCCGTATCGCATGCGCATCTCTGCCATCATCTCCTTTGGCCTCAGAACAACCTTCTCATCTATCAATTTCTTAGAAAAATAAAATGCGGCCACCTCGCTACTCACCGACCTTGCACGTGCAGCACGGTTCAAATCTGATCGGTAACTGTGATCCAATGTCAACTTAGTAATCCGAAAAAGAGTTGCACATTCCGTAGCACACAACCTAAACGTGCAATTCTTTCTACCACTCCTACATAGGTACACTATACGGTTCGAAGCGGAGCGATCGGTCTTACACTCCACAAAGTGCTTCAAATGATACATTCCTACAGCTATCCTCAACTCTTGCACTGATCGAAATATCGACCCTACCTTGAGACTACCATTGATGACGATAGGCCGCTCAACCCACGCCAACGGTATTGCGCTTTCAATGTCAGGATGTGGAATGATCCAATTGCGCTGTGTACGCTCATGCTCAACCTTATTTTCTGATTGATGGTCCGATGAAAAGTGTCGCTGCCCCATGAGCCTATCCATTTGTGCCGGCTGTCCAATCCAAGCATAAAACTCTTCTTTCAATGATTCAAGCAAATCTTTACGACGATCTTCCTCTTCATCTTCGGATGTAGACACCGCTTCATACTCCTCATAATCTTCATCATATTCATCATCATCACCATCGTCACTATCATCTTGTGCACCCGAGGTGCTACCTCTCACATTAACTTCGGGGGCGGAGTTCCCGCGGTTTTCAATCACATAAACTTCCGGATCCTCTTTAGGATCCACTAACCATCGAAGTAATTCTAAATCACCCCGCAATAGCACTTTTGCTTTCATGCCGTTAATGGTTGTGAGGTACCATAACACATATTCGGTCTCCTTCCCACCATTCAAACCCTCTCTAATGAGTTCCACAAGGTTAGCACGATTAATCTTGCCGGGGTCGATGTAGACAACAAATAAATCCCCGTCCATATATGTCGATCGCTCCCAATGACCGTCGTGATATATAATAATACGGCGTAAAGACATCTGAAATTAACAAAATATACAAAAATAAAGTATAAACAATCAATGAAAATACTTGTTTAGCACACATCTGTGCTGGTCACGATAGTGATCACCATCGTGAGGTCACGATTCGTGAGCTCACGATGGCAATTGTCAACGTGACCTCACAAATCGTGACCTCACGATGGCAATTGTCAACGTGACCTCACGATGGTGATCACCATCGTGGACACGGTGAACTTGTCCATCGTGACCATAGCAGAATTCGTGTGGTTAGCTTAGAACTAGGTATTTCAACTTCTTTTAACCCCAGGATACCATGAAGTTTTTAATTTAAGACACCATTATATGAACAAAATAACATATTTCATGACATAAGATGAAACATATCTTGTATTATACTTTCAAAAATCCTAATTTCACCCTAACGTAAAACCCTAATTTCAGCAGCAACTTATATCAAATGAACAAACATTATGTATATTATGCTTACCTTTGTATGAAGTAAGGAACGCTACGGAGCCCCCGTTGATGCTTTCGTTCTTCTTGGGCGAGATCTTGGATGCTTGGAATGATGATTGGTTTTTTTTTTTTTTTGGTGTATGTTTGTTGATTGTGTATATGTTTGAATGTGAGGTTATGAGTTTGAATGGGGATTATTCTTACCCATTACTACCACCACCAACCTCAGTGGCTTCATTTATTACCTAGTACACCCAAAAATATTCACCAAATCGAATGTGTAGATACATTAATGAGTTTCACATGCATCAGTCTTGGTCACGATGGAAGTGCCATCATGACCACACGATGGGACTGCCACCGTGACCTCACGATGAGATTTCCATCGTGAACAACCCATCGTGACATTCCCATCGTGACCACGTGCGCAGTCAAAAGTATGACACAGTTGACTTTGAAAATTAAGGGTATTTTAGTACTTTTACAGGATTTTGGTATACAAAAGAGTGTGTTTTAAAGATAGGCTATAAAAGAAGTGTTTTTTATGTTTTGGTATTTTTTTGTTAGTTTCCTCTATTATTATTATTATTATTATTATTATTATTTTAAATAAAAATAATGAAGAGTCATAACCTATTTAATTTGTAATTATAATATTATTATTGCAATTTTACAATAAATAAATATGTTATCCAATTTTACAATGCTTGAATAGATCTTATCTTTTTTCCTTCCGCAAATTTGGTTTAATAAAAATATAAACATTATATACAATTATAATATATATCTAATGTATAATTATATATAATTATATTAATAAGAGTATTATAGGCAAACCAAATTTTTTCAACAATATACTTTTTATAATATATAGGTATAGATCGTAGACAATTCGCAAAAGAACAAATTGTCGGTGTCTTATAAAGTATGAATCGTGTTCACAGCCTAGATGGATTTGGAATTGTATATTTGTTTGAAGCTTGTAAATTTAGTCTGTCTTGATTATTAGCTTATACTAGTGCATATTAAATAAATTTCCTATACAACTTTTATTCGATGGTACAAGGAAATAAGACATGGGAAGTCGAGAGAATAGTTCCCTTTTATCTTTTTTTTTTTTTCCTTTTTTTTTTTTCCTTTTCTTGAGATTGAGATTAGTTCCATTGTAAATTAGACGCTTTATGAGAACATTATGGATTTCAATAGAAATCAACAGACCAAATTCTTGAAGCATTTCCAAACATATGAGCCACGAGTTGACTAGATACACTCCAAACAAAGTGACGTTACCAATCTCATTTTGGAAGAACCTGAATATTCTAGTAGCATAAATGGAGCGAAAGAAAACACTCAAATATAAATATAGAAAAACAAATGGAAAACCACGCAGAAGGTTGTATGAGACGCTATAACCTAGTTAAAATGGGTAAAACGAAGCTCACACCCTATCTAAGAGTATCTTTCAGTGCTTTGGAACGTCGACTATCACCTCCTTGTAACAAATTGGACAAGCCTGTTGTACTAAACATTGTTAGCAAAATTATGATGTGGGTATTTGTAAAAAACAGTGGGAAGCTTAGTAGCTTACTTTATTGATACTCAGCCATCTGCTACCACAGCCAGAATGATATAGATGTTTACATGGAAGAGTCAGACGCCTATCACCTCTTTTATACTCCATCTGGCAAATAACACACCTATTCAACTCACAATCGAACTGCAGTTAATTACTGGAAATCACACTTCTGCCTTGAAAAATGGCAGGGACATTATTGGTAAGGCAGAATACAATAACTATTAAGTATTAACACAAAATCATGTCCTTCATCAAGATATTTTAAGATATCCATGCATTGGAACAAGGTAACAAGATTTTCTCTAAGGGTGCGTTTTACTTTGGTTGTAAAGTTTTCATTGGAAAAGGATGGATAAGAAAAGATGTGAAATATTATCATTTTCACACTTTTCTCACATGTTTACTAGATTGGAAAAGAAAATTATATCACATGGTCCCCCATACTCTCCTCATTTTTATGTCTTTTGACCTATGGAAAATATTATCACACCCCTCCACCCATGCTAATATTTTCCACAATTGGAGAGAAAATGATGGAAAAGGGGTTGCCCCGGAAAATTATCCATCCCGCACGGGGAAAATTAACAACTCTTGTAAACATGTGAAAATGATGGAAAAGTGTGAAAATATTATCAGTTCCAACCTTTTCCATCAAAGTAAACACACCCTAAAAGGAGAAGTTTTTTCACTGGAAGAGTAGTAGGTCAAGTACAACAAGAATTATATTCTCTACCAATTCAGAATAAATGCTATGCTCCCCAAGTCCCAACGCCACTCCCACCCCCACCCCAGCTATATGCATAGAAGGAGAACCGCTTTCTAATACAATTGTATACTGAGTTTAGACCGACATGCAACCTCATGACCATAGAAAATAACTTCGATTAAGAAGAAGAAATTGACTTGTGATATCCATTCCTTAAAGTGCAGGGGCAGAACCTGATCAAGACAGCAACCTACTACTATACATTAAAGGAAACAGTATCTCACATTCAAATTTGGAATATAAGCAAGTCAAACATTGTGTAGAAACAATAATCATAAGACTTTGATAAAGAAATAGATACTCTTTCCTTCTTGTGCACACACCCAGCAAAGGAAAGCCCATCATTGAAGATTGAATGACTGATTCTGATGTATCTAATTTACTATATGATTAGCTTGAATAGGAAGCTCGATAAGGAAATAACATCAGCTCAAACATTAGTACAAGAATTAGATTAAGCAGGATAGAAACTATCCAAATTATGGAGCATCCAGGTGTCTTTCATCTTTCTTCATAATAAATTCCACAGTTGTTCCTTTATTTCTATTAATATCAGACTGGACAAGAACACCAGAAAGACTTGATACTTGACCAAAAATCACTCTGAAAATAAGAATCAAATTACCTTTCAGCTCTAGATTTCTTTCTGGAGAAGAAACCGCACTTGAATTTTGATGTTGGAAGCAACAAGATTTGATCTTGGGACAGACCCCTGCTTTGAGTCCCAACAGCCTCGCCCAGCTCAAGTAACTCCTGTAAAAGGTGTTAGTTACAATATGATCACATAATGTTTGGAATTCCAGTTTCTGGAACATGTATGTTAGGTGTTATTTTTCGGAAGATATTTTATCTATCATAATGTACTGTTTGATGATTAAAATTTTAGAAAAAGTATTTCTATCTCCCAAAAATACTGAAAAAATGATTACTTCAAACAAATATTGTACCAATTTATTTTTGTATCACATTACACAATCTTGACAAGGCATATTAATCAAAATGATAAAATTTATAGTATTCTTCAGGAATAAAACAAAAAGGGAAAATTATTTATCTTAATCAATTTAATAGAACCTCCTTAATTTACACCAATAGTATATCACTATAAGACATTATTTAAGATCCACTCAGCTTATTGTGGTTATAAGATCCAGGTAGTCAAAGCATGTCAAGAGATAAGACAGGATTGATCTCAAACCTCATAGGTCATGCTGTCAGGATCAATATTATCTTGCCAAACAGCCTGCAGTAACCCAACAAAGGTAAGTAAAAAAAGAGTCATTTGTCCTAGAACCAAAGTTATATTTGATGGAATTGCCCATAAACCTGAAACGCTCAACTAAAAGTACCTCTTCATCATAAACATCTTGATGATTCCGAGGACCTATTATGCAAGAAGCAATGATTATAATAGAAATATAAGTCTGTACATGTGAAGTAACTGAAGATGGCAAAACCAAATCAGAGTACAGGGGCAAAGTTGAAGAAACAAATAAAGCCAATCATATGGGTAGTCAGAAATAGTACTTTAGTGGAACTCAAGACCCTCCAAGCATGTTCAGGTGAAGAAAAAAGAAACAAAAAAAGAAAATTTCGAGAAGTCATTGCATTGTGATTTGTCACTTTTTCTGAAAATTGAAAATAACCCTTCGGTGATACACAGTCAATCCTAGAAGTAATAGGATAAGCAACAGAAATGCCCACAATACTGGTGTAATCAACCAAAAAGATCAGTAAGGTTCCACTTCAAATGTCACATAAAGTTCCAAAAGCAACAATGATGCCAGATTTACAACTGGATTTTTCAACTGTGAAAGATATATCCCTACAAAACTAAAATGTTGCAAGGGAGTAAAGAAGATTATCATATCTTACACTCTATAGGATGGGCATGTGGAGTGGAGCTCATATTTCCTTCCTGGTGTACATGTGAAACAGTAGGCTGGTCATCAAGGGCCCCTGAGGGATCATCCATATGCCTGCTATGTTCTTCAGGTTTTCCACTATGGTTATTGACAACATAATCATTTCCACACTCATAGTATGAGAAACTTCCAGGCTCAGATGCTGCAAACTTGAATATACTAGTATTCGTTGCTGGGTAAGTATTGTGAGCATTCTCCTGGACATAATTCAAATCAATCGTACATATTATTCAAATTTAAGTAAGTTTCCAACATAGAAATATTTCATATTTGGATATTAATGAAATAGTGAGGAATTTGGCCATTTGAATATAAACCATCTGAACATAACTAAGCTGAGATCTGTCGCATATAGGTTGGTAGTAATTACTCAACCCAAAATGTGAAGTATTTGCAGCAGGTTCTGAGTCAGCAAAAAGTTCAGGCAGGGCATGCCAACCAAGTATATGTGGTCCATATTTCAATAGGCCATTATCACTTGAAATCCTTTGAAGGCTATAAGGCTGAAAGAAGAACGCATCTGGAATTTTTTTTACTAAATCCGTAATCCCTCATGCCCAAAACCAAGGAAGAACACGGACTATCTTAGCTAAAGATTCATTATGATGGCGGGCAACTAAAACATAATAATAACTACCTGAGCATAATCAGCATCAGCAAAAATGTAATTGACATGTTCGTAGGTAAGACCTCCAAAAAAATCCACAAAGCTTCCAATTGAGTTATAAGGCATCGATTGGTTTTGGTAGTGAATATCCATAGGTGGAGACCAGCTCATTTTAGGAAATATCTGATCCCATAGAAAGATGCAACAAAATTAATGGATAGTCAATTGACATTTCAATGTTGAATCAAACAAGCATGTCAACTAACCTGTGGTTTCCTAGCAAAATTTGAGTTCTATCAAATGTACTACAAAATTTTTGAATCTAACTCTCTTCACCTGCAATATATTTAGTAAACCGTTAAATCGGTTTAAAGATCAAAGAGCTCGTATAAAAACTCACCAAAAAAGTAGATAAAGATGAAAATCAAACACAATGAAACGAGAAGAAGAAAAGAATCGGAAGCAATATAAAAGAGTGCCGATTACTCCGCCAATCGGAACTGAAAATACTGTTAATTAAGAAGAGTTACGAATTGCACGCATAATGAAACGGAGTGGATACAGATGACTTGAAGTTGGAAAGCAACGTGCAATTTCTTCAGAATTGGACGGATCGCAAAACGTACGAAATATCACCGAAGAATCCACGTTTAAAACGAATGCAACGATCTCCGACGGCGCAAATGAACAGAAATTGATCTGATCCTATGTAAAACTATCCAATAACTCAAAAACAGAAACAAAATCAAGTGATGAATCGCAGCAGGAATCGGTTCTAGGAAGAAAAGAATGGATTAAAGAACCGACATTGATCGCTTTTTGGAACGCAAGTCCTCCCTCCGCTGATCAAAAGAAGTTAAATCTCTTTCTCTCTCTTATGTCTCTTTCTCTTTCTCCCTTAGTTTGTGAAGCGGTACGCATGAAAACGAGAGAGAGAGTGCAATGTCTTCACCTTTATTTTGCATCTTTCTCTTTATGCATTTGCACTCCATTAAGATTGTGACTGAAATAAAAATGCTCATTGGAGTCTGGAGACCCTAAAGGTACAACTCGCTTTGCGTAATGGACAATTACTGGTACAGTAGTAGTAGTATATGTTTTGCAATAAGAAGAAAAAGGTGTCGTAATATTCATTCATTACACAAGTAGTGACCAGCAGAGAGTAAAGGGACCGTAATAGTAAAAATAAAAAATACTGTATTCCCCTTTCCCAGTATTGATAGGTCACTTTTGTTTTTTGGTCCCGATATTGATGACATGTTTCTTTTTTAAAAATTATCCTCTTTCACAAAAAGTTATGAACTCTACTATTTTTATCACTTTTATCCTTTATAATACTTTTATAATAATAATACATCTAACTCTAAAAAAAAGGTTGTTGATGGTGTAGAAGAAACGAAAAATAGTGATGATTTTGGAGTAATTTTATTAACTAAGAGGTGAAATAAGGTTTTAACATGGAGTATTATATTGTCAAACAACTATTAAGTATACGATATTTTAGTGCACTACACCTTTTCAATTTGCAACTTGAACTTCTCCTTCAATGAAAGTCGGATGAACAAATTTTCATCCAAACTTAATGAATGCATTCAGGCAACTAATAAAGATAGAAAATACTGTAAACATTTTGCTCATAAAATGGAATTTTATCGAAAATTGTACATAGAATAATTTTCAAATTGAGTCCCTATTTTCCAGATATGGATTGTGATATAGAAAGAAATTAAATATATTTTCATGCACCAATACATTGCAACAAATCAAATATTTTCATGTATGGTACATAAACAGAACTACACTATATGTATGGTACCATAAATGAAACTACTATATATGAAGTATGCCTTAATATGAAAAAATTAAAAATTGAAAAAAAAAATCAAAATACATACTCAGATTTCTCATATAAAATGTACTCGAAAAATTAAAATATCATATCAATCAACAATAAATTTAGAAGACACCTGGGTAAGAAATACAAGAGGCTATAATGAATGGTTTTTTCTAATAAACATAAAAGTAATAGGAGCACTTGTCATGCGTCTCTATATGTGTTTTCCTGATACAAACATAAATCATTATAATTCTATACATTAAACGTTGAGAAATCGGTGCAGAATGCCGTTAGGTGCAACGACTACAAGTTCATATCCGGTGGCAAGCTCATCTGAAGAAAATATAGGCTGCGGTTCCAAAATAAACAAGGGTAAATGGAGCATCAATTACATGTAACAAATTCAGAGAGAGAAAAAAAATAAAAAATAGTAGTTAATCGTTCTATATAACTAATTGAGCAAAGAGGTAATTTATTTCAAACAAGGCTAAGATTACTCCAAATATAATAGCAATTCCAAAGTGTAACTCTTCATGAAAAATGTTCACATAATCCATCATATTCTCTCTCACCCTGACCACTGGTTTCTACTCAATAAGGATTTTAGAGTATTGTAAATCCTCAAATCAGTTATACAGAGACCAAAAGAAAGAGATAAAATACTGAAAGCAATCGAATAAAAAAAAGTATTAACAAATTTGCACGATAATTGCTTTAACGATACCTTGCAGACATGAAAGCCATGCCGAAAAAAACAGCCTTTACAGCTTGCTTTTGCCCAGAGTAATCAATTGCCAAAGGCAGCATTTCATGCAAGGTTAGAAAAGCCATCACTCCACCAACTGGAAGCAGTACAAATGCATTAACAAAAATGCATTGATCAGAAAGTTTTATCTAGAGTAAAAAAACAGAGATAAAGTAAACCTGCTGCAAGAAGGCCCTCCAGAATTTCAGGATCTAAGCTGCTGGGAAATAGGTAAGCTGCAAACGATTAAACGTAAGTAAACACAACACTAGAAATTTTGAAACTAAATATATTAAAAAAAAAAAAAAAAAAATCAATGTAATGGTCAGACCTACAACAATTACACCAAGAGGTTCAGCAAATCCAGAAAGAGTAGCCAGCTTGAATGCCTGCCATTTGCTGACATATTGCAAAAGCACACAAATATCAAATAATTAATTATCTAAAAAAACTAAACAGCATTTCAAGTGAAATCATTGGTAAGGAAGTTGGATATTACAATAGTGTATAAAGGTTCCCAAATATGAGATTAGACCAAACTTATAGCTCAATTGCAACCGTACAAGTTTAGATGACAAAGCAACATGCATGGATGAACCAACTTCAGGTTCTACCATTTGCTAGTCTATAGATGATGGGACCTCAATTGCCAAACATAAGTCCAAAATTATTTCACATAGTACATTTTTGGCACATAATCAAACGGATAGTAGGGAGGGCTGGTACCTTTGTGTAGCAAAATAAATAGGAAGTGCAACAGCAACACCCTGCCAACAAAAGAAAAAGGTTAATCACGGGTATTAGCTTATGACCAATATCTGCCACAAAATTGTGGCTTCATTCTAGATAGAATCATCATGATCACGGCTCCTAGTACCAAAAAAAGAGAAAAGGTTTTATGTGAAGATTGATGGAAATGAGCTGCCGAATGCAATCAAGAAGATCCTCATATCATGCAAAGTGTACCGATTACAACAGCACGCGCTAAACAAATTAAGGAAACTATGATGATTATTTTAGCTGGAATAAGAGACCAACTACAAGAGCAATCTACATGCGTGGAGTCTTTCTAGTAATGTGTTATAACTGTCGGCAAAAGAGTCTATCAAGTAGTCTTAACTTATGTACATGCACATAAGCATCTCAACAGTTATTTTCAGCCTTTATATAGGCTTCATGTGTAAATATCAGACTTGGATTTCATACGAATATAAGCATTTGCTTTGTCCGGTGAATTCTCTGTAGAGATTTTCAGATGCTTAAGAACGTAATGCAAAAGTTTTTGGTTGATTATATAGCAAAAAGGTTGACGTTTCTAAGCTCTAGGTAAGATCTAACTGGGGTATCAATATGGGAAGGTCACTGTGCAACTCTTTGCTGAGGGATTATTGGATCATTATATCCTACAGATCCTTTGATCATATCAAACATGAATAAAATTATTAAATCAATAAAAATTTATAGTCATAAGACAACCCAATAGCTTTAGGCACAATGAGGATTTACAAAAGCATTGATGTTGAGTTTCATCAATGGGGTATAAGAGATGGTGCCTGAAAATTATTTGATAGCTATCAGTCTATCACATTGTTCTTTATCATAAAAATATGCAAGATTTTCTGTAATCTCATCTGAAATGTTAATCCATCCAGTGCTGAATTTAGATCCACATGCATTTACTTCGGGTCATAAGATTAGATTGACAATATATTCGATTTGAGTAATTGAAGAATTAGGTCAGCAAGCAATATCAAAATTATTCAATCCATCAAAGTATGTGAGGATTAGCATATACCATTACTATCTATCTGAGCTATCACTAAAAGTAACACCCCCTAAAAGTAACCGGGTATAAAAAATATAAAGCTCTTATTTTGTTCAAGGCCATCAATATTTGATGACAAACATACAGAAAAATCCAATACAAAATGCATGCTGCAACCAGAAGTACATACAGCTAATGGAAGAAGCATCTCATATTACATCACTAGTGTCGGAGAGCATGCAGTCATGGTATTGCACCTTAAAGCTATAATAGGGCATTGAAGAAAGATACCTCAGGAATGTTGTGCAAAGAAATAGCTAGTGCCAAGTTCAAACCAACACGAAGACCCTGAGAGATTGAAATAGAGAAATGGGTAAGTGTCTGAAGGAATTAAAGATCTTCAAAAATCACCATCCAACAATTCCTGAACTATTATTGTATGAGTAAAAGGGCACATAAGCAAATTGAACCAAAAAGAGATATTCAAGTGGATGGAAACAATTGAATGAATGAAAATACGGTCCTTCACAGATTTCTCCTGTCCATGTGTCAGGATGCTGACTCAAAATTACCAAGGTCCTATACAAGGTTCCCCCTTGGTTAGTAGACGGACAATTTATTATCGCTAGGGAATAGACCAACACTAATAACTAATAAATGTAATGAAAGACTTTAAATAACATAAGTAAACAACATAATAAACGAAATAACGACTAGCGCTCGTGCAGTTTGCTAGCTTGGTTCTGTCTTGCCCGTTGCGCATAGATTTTATCTGCGATAGATATCACATTCTCTACATCTCTACACATGTTTTTTCAGATAGAAAATGAAGAATATTGTCCATTTTATGGCTAAAAATGGTACATAATAACCCAGAAAAATAAGTCAGAGATTATGTTTCCAATTTCCATTATTGATAAGCAAGTGGAGTACGATTTTATGGATGCATTTCATAAAAAAATAATATAGAAGCCTCTTGACTACTGGTTTTAGAGAATAAAAGAAAGCCAAATATAGTTAAATGGGACATTAGAAAAGGTGTGACACAGATATGCGCATCTAGTTCAGCTTAAAATCATGGATACTCTTATATACTATTGACAAAGTTTCGACAAGTTGCTTCACGTGTAGCAAGCCTGGGGATGGCCGTGAACTCAAATTTCTGTCTTGTAATCGAAAAAGCTACCATTAAACCATATTTAACATCTTAAAACAATAGGCACCTTACCTTCATTGATCCAAGGAACACTGCCATTCCCTCAGGAAAATTATGCAAACTTATACCTGAAAAGAAAATTGGATTGAAGAGTTTCGATCTTTAAAAGAAAATACAAGTAAGTAAGAGAAACTTCTAGCAGTTAGTATTGTAACTTCCACTCAAGTAGGTAATAAAACTCAACAAGCATCTAGATATTGACTTCGAGTATTCTAATCACATGACAATGAGAATAAGGAAAAACAAATAAACATGATAGCAGCTGAACATGGAAATCTCTTTAAATTATAGGTGTCCTTATATGATTTTCAAATTAGTGGGCTTATATGAATATCTAATTGAAATAGTGACAGATAACAAAGTTGGCAAAAGTGAAATGTCATCTGCCAAATACTAATACCAAATGTGTTTTATATTTAAGAACAAAGAAATTTTGGTAAAATCAGAACAGAATAATGTCCAAGTTAATGCAGTCCAAGCTCTTATAAGAAAAAAAAAATTATTACAAAATCAAAAAGGACTGCATTACAAAGGGATTGACTAAAAAACCCCAAAGGTGAAATCAATCTAAGCAAAAATACAACTCCATTCTCTCTCTCTCTCTCTCTCTCTCTCTCTCTCTCTCTCTCTCTCTCTCTCTCTCTCTCTCTCTCTCTCTCTCTCTCTCTCTCTCTCTCTCACACACACACACACACACACACACACAAAGCCCTTAAAATCATTGTGCCATTAAGCTCACCAGCACATCCATCATCCACCCCACTCCCACACCTTCTCCTATTCCTTTCTTCAACATTAGACAAAAATAAATCATAAACTAAACATGGCGAACTCCATCATAAGTCTGATTCTATTAGCACTTTATCCAATAGTCTGAGTGAGAGCAATGTAGAAAGAAGCAAAACAACAACGCCATTCTCTAAGTTCATCAATCATAGAAAGTTTCAACAGTTTTGCGTATATAATGCAACCAAATGTGATTAGTAAGGATCTAGACATGATCAGAAAAAACCAATACAACTAGCTCATAGCTCACCTACGGCTGTGATGATTCCACTACTCAATACTTGACGACGATGCTTCTTCATGAGATCCTTGTTCCGCTCATCCCCCTTCTTCTGTTTCGAGGCACAAATGACAAACTGACTTTTAAAAACCCAATAATCAGATCCAAAGACAACTCATATATCTTGTTACTAATTAATACACTTCTCAGTGAGATAACCTTATTTGAAACGGGTGCGAGATTTGGCTCGGGGATGAAATTAGCTATTACAGCAAAGAATATTACACCTGCAAAGAACTAAGAGGCCAGTTTACCGGCAATTGACCAATCAAGGAAATTAGGCACTAAAGAAAAGAAATGAAATGATTTACGAATGATCGAAGAAAAGGCCATACCCAGAGGTTTGCTTTTAAGAAGCCAATGGAATTTATGGCATTATGAGCCAAATCTAAAAAAGATATGCTCAACATCAGCCCAGCAGCAAAACCCTATGCAAAACATACTCAAAATTATACATGAAAGCTACTTCATAGTACTACTTAATTTTTAAACAGCTTTTCCCACAATCATGTAGAAAACTACAATTTGGATGACTGAACCTTACAGAAGTCAGTTTAACTTCCACATTGTTTTGCTTACCTGTAAAACCCCAAGCATCTTGAGATTTGGAGTGGGATTAATGACAACAAAAAGTGCTCCTGTTCAGAAACGTAACGACCCAACATTACTATTATTATTATTATTATTATAACAAGGAACTTCAATAGTAATAAGCATCGCCATTTATCCCCAAATTAATGAAATTCTTGATCATTTAAGATAGAAATGGTTTGGTGAAATTCACAAAGCATTGAATTGTTGTTGACTTACCAATAGAGGTACTGAGACCACCCAGAAGGGAAAGTGCAAGAGCAACTAAAACCTGAGAATCCATGAAACCCATCTCCCCAACCCCAAATACGTAGTTTAACTTCTCCAAATTCCTCCTCTTTCTTATCCGTGAAACGGAACAGCAAGGAGTGGAGGGTTTAAAAGATCGCTCACTAGAATTTATGTATTAGAAGGGGATAAAGAAATCCTTTCTATCAGCGATCAACAACTGCGAACTTAAAACATTACAAAAGGGAAAATGAGATGACAATTTAGCAAAAGTTTGAATGGAAAGCATGGAATGGAATATGTTATGTCGAGGGAAAGAAAGGGATTGTTTCCAGGTCGGTCCAAGACGTTGATACTCTTTCCCACTCGCGTCACAAATTGAGACCTGAGAGATTAAGGCACTCTCGTAATAGGATTTTAAAGACTTTAGAAGTTTGGGTGTATTCAATTTAAATTTTTATTGGATTTCTGAAATTTAAGTCTATTCAATTCAGACTTCTATTGAACTTCTGAAATTTAGGTGTATTCAATTACGATTTCTGTTGATTTCTCAACTCTTGGTGTATTTAGCATTACATGGACTTTTAACTTATGGACTTTCGTTGAAGTTTGATGAAGAAAATATGCATGATAAAATCCGATCGATATCGATGAGATTTGAAATCTAATGCAACCCCAGCGCCGGATGAGGACGAGCGGTGACTTTGCACTTTTACTGCTTGTTTACACCGAAGAAACAGAGGTCGGAATGAATTAAACAAATATTCTCATAACAAATTTTCTCAAAATAAGCATGAATATTCGAGTATCACAAAGAGAGCATGTTACTAACACAAAAATTATATTCATTTAAGAATTAACTACCTAAGCATGAAAAAAAGTATGCAATACACTCATGAATAACTATACATGTAAGAAATCCCGACTCTCTCTCTCTCTCTGTAAGAAGGTGACGATAGAAGAAGACATGTGAGAGAAACGTATGTATGCGAATGACAGTGCGAGGATCTGTTGTGTGTTTTTGAGAGAGAGGGAGAGGTCCCAGCAGGGGCTGGGCTCCAATGAGGGTTGAGTGCCAGTGCACGCCCGCTCGGTACATTGAGCGCGCGCTGGATATCACCGAGCGTTGGGATGATGGAATTCTGAACTTCAACAGAAGTCGATGCGAACTCCAACAAAACTCCAATACAAATCCGCGAAATCATACGAAACTCCAATGGAAATCCATAGACTTCCCAACTCCAATAATTTACAAACTCCAATGAAAGTTAGGATTGAATACACCCCCTAATTGTTTTTTTTGTTCTTATTTGTTCTTCTTATTTTTATTTTTATTTTTGTTTTATAATTCATGTTCAATTTTAATATCTTGTTGCGCTAGATTGGAGTTGAGATTTAAACATCTAATATCAAAATTAAAGATCGATTGAAGACTTTGTAAACTCATCATTTCAATTGCCCCCTCTTGTAGTCATTATCATCGTTGAACCTGAAATTAAACTCGCACTACTATCTAATCTTAACTCTCGTTATATACTACTTAATTACACATCAATCAAATGTTTGACGTTGAAATTGACAACACGAAAATTAGGACGACACTTCTAGTACAAAGAAGCTAAAATGTCTTATATTTAAGATCAGGAGGAGTAATTGGAAAGAATATTTGCAACCAAAGTGAAGCATAACATCCTTTAAAATGTCATCAAAGTAAGTTTTCGTAAACTCGAAAGCAGAAATACACTTACCATTTACCCTAAAAGTCAACAACAACAATCCTAGTAGTTTGATGAGTATGACTAGGGATGTGTAGCTTGTCATGTAATCTATTATAATCAAACTACTAACTACTAGTTATTAGTCCAAATAGAAGACAATCTCGAGCCAAGCAAACTTGTAGAAGCTAAATTATTATGTATAAAAAGGTGAATATCTAATAATAATTTTTTTTTGGACTCGGAGAAAAATAGAGCAGTGAAGTTTGAATAGGAATCTCACTAAGGACGGAGTTATATGTTGTTGAGGGGGGCTATTCCCCCACGCCAAAAAAATTATTTATGCCTAATTATTTATAAATTTGTAAAAATAGTGCATAATTTGACTTAATTATTAAAATATTGTCCCACCAATAATTTAAAAAATGTAAGGGCAAGATAAGATAAGTATTTTGCCCCTCCTCACTTTGAGGGGTTGACCCCACCACTGATTTTACTGGATACATATTCAAGTTGCACCATTGAAATATCTTTTAGGAAATAGATGAATACACATTTAAAATTACAAAATTATCATTTGGGTGCCAAAAAATAATTGTAAATGTTATTTTTAATAAATGATATGAGTGACAATGATTCAGGTGACTTGGCATCCAAGGAGTCGACCTTTACAAATTGCAATGCCAAGTCAGGTGAAAAGCTGAAAAGCAGTAACAATGCCATGGATGGATGATCTAATGCATTTTTTGGAAAAGATTATACCTATAGATACTGGTACAAATTGTACTACAATAGAGAGAGTTGCATGCGTAGGGGAAATCTATTTGGGCCTCAAGGGATTGACGGCCCAGATCTCCTGAAATTGAAAACAGATCAGGATTCCGGACGTTGACGGCCCAGATCTAATTGTACGACTCTCTTCCACACCTGTTTCCTCTAAATTTCTTAGCACTCAAATCCTTTCCTAATCATTCCTGGACTCCTCTGTTCTTCACTGACTGACTAGTCTGAGAGGAGAAGCAAAAAAAAGAAGAAGAAGAAGAAGAAAAGAGGAGGGGTTAATTGCGAAAAATCGAGGATCAATTAGTATATCCCCCAAAAAATTAAGATTCACTTCGATCCCAATCTTAATTTCATTCATAAACCCCTCAAAATCTATTCGAATCTTTCTTTCTTTTGGTCAAATACCCAAGGATTGCGCAGCCTCTAACCTCTCAATCCCTTTAAATTTCTGCATATGAGAATTGAGTTTTAAAATTCTTGATTTGGTGTGGTAAGTAGCGCGATTCGGTGTTATTGCTCGCGTATTGTAATAATTTAATTCAATTCAACTTATGCTTTTCGGCGATTTGAATTTAAATCCTCTTATTAAGGAAAAACACCCAGCCTTGTTCTTCTTAAATATGGAAAACGATTGTAAAGAGGAGGCGCAAGTATTTAAAGTTGAGGCGGCGGAGGTTCACGATGTGGAGGAAGGTGAGATCTCGGATTCCGCCTCCATCGAGGAAATTTCTGAAGAAGCTTTCAATATCAATCAAACTCCACAGCCCGTGCCGCCGCCCAAGAGTGCCGTTAATCCCAACAATGTCGGCGCCAATAATAACAACAGCGGCGGCGGAAGTGGGGCTAGGGTTTGGACGATGAGAGATCTGTACAAGTACCAGATTTCTTCCAAGACTTCATATTCGGGTTTGTATAATTTGGCGTGGGCCCAGGCTGTCAACAATAAGCCATTGGGTGACGTTTTTGTGATGATGGAGGATGGTAGTAATGATAATAACAACTCTGACAATGATTCTAGTAGCGCCAAGACTTCCAATGGGAAGGTTGTGATCGATGTGGAGGATGATGGTGAGAAGGAGGAAGGTGAGCTGGAGGAGGGTGAGATTGATTTGGATTCTGAGTTGGTTGTCGAAGATAAAGATTTGGATGTTAAGATTAACAAGGAAGCGGAAGGTCAAGTGAGGGATGAACTGGATAGGAAGAAACGTGTTGATCTAATAATGGAGGAGCTTGTGAATCTGAACAAAACAGATGCAGAAAAGTAAGTCACAGCGGAATCTTTGGCTGCAGCAGGAATGTTTTGGTTGATAAAGGAGTAATCTGTTGTGTAAATTAATGCTTTTTATTTGTGTAGATCTTATGATGCATTGTGTTCACGCTTGGAGATCATTGTGACTGAGATGCATAAAATGGTGTTGGAGGGTCCGTTTGCTGAGAAAGACACTCTTGTCCAGCTGTTGATAGCTGCAATTCAGACTCTTCATTCGGTATGATGCTCAATCGAAAATCTAAAAATTGCATTCTATATACAAATTTTTGTATTTATATCTCACGAGGCCAGGTTCATCTGTTTGTATTGTTCATCCATAAGTGTGTTTGATACAGTTATTAGGTTTTTGGTATCTACAGGTGTTTTCTTCAATGACTCTACGACTCAAGAAGCAGAATGGAGTAATTTTGTCGAGGTTTGTAGCATACCTAGTGTATTCTATTGCATCTTTTTGTGGCATTTCTTGATCATTGACCTTATCATCTTTGTAAATATGCCTTCAGGTTGCTAGCTCAAGTAACAAGCTTGAAGCCACCCCTTTTTTCTTCTTTGCAGTTGAAAGAGGTGCCAGTTTCTCTCCCCCTACTTACTTTGTCCAAGATATCTAGTATTTATAGTTTTTTACTTAGAATTATGGTGTCGCAGATGGAAGCTACTAGGTTGTCGCTTGAGTCTTCTGATAGTTCCTTAAGCAATGCCGGAGCTATGGGGAGAACAGAAGTAGGCGAGGGGTTTAATACGACTGATTTACATATGTTGTTAAAGAATGCTGATAACAAGTTAGCTTACCTGAAGAAACGTGGAAAAGAAACTGGGTCTGCTGGCTCAGTGGATCAAACTGGGCAGACCTTTCCCATACAGTGTTCTAAACCGGGGCTAGTTAATCCAAGGCTTAAAGGGCTGGCTCTTCCTCTGCTAGATCTTCATAAAGATCATGATGCAGACAGTCTTCCTTCTCCCACTCGAGACCTTTCTGCAACTTTCCCTTTTGAAAAGGGATTAATATTGGAACAAGGGCTGCTGAAACCTGAGTGGCCTGTTCCTAGACAAACTATCCCTCGAGAAAAACCAGTTCTGCATCCTTATGAAACTGATGCTGTCAAAGCTGTTTCCAGTTATCAGCAAAAATTTGGGCGGGGCTCCTTTTTTGTGAACGATAAACTTCCTAGTCCAACTCCTTCAGAGGAGGGTGATAATAATGGAGATGGTGAAGTTGGTGGCGAGGTTAGTAGTTCTGGTAGCCATCATGTTAGCCCTTCTGTAAATTGCTCGATGTCAGCGCAGCCAGCCCTTTCTTCTTCTGCCTCCATGGATGCTTTAGCAGGTCCAGAAATTAGCGATGTTCGTATGGTTGATACTGCAAATAATTTACGAAGTCCTATGTTGAAAAACTCCTCTGCAAGAAGTAGGGACCCTAGGCTCCGATTGGCCAATTCTGATGCAGGTCCCAGGAATCCAAATCAGAGTCACCCCTTGATTGGATATGATGAATCAAAATCGAAGTTTGTTGGTGTTATGAGTTCGAGGAAGCAGAAGGTAGTTGAGGAGCTAAGTTTGGATGGTCCTGCACTTAAAAGGCGAAAAAATGAATTAGTGCATCCCGAAACGACCCCTCCACCTGTAATTGCAATCCCGACCTCTCAAGTAGCAACTACATCTCCCAGTTTGCCTGTTAGCAGTTACTCGCCGACATCCTGTCAAACTGAAGTTTTGCCAGTGAGAAGTAACAGTGCATCTTCACCTCTTCATTCTTTATTAAGAGATATAGTTGGCAATCCATCTATGTGGATGAGTATACTCAAAATGGAACATCAAAAGTCTGCTAGTGATAACAATAGTGCAACCCAAATGCCAAACTCAAATTCCATATTGGGAGCAGCTCCGTCAACATCTGGGGTCATGCCTTTCTCCTCAATGCTTGGCCAGAAACCAGTGGGAGTAGTTTCTGGGGTTTCTGGCCAGTCGGTCACTGTGGTAGGTACTTCTCTCTCTATATATATAGATATTCTTTTTCACTTCATCTTTTTATCCTCATATTATTCATATCAATTATGCTTGATGTCTTTTCAGTGGCTCCAGCCTGTTCAAATTTTTTGCTATGTATGTTTCTTTTCATTAAGGTCTGTTGTTTTCTGGCATATGCCTGTTCCTGCAAAACTAACTTGAAGCTGATGCTGGACTGTTCACTTTTGAGGCTCCCAGAACAATAACCTGAATGTTGTTAAATGGAACCTATATGTGAAAGTCAGCATGTTCCACTCAAAAAACTTAAAAAGAGGATATCTTTTTGACTAAATATTCCAGAACTATTTTAAGTTGGTCTTTTGTTTCCTGTTAAGAACTTTTTTTACTTTAGAGTAGAATTATCTAGCATGTTTGTTATGAGTTTCTTAGTACTCTACTTGTTGCATGCATATGTAATTTGCAGGAGGAACCTGGAAAAGTTCGAATGAAGCCTCGTGACCCGCGTCGTATTTTACATAATAATACACCTCAGAAGGGTGTTACTGCAGTTTCTGATCCTCCCAAAGTAAATGCTTCATCTCTTTCAGTAATGATGGGCAGCTTGAGTGCCCAAGGGCAAGAAGATCAAATGGAGAAGGCAATGCCTTCTGGTAGTGTGAAACCACCTGATATTACCATGCAATTTACTAATAATCTGAGGAACATTGCTGATATCATGTCTGTTTCGCAAGCAAGTATATCTTCACCAATTCTTGCTCAGAGTGTATCGTCACAGCCGTTACAAGGTAATCAAGCTGGAACAGAGACTAAGATGGTAACTAATGAGTCTGTAAACTTCAGATCTGGAAGTAACTCAACATCTGAGACATCAACTTCTATCCCCCCTCGACCACTTAATGCAAATGCTTGGAGTGATGTTGAGCATTTGTTTGACGGATTTGATGACAAGCAAAAAGCTGCTATCCAGAGAGAAAGGGCTAGGAGACTTGAAGAACAGAATAAAATGTTTGCTGCTGGCAAGCTTTGTCTTGTCTTGGATCTCGATCATACTCTCCTAAATTCAGCTAAGGCAAGAGAATGTTTTTGCTTTTTCCAAGTTCATTCTAGCCTGATTATAATATTGGTGACTTCTGACCCACATTTTGTTGTATTCCAGTTTAATGAGGTTGATCCTATTCATGATGAGATGCTGAGAAAGAAGGAGGAACAAGATCGTGAAAAGCCCCACAGGCATCTATTTCGGTTTCCCCATATGGGAATGTGGACCAAGTTGCGTCCCGGGATATGGAATTTCCTGGAGAAGGTAATAGTTATGTTTATGAGAATAAAAAATACACTAATAATTTGTTGCTTCCTAAAGCTTCTTGACTTTCCATTTTAGGCAAGTAAGCTATTTGAATTGCATCTCTACACCATGGGAAACAAATATTATGCCACTGAGATGGCAAAATTGCTTGATCCAAAAGGGGAATTGTTTTCTGGAAGAGTAATCTCGAGGGGTGATGACGGTGAACCATTTGATAGTGATGATAGAGTTCCCAAGAGTAAGGATTTAGAGGGGGTTTTGGGCATGGAGTCAGCTGTGGTAATTATTGATGATTCTGTACGTGTCTGGCCTCATAACAAACTAAACTTGATTGTCGTGGAACGGTAATGGATTGGTCGCCTCTTCTTGTTATATTGTTCACTATGTATTTGGGACTGACCTCTCCGACGTTCTTCTCAGGTATATATATTTTCCCTGTAGTAGACGGCAATTTGGGCTACCAGGTCCGTCCCTTCTCGAGATCGATCATGATGAGAGACCAGAAGAGGGGACTCTCGCTTCTTCTTTGTCGGTGAGCTTTTTATTTAGTCCATTATTATGCAACTTCTTAGAAAAAAAACTTGAGGGGTGAAAGTGAAGTGGGAGTTTGTTCTGTTTCAAGAGTTGGTGGTGACCGGTGAGGGGGGATTTTAATGTGATTTCCAGTAAAGAAAAGAACTCCGATCTGGGAATTCTCCAGTGTTTGATTATGTATTCTTTTCTAAAACAGGTTATTGAGAAAATACATCAAATATTTTTTGCCCATCACTCATTAGATGAAGCTGATGTGAGGAATATCTTAGCTTGTGAACAACAGAAGATTTTGGCCGGGTGCCGTATTGTTTTCAGCCGAGTGTTCCCGGTTGGTGAAGCCAAGCCTCACATGCATCCACTGTGGCAGACTGCTGAGCAATTTGGTGCAGTGTGTACTAATCAGATAGACGAGCAGGTTACACATGTTGTCGCAAATTCACTTGGGACAGATAAGGTACACTCTTGTTATATATATATACATATATATATAATATAGGTATACATGCATCAAATTAATGATTACATCCATTATCTGCGCCCGTCTGATTTAGGGTTCTTGTACTCAAAACAGGTGAATTGGGCACTGTCAAGAGGAAGATTTGTGGTGCACCCCGGATGGTATATGATGAATCGCATCCCTAGTCTTTCTGCTAACATTTTATGCTGCTATCCGTTGACTAAATCGCAGCACTTGCAGGGTGGAAGCATCAGCTCTGCTGTACCGAAGAGCTAACGAGCATGATTTTGCAATAAAACAACAATAAAATACCATCATTTTCCTATATGGTAAAAAATGCCCGACTATAAATGTGCTTCAAGTAGGGCTGGGGGGTGGGAAGAGAAGTAATAATTAAATTTGAAATTGGTAACCATTCTTTCGCCGTTGGAAGTTGCGATACTGCACGACCACTTCCAAGACCCCCTATGCTGGGCTGAGGGTCAGGCAAATCTTGAAGCACTTGAGGCCTCGTCATAAATGCCCCACCCAATCCTCGATGCACTGTGTCGAGGACTGAACCTAACTAAAATTTCACTATTTCAATACAGAGCGGAAGCTGCAGTACCGAATTAGGTCATTAAATGTGAAAACGTTAGGAAATCTAATTGGATGGATAATTCTTGCTAAACAAAATGTCAAATATAGATGGCACGATGCTTTTGTCCAATTTGAGAAAGGCCTTGAGCAAGTTTGTGAGGAGGTGTTTTTTCGATTCGGGAAAACAAATGATGAGTTAGTCATCTATTTCGATTGCCGGATGAGGTTGTTTTTTCGATTTCGGGTTCCATGAATCCAATCCAAGGAAGTGTAACTGTACTTTTTTCTTTTTCTGTTTTATGTAACCTTAAATTAAGTTTTTTCATGGCCACTTGTGGGGCCCGTGAAGGGAATGCCACACATTATGGGCCTACAATTAAGTTGACTTATCGGACCATATACTGTATTGTTAAATCGTCAAAACAAGTGACAAAGAAATCGTTCAAGAAAACAAAATGTGTCTTCCAGTTCTGGCCCATAATTTTTCCCAAGTATAATTCGTTTCTGTTCCGTATCGTTCCATTTGATTTTCTTTCAAATCTCTGCTACATTATAGTAGTAGTACTTTTCTAGCTCTACTCTTCTTTTAACATTATTATTATTATTTAAAATTCAAAATCACATGATACTCTAAACAAAATATAAAATATTGAAAGTTTGTAAAAAACAAAACAAAGAAAAGTACTTTTTTCCAAATCTTGTCAAATTGATACTTAACATTTTAAAATTTAACAGTAATGTCACAAGACTGAAGAGAAAGTGAGTGTAGTTGTTGATAATTATCGAGTATATGGTCACTGGATAATATACTAGTAGTAGGAAACACAAGTGAGAGCGTCAGAGCTTAGCAAACAAAGGTTTCCTCTTCTGAAGGTGAGCTGATACTGATTCTTTTAAATCGTGGGAGAGAAGCATTGCGGCGTTCCATGTAGCAACATATTCCAGACCTTGCTCCAAACCCAGGTCCCTGCTCTGTATCATCACTCGCTTTGTTCCAGTTATAGCAAGCGGGGACCTGCCAGCAATGCCTACACAAACACAAGAGAGAGACACGGAAATCACTTGTACGGGGGAAACTTCACTGAACCCTGAGCTCTAAATAACACCAGCAGCATCCACCGTCTAGCATATTTCAAGACTCATTCAACAACCTTACTACATTTCAATATGTTCTGGTCGTAAATGACTAAAAAACTAACATGGAGTATTATTTATACAAACAAACATATCTAGAATTAGAGCGTGCGGGTTCGGTAGCTTTGTTTTTTTATTTTATTTTTTATTATTTCATTAATGTTAACTAAAACTTAATTAATTCTAATTGGAGCTTAATAAATTTTAATGATGAATTATTAAATTCTAATAAACTCATAAATTTGAAGTAATAAAACCATAGTTGTAATTAATGAATCTCATTAGCTCCTAGTAATTGTGATTAATAAATAAATCCTAATTACATTAGCTCCTAATTACCTATTTGTAGGGTTAAGTGGTTAACAAATAATAATGAATATTATTATTAGGATTCGTTCACTTGGAATGAAAATGAAGTATAATATTATTTTAATTCTTTGTATGTTGTTTAGTTTCGATCTAAAAATAAAAGAGATAAAAAATTTCGGCAGCCCCTATAGCCCTTGTCTAGAATAAAATTTATATCTCTAAAATAAAAGTTTAATATTATACCTTCCATGTAATTATATTTCGCTTTTATTTATCAATTTCATTTTAAATAAAAAGATATAGATTTTGTGGTAGAGAGTATTATCGCACACAAGTATAAATTAATACTCCAAAGTGAACGCAGCATGAGCTAGCATTCGAAGCATAGAATAATTGAGAGGCCCCGCTAGCTTGCGCTAGTTAGTTGGAATTGTTGAATGCAAATGAAATGACTAACTTACCCTCAGCAACTTGAGCTACCCCTCCGTCCATGGCTTCCCTATCACTGAAAACTTGGGCGACCAATCCCAACTGCTTGGCCTCCAAACCCGAGAAGCGGCGGGCCGTGAGAGCCAGCTCCATCGCATTTCCGAACCCCACGATGCCAGGGAGCCTCTGAAGCGTCCCCAGATCTGCGGTGATACCGAGGTCCACCTCCTTCACCGAGAACGATGCCTCCTCAGTACAATACCTCAGATCGCACGCCGTTATTATATCCACGCCTCCGCCGATGCACGCCCCGTGGACGGCGGCGATTACCGGCTTCCTGCACTCCTCCACCGCCGTCACGGCTCGCTGCATTGACTTTATGAGCCGGCGGAGCTTCTCCCTGGAGCGCCCCTCGTCGGCGGATCGGGTATCCTGAGTACTGGGGTTGAGGAAGTGGAGGTCGATCCCGGTGCAGAAGTGCTTCCCGGCGCCGGAGAGGACGATGACGGCCACTTCGGGGTTTTCGTCGAGGGAGGAGAGAGCGTCGGGGAACTCCGCGACGAAGTCGGCTGAGATGGCGTTTCCGACTGAAGGTCGGTAGAGGATCAGATCAAACACTCTCGAGTTTGGGGATTTCCGCTTGATTCGCAGGGATTTGTAATTCTCTTCCATTTTCCCTCTTTTGCTTTTGCCACCAAGTTGTATTGTTTTTATTAAGAAGAGAAGGGAAGAGAAGATGAAGAGATGTTAGCTAGTTGGGCCTACACATCAATCTCTCCTCAAGAACTTGGCCCAATCCGTTTCTGCTTTCAGTTTGCATCGAGCTTTACAATTAAGGCCCATTACTCTAGCTTATCCAAATTTATTCTTCCCAAAATATATACTTTGGCTATATTATAATCATTAATAATTTTTCTCGCTTTCTAGTTTTTTTCTTGGGGGTCTGTATTTATTGCTGTGCCAGTGCCGCCTTGAAGAAAACATGACGCTCAATAGTAGACAAACAAACTCTGGATATCATCATCATTCAATCAATAATAATTTAAATATATGATTAACTAAAATTTTATTACATCGAGATAAATAAAGGTGTTACAAGAGATTGTGAATAATAATAATAATAATAATTATAATTTGATTGTTTGGGTGGCCTCATGACCTTTACTCGATATTATGGTACGTCGGAGTTGAAACTTCAAACAACAACGTCAACAAGGCGGAGAGGAGTAGGAGCTTGAGGTTCAAAAGTAATTGCGCAAGGTACAGGAACAGGAGCAGGTAGGGATTGAATTTGAGGGACGTGAGGTGTCTCTACCACCTTAATGTTAATAAGGTCGGACTGGGATTGTGGGGGCTTCTTGTTGCGGAATACACCATACACCACCATTTGTAACATCCCCAAGAAAAAACCCATCACATTCGGAAGCTGCAGCGCACCAACACCAAATTAATGAATTAAGTACTAGTGATTAACCCATCCTATTCCTACGTAATCATCTACTAATTAATCATTTACTATATATATACACAGTCAGTACTCACCGCCACACATAAATCCTTTTGGAACAACCCATATGCGAACCACATAACTGCGCTGAGTGTCAAGAAAAATGACAACGGAAGCGGCATGAATTCCACGCTTCGCGTTCGCACAACTCGAAACTGCATATATATTTATTTAATTATCTCTCGTCACAAATCATACACTTTAAATAAACAAATTAAAAACTGTTAGTTAATTAAATTAAATTAAATTATACTACTACTGTACTAGTATAATAACTTACGATGATGCTTAAGGGAGCTGCAAAAACACAGACCGAAACGGCAACACAAATCCAGCCAACCACCTGAGCTCGGGTGTGGCCCTCGAATATGAAGAATGTCACTAAAAATATCACACAAAGCAATCCCACGTTCATCAACCCCAAAATCTTCGCAGTATGAGCCTGTATATAGCAGATCATATCATATCATATCAATAATATTAATTATTTTAATTTAATTATGTATATACGTATATGTATATACCCTAGCTTTTTTTGAAGCATAGAAGAGGAAGAGGAAGATGTAGGCAGTCTCAATAAGGCATCCAAATAAATTGATGGAGATGAGAAGAATAGCATTTGTCTTGAGTAACGCATAATACAACCACAACATCGATGAGAAGAGCGCCACTGCATATGGCAGTGAATCAAACCCCATTGTTGATTTTTCCTTGTAAATCCGGATGAATGTCGTCCTACATATTAACAATATTAATATATAATTCAACAAATTTAAATTAAAAACATTTTTAAATGATTAGTTTAAATATATATATATCTGTGTGTGTGTGTGTGTGTAACTAAAATACGGATCATCGATTCTTCCAACTTACAATGGAGCAAGGTACACCAAAACTGATATCATGTTACCTGCGGCCGGGAAACAATTAATTAATACGTATGCATAAATTAATTAATTTCATGACTCATTAAGCTCATCACTTCTCTGGCTAGTTCAACAAATCACATCCCAACTTTTTCCCCACAGAAAACACACAATTGGAGAATAATATTTATTCATGTTGCATGATTTTTAATATATTCTTGCATCAACTTCACCATAATAATAATCATTATACCCTAGCTACAATCACAACACAAGACTATGCAAGTAAACAATAATTTTTGGAAGTAGTAAATTTGCTACTTAATTAATTTACTTGAATTAATATTAATGACATACACCCAGCAGTTTAATTAATTTAGCTGATGTTTTCAAAATCCATATATAATTAATAATTATAATAAATAGCGACTAGGAAATAGAAAGAAAGAAAGATATGGATGATTTAGAGGGCATAAAATAAGGAGTTGTTATGCTATATATGCATCAGTCATCATGGAATTTGTAATTAATTACCTAAGATACCAAAGGTGAAGGCCAAGGGATGATGAATGTGGAAGAGAGCCATGTTTAGTTAGAAACGTAACTAGCTTACTACCTAAGCAGAAGCAGCAAAGCAAGAGATTAATATATATCTCTAATTGCTGATTGCAGAGCTTCTGTATATAGGTAGCTAGTTCATGCAGAATGGGAATATGGGATGAAACATACCCCTAGGCTCTAGCCTATATATATATGAGTATATATATATATGAGAAGAGAGAGAGAGAGAGGGGGGCGCATGGAACTCATCTTTGTTGCATGACATGTGGAGAAATTGGTAGGTGGCGTACGATAAAATCATTCACCCCTCACGTGACCTTGCAATCGCGTGCGTGGATTTACCCCTCCCCTCCCCTCCCCTCCCCTCTCCCCTCTAACCCTCCATTCTCCTCCCTTCTCACACGTCATTTCTACGTAGCTCCACCTCGGACCCCTCTGGTTCATTTCTACTTAACCAAATTAATCATGTCTTAATTAATTTCATTATCGCATGCAGTTGGTTTTCTAGCTTGCTCCATAATTACTCGTAATTTGACAACTGTTTACTGTGCCATATCGTCTTACAGATATAAACACGTACGGTCGGTCCATCTAAAAGAATTGAACGATCGATAACCAATCATTTTATAAATATTACTTGTGTTTACATACGAACACGACCAATCATTTATCAATATTTCATTTCACTTGTCTGAAAGAATATTAATATTTGAATTAGTATAGTTGTATAAATAAATGTTACTCCCTTCGTCCCGTTGAACTTGTTCTATTTGGGATCGTCACGGAAATTAAGAACAAAAGTATTAGATGATAAAATGTGTGTTTAGTGTAGTAAATAAAATATTATAAAGTATTTTTAATTAATAAAATGATATAAAGTATTTTTGAAATAATATAAAGTGGTTCTGAAATAATATAAAGTGAATAAAATAATTTCTTAATTATTTCTTTAAAATGAAATTGAACAAATTGAACGAAACACTCAAATAGTAAATGAGTCAAGTTGAATGAGACAGAGAGACTAATATATTTAAAGTAGAGTTAAGGTATGATACGTAAAGACGATAGATATTTTGGGGGCGTGTCCTGTCCATAAAGCCGTTTGCACACTTTGCAACGGTGATTGGGTGATGAACGCTTCACGTGACATCTCTAACCTTCCACACACAATAATATATGCTACCCTTTTTTCTTTCTTTTTTAGCATAAATTTAAGCACAAAACACGCACCCCAGTCACCTAGCTTTCACCATTATTTTCTGCTGATTTTAATTATTTACCATTAATTCATTGTCACTGTAACAATTTTCTCCCTCCGTTCTTATTCCTATTCCCATTCCCATTCCCATGCACTTTTTCACTTGTGGTGTGATAATAAATTAGGAGGTGATTGGCATAATATAATAAAATGAGATAGGAATAGAATGGAGCTAAGAATGAAATGAAATAAGTAAATTGATTCCTATGTTTAGTATGCACATAAGAAATAAGTAAATGAATGGAATCAATATTTTGTATGCAATATATATATATATACATATATATATATATATATATATATACTCCTTCCGTTCACAAAGAGAATGCATACTTTGTGGCGGCACGAGTTTTAAGAAAATTCCGGAAAGTAAAATGTGAGTGGAGAAAAAATAAATGTTAGTGGAGATAGGGTCCCACATTATAAGGGTAGTAAGTGAGAGAGTGGAGAAAAAGTAGATGTTAGTGGAGATAGAGTTCCACATTATAAGGGTAGTAAGTGAGAAAATAGTTTCCATAAATGGACTATGCATTCTCTTTGTGGACAGCTAAAAAAGGAAAACTATGCATTCTCTTTGTGGACAGAGGGAATATATATGTGTGTGTGCGCGCGCGCGTGTGCGTGTGCGTGTTGTGTGTGTATATGCGTGTATACGTGTAGTGTGTGAATGCGTGTGTGTGTGCAGTGTGTGTACACTGTGTATATATGTGTGTGTTTGTGGGCAGTGTGTGTATATATGTGTAATGTGTGTGTGTATGCAATGTGGGTAGATATGTGTGTGAAGTGTGTGCAGTGTGTGTATATGTGTGCGCGCGCGCGCAGTGTGTGTGTAGATATGTGTGTTGATAAAAATAATTCTTTAATTTTTTGGGATAAAATTGACAAAATTGTAAAATACATATGAGAGTAAAATGGTCAAAATATTAAAATAGGAGTATTAGGAATGACTAATACCATATAGTTTGACTAAGGAATGCTAAACCCTTGAGGAATGGAATGACCATTACGGATGGAATGACGATTCCTCCTCGTAAAACATACCAAGCAAAGGAATGAAATGGAGGTAGGAATGACCGTTTCATTCCACACTCCATTCCATCATATCAATCATTACCTTAGGGCATCTCCAGCCTTGCTTCAAATCTCCAAATGTGGAGCGAAATTCTGCAAAATCCTTCTCCAGCCCAGCACTATAATTGCTCTATATTTGTGTATCTGAATAGTATTGCTCTAAATTTGGAGCAAACTGTTCATTGCTCTACTTTTTTTTCTTTATTATATTTGTTCTTTTCTTATCCTTTAACTATTTTATGTCAACATATTTTATTGTAGTTATGTTTTTAAATATATACACCAACATTAAAATTATTAAAGAAATCTAATTATGTAATATATAAGGGAAATTTAACAACAAACAATTACAAATAAACACATAAAAATAAAAATCGTTGCAATAATTTTCGTACTCGTTTGAGGAGTTTTAAAATGAAGCTCAATCTTCGTTCTATCTTTCCTTGATTATTCGATTTGTAATTTTATTATTTATAATATATCGTATTTTGTATACTAATGTAATGAATGGCTATTACTTTTCATTAATATAAATATTTCATGCTATAAATCTTTATTAATTGATAAAAAATAAATAAATAATATTTTCAAGATTTAAAAAAAGAAAATATTCTTGAAATATTCTATTTTTGTGTGAAATATAGAGCAGACTGCTAGAGATGACTTGATGCTATATATTTATATTATTTTTGCAGCAAAATGGTGCAAACCATGGGAGATGTTGCGTGAAACCCAGTTGGAATGGAGTTGTAACGTATGAGCATTAATGGCTTCTTAATTTTTGCCTCCATAATTTCCACTCACTTTTCTTTTCTTTTTCTTTTTCTTTTTCTTTTTCTTTTCTTGTCATCCTTGATTTCATGCCCAGTTGGTATTGGAGCGGTTACATATTCAAATTCAATTAATTGTAGTGACACAAAAAATGAGATATATATAGATGTGCTCGATGTCGATGCCGTTATAATTTCGTGAATTTTCTCTTGGGGGACCCACATATTTTGCAGGACACGTAAAGCCACATCATCACATACGCTTGAACGCTCTAGCTAGCTTGCAACCAAATCCCAACATTTCCCACCTCCTCCGATCCTCCTCACTTCAATTTATTTTTCATGGGAAAAGGATCAAATATACCTTCAATATTTACTCCAAAGTTTAATCAAACGCTTAAAGTACTTTTTGGTATAAATAAATTCTTATATTTGAAATTCTTAGCACCCATGCCATTATCATTCCAAATACTTTTTATGCCAAATTTTCTTCTTTTTTCATATATTTTTTTGTTCATCACGATGAGTGTGCATGTGTTTATATTTATGTTCGTGAAAATTATTACTATTTGCTACTATTTTTTTAGATAATTTTTGCTAATATTATTAATGAATATAATAACAGCATTGAAAAAAGCTTACTGTGTTGATATTGAAAAATGAATAGTATAACTATTTTATAATGTTATATTGATAAACAATAGACATTATAATTTTAAATGATTTATAAACATTTATCCTTCTACATATAGGATAAACATTCGTTGTCACAGCTCCAAATCCCGAGGGACAACAAAGTCGGGGTGCGACTAGGGGTTGGATTAAAGAAGCGAGGAAGAAGGGGGATGAATAAGAATAAACGAATAAACAGACATTAATAACAGAATAAACTACTATGAACAAGATTTCGTCATATAATAAAGGAGTCGACCTCGAAGGATCGTTTGACAAGGATGTTCTCGAAAGAAACTAAGTTAAAGTATGAACTTAGACTTAAAAAGATATATACATCAACACAAAAGAGTTTGAAGTTTGGCAGTGGAAAAACGTAGAACTTAGACTGTGATCTTCTTTCCTAAAACCATTCTACTCAACCTCCGCCGCTCCCGTCACTCAACCTGCACATTTTATAAAACATATGCAGGGCTAAGTACAAAAGCACTTAGTGGGCACATTGCCGAAAACATATCATAAGTATAGATAAATCAGGCATCTCATTTCTGTAACACACCGGGGTTTTTCAATAAATACTCGTGTCTACTAAACATTTTCTTTTCTCATAAATCACTCGGCCGAGCATTTTCTGACAGATGTTACGTTCAATTTGCCCAACATTCCTCACCGTGGCTGGCTATCCCTCAACAGGGTACCACACACACCGGCTACCGTGTACACAAACTCTGGAAAGTCCCCCTTGTATACTAACTCAGAGTACGACCGATTTAGTTAGCCCCATTGTATCTAACTCATAATTTCTGGAAAGCAGTCGGCTAACTCAGAATGGCACAAATGAACTCACATAAAACAAATATTTCATGCCCTGATTATCACTTTGAAAACACAATTATCAAAGCTTGTAAATAAAGATTTTTGAGCATCGCTCATTTTAGTTCGTATATAGAAAGACCCACCTGACTGATTACAGAACTACTATACGAGCTTCCGTCTCTGGTCTTCCGTCCTATCCTCGGTTCTGACTTCCCCCTTTTATCGTAAATAAACAAACTTAATTAACTTGATCGCAACGATAAAAGAAACAGGAAATCGAATCCGTTTTTAGTCTTTTAGGCTTTTGCACTTTTACTACTTTCTTTTGATTATATAATAAACGAGACTTCGATCAATTGTCGTCTACAAACTGACTCGGCTCATTACTCGAAGCTTAGGTCAGTAGATAATGAATGTCAATAACTTATAACGACTTAAAAGTTCACAAGGAACGAAGTTGAAAAGGATTCAACTTAAGAATTTAAGTTTTGGAAACTTACTGCACAATACAAGGGTTCTGGAGTTCTCACAGAACAGAGTACTTTAAAATAGGGGATGTAATTTATACCAAAAGAAAGCCATGGGTGTCTAGTTTACTCTCCAATTTACGGATCTTGATTTTGTTAAGCGAGCTAGAAGTTATGACAGTTTCCGTGAAACATCGCAAAACAGTCGCGCGAAACCCTAATGCTCGACAAATCTCGACGCACGATTCCCTAGGTTCGATCAATACTATTCCACTTTTATTTTCACGAAATTTCCATCTCAATACAGTCAACATGCAATATCCCTTAATCGGGTTCACATTCACGTCTTTTGATTAAACAAACGACGAGCATTTCCTCGTCATTCTCAACTAACCAATTACTATACCAAAACAAATTTCAATTTCTATTTCGTCGAACAACTTCTCGTTTATTAACTAAAACTCAAATCATCTCGTATTTCGGATGGAAATGTCGTCAACTACAATATTGTTCGTTTATCAATAACAATCATAATTATCAAAAAGGTTTTCCTTATTCGACTTTTCTATCGGCTTTTAATCTCGATTCTCCATCTCTTATTAAAAATCGAACCTTCTTAGAATTCGCTCAAACTTTACGGTTACGATCATCAACTAGCAAAATTATCATAGGTTCGAATCAAAAACCTAAATCATTATCTATTCTCGACTTATTGACGATTCTTCGTCTCTTAGTAAAATTCCGACGTTCTCCGATTTCGTTCAAATTTTATAACAACGATCATCATCTATCTAGCATCACTAATATGCAAATCATATTCTCAAAACATTATCGAGTCTCAACTTATTGATGGATTTCCGTCTCTTACGTTTTTCAATTTATTTTTAGAAAAATCTCAATAAATTATATAGTCATTTACATGCATACTATATCTCATTTCCATTAACAATTCATGCATATCATAACATCTTCTACACTAAATCATCCATTCTTCATCTCTTACATTCCTATTTTTATTTTTAGAAAATTCTAATTTAATTCATGTAGTTATCTAACATCATGTAGAACACTAATCCATCAACTAAACATCAAGAAAATCGAGCTAGCAAAAACCCCTAAATTCTCCAAAAAATTCGGTAATGACAAGATTAAGGGGGGGATGATTTTCTTCATGATTCGATCCATAAAATCTATTCCTAAGCATACTAGAACATGAATTAATCAAAGGTGCATCATCCTACTTCAATTCCATTTTTTTTCGAAAAAAATCATGTAGATGGAAACGAGTTTTTGTTCGGTTCATAACGTAGAAGATGTTCCTACCTAGCGGAATATGAACTCAGAAATAAAATCGATCGGTAGACGAGAGACTTGTGTTCTTGAGAAAAGCTTGAAGGATGAACTTTAATGGAGGAATTTGAGAGAGAAATGAGAGAGAATGATTGGGGGGGAGGGGCGGCGGCAATGTTATGAGGAGAGGGAGGATGACAAACCTTTTTACTATTTGATAAAGGTGAAGAAATATCTTAATTAAGGTGATGACACACTAAGAGGTGTTTGGGTGGGTTTTATTTAACCGAAATATCGCGTTTCTGGGTCTAGAACGACGTTATAAAAGTCGAGAAATAATTTCTTAGTCGGTTACGTATTCGACGAAATCTAACTCGATCGTTAGATTAGAAATAAATCACATACTTGGAAAACCTAATTCGTTTTTCAAAATCCGAGAAAAGTCGGGATAAGACAGTCTAAAATTTGCCCGAAAAAATCATAAAAACTGACTTTCTCCGGTGAACTCGTATCGAAGAAAAAGTGAATGTAAATCGGTTTTTCAATCTGAGTTTTCGGACGAAAATTCTATCGGACGCGAAAAACCCTAATACAGTAGTCGTTCGACCGACTTCTGAAATTTATTTTCAGAAACGGATTTCACCGTCAGTCTTAGAATTGAAAATTCTTAACTTAGGCGTGCAAGGCCTTAATTAATAATCAAATTTTTATTTTTCGTCGGAAGAAAATATTCGGGGTATTACATTCGTATTGAATTGAAATAGTAGTATGAACAAAATAATTAAAAAAAAAAATTATTTGTGTAATCGTTGTTGGTTAAAAAAAAGTATTTATTTCTTTAACATAAAATACATAGAAATTACTGAGATATAAGAGAATATCATCTATTTTTTTTTTGTGCAAACAATTGTACTCATTCATACTATAACATGTTAAAGAAAATTCTTTTAAGAAAAGTATGTTAAAGAAAATCTTAATCAATACTCCCTCCGTCCCAATAAGGTGTCACTTTACTTTTTCATCTGTCCCATTATATTAGCCTCATATCAAAAATAGAAATAATTAACCTTTCAAAAGCTATAGGACCCGTTTTTTTTTTTTTTATCTTTTTACTCTTATTTCTTAATAACTGTACTCAAAGCAAGTGAGACCTTGCTATTGGGATGGAGGAAATAATATTTTTGAGTTAAACTAATATTTTTAGTAAGCATGTATGTTAATGTTTCAAAAATAAATTAAATTAATTAGAGATAACTTGGCATAAAAAATATTTTGTAATGGTAATACTGAGGGAGGTGCATGTATGTTAAGAATTTCAAATATAAAGGATTTATTTATATCTAAAAATACTTTAGGGGCTTGATTGAACTTTGGGGTGAATATCAGTGGTATATCCAGGATTTTAAATTTAGGGGTGCAAAATGTTAAGAGTATGGGAGGTAAATCCCCATGGTCCGGGGTTCGGGGCGAAGCCTCGGAGCCAAATTTTTTTAGGTATCGTACTGCCCGTTTTGTAGCTTATTCTTGATATAAGTCATTCCAAAAATACCCTCTCTACACTTCTAGTAGCAACCAGGAGAATTAACACCAATTTGATGAGCAAAAATACAGGAGAATAAGTCACATGTCTCTTTGTTTCAACAAGCTTCATCGAAAGGGAACCATTCTCGTGCAAATTTTTAAACTGATAACATGAATATCAATTTGAGTTTTGGAGTTCCTTTTCTGTGTTATTTTTCTCGCTATTCCTGTTAGACCGTGGCTATTCATTTCTATTTCATTTTTTGTTTTATTTCTTATTGTGGGCTTAATATGTATTTGAACTTTTAAATTTTTTAACTAACTAAAAGGACTTTGAGAATAAATTTTTTGGGTCATAGTTATGATGTTTGAGAATGAGCCAATGAGGTACAAAAGTTAATATAAACATATATTATTTTATATATATATATATATATATATATATATATATATATATATCCCTAGCTAAATCGGCCGCGGGTGAATATTGAGGGTGTATTTGACCCCTTTTCCCTTTTTCTTGCGCGTGTATAGAATGAATTGATAAATTAATAATGACTTCATCGATTAGTATAAGAGTTTAAGTTTTGGGGTTCGGTTCATATCCCATTAATTGTTGTTAAATGGTTGGAAAAGGACGTGAAAGAGATCAATAAAACGTGCAAAACTCTGCCAACCTACTAATTATATAATCATAGTATCACATTGTTTAGGATATATGGTGTGTTGCTTGCTGTTGGGATAACTACTGGGGCACATGAATTAATATTTAACTATAATATTAAGAATTAATATATTTATGACAAGTGATGTAGTAAATTAATCAAGAAATATATACTTTTATATATATATATATATAAGAATTTGCATTGTCATTTTCAAACAAATAATTGTGGTGACGCAATGAGATGGATGATTATAAGGGTTAAAATCAGAGCAATCATTTGGTTGCCATGATTGATACGGGTGGGATCTCAAACATTTGGCGTCATCGTATCTCCATTCATACAATGAATTCCACACATCATAAAACACCAAAGTAATACTGGTATTCATCATTGCCAACAATGCAGAATGAACAGGTCCTTAGAAAACGAGGCAAATTATATACCATGAAATCAAATATTGAGAATCGTCCAAGTTAAACACATTAAAATGTAACATACTGGATATAACATAAATTGATAGATAAATATTCATCAGAGAGTTGTGATCAACAAGGAATTGAAAGAAATTGAGGGGCCAGGTTGGATATCAAAGAAGGATGAGTGGGAGTTGGTAACCATCTAGCTAGCTAGATTACGCTAAATCCCATCATAATTAATAATTAATCACACAACAAAGGTTTACACACATTGGCTCCTCATCATATTCCTATTATTAAGGGGAAGACTATCGTTCTAATTTAAATTTTAATTTAAAGAGGAACTTGCGCTATTTAGCTAAGTCTGGTAGACAAGAGAAACTAACGGTATTGTTCACTGTGATTATTATAATTGTATTGGTATATGGGAAAAGTCGATGCTAGGTCAACCTTTGTTAGATCAATTCATAAATTATAGATAAATTAACAAAAAGATATTTCAGGCACTTCAAAACTAAGAAGTGGAATCATTTCAAACATCGCCCAAAAAATTCAAATAATTTTGATTTATTATGATCTATCATGGACTTTTCACATCATGAATAAATATATGTTAATATGACATTAATCAATCAAGAAGGGAATCATTCACTCACTAGATAGCATCGATCCTCATCATTGAATTTGAAATTAAAAAAAAAAAATCAAGTATTGCTAGATATTATTTAGTCCATTGAGTACGAGGCATTTTTTTTTTTTTTTTTTTGGTTAGATTATAGTTTTGGATGTTATTCCAAAAGAGAAATCCGAGACGGATGTTAGAATTTTAGAAGAAATAAATCTATAACTATCACGAAAGAGTGGATTCCCGGCCGCTAGAGTATTAAATAAAAGAAAAGGTCCTACCGGGAGTCGAACCCAGGTCGCTGGATTCAAAGTCCAGAGTGCTAACCACTACACCATAGAACCTCATTGTTGTATAGAAGTCTGATTACAAATAAGACCTAAATATAATGATTATGTTTGTAAGATTCATTCGGAGACAATCTTGTGGATGGCACGTGACGTGAGGCATTTGATGTAGGGTTGTGTTGATTAAATGGCCCGTATACAAAACTAACATTTGGGCCGTTTTATTTATCATGATGCTCGCATTCCAACACAATAGCTTTATTCTAAGCTGTTCACTTTTGAGCCTATCAGTATCAGCAACCACTCCATTGGAAATAAGAATTCTGACTGGGATCCATGGGAAAACAGATGCAGTTTTTACAAGTTCAAATTATATTCTGTGTATAATTATGACTATACTAGTGTCCATCTATAGAGCATGAGGGGAAAAAAAAAAAAAAAGGTGTTTTTTAATATACAACCCAAATGACATTGACGAACCAATGACAGTTTGACAAGTGTCACATAGCAATTGGAGTGACCACGCTTATATATTCTTTGTCCAAAAAAAAAGGCGCAAAATATTTAGTTTTTTCTTTGTCCTTATATATTCTTTTTAATGTTTGGTCGATCAAGATATCTTTGTATATTTATTACATATAAGTAGCGGCCATGTAACTCTGCCCCTGCTTACCATATTCCACTCGCTTGAATGTTGGAATTATTTATTTATTTTTTATTTGCCAAAAGCAAAGAAAAAAAAATGAATTGATAATATTGTTGAACTGTAATATGTAAATATGTGAGGGCATTTTGATGTTTTTAGGTGAAAAGGAGGTCGAGTAAATGGTTTGTAATGTTAGCTAGGGTGTAGTCATGAGATTCAGCAGATGCATAATATATAAAGCAAGAAAGAGAAACGTAAATATAGTAATAATAAAGCAGTTTGCAGAGCAGAGAATGAAGTTGCAATGAATGATAGAAACGAAAGCAATCTTGTTTGAAGCTTGTTGAGGAGGTTGGAATAAAATCCGTGAATAGTGTAAATAAATTGAGTTTGGGATCACATGCATGCAGATGCAGGTACAGCTGATTGTTTTGGTAGGCAGTGGGAATTCCTTTCAATTCCGAATTGTGAATAACTAGCTAGAGTTGGTTGAGGCTCACGGATACTCCTCCTGTCCTATATATCTCATCTTATCTTAATCCGTTAAATCTAAAATCCTAATGCATGCTGCAGTAACCAACCATGTCGCCTTCCATCATCATCGCCATGCCACGGTTGTTTCTCTTGCACCTCGTTGCTTATTTGGTCTTCGCGCTAGCTCAGCCTCAGCCTCAGCCTCAGCCTCAACTTGCATCGAGTATAACCATACTAGGTTCTGTGTATTGTGATGTATGTTATCATCATAACACTACTTTCTCCAACCATACCTACTTCTTGCCAATGCCAGGTTCGTATTCATATATATGTATATGCATGCACGAGAGCTAATTAAATTAGCTAGGGATTTGATTTGATGATGATGATGATGATGATATAATAAGGTGGTGGTGCTGCTGCTGCTGCAGGTGTAGATGTTAATGTAGAGTGCAAAGTGAAAGCAAGGAAGAGCAGGGAAGATATATCTTTCTCTGTGAGGAAGAGCACAGATAGATATGGAGTGTACAAGGTGGAAATTCCTTGTGTGGACTGCACCACCATCCGCTACTCCTTGTGTAAGGCAAGCTTGATCGGGCGGTCGCCCTCTGCAGCCTGCAATGTCAATGTGACCCGTTCATCTCAGATTAGAGTTCGAAGATCAAAGCAAGCCACTGCATCCACCTACACTTTAGGCGCTCTGAGTTACAGACCGCCTCAACGAAATGCCACCCTTTGTGCTAACCAAACATTAATATTGGAGAATACCTCCAAGTTTTTCCTCCCTCATTTTCCTCCCTACGTATTTCCTCCGTTGCCTCCATTCCCTCCGCTGCCTCCATTCCCTCAGCTGCCTCCGTGGCCTCAACTCCCTCCATTACCTCAGCTGCCGCCTTTCCCCTCCTTCCCATTTCCTCCAAATCCGCCATCTTTGCCTTTTCCCTTCCCATCTATTCCGCCTCCACCACCACCGCTATTCAACTTCTGGGATCCAAGAACGTGGTTTCCACAGCCTCCTCCTCCTACCAATCCCTAAACGCTCATTCTTCTTCTTCATTATGTGTGGATCCACCAAAAGGACAAAAAGAAACCTACCGCCCTTATATCGATTTCATTTTTATACTGTAATGTACATGATTACTTCCTACATCTCTATGTCAATTATGTAGTCCTTCATTTCAGTCACCTTGATCTTGATGATATTGTTCTGAACTAGACACATCTTTACTTACAAGCAGCTTGTTGAAATTAACAAGCATATGCTTCAACACTTTTATCTACATTTGTTTTCCTACCATTATTGTAGCTCACCCTTTTATCTCCTTTAATTTATTCAATTCGCTCATTTGATTTGCCATAACAGGTATAAATAACTACAATGCTTTCTAATGTTCATTACAGTCATAAGCTTAAATTATTTCAAACGCAGCTGTTCCTGTATTTCTCAAAACATAGGAGTACAATAATTTCAAAAGCTAAGTAATCCAGAAAATTGTGATGTGATATTTCTTGTACAACTTTATTGTCATTAACCATGTAGTTTCAGAAATTCTACTGCATATGTATCCAATTGCATAGTAACTTATTCAAGTTTAGTCCATTTCCCTACAGCTTCATGTTAATGAGAAGAGATGGACGATACAATCTACATCTGTATGTTCTTAACTAAGCCAAAAACTGAACAGTATAAAAATACAAGCAACATAGCAAACCAGCAGAAAAGGAGTTGAGCAAATGATCGATGAACCTGTGTGAACAGTCGGTCCAAATTGATTGGGCCTTCGGATTTCAGATGGCTTCAACCTACTGCAGATTTCAACCAAATATCGTCTTAAGTTCAAATGTCAATCACCTAGATGCTATTCGTCGACCCCCATATCACCCCACTTAACGTTGTATCTGGCTGCAAGGTAATGGGCCCCTACTGGTCCTCGACTTCCATAAGGATAATATTCGGGGATTTTTTTCTTCTCTTCAAGCTCCTTCAATACAGGGGTGAAGAGTGCCCACGCAGCATCTAATTCGTCACTCCTGATGAAGAGTCTCCTCTCACCTTCAACGGCATCCAGAAGAAGTCTCTCATATGCATCAGGTATCTCCTTGGAGTACCTACAGCAGCATAAGATTATAAACTTGACCGATCTAATATTCTACAGTGCCACAAATTTTCTCTATAGCAAAACTAAAAAACCAACAGTAACAATCACTAACTACCTTCGAGCCCTATAACCCTTTCATGTAAACAGTTGTGCAGCAGAAAGCTAATCACTTCATGAGAGCCAGATATTCCAAGACATAAAAATTAACTAAAAGTTTTGTGACTCTTGAGATTGGAATACCTTGCTTTATAAAGAAGATTAAGATTGCTTCGGTCCAATCTCATTCCCAGTCCAGGGACTTTGTTATTAATCTTCAAGTAAATAGCTTCATCAGGCTGAACCCTGATTACAAGCTCATTTGTTACTCGGTCGAGATCACTCCCAAAGTTTCGATTGTATAAATTACCAGGAACACGCCTGAACTGCACCCTTATTTCAGCACTAAAAGAAGGAAAACATTTAAGCATCAAGCCCCGATTTAGTACGGTACATAAGAAACAATAAGAGTTACCAATGACAATCTTGAGTTGATTCTTTTATTCTTTTGAAACAAGGAAACCACACTGTATCAATCATAATGTTTAAATTTTGCTAAACCTTTTATTGTTTAAAGCTTTTCCAGCTTTCATTAGAAAGGGCACGCCGTCCCATCTTGCATTATCTATGAAAAGTGCAGCAGCAGCAAAAGTTGGGGTTAGACTGTCTTTGGGAACAGTTTTGTCGTCAGTATATCCTGGGTACGAAACACCTCCTTTTGTCTGACTCTTGTACTGCCCTATGATTACATCATCAACTTTTATAGGCCTCATTGAGCGCAAAACTTTTACCTGTAATCCATGAAGATTAGCAATCTCTTCAACAGAAAACAACAGTGTCATATAAATACACACACAAAGAAACCTTTTCATTTCTGATATCTTCAGCATCCAAACTGACTGGTGTTTCCATGGCAAAGAGGGCCAATATTTGGAGCAGATGATTTTGCATTATGTCTCTGATAATTCCGTAGTGGTCAAAGTAGCTGGCACAGAACAAAATAAATGATAAGCAAAGTTCCAGTTACTCATCAAAGTTCGTTCAACATCAAATTAATTAGATAGTTTACCCTCCCCTTCCCTCAGTGCCAAAATCCTCAGAGAATATCAATTGAACGTTGCTTATATACTGTCTTGACCATAAGGGTTCAAAAATTAGATTGGAGAAGCGTAGGACAGAGAGATTCTCCACTAGCTCCTTTCCTAGGTAGTGATCTATCCTGTTAGGAGACGATTATCACAAAATAAACATAATCCATCAGATACTAGCTGAATCCATTGATCATTAGTCAATCCTAATTAAAATTAACCTACCTGAAAATCTGATCCTCATCCAGGTATTGCTTTAGAGATTTAGTCAAAGCAGCAGAGGATTCTGCGTCCCGGCCAAATGGTTTTTCAACAATGACCCTAGTCCAACCAGCAGAAGAAGAAGCAGAAAGACTGGCACATTTTACAGCATCTACGAAAATGTTTGGTGGGATGGATAAGTAAAAAAGCCGATTTGAGACCCGACCAGCCTACAGAAGCCAATTGTCATCATATCTTCAGTAATAGTCATGAGTTTTACGGCCACACAATGATGTCTCAGGGGACAAGAATTTGCAAACAACCAGAGAGACAAATATGTAGAAGAAGTTGAATAGCATTCACAGTATAAGGCCAACAAATAGGTGGTGAGAAGCACTGTCTGCACTCTGCACTAAGTCGTACAGATACATTCCCATAAGGCAATAGGCATTAATCCTAGCCGTTAATGTTGACACCAAAAAGTAGAGAAAATTACAGTTTCTATCAGCATTACATATGTAGACGGCATGTATGCACCACGACAATTAAAAGAGAAAAAGAAAAGCAATCACAGATTTCAACAAGACATTAGTTGTCTACCCAAATGACTCGAGCAACATTTATCCAAAGTAAAAACATCTACGGTGGGCTGCGACTAATAAGCATAAATGAGTGCATATATTAGAATAGAAGAAAAACTGAAAGCCCCGCGACCCACTACCTCATGCTCCTTTAGTATCTTATCAAGCTGAGCGAAATTTTCCTGGGAATCATATTGGCCAGAGTGGTAGAAACATCTTTCTAGGAACTGCTCCATTTTTTCACCACAATTTTCCCTAAATACAGGTTAACATTCTTTATATCAACACTCAATTAATTCATCCACAAAATTAAGTGCAAGAAAACAGAAGGCAGCAGCAAGCACACCTCTTGTCAATTCTGCAAGTAAGAGTCTTGCTAACCATGTTTCTTAGTTCAGCGTCTGTCATCTTACTACGGGCATAACCAAAGATAGTGAAATGCTGGATTAAGCAAAACATTTATTAGTCATCCATTAGGTGGAAATCTACCACCATGCAGACTAAAGATAAAACTAAGCTATGCAGGTCTTCGTATTTATTAGGTGTTTCACCAAAACCATTTTAACAAAGAAATTCGAAACAGACCTCAGGTAGGCAATCCTCATAGTAAAGTGCAAAGAGAGCAGGAAATATCTTCTTCTTTGCAAGGTCACCGGAGGCCCCTACAACAGTAATACTGACAGTCGATTTATCATCATTAACATCCAAATTTACAAGCTGTTTTTGCTCCTCGGGAGGGGTAACTAACGTCAGCCCGTCTTTCAAATTTTTCAAAGGAGCTTCATTTTCCAGTCCGGCAACTGTTGCAGATAAAGCACCTATAAATTTGTTCCATTAGATAAATCCTTAAATTAAAGCACATGGCATTGCAGATTACATTACACTGACAGGAAAACGAATTCGGGGCCTAAATGCAAAACAGCGAAACATAGTAACATACATTACCAAAATTAGTGGAGACCAAATAAGAAAGAACTAATTTCTCAAAGTTGATTATGCTAGTTACCAATAAACAGAAAAAAACACAATCACGGTTAGAAAATTATCCCTTTCTGTTCACTTCTTCAAAAGAATAAAACCCAAATGCTCAAACTTTGCAGGTAAATTCTAGGTATGTTCAATTTACATAAGCATCGAATTTTCTTAAATCAGCAATCCGCAGATTTTTCTTAGTCCAAACAGAGACATAACAATCGACAAAAACATGAAAGAGATACTCATACCAGTAGTACTTAGTAAGGTCATAAACCCTAGAGAAAACAATGAAATCACAAAAAAAAAAAAAAAAAAAAAAAAAAAAAACATGAATTACGCGGAAGAGATAAGAATTGAGTAAATTAGAAAACCAACCATCTTGCATGAAGACCACATTGGGCAAAGGGCTGCCCCTGAACTGCAGTGAAACATTTTTTGAGCCTAAAGTTTTAGGAAACAGAAATTTATTGGGATTTTGGTGAAAACAAATAGAGGAGGATGGATTGGAATAAGCTGAAGATGAAGAACAGCAGTGGTGGGAGAGAGAGATGGGAGTTGCAGCCATAATCACAATCTCAAACTAAAATCAGTAAGAGAAGGAGAGAAACTGAGAAAGAGAGAAAGAGAGAGATTGTTTATTGAAAGAAGTTGAAAATTGTTTATTATAGGGAAGGCAGCCCCTTGAGATCTCCGAAAGGCTGATTGCTCTCGTCTATGAATGAATGGGTTTTTGCCAGTTTGACGAATGACGTTGAGCAAAGGCTAGCTTTTGCCTACTTGTACTCTTATTTTATAGTACTAATATACACCTAATTATTTAATTCTTTGTTTATTGTGTAATTAGTGACTTAGTTGAACAAATTGTGATAATTTTCTAAACTCGGGTAACTTCCTTTTAATTATCACGTCACATACGTATATTGTTCCAAAACCAAACTTGTAGTGTATAATATCCAATTTTCACTTCAATTTTGCAGCAGGAGCAGCGTAGAGATGAAAGATTGATGGCATTTCAGAATGACTGAGCATCCATCATCTTGTAACTAACAACTTCGACACTTTATTTTTAATTAGAGAGTGAAATTCATATTTCTCTAACAATAACTAAATTTAAATACACTAGTAGAAAAGTATGTGCGTCTATTTTCTTCGATACAAGATAGAAAAATTATGATTTTTAAATATCGTCAAAATAGTGATTAAGTATTGCTAATATAATAAATTTATTAAAATGTAAGCAGTATTACATATAAACGAAAAAAAATTAAAACATATTGTTCTTACAAGACGAGTCAAAAATTAAGGTATCAAATTTTTATTCAGTTTATTTTTTCTTGTTTGATCTTAATGATTGGAGTAGGTATTTTATTTCTTTGACTTTTTGAGATAATTTTGACCAATTGCAGTTGATTATCATCACTTGTAATTTCAATGCTCTTCAATCTTCTTCTTCTCTTGTCCTTCGGTAGGCTGCAACTCCGTAGTTGATTTCTTTTTCCGTCCCACTTTAGACCTCTTAGGATTTTCCACTAAATAATTTCGCTCTTCATTTTGAGTTGGATTTGTCTCTTCAATTCATGGAGCATCAATCTTATCCACGGATTTTATTCTCTCTATTGAATCTACTATAATGTCCAAATCTCCCCTACGATTATGGTTGACACACTTGAGAGTTGTCATAAATCGCATTTCAGTTGGTGTTTGGATGCTTAGAGCGTGATAGTATGTATATTCATCTTTGCCCTAGGAAAATTAAGTTGTTAAATTTACATAATGCAATAAACTATTTTAAATAATTTTATAATGTTTTATTTACAAATTACTTCATTGATTGACGAAATATATTTATCTACTACGGTGCATCCTACATAGACAGTCGCAACTTCATCAAATATGGTGATTTCTGTACTATAGTCGCCATATTAATACTTAGGATGATTCTGTATCTAAAATTGCACAAAATAATGAACATTTTTTCCTTAGATAAATAAATTATTTATTTTAAATTTTAATTACCACTTACCTGGGGTCGCTTCAAGAATTTTCTCATTGTATTTTCCGCATACCGTAACTCCAACACTCTTTGGGTATGATATGATGCATTTTTTGCAGGAATCATACCATATTTATGATTTATTCTCAATGCTATCACTGTAAAATAATGGGGAACATCCTATCATAAGATAAAAAAATTATAAAAATTTATAGTGTGTAAATATATATTAAGAGACCGGAAAAGATAGGGTGTTACATTATTAATTTTTAGGACTATTATCATCATAATCTTTATTATTATAATGGATGTTCTTTTTTTCTTTTTTGAGAGAATATTATGATCCATATTCCAAACAAATTTCTGAAAGCTGCTACAATTTAGGATTCACCTAATATTAGGGGGTTGTTAATTGCTTCGATTACTTAATTATGTGTAGATCATGCATAATACCAATCCTTAATCTCTCGTTTATGTTATTATATCACAAATCAAATGTCAATTCAAACTCAATAAGTAAAATGTACAAATTTTTATACTTTCAATATAAAAAGTGATAAAGTAAAAAGATTACCTCAACCAGAAATTGTTATTGCATAAGATTTATAATAGTCACTTCCTTTGCACGTGTCATTCTTTGTGCCATTGCTAACTTAACAATTTTCAGTGGGTCATAAATATTACAAGAACTGTATAAAACACAACAATATAAATTAATAATTTATTTATGTTACTATTTGAAAGAATTTCAAAGCTATGCTGCAATGCTTATGATTTGATCATCGACTGAATCTCTTCACTTACTGGTCTAATTTGTAATATGGATCTTGACGAATTTTGTAATTTCATATTACCTAAGAGGTATGTAGTTAGAAATGCACATTGTTATGTTTGACTATGTGAATATAATGCATAATTTAAAATATTTTACCAGATTTTTTCTTCCGAGTGATATTTGTGATTGCAATTGTTAGCATTTGTCCAATAATTTGTTGAAGTTGATATCCTTCATTTTCACCATATCTTCCCCGAGTGTGATTTCCATAAATTGAGATCTGTAAACATATCATTTGAAATATACAATAGGAATTTTTGAATTTTCTTAAAATTGATATATAATAGTGATATAATAGGTGAACCAAATTTTGTAAATTACTTTCCTTTTATCCACAAGAGTTATGTCTCTCACAGTCTTAAATGCTCCCGTATTTGCATCATTAAACACTTGATTTTCTTTTATTTGTACCAAAACTCCTAAAATTATGTTTATTTTAAATGTGTACGCATTATTATTATTATTATTATTATTATTATTATTATTATTATTATTATATATTTTTTTTTTTTTAACAACTGGAAATAATTTGTTATAGTAATATGTATTAATTGTATGAGTAATGAATATCCGGACATACTGTGGTCAGCTACACGCGTGAAAAAAAGGAAAGTTGACTGTAAAAATAGAAATAATCACATTCTCACCTAGGGTTTATGCTTCCCAATTAGGGTATCTTTCCATTTTCAAAACCTATATAACCGTTTTTAGCGCGTGTGGCTGGCCACAGTGTGTCCGAATATCATTACTGTAATTGTATGAGTAATCCATCTGAAGATATATTTATTACACTTACCAATATGACTTAGTTTGTTGAGTTCAGATTCAATGTCTTCACACTCCATAAAATTGTATTGTATATCATGTTGAATGTCACAGGCCCAAATCCCGAGGGACGGCAGAAGCCGGGGTGCGACTGGGATTGGATTAAAGAAGCGGGGAAGAAAGGGGCTGACTGAATAAACATACGTAAAAGACATCATAAATTCTATCAACAAGACTTCATTACCAAAAGATAGAGTTAATCACGATGGATTACTCGACGAAGTTCTCAAAAGGAAAACTAAGTTATAATTACAGAACTTAGTCTACAGTGATTAAACATAAACAACAAGGTTTAGAGTTATGCAGCGGAATAGTGAACTAAGTACATAAGTCTTCTCTAACTCTATTCGACCTCAACTCAACCATCCACCGCTGCAGTCGCTTCAACCTGCACATTTAGAAAACATATGCAGGGCTAAGTACGAAAGTACTTAGTGGACACATTGCCGAAAACGTATTCATAGATATAGATAAACAGACATCTCATTTTATAGCGCATCGGGGTTTTTATTTAAAAGAACCCGTGGGTGGTTACCCCTCAACAGGATACCACATACACCACAGGTTACAAAGTGCACTAACTCTGGAAAGCGCTTAATAGCTAACTCAGAGCCGATCGATAGTTAACATCCTAGCGGTTAACTAATAAATCTCGAAAATACGAATGTTAACTCAGATAGGTACAAGAGAACTCACATAAAAATATTTAAACAGTTTATGCCATGATTATCACTTTGAAAACACGTTTATCAAAGCGATAAAGAATTACTTTCGAGTTGTGGAAAAACCCTCATTTTATTTGTTATAGAATAAAAGCCCACCTTATAAGTTACAGAACTATTAAACGAGTTTTCTGTCGTCGATCCTTCGTCTTATCCCGAGTGCTGACTTCCTCATTCATCGTAAATAATCATAACTTCGATAAGTCATCGAGTCGATAAAAGAAAACGGGAATTGAAATCGAATTCGAATTAGTTCTCATATGTTCTTAAGCTTTTAGGCTTTTGCACGCTACTCTAGATTCTTTTAATTAAACGGGAACAAGAATCGAACATTTCTCATTTAGAACTCTTACTTGACGCTAAGGTCAGTAAATTATGATAGTCGATACTTGGAATGACTTAAAAGATCGAATGAAATTAAGTTGAGAAGAAATCAACTTAAGAAATTAAGTTTTGAAACTTCACTGCACAAGGCAGAGCTTCTGAGGACTGCCCAGAACAGAGTACCCTGAAACAGGGGAGGTGCTCTGTACCGAATGAAAGCCAAGGAAGTCTAGTTTACTCTTCAATTTACGGATCTCAAATCCGATAAACGAGCTAAGAGATATGGCAGTTTCCGGAAAGGGTCGCAAAACTGCCGAAGTTAACCTAAGGTTTGATAAAATCGACGTGTGACTTCCTAGGTTCGTTTTATGTTCTCGTACTTAAATTCTCACGAAAATTATACAACAGGGCAGTCAACACATATTCCATACGCGACGAACTCCATTTTATTTCCCCGTCTATGAATACGACGATCAAAACCTCGTCGATCAATCTAACCAATTACTAAACCAATTCAAGTTCCTAATTCAAATTCCAACTTCTCAAATTCAACTAAAACCTATCATTCCAATACTCGGATTAACACGTCGTCAACTACAAATTTGATCACTTAACGATAAGATTCATTACTATCCAATTATTTTCCCGGTTCGACTTTTCTATCGATACTTAGGCTCGTTGCTTCGTTTCTTACCAAAATTTCAACGTTCTTAGAATCCGATTAAATTCTACAACATTATTCAACATCTATCTAGACTCATTAGTATGTGATCCATATCCTTAACTCATTAACCAAACTCGGTTTATTTATGGATTTTCGTCTCTTATACTTTACCTAATATTTTTAGAATAATTCCAAATAATTCATTAAATCAATTAACACTAATTAGAACATTATTTCATCATCAATTCCTTAATAGAATTAAGCTACATCAAACCCCTAAATTCTTCCCTAAAATCGGTATTAGCATTTAAATTAGGAGGGGTATTTTCTTCATCAATTTAATCCATAAATCCATTTCTAATATTACTACAACTTATATTATTCAATGATTATTACTACAACCTCATAAATTAAATTTTCCAACTCAAACCCTAGCCCTAAAAATCGGTCTTCACTTAAATCTTAGGGGAATTGATTTCTTTTTGTTTCTATCATCAATAAAACCATTTCTAGGCCTAGTTATCCAACCAATTTAAGAATTAATCCATCCTACTAATTACCCCTAATTTTCGGTCCTAGCTTAGACTTAGGGTTCTTGGATTTCTTTTCAATTTTTAACTATAGAATCATTCCTATACATCTAATTCCATGAATTAAAACTTAATTCATCCTAATTCCATCCTCAACAAATTCGGTACTCAACAAAAATTAGGAGAATTAATTTTCTAATTGGATAGAAATAGAGCTTATGAATTTACCTTGAATATTAGTGAAAGTAGAAGTGGAAGAAGTTGGATGATTGATGACTTATGAAAGAAAAGCTTCAAGATCCTTGATGAACAACAATGGTGTTGGAGAATTTTTGGGAGATGAAATGTGTGTGTGTGTGCAGCCGTGTTTTGAGAGAGAGGGAGGTGTGGTGATGACAACTTTGTGATATTTAAAAGGCCAAATTGCATGGAAAACCCTGACCTTTTACCAAATTCTGGTTTAAAACCAATCTTTTTAAAATTCTCAAATAAAACTACCAGCTTCAATTTTGTTGCAATTGACATCTCCGATTAATTTTCCCCCAAATGTCTGCTGACCTGGAAGCCGGATTTGCCGACGTGGTAGAAAGCCCCGACAAGCCAAACGACGTCGTTGTAAGCCCATGCAAAACGACGTCGTTTTTCGAAATCGAATTTACTTATTAATTGGTTAGGGAAAAATCGAGCCTCCATTTCCATCTTTCTCAAACAGAAATTCTATCCATCTTCGTCTCCATTTCCCATCTGCACTTCCATCTTTCTTCTCTATCATTTGGGCTCACCAGCGGCTGCGTCTTCTTCACAAGGCAATGCCTTCGTCATCTGCGCAATCTGGCTCCTGGAGTCATCTCGAACCTCAGCAGCAACTATGTAAGTGCGACCCTCCTCAGCCAGCACTTTGGACGACATCAAATAGCAAGCAAAATCCAGAGAGAAGGTACTGGTATTGTCATCGGAGAGGCCGGGTAAGAATGGATATGAGATTTGAATTGAGCTGCAAAATGTTGTTTTCGATGAAATGATACGAGCTTTGATTTTTTGTTGTAGTGGGGCGACTGTAACTTTTGGCTTTGGATTGATCCAGAGTTGACAAATCACTACAAGGATGCTATCCAAAAACTCAAGCTTGAAAAGGAGTTGGCAGTGGAGCAGTTGATTCAAGAGAGAAAAAATAAGAAGAGTAATACAGAGGTTGAAGAGAAAGAATTTGAGCAACATGATTCTCCTGAACACTTGAAGCAAGTGCCGAAAAAGATGAAGAATCTTGAAGGCAAGATCAAGATATTGTATCTGCTAGTTGTTGGTCTTGGTTTGTTGGTTCTATTTAAGGGTTAAATAGGTCGAGCTGCAGATCTTTTAATGTTAGGAAACTTGGTTGCTGCAGTTGGTTGTTGGTTTTAGTTGTAGATGGTGTTAATGTTGTAGTAGTTGGTGTTAATGTTGTAGTTGGTGACATCTATGTTGTTTATGCTGCTTTTGAAATGGAATGAATATGATGGTGTATTTTATTGTGTTGTTGCAATGGAAAGACTTATATAACCTGCATTATCATGTAATTGATCATCTAAACTACATGTAATAAACTAAGTAAAGAGGGCAGGATAAATGAAGAAGAGAGTGACAGCTAAAAAATTCAGAAATAGAGTGAATTCAGAAATTCAAGTTTACTTCATTCACATCATGGCAAATAGTCACATGATTCACAACAAAAGTATGCCTAATCAAGTCACAAACATATATGAAGAATTCAGTGTACTTGATACTCAAAAATGGCCTACACATCATGGCAAAGAGTCAAATGAGATTCTATTTCAACTGCACAAAAACAGGCCTATACATCATTTACTGCTTCAACTGCACAAAAAAATCCTGATGTGGATGTGTATGAACTGCACAAAAAACCATGGCCACACATGATCTGCCCTATATCCCACCGGATGGCGCCCTACTTTCTTGTGTGGATGGGCCTTCATTTCTGCCTTTATTTGTGGTCAGATCACTCTGTGAAGAGGGCATGGCAGGAAGTTTTTTCTTCCTTGGTCCCTTGGAAGACTGGCCCTTCTCTTTTGGTGGTTGTGGTGGATGTTTATGTGGCCTGCCTCTCTTGCCCTGTTTCATGGAAAGTTGAAGGATGCAGAAATCAGCAAGCATACTACTATGCAAAGTGAAATGAAAGAAGTCACAAATCAGGCTTAAATACCTTGGGTATTTCAGCTCCCTTTGGCTTTGTACAGGTCTTGGAGTTGTGGCCCTTTCCTTTGCAATTTTGACATGTCATGACTAGCCCAAACCTCCTCAACTTGTTTTTATTCTTCGGATCTTCCTCAGGGGCCTTTCTCCTCTTCTTCTTTGGTCTTCCGGGCAATTTTCTGATTAAGGGAGGCTTCACCACACTGCCCTCTGTCTCAGGCCACATCTCTTCAGAACACACTGGCTCAATGGCTGATTTGTATCCCTGGAGATACCTGTCAACACTATAATAAGAGTGTACATAATCCACTGGATCCTCACCCTTGAAGCCAATTGCAGCACAAGCATGGGTACAAGGAATTCCAGTCAAGTCCCAGCTTCTACACACGCAAGTTCTCTCAATCAGGCTTACAAAAAAAGTTTTTCTAGACAAGCAAACCTCATACTTGTGATGCATGTTTGGAAACACATAAGCTCTCACACTCTCTGCTCTAGATTTCTCCAGTTTAGTTAGTATAGCTGGACAGATTTTCTCCTCATGTGCACAAATCATTTTAAGCTTATCTACTTGCCTAATCATCAGATCTCTCCTAATCTGCTCACACATGTGTATGATATGCATTCCCCTAGCAGCTAAGATGTACCCATTAAAAGTCTCCGCTATGTTATTGTCAATCATGTCACTACAAGTGCCCAGCTTAAGAAAACACTTACAGAACCTGGAGACATCTCTACTCACAAAATCCTCATGTGCCTTTTCATTTTCTGCCTTCAGGATTTCCAATCTGCTTTTGTATTCACTTACATAGGTGCTCCTTGCAATATTCCAGAACATGTTCTTCAAGGCTGTGCCCTTGTGCTGCCTTTTCCAATTCATATAAACGTGTCTCGCACAATTTCTGTGCTCAGCCAAAGGAGCCAAGTGGCTCACTGCATTCATTAAGCCCTAATACAAAACAAGTATTTCTGGTTAGTTCAATTCTTTATGACAAAAGATAGGTAAAATAATGCTGTTGTTACCTTTTGTTGGTCACTGACAAAACACCACCCATTACCATCTGTTATAGCCAAATCCTCAAGTAGAATCTGCAGAAACCAAGTCCAACACTGCTCATTTTCCACTTCTACTATAGCCCATGCAATTGGGAACATCTGATTGTTCCCATCCTGAGATTTAAAAGATATAAAGTGTCAGTAATGAAGATTGATAGATAATATACACAACAAAAGATTGTATGAGAAAATACCTTTCCTACTTCAGCTAGAAGTATTCCCCCCAAGTATGTTTTGAGAAAACAACCATCAAGGCCTATAACAGGCCTACAACTCATCTTGAATCCATCTCTGCGGGCACTATGCCCTATATACAGCCCCTTAAAAACTGATTCCGCACCCAACAGCAACTGATACTTCCCATCCCTGTCTAATCTTATGAGCCCAGCAACATACCTTCTAAGTAAAGCATAATGCTGCTCCACAGATCCTCTTATCATTTCTTGAGCCATTGCTCTAGCTCTATACAGCCTATCCTTCCCAGGTATAGTTAAATACTTCTTCCTAATCTTTTCAGCAAGTATTTTGATAGGCAGATTAGGATAGACTCTAAAGATATTCATGTAGTGATTTGCAATCCAGGCTGAACTCATAATCTTGTTGTTTGTCTTCTTCTGCATTTATGTGTGGGGTAGAAGGTCTTCACACAGAAGTAGTCATCAGCTTGTACAAGAGAGGCATACAGTCTCGAAGGACATGATCCTCTGCATCTGACTTGGCATACAGTCTTTGTGAGTTTCTGAAACTTCAAGTTAATCTGGTTTGCTATGGCGTTATCCCTCAAGGCATCTCTGCACTGAAAGCCATCACAAAACCTCATGCCAAGTTTAATTTGCAGATCCTTAGGTTTTGTCCTTGGATCATAGCTTGACCTAAATTTGCTGCTTCTAGGACCCTCTCCATCTTCATCTATTGAATTTGAACACACCTCACCTTCTGAACTTGCATAATCAGAGTCACCATGCTCAACTACCACATTAAACCCCATCCCAGTAGGTTGCTCCTCATCAACGAAAGTCAAACAGATCCTTGTTTGTCTTCACTCTCTGCCTTGCTGTCACATATTCTTCATCTTCCTCTGCAAGCTCAGAATCAGATAATTCATCATCAGATTCATCACCACCACAAGGCTTGAAATCTGAGTCTTCACTATGCTCATCAGAAAACTCATCCTGTTCACTTCCCTCATTCTCAGCATCAGCATCTGCCTCATTGTCATCACCATCAAACACTTGGTCATCACAATCACCCTCCTTGTAATCATTAATCAAATCAAATACATCACCATTTTCAACTCTAGGCTTATCACCCTTCTTCCCACTGCCACCCTCATTTTCAACTCCAACATTCGTGCCCTTCTTCCCACTGCCAGTCTCATCCCTCTTGCAACCCTCTATATACAAATGTAATACTCTATTACTTGGTGTAAGCAACTTCAACATTTGCATCACATCGTTATCATTCTTCAATACCCTATATGACTCAGACTTAGGAATCTTATACCAGATCTTTTCCCAACTAACATAGCCTAAATTCTGAACTAACTCTTCAGCATCAAAATAGCCAAATCTATCTTGATCTAAATGAAATCTACCCTCACATTCCCCTCCAACATATACATCGTCACTCTCTAGATTAACAAACATGCCATCGTGATGAAGATATATAGCAAATAGGAAGCTGAAATAGCAAAGGAATACAATATATATCACCAACCATAAACCCTAACTGCACAACTAAACAAGATTACGAAATTCAGGCTAAATTAGCCAAATCACAATGCGTAATCATCGATAAACTGCAAGAATTTTGGAAATGGAAAAAATTCAGACCTAAAAATCAACCCACGTTCACCCTAAACCACATCAATAAACACTAAATCGAGAAAAAAGAACATAAATTAATCGAATTTTGGGACCTACCTGTCTTCCATTATCTCTACTTCGTCGATGTTTGGGACCACGCTTGCCCACTTCTTTAGCTGACTTTAACCGCACCAAGACAAGGAAAATTAGCAAGGAATCTTACACTTTAAGGCCTTCGAACTTCATTTCTTTAACACAAGCAAACAAATCAACAGGGTGTTTGCGATTTGGGTGTGGCGCGAAAGAGGAATTAACAATTAGGGCTTTACTGAGTGTGGAGGGTAGGGTCGGGTGTGTATATATATGTAGGGGTTAAAACGACGACGTTTGCGCCAAAGTAAAAACGACGTCGTTTTCAATTCTGTATCAAAATTACCACGTAAGCAAAAATTATACACGTCATTGCCACATAGGCAACTAATTGACACGTACGCAAATTTTTTTTGCCGGAAGTGCATCAGAGATGTCAATTGCAACAAAATTGAAGCTGGTAGTTTTATTTGAGAATTTTAAAAAGATTGGTTTTAAACCAGAATTTGGTAAAAGGTCAGGGTTTTCCATGCAATTTGGTCTATTTAAAAATTAGCTTAGGTGTTATATATAATAATATTAGAATACTTAGGAACATATGAGTCATAAGGAATTAAACTATAAACAAATGAAATATCTTGAAATAAAGAGGAGGAGGTCGGTCATAATGCAAATTTTTTCCCAAATACGCGCTTTTTCCGGCTCGTTATGACGTTATGAAAAGTCGAGTAAATAAAAACGTATTCGGCACGTTTTCGTCAAATTCCGATTTGACCAATAAATCCGATATATTTAATATACTCGAAAAGTATATTTTAAACTTAAAAATTAAATAAAATTAAATAAAATTTTGGGACATCACAGTCCAAAATTTAGCCGGAAAAATCATAAAAACGAACTTTCTCGGGCGAACTCGTATCAAAATTTCGTGAATGTAAAAATCAGACGGTTTCCCGATCTGAGTTATCGAACTAAAAAGTTATCGTACGCGATAACCCTAATACAGTAGTCATTTAACTGACTTCCGTAATTTATTTTCGGAAACGGACTTCACCGTTAGTCTTACAATTAAATTTTATGAACTTAGGCGTGCAAAGCCGTAATTATTATTAACTTTGAATTTTTAACGCAGTAGAAATTTTCCGGGGTATTACATTGAATCTCGCAAGGTGCTTCTCTTGCAGCACTGTACCTACTGAGTATCAATTCCTTGTTTATTACATTAACATTTTTAACCTCTCCATTAGAGATTAAATACGCCTTGCTAATATAAAACTTTTGGATAAATTGGCAATATTATTATTGAAAATTATTACTATAATTTGCACACTCTGCAAATAGTTCAGAAAAATAGTATTTGATTAACATATATATATCTATATATATATATATTAATTTGATGCGTAACACAAGTAAATAATGGATAATCTAAATGAAATTGTACAAATTTGTAATTTTTTATTGTTTGGGTGTAACAAAAATAGGTAAGAAATTATTTGGGGATCGAAGGTAGTATAATTTAGAGTGCGTTTACTTGATGGAAGATGGTGGAAAATAAATATTTTTACCCTTTTTTTTACCTTGAAAGAAATTGCGTTTGAATGAAGATCTGTAAATCAATACTTCTTAAATCATTTCTTTTTATAGTTATAGTTTTCCACTATCACGAAGAGGACATATAATCTTATATAATTTAGAAGAACATACAAATTATGTCTTAGAAATTTGTTTGGTTTAACATTATAAAATTCTATTTTCCCACATATGTTCAAGTATGACAATTTTCCCAATAACAAATTATTTTATTCCCTACAAAAAAACAATAAATTATTTTATTAAGGCAAGAATTACAAGTTTCCAAAACTACTCAAGACATCGACTAAAATATGTAAGAAAAAAATAAAAAATAATTGATAAAGGTGTTGTAACCTCAAACTGAACATATAAATAGCATGCATACCAACCATTGTGCATAGATAGTCAATAGATGAAGTTGTTGGATCCAAATCCGGCAAAACTTGTACACTCTCACTGACTTAACCAACATGATAAGTTTTTATTCTTTATATAAATGCCAAGCGAACTATTCTAAATGTATAACATATCATATGACAACATTGACGAGTATTTCTGAATCAATAAAATCTAAAAAGTAAGCTAGGTAGGGATATCTGATATCAATCAACAAAATAATGTGAAATGCATGGTAGTTTAAGAATTTTTCCGTATATATAGGGTGTATGTTAAAATTAAATAATTTTATCATCTCACTTAATTGTTTTGTGAAATACGGGATAGTTTGAGTCCACCAGTTACAATATACAAAGGTCAAACTTAAATATCAAAATTCAATTTGAAATTTTTCTAAATCAATCTATAAAGACTCGATTTGTAGAGAAAATTATCTAAAAAAAAATAGATCAATTAACAATTTTTTCTTTTATTAAAATTGTCAGTCATTCCCCTAAGGAATGTGATGGTCCCGATACGAGTTACTGGTGTAGGGGGGGGGAGAATACACCAGTTAGGATTTTAAAACTAAACTCCTGAAAAATACTTCAACCGAGTAAAAAGACTCAGTTGGAATCTCACAGCTGAGTATGCAACCTCAGCTGGAAGAGTGGTGCTGTGCGGAATGTGGTGGAAATTAAACTCGTAAAACAACTCACGCTTTTATGAACGGTTGGTCAAAAACCAAAACAATTGAAAATGCACAAATGCAGTTTGTATGCTGGTTAGTCAGTCAGTTGAGAATGCAAGAAATAGCTGAATAAAGAAAAACACAAGCACACAGAGAATTAACGTGGTTTGGAGATAACACTCCTACGTCCACGGGGAGTTGTGAGTCCACACAACTCTGTCCAAGTTCTTCTGGACAAACCACTCAGCTTACGCGGGCTGAGCAACTGTTATTGATAAGTTTGCGGGTACTTATCAACCTTACAGTTTAGTTTCCGGATACTAAACAACCTATCTACTCAGTTGCGAGAAGAGTAGGATCCTAAACCTTTTCAGGTGAAAGAAAATGGGGTTCCAACTAAAAGCTCGAACGTGAGGTGAGCTATGATCTAACTCTCTATGAACTCTCACTAAGTGATGTTCTCAAGGTTCGATCTAAAGACACAAAAACTAACTAACTCTAGAACTCTCAACAAGTGATGTTCTAAGAGATTAAATTCAGTTCAGCTCGTGAAGAATATTGCTCTTTCTTTCGCTCTCTGGTTTCTTCTCGCGTATATGTCTTCTGTATCTTTCGAATGAATGAATGCCTCTATTTATAGGCGGAGAGTATCAACTAGCCGTTGGAGGAGCTGTTGATCTCTGTTCTTTGAAAGCGATGGCTTGTCTCTCATCTCTGCAGACTTTCCCGATATGGCATCTGTGTTCATCTGCTTTCCATCTGAGATAGCCTTGTGTTGGGCCAAATGGGGTAATGACTGAACGGTCAAACCCTCACGTGACTTCCTTTTTGAAATTCAAATCTTAACAACATACTTCCAACAAGGAGTGGTCGGTTAAGACTTTCGATCTTCAACTAACTTGTTCTTCAGCCGATGTTCTTATCTGTCAACTAACAGTTGAACTCTCAGCTGACTTCATCTTCAAAGCTGTTGATCTTCTCGGTTGAGTTCTACAACTGATGTTCTGAAATTGAACACTTAGTTGTCTTCCTTGTATCTGAACAGTTGGGTTCGAACGCTCAGATGGCTTTCTTTCATCTGATGTTCTCTTCCCCTTTACTGCTTCTCATCTGATGCACGCTCAGTTGTTTTCTTAACAACTGATGTTCTGTCCGAGTGATGCCATGATGCCATCTTCAGCTGGAGACCTGTAAAGATAAAATCTTAACAATGCTCAAACAGCGAGCCTACCTACTAACATTAGGTTCTGGCAACATCTACTCGGTTGGGGTCAGTTGGTTTTGGAATTCATCAAAACTCTTACTAATAAATTTCCCAACAATTTCCCCCTTTTTGATGATGCCAAAACCACTTACAACTTTAAACCACTACTGATCTAAACCTCACTAACTTATCTAAAATCTCAGCTGAAATTTTAGACAGTCTATAAGATAAAACATCAAAGGGTTAGCACAGTTATAACATGGTATTTAAAAGACTTTGCGATTCAGAGCTTGGACAATGAGGGATTGTTCATCAAGGTGAATCGAATATATATACTTGAAGTTTTCATTACAACTGATGATTACGCAGATAGGCGCAAAAACCACAAATTACAATAGTTGCTTGAAAACTAACTGAGCTAAAATTGTAGCCCATACTTACTAAAGATCCTAACAAAAATCTCTCTCTTGGCAGGTGACTCCTTAGAAATGTCCACTCCATGCTCCTTGCAAACATGCCTCGCCTCAGCTGCGATCTTCGTGCGGTTCGGGTTGCTTGAGTCTGGGAGAAGAGGAGGCCGATAAGTAACCCTCTTGGGAACTGGAACTGTGTTCAAGTCCAGGTTGGCGACAATCATAGCCCGCCTGAATTGACTGAACATGCCAGGATCCCCTGAGTGCAACTCGGTCAGCGCTTCCTTGAACGCTTTCCTCGGGTCATCAGTCACGTAAACCTTCCTATAGTAGAAGTCGTTCATGAACTCCTGCTTGAACAACTCCCACTCTTTATTCCACTCGGTCGGCATCCACTTGTCAACATGCCTGAACCGACTCTTGACCTTGGACTTTACAGATCAACCTTTGTTGCTTCAACCGAGCTTCCGCCTTTGATTGATGCTTGTTGATGCGGCGTCAGCTGCGGGAGGCAACGTTGCGGTCCAGGTTCTGGGACAACTTCTTTAGCTCATCCTCGAACTGGTTCACCCTCCTCGCCTGGCTGGCGGCAAACTTCCTGATCCAGCTCGGGTTCATATAGTCCTTCTCCTCTACATCCATACCCTTGGCAGCTGCAATGCACTCTTCGGTTGTTATCCCGTCGAGTTCAGAATCCAGCTCGGTTGTGATCTCGGCTATGGAGCTGTAGGAAACTCCAATCTTCTCTGCCTGCTCCAAGTCTTTAGACATCTCAGCTCCACCGACTTCGGTTGACTTGGGAGCAGTTTTCCTCTTCCTCAGCTGAGATTTGGATGATTGAGCAGCCGTCACTCCTTGTTCTTGGGTCTCTTCTTCTTCTTGCGCCTCAACCTTCGTCTCCTTCTCTTCCCCCTTTTTGGCATCAGCAACAAGGCTTGCTACTGAACCGTCCAGAGAGTTGAGTTTATCCTCGGTTAGTTGAACACGGTTGAAGAGTTCATCGACCGCACACTCCAGCTCGATCTTCTTCGCCAGTTCGGAGTCCTGGCACTCTTGTTCGGCCTTCTTCAAGATAGAGAGGTTGTCGATGACCTCTGTTGAAAGGCAGCGAACTCAGCCCAACGCGACTCGAACCTGGACTCCCATTCTGCATCCTGTGTCTGTTGGGACTTGGCAAGATTTGAGTCGGCCAAGGATTTGAAGATGTTGAGCTCCGACTTCAATCCCAACAGAGTTGTCTTCAACTCCGACACTTCTTGACTGGTGGAGGAGGAGAATTCGTTCAGCTTGGTCTTCAGATCAACGTTCTCCTCCACCAGTTGTTGGTTCTTGACTGCTTGTGCTTCCAACGCCCTCAGCTGGTCATCTTGTTGGTGCTGGAGGTTGGCGAGCAGTTCGGTCCTCAGCTGGTTGACCCTCTCAGCTACCAGCTCGCAGATTTCTTCAGTTGATGGAGCATGCTGAGCAGCTAAAGGGGCTTGAGCAGTCAGAGCTAGAGGCTCAGCTGTGACCATGGCTTGTCTGTTGGCCAGGTACAGCTTCAGATTTTCTTCTTCTTCTTTCGCGGCTATGGCGGCTGCATCGACATCTTCAAGGAAGTCAACTGATTTAGCCAACATGCTGTCGAGGAAGTCGACGCATTCCTTTCCAGTTGCCTCCCTTGTGTCCGTCCCTTCAGCTCGACTCTGGTCCAACCGTCGAGTGAGCAGCGCAATCCGGTTGTTGTACGCCATCTCCAAGTTGGAATAGTTGAAGTAGGCTCGGATGCGGGACTCATCGGACTTCAGCCTGCCCAGCTCTGCACCCTGATCGTATCTTCTTTGACATACCAGTGGCTGAAGATCAGGTGGAACTGGTACAAGAGCTCGGTTCCCAGAGTGGCGAAGATGGGCATGTTGCGAGCCTCAGGGAACAAACCTAGCAGCTTTTGAAAGCATTAGGCCACCCTTCCTTCGTGCTCAAGTGCAACTGCCTGTAGGTCCTCCGCTTCATTAATTGGGGAGGGGGTAAGATTATATGGCTCAGGTTCAAGAGGTTCATCGATGTTGGCCAAAGAGTCGGTCGCAACATCGGCATCGAGCTGAGAGCTCGGAATGTGGGATTCGGTTGGGAGAGTGGTTTCAATGGTTTCCTCAACATCGACCGAAGGAGCGGTCACGATGTTGGCATCGAGCAGAGTGCTCGGAATATCTGGTTGAGGAAGGGCAGAAAGAGCAAGAGGCTCTGGGGGCGGTACGACATTATCTCCTGCCGTGAGGGAGGTGGTAACATCTTCAACGTCCTCAGATGAGGAGGATGCATCCGACGTCTCGCCTGTCTCCATTCCCTCAACATCATCAGCTCCGGGGGCTCGAGGGACGATCTCGAACGAGGCAGCCTCAGCTGAGCGGCTGGATTCGGAAGGCTCCTCAACATGTGTCGACTCAACCGGTGCTTCCTCCTCAGCTGGTACCTCAACTGGCTCCTCAACTGGCTCCTCAGCTGACTCATCAGCTGGCACCTCAGTTGGCTCATCAGCTGACATATCAGCTTTCTTCTTGGTGGACTTCTTGAACCGTATCCTTAGCTTTTTCTGGGCAGGTTCCTCAGCTGACTCCTTCTCCGACTCAGCTCGTCGGCGTGCAGCTTTGGACTTGGCGGGGCGAGCATCGGCTGGTTCCCCCTCAGCTGTTGACTCAGCTGTCTTTCCAGACTCCCTCTTTTCCTTAGGAGTGTAGACACTCCTGAGCACCTCCAGTGCTTTCTTAGCTGTCGGGAACAACAACAACTTCTTCAGCAGCGTCTCCTCGCAGTCTGTCCAGACCATGTTGCGGTCCTTAGTTGCGAGCAAGATGAGGGCAGAGATCTTGCAGCCGAAGTTGAGTGTCCCTTTACACTCAGCAGCTTCTCTCCAGACTCGGTTGTTGTCTCGGAGATCTTCGACTTCTCCACCATCAACTGGTTCAAGAAATATTGGAACTAGTTGATCTGGTGTTGGTGCTCCAAGGCCACCAACTGCTTCAATTTAGGTCGGCTGATGTCACCGAATGCGCCACTGTAACCGAACACTACCTTTGACACAACATCTAACAGCAGGCGATGTTCTGGCTTCAGCTTCGTCCGTTGCATGTTGCTCCTTAACCTCTCCGGCTCGATCAGAGCATCCTGCAGAAACTCATCCGCCTGCTCATCAGTAATATTCTCTAGGAACTCGGTAGCGGTGTGGTTGATAGGAATGATGTACCGGAGGACATCGGAAACATTGATGGGGAAGGAGACACGACGTATGGTCCTGGCCGGAACATCTCTTTGACAGTAGGACACCTCCGTAGATACTCCCTCTGTCATGTCAAGGGGGCGGGTGAGGTTGACCCCGACTTGTCGCCTGAGCAAGTGGGAGGGGCAGAGCTTGGCCCATTCGAGAAGGCCATTCTCTCTGAGTGTGTTGGCGAGCGGGCCAAGATCGGCTGCTCCAGATCCTCGTCGGAGAGGATTTGCTCGAAGTGTATTTTCGATAGTAGCATATCGAATGATTCTTCATATGTGGTAGGGACTAGGGATGGTCTGGATGAAGCCATTCTCTTACTTTTTGGTGCCATTTGTGATCACTGCAAAGGGAATATATAGAGGAAAGGAAAGAAAATCTTTTGCAGAAAAGGGTTAGGCAAAAACTGCGAGGACGATGAACAGGTAAATCAGATATGCACGAATGAGGAAAATAGGAGATTTCTTCCTGATTTTTAGCCTTATATAGGTCTTTGACTTGGATGAAATCGACGGCTGGGGTTAAATGGCGCGAATCCATCAACGGCTGAGATTACGCGACTGTTGACTATCTTTGACTTGATGTTTTGATTCGAGTTCCAACTAGCCTGTGAGAAGGTGTACAGTTTATCTTGTCAGCCCAGTCGCACTATAAAGTAGGCTATGGATGCTCAGCCGTACTTTACAATTAATGCGACATGATGGCTATTTTTAATGTAACTGACTAGTTCAGGAAAGTTTGAATTTATTTCAAACATTCTCATTTAAGAACATATCACCTTCAGCCATAAATGTTACCTGCCAGCTGATGTCGAAATCAGCTGAGTTCCCATGTTGCAGCATACCATCAGCTGACTCGAGTTCGTCTGTTCAGCTGACGTCTGATTCCTTCGGTTAGCAATCTGCATCTGATCGGCATACCATCAGCTGACTCGAGTTCGGCTGTTCAGCTGACGTCTAATGTCATCAGTTGGCGATCCGCATCTGAGATTCTCCTTTCATCTGAGCTTCCCCCTCAGATGGATATCTATCTCTGTTCCCCAGTTGACTCCTCATCTGTTGGATCCAACAGTCCAAGGAGGTCACAAAGCATCTTGAACCGTGCTTCAGCTAGAGGTTTGGTGAAGATATCAGCTCTCTGAATCTCCGTTGGAATCTTCTCCATGGACACATCCTTCTTCTCAATATGATCTCGGATGAAATGATGTCGGATGTCAATATGCTTCGTCCGAGAGTGGTGAACATGATTCAGAGAGATAGCTATGGCACTCGAGCTATCACAATGAATGGGAACCTGTCCAGTTGCGACTTCATAATCTCTCAGCTGTTGCTTCAGCCACAACACTTGCATGCAACAACTTCCGGCAGCCATATATTCTGATTCGGTTGTAGAAGTGGCAACACATGCTTGTTTCTTGGAGAACCATGAAACTAGCTTGCTTTCCATGAACTGACAGTGTCCAGAAGTAGACTTCCTGTCCAACCGATCTCCGGCTAGATCTGCATCTGAGTATCCGGTCAGTTGAATATTGTCGTCAGTTGGATACCACAGTCCAACATTAACAGTTCCCTTCAGATACTTGATGATGTTCTTTGCTGCCAACATGTGTGCTTCCCTTGGTTGAACTTGGAACCGAGCACACACTCCAACTGCGTATGATTAGGTATAGCAAAGAACGATGATCCCTCTATACTTGCTGGCATCCACGAGCTTTCCTTCAGTTCCAGGTTCAATCTTCCAGTTAGTATTCATTGGGATCCTTGTGGTCTTACTTGTCTGCAATCCGAACTTGGTGATGAGCTCCTTTGTATATTTGGATTGATTGATGAAGATGCCCTTTTCTGACTGCTTCACTTGTAGCCCAAGAAAATAATTCATCTCGCCCATCATCGACATCTCGAACTTCTCCTTCATGAGGTTTGAAAATTTTTCACACAGTTCCTCCGACTTAGAACCGAATATGATGTCGTCAACATAAATTTGCACAACAAGAATGTCATTTCCAACTTTGATGGTGAACAGGGTTTTGTCAACTGACCCTCGTTTGAAACCCGAGTTCAGAAGAAAACCACAAAGAGTGTCATACCAAGCCCTTGGCGCTTGCTTTAGTCTATAGATAGCTTTCTTCAACTTGTACACTCTTCCATCTCCAGTCTCAAAACCAGGAGGCTGTTCAACATATACATCTTCCTTGATATCTCCGTTGAGGAATGCACACTTCACATCCATCTGATACACCTTGAACTTGTGATGTGCGGCATAAGCTAGAAAGATTCGGATGGCTTCCAGCCTTGCAACTGGCTCGAAGGAGTCCTCGAAATCGATTCCTTCTTATTGACAATATCCTTGAGCTACCAACCTTGCCTTATTCCTCACTATGAATCCAATGGCGTCTCTCTTGTTTTTGAAAATCCACTTCAATCCAATCACCTTGACACCATTTGGTCTTTCTACCAACTCCCATACACAGTTGCGTAGAAACTCATTCAGTTCTTCTTGCATGGTTGTTGTCCAGTGAACACAGTTGAGAGCTTCCACAATGTTCTTCGGTTCTGGCACATCAGCTACAAAGCAAGAAATCATGGCAACATCTCCAGCTTGCTCGAACTCCTCTAGAACTGCCAACTCCTCAGCATATTGGGCATAAGTGTTGGAATCTTCCTCGGTTGATTCCTGAGTCGCAACTCTGCTTCTTGTACGAACACCTTCGGTTGGATCTCCGATGATGTTGTAAGTGGAATGAACTTCATACCATCTTCGGTTGCGTCTTTCTTCTTCTTCCAACTGTGGTTGTTCCGTGATCTGAGTTGGAGTCTTCAGAGCTGGTGATTGATCAGCTGTTGAGTCTGGATCCTCAACATTGACATTATTTTGAACCGGACTTGGTTGAGCTTCGGATGCTGATGCAGTTGGAGGGGCATCAGCTGGAGTTCCCCCTTGAGATGAGCTGGGGTCCTCACATTCATCTTCAGAGGAGTATGGATCCTCATCCTCGGTTGCCCATACCAGTGGTTCAGCTAGATTCTTTTCCCTTAGAGCTTGTGATCTGGTGAGAACAGGTGGAACTTGTGGATCTACCTGTTGTCCTTTAACCTGTTCCCTGTACTCAAAAGTAGATTCATCAAAACTAACATGAGGTGTTATTTCCACAACACGAGAGCTATTGTTGAAAACTCTATACACCTTGATCCAAGCAGCATATCCAAGAAATATGCCCTTCGAAGCTTTGGCATCAAAAGTTTTCAACTGAGTCTTCCCATTGTTGTGAATATAACACTTAGAACCATAAACACGAAAATAAGAAATATCTGGCTTCCTGCGTCTCCATAGCTCATATGGTGTCTTTCCTAACCGCTTGGTCAGAAGAGACCGGTTCTGAGTGTAGCATGCAGTGTTGATGGCCTCAGCCCAAAATCTCTTTGGCAGAGCTGAGCTGGTTAACATGGATGTAGCTGCATCCTTTAGCGTTCTGTTCCTTCGCTCAGCTACTCCATTCTGTTGTGGAGTACGTGCGGCTGATGTTTGATGGGTAATTCCATGCTTCTCGCAGTACTCGATGATGGTTTCATTTAGAAACTCAGTTCCTCGATCTGATCGGATAGAAATGATCTTCATCTCTTGTTGGTTTGATATCCGATCCATCAGCTTGGGTAGCTCATCTCGGGTTTCACTCTTGTGGCGCATGAAGATGGTCCACGTATATCTTGAGTAGTCATCAGTTACAACCAGGGTGTAATCGTTCCCGTTCATGCTCTTTGGTGTAACTGGCCTGAAGAGATCCATATGGATCAGCTGTAACACTCGGTCGGTTGAGGGAGTTGACTTCAACCGGAAGGAGGATCTAGCAAGCTTTTCCAACTGGCATGCACTGCAGATATGTGATGTTGAAAACACTCGGTTTGGAATGCCTCTTGCATGTGTTTGTCTGGCAAGTCGGTTCATAGTCTTGAAGTTCAGATGGTTGAGCCTTTTGCGCCATTGCTAGCTCACATCTGAACTGCTCTTTGATAACAGGCAGGTGTCAGGAAGGCTGCTGTTCCAGTCAGCATAGTAGACGTTCCCAGTTGGCGATCGATTTCCCAACAATATGACCTGCTTTGATCCGACATTTTTAACCCTACAACCCTGTGCATCAAACTTGACCGAGAAACCATTATCACAGAATTGACTGATGGAGAGCAAGTTATGCTTCAATCCATCAACATAAGAAACATTAGAAATCGAAACATGATTGGTTTCAAGGGTACCGTAACCTCTGGTGTAACCTATTGAGTTATCACCAAAAGTAACTGAGGGTCCTTCTTTTTCCACGAAACTTCCAAGAAAATCCTTCAGATTTGTCATGTGTTTCGAGCATCCACTATCCATCACCCACATTGTAGCAGACGCTTTATTCTTCCTCAGCTGTTTCTCCTGTACCTGCAAAGAGAAACTCGCTTCGGTCCCCAATTTCAGTTAGGTCCTGGAGGGTTAGAACCAGTTCCCCCTGGAACTGTGCGTCGCTTTTCCCTGTATATTCGGATGGATTTATCATTCCAGATCACTTTTCCTTCATCATCAACTATAACAACACCTCGGCTATCCTTAGGCTTGTTGTTAGTAGTGATGTTCTGTTTCTTGGGAGGAGTTGAATTTCTCCCATTCTGATCTTTCGGAGGAGAAGCTTTCCCCCTGTTTTGATGGCGATTCTTATCCTGTTGAATTTGTCTGTGAGGTCGGACGCCATGTTGGAATCTTTGTGGCTGATTCTAATTCCAACTCCTTGAGTGTTGTTGATAGGTGTTCATGCCTTGTTGATGATTCATGTTGTGGCATGAGTATCTCCAACTGTTCGACCTGTTCCTTATCGGTTGACTCGGTTGGAACCTTTGGTTGAACTGGGGATGGAACCGCTGTTGATTCAGATGATTGAACCCTTGTCGGTCCTGCGGTCGGTTCCATTCTTTCTGTTGTTGACTCTGAGATTGATGCAGAGGTCGGTTCTGATTCTGAGTTCGGCTGCGATTATGTCTTCGACGCCTCTGATTCCTCTTCTGATTTTTGGAACATTCCCCTTCGGTTGATGTCCCAACCGATGGAACATTCTGTCTTCCATCTACTACTCATTTTCCCTTCTCAGTTGTAATTCCATTGGTCGGTTGAACTTGCTGAGAGGTGGTGGTTGGATTAACTTCTGGTGACTCAGCTGTGTTTGGCTCGACAGCTGTGACTTCTACAGCTTTGATGAAGGTTGCTGGTGGAATTTCAGTATCCTTGATCACATCATAACCGAGTCCTGACACGTCATCCATCTGTCTGCTGTAACTGATTAGATTCTCGATAATTTTGGATGACTGATATAGCTTGATTAGATTGTCCTTCTCAGTTTGCAACTCCTTGAGGAGGACAGTTATCTGTTCGGTTTGCCCATCTGACTTCTTTATCAACTGGTCGATCTGAGTCTCTTGATTTTTCAACTGATCTTGCTGCTCATTGATCTGCTTTGTCAACTCCTCATCAGTTGGAGCCTTAGCCTCGTTCAGTTGACTCTTGAGATTCTCAATCTCCTCCGTTTGGCTCTTGATCAGATCGTCTTTTTCGGTTAAGGAATCTTCATGTTTGGCGAACTGAGCTTGAAGACTCTTAAACTCAACCGATTAGTGATGCAGTTCCTCACTGAGTTCTTGAAAATCACTCCAGGAGGGTTCCAACTCTTCATCTAGTGATTCCTGCATGTTAGAAATATTGGAAGAATTTAACTTAGCAGGATTAGAGTGTACCTCAGTATCATCCTGGTCGGTTCCAAGAGCCATGAAGCATTGATCCTGACCGGTAGCGTTGTTGGTGGAAGTCAGCTCATCCTCATCTTCAGTGTCAGTGAAGATGTCCATGTCGTCAGCTGCTTCTTCTGCAACCATGGCCTTGTTCTTTCCAGCTTGTTTGTCCCTCAACGCTTCTCTCTCTTTCTTCGATAGATATGGGCAGTCAGCCTTGAAATGACCTTCCTTGCCGCATTCAAAGTAACCGTTGGTCACAGGCTTTGAACTGGCTCGAGTTCAGTTGGATTTGTAGAATCTTTTGTATTTCCCGAACCGAGTGTCCATGTCGGCTAGTTTCTTTGACAGGGCTGCAATGTTCTGTTGCAGTTCCTCTCTGCTTGGCTCCTTTGCAGTTGTGTCAGCTGATCTGGTTGGCCTCGATGTTCTCGATTTGGAGTAGTCAGCTCGAAGAGCAACTGACTTTGAGGCTGAGCCAACATCCTCAAGTCGACTCTTCTGAACCGAGGACTGAGATCTTCTTCGGTTCACCTTATACTCATTTCCCTTTAAGATTGAGAACAATCTTTCAGTTCCCATTTCACCAAGGTCAGCTCGGCTCTCGTGGATATTGGTGAAAGTATCCCACTCAGCCGGTAGAGCTTGCAGCACTTTGAGATTGATTTCTCTTAGTGTGTATTTTCCTCTTCGGATGGACTGGATTCTTCTGAGGATGTCCATAAACCGGAGCTCTAGTTGATCAATTGTTTCATCGGTCTTCAGACAAAAATTGTCGAAGTCTTGGCATGCATGTGAGAACTTGTTCTCCTTCGTCTCATCGCTTCCTTCACTCAGCGATGCTAGGATATCCCACATTTCTTTGGCAGTTTCACACTCTTCAATCCAAGGGAGATAATCTTGTCCAACAGTGGACATAATCGTGCTTTGAGCCCAGATATCCAACTGGCTCACCTTGGCTTCCTCTGGAGTGTAGTCTTCAGGCTGCTTCTCCACAAACTCCACAACTGTATCCCCATTATTAGGGTTTGTAGGAGTGCGAGCTATTCTTTCTTTGATGATGATCGGTCCGGAAGAGAGTACTTATTGCATTCTATGATGCTTCGACAGTAAGATCTTCTTCATCCGTGTCCTCCAGGATGTATAATTTACTACCGAGAACATGACAACGATCTTGTCCTTGACGTCCATCTGCACACAACAACAGAACAAATATGCAAGCAAATATGCACTAGCGTGAAAAAGATCTGTTCAGTTGACCACTGAAGAAATTTTCTCGTATTCACACCTTGTGAAACAGAGTCAGTAGTCTTTTGAACCACTGCTCTAATACCACTTGATGGTCCCGATACGAGTTACAGGTGTATGGGAGGGGGGGAATACACCAGTTAGGATTTTAAAACTAAACTCCTGAAAAATACTTCAACCGAGTAAAAAGACTCAGTTGGAATCTCACAGCTGAGTATGCAACCTCAGCTGGAAGAGTGGTGCTGTGCGAAATGTGGTGGAAATTAAACTCGTAAAATAACTCACGCTTTTATGAACGGTTGGTCAAAAACCAAAACAGTTGAGAATGCACAAATGCGGTTTGTATGCTGGTTAGTCAGTCAGTTGAGAATGCAAGAAATAGCTGAATAAAGAAAAACACAAACACACAGAGAATTAACGTGGTTCGGAGATAACACTCCTACGTCCACGGGGAGTTGTGAGTCCACACAACTCTGTCCAAGTTCTTTTGGACAAATCACTCAGCTTACGCGGGCTGAGCAACCGTTATGGATAAGTTTGCGGGTACTTATCAACCTTACAGTTTAGTTTCCGGGTACTAAACAACCTATCTACTCAGTTGCGGGAAGAGTAGGATCCTAAACCTTTTCAGGTGAAAGAAAATGGGGTTCCAACTAAAAGCTCGAACATGAAGTGAGCTATGATCTAACTCTCTATGAACTCTCACTAAGTGATGTTCTCAAGGTTCGATCTAAAGACACAAAAACTAACTAACTTTAGAACTCTCAACAAGTGATGTTCTAAGAGATTAAATTCAGTTCAGCTCGTGAAGAATATTGCTCTTTCTTTCACTCTCTGGTTTCTTCTCGCGTATATGTCTTCTGTATCTTTCGAATGAATGAATGCCTCTATTTATAGGCGGAGAGTATCAACTAGCCGTTGGAGGAGCTGTTGATCTCTGTTCTTTGAAAGCGATGGCTTGTCTCTCATCTCTGCAGACTTTCCCGATATGACATCTGTGTTCATCTGCTTTCCATCTGAGATAGCCTTGTGTTGGGCCAAATGGGGTAATGACTGAACGGTCAAACCCTCACGTGACTTCCTTTTTGAAATTCAAATCTTAACAACATACTTCCAACAAGGAGTGGTCGGTTAAGACTTTTGATCTTCAACTAACTTGTTCTTTAGCCGATGTTCTTATCTGTCAACTAACAGTTGAACTCTCAGCTGACTTCATCTTCAAAGCTGTTGATCTTCTCGGTTGAGTTCTACAACTGATGTTCTGAAACTGAACACTCAGTTGTCTTCCTTGTATCTGAACAGTTGGGTTCGAACGCTCAGATGGCTTTCTTTCATCTGATGTTCTCTTCCCCTTTACTGCTTCTCATCTGATGCACGCTCAGTTGTTTTCTTAACAACTGATGTTCTGTCCAAGTGATGCCATGATGCCATCTTCAGCTGGAGACCTGTAAAGATAAAATCTTAACAATGCTCAAACAGCGAGCCTACCTACTAACATTAGGTTCTGGCAACATCTACTCGGTTGGGGTCAGTTGGTTTTGGAATTCATCAAAACTCTTACTAATAAATTTCCCAACAGAATGTATTTTTCTATTTATTTATTTTACAATATATATATATATATATATATATATATAATCTAGAATATATTCAATTACATATAACTATATTAATATATATTAACATGGATTGATTTGATTGGAAGACCAATCCATAAATTTTCTATTATTAAAATTAAGATATATATTAACAGGGATTGATTTCTATTGGAAGATCAATCCAACTCTTTTATTATTAAAATTTTAGGATATATATTATCGGTCATCATCCCATATTTATTATACAAATTATATACAATTAGAATATATATATATCTAATGGATAAAACATAGTATATATTAACAAGGGTATTATAGGTAAACCAATTTTTTTCAACAAGACATTTTTTATATATTTATTATAGATGTAAGAGAAATTCCCCCAAACTAACACTTTTTTGATAGTTTTTTGAAATTTTTGCACTAGTTATAAATCTTTAAAAATTTAGCACTTCATTTCTTATTTACCCCTACTTTATATTTGTATTTTCAATCTTGTCCTCTGTTTTTCTTCTTCACTGTCATCCCTTTTTTTCATCCACAATTTTCGTCCTTCCTTCTTCTCTCATCTATTTGCTTCTTTTTGGAGAAGGAACCCTCTTTGCCGGCGTCCTTTTATCACTTCCCAGACAAGTGTTCTGGCGGAGAACACATCGAGCTGCTGCGAGTAGGTGGAGCCGGAGAAGAGGGCGGACGTGATGCTGACATCCATCCTCTCTCTCTCTCTCTCTCTCTCTCTCTCCTCTCTAAGATCACTTCCGACGTTTTGGCCCTCACCCCCACCACCTACAGACGCGAAACGATAAGGCGAAGCCAATGGTCTTGGTCCCAACCCTTGATTCAAAGTATTGTGGCCGGAATTCGCGAAAAATCAAACAGCCGAAATTCGCGAAAAAGAAAAAGCAGATTTGTAATTTTTGAAATTTTTGTGACTTCACAAAATTTTTCCATTTTTTTTATGACTTCACAAATTTTTCCATTTTTTTTGTGACTTCACAATTTTTTTTCCATTTTTTTGGTGACTTCACAAAATTTTTCATTTTTGTGACTTCACAAATTTTTCCATTTTTTTTTCCTGACTTCACAGATTTTTCCATTTTTTGAAAGACACAAGTAAAAAAAATCATGACTGCCGGTGACAATGGAGGTGGCACGACGGCGGCGGTGGCGGTGAAAAAGTGGTGGTACAATTTTTCTTTTTTGAGTCATAAATTTTTTTTTGTGACCGTCGGTGACAGTGGCGGTGTGACGACGGCGGCGACGACGGAAAAATGGCGGTGGAATGTTCTTTTTTTGTTGAGTCACAAAAATTTTTTGTTACCAAAGAGATGATGGAGATATGAAAGGGTAAAAATATCAAAAAGTACTAAAATTTAAAAAATTTATAAAGAATGCTAAAATTTAAAAAAATTATCAAAAAAAGGCTACTTTTAAAATTCTCTCTTAAACTATATTCAATTGATAAAAATATCTTAGTCTCTCAACTCTTACATATTGGCAGCCGATTTGTTAACTTATTTTTGCAGCTTTTCTCAAGTAGTTAATATTCAGTTTAGACATACCATATATATTAAAAAATATTTCTGCAGAAAAATGAAGTTTTTTGGGAAAAAAAAAAGAAGTGCTTCTTGTTTTGGGCTGGGAATTTTTAATGGGTAGTAATAATCGGCCACCTAGTGGCCAGTCACCACCGATTTTTTTTGTCCAAACCGGTTATTTGGTCCGGTTTTATTTGGATCGATTTTTTTTAATTAATTGGGAAGACAATTCTAACCTTGACTAATTAAGGTAAATAATGATTAAATATTTTTTGAATCAACCAAAAATTTTATCCTATTAATTAGGGATAATTTATGATTTAATTGGATTTTATTTCCCTCCCATAATATATTATTTTTCTTTCTCTAATTTGTTCCTAAAATAATGGGATGATATTTCCCTCCCAATTTATTAACATTTTCGGTCAATAATAACATGTGGCATTATATTTGGATTTTATTTCTCTCTCATAATATATTATTTTTCTCTCTATCTAATTTGTTCCTAAAATAATGGGATGATAATTCCCTCCCAATTCATCATAATTTTCGGTCAAATATAATGTGGATTATATTTTGATTTTATTTCCCTCCCATAATATATTTTTTTCTCTCTAATTTGTTCCTAAAATAATGGGGTAATATATCCCTTCCAATCCCCTAATTTTCGATCAATTCATCAACTAAAACTACCGAAAAAAATGAATTTCAAATCTGCATAACAATCAATCCATTAAATTAAAATCTCTAATTATGGATAACAATCAATTAAAAAATTTCATTCGAAAATAAATGAAAATCAAATCTAAAAAAAAAGGATAGAAATCAATTAATAAAACTACCCAAAATAATATCCATAATTATAGGAGATAATAATCTAATATAAGAAAACAAATTACATAATTTTAGGAAATTATATAACTACCGTAATTAACATAATAAATCATTGAGGGTAATATGGAAAAAATAGTGAACCGATTTAATGGAGAAAAAATCAATTTTTTGGGATTAAGATAGGATTTACTTAATTAACCCTGGTGGTCAGGCCACCAGGTGGTCAAACATCTTTATTGATTTTGAATATGTCTCAAAGGTTCTGTGTTCATTCACACTAAATCGAATCGGATATATTCACCAATTAAGACTTTTCAGTAAGTTCTCATCACTATCTATTTTTTAGTAGATAAGTACTTTTACAAGCTGCCAAAAATCTTGTCGCACAATATTATTGTTATAAGATAGATTTTTATGCAAAAATTACTGAGAAATTTTATAGTTATCTATTATTTTTTACGGAATGAGTTTTCTCTGCAATTTACAAAATATAAAGATATTTTATGTAGATACTAAAACATAATGTTGTACCATATTTACTCAACTAACTTGTAACACCCACATTTTTTATAAGTTGAGAATACTTCTAACATCAGCAACAAAATAAATTTTATAAAAAGATTCAAATTTAAATAGTGTGGAAGTTTAAGCGAACAAACAAAATTATTCTCAGCCAAATAAACTATTCACCTAATCTAATCAAACTAGACAAAAACATGGTCTTAGTTTCTTAAATGAGCAAGGAAAAAAAAAATATATATATATAGTCACTTCTGCCACCGCCCTACTGTCCGATTCCGTATTCTGAAAAAAAAATAAGGAAGAAAAATATGAGGTTAGCAAACACATACTCAGTGGAGACTCGCAATGGCTTATATTTTAAAGTATATATAACAAGTCATGTAATTATCCATATAACATTCAACATATAGCATTGTGGGCTTTTACCCCAAGGATCTATACGAATCCTGAACCCCTTGCCGAGTCCCTGGCCAACATATCTGTATACTTCCGCAAGATTTTTCCCATAAACATATACATATTGCACATAGCAGTTTCATATCGTGTTTGACATCATTTAAGCACAATAGAGTCACATATATCCATAATATATGTAAATACGTACAAGAGTAAGAAAATCCTCACCTCAAAAACACTTGAATCCTAATAAGCCTGAATGTATTTGACCCTCGACTCCCAATGTCGCCCCCAACAAATAAATTTACCACTAACTTAGTTTATGAATAATTGGACGATAACATATAAGGTTAAATGAATTGAACTATACCTAGCTATATACAAAAATACTAATGCTCCTGTACTTATACTATAGAATATATACCATTTCTACGTGATTAAATAATAAGAATAATTTACTATTATTAGCTTAGCAGCTTCGCTTTCACTTTCTAAACACCTAATAAACAATATTAAATTTGAAGAACCTCACATCAACCAACATCATTGAACAATCTATATACATACGCATGCATATCCCTATGTTTTGGAATAGATACATATGTAAATTAGTTTACGTAAAAATTTGAATACGATGGGTCGCACCCCATGCGACCGCGCGTGGAGCGTGTGCACAACATATCCCTATGTTTTGGAATAGATACATAGGGGCGCGTGCACAACATAGGAAAGTTCTGTCTAATTTGAAGGGAAAAGTGAAGCAACAGCAATCCGAAAACATTTAGTAAAATACCTGAGTCAATTTCTAAATCTAGGGATAGAAGAAAGTCTGCTGTAAATGGAAAAATGATATTGGGTGAATTTTGTTTTCTTAAAACTGAAATTGACGCCGTCTGATATGGGAGAAGAGAAAAAAAATACGTGATATCGTGTGATTGAGGGGAGAAAATAAGAAAAGGGAAATAATGAATCAATATATATATAATTTTCCTCCGTATCTTACTTGAATTTATCCACTCCAAAATTAAAAAGAATGAAAGATATCTGCATATTTATCATAACACTAATGATATTCGAACACACTGTGGCCAGCCACACGCGTAAAAAAAAGTTGACTGTAAAAATGGAAATAATTACATTTCCCTCCTAAGGTTTATGCTTTCCAATTAGGGTATATTTCCATTTTCAAAACCTATATTACCATTTTTAGCGCGTGTAGCTGGCCACAGGGTGTCCGAATATCATTACTCTTATCATAAACTAATTCTCCTATAATGACTCAAGGTTTTTTTTAATACTAAATACTATTAATAATGTTTAATAAGTTATGTTTAGATATAAACTATGCGGTTAATAATGCATTTTATTTTTATTATCAAAAGTCCTACAGAGCATTAAACCATAAAAATGTAGCATAAGATATAAGACTTAAGACTTGTAATACCTAACTAAAATTAAGGTCACTGCATAACTTTAATGTAAACGCTATTGTTTCGTGATGGGATCATTCACTTCACATTCACGCTAAGCCGATTAAATATTTGTTTTTTTGTTATTCAGTTCCTCCCTGTAATTCCTTTTTCTTTTTCTTAGACCATCCATAACGGATGTCTTCATGGCGGGCTCGAGACACTCGGATGATGGAGACACCCCATTGTAGCTCAAAGGAGATCGAGACCGTCCCTATGGAACGAGTCGGCTCGATAATGACGCGTGCCGGAATTTAAAAAAAAAAAAAAAAACGAAAAATCTGTTGCACGCAACGGTGGCCCAACGGTTGTCTATGGCCGAAAATGGTCAATTTTGGCCGGAATCCGGCGAAAATTAATTAAATTCTTTTTTTTTCCCGGTTCTTTCCCTATAAATACTACTCCATTTCTTCTACTTCTCCTTCTATTATTTTTCAATTTCTTTCTCAACTCACCTCTCAAACTTTTGAAAAATGGATCCAAATAATCCTTTTTCATCATCGTGGTATCCTGATATGTCGGACGACGTATACACGCCGACAGGGCTCGATTCTATCAATCTCAACTCGCAAGTTGGCAAGTCATTCCCCACTTTCACCAGCGAGGAGGAGAGTCCCTCGTCTGAGCCATCACCATCCGCCGCGAGTCACAAAAAGGCGCTCAAGGGCAAAGGAAAGACAACCGCTGCAGCCCTCGTCGCCGCCGCCAAACCAAAGGCGAAACGACACTCGTACTCTGTTGAAGAGGCCTCCGCCATCGCTCAAATTTGGAAGGAGGAGACGTGCAATTCAATCATCGGCAACAATCAACACTCAAAAAATTAATGGGGAAAAGTGGTCGAGAGGTTCAACACGATGTATGGTGACGACCTCAACCCAAAGTAAGGGAAGAGCTATTTTAGGCGCATTGATGGTCCCGATACGAGTTCTGGTGTATGGGGGGGGAATACACCAGTTAGGAAATTTTAAAAACAATCCCCTGAAAATATCACAACCGAGTAAGCAGACTCAGTTGAAATCACAACTGAGTAAGGATACTCAGCTGGAAGTGAAGTGTTGTGCGGAATGTGGTGGAAAATAACAACTCGTATAAATAACTCACGCTTTTATGCAAGGTCGGTCAATAACCAAGTCAGTTGATATGCAAAGATGCAGTTTTGTATGCTGGTTAGATGGTCAGTTGAATATGCAATAAATAACTGAATAATAAACACAATACACAAAGATTTACGTGGTTCGGAGAGAACTCCTACGTCCACGGGGAGTTGTGAGTCCACACAACTCAGTCCAAGTTCTTCTGGACAAAACCACAAAGCTTACGCGGGCTTTGCAACCGTTAAGATAAGTTTACGGGTACTTATCAACCTTACAGATAAGTTTACGGGTACTTATCAACCTATCTACTCAATTCCGGGAAGAGTAGGGTTCTAACAATCCTTTTGAGAGGATGTGTGAAAAGGTGAGTTTCCAACTAATAGCTCGAACAAGAAGTGAGCTAGGATCTAACACTCTATGAACTCTCAGCTAGTGATGTTCTCAAGGTTGGATCAAAAACACCAAGACATAATCTAACACTCTAGAACTCTCAACTAGTGATGTTCTTAGAGGATAACAGCAGTTTTGCTTGAGTGCAGTTTTTCGTTCTTTCTCTCGCTCTTTAATCTCTTCTTGCACTTGTCTGTCTCGTTTGTCTTCTTGTTAGTCTTGGTGGATGAATGAATACCTCTATTTATAGGCAGAGAGAATCAACTAGCCGTTGGAAGAGCCGTTGATCTCTGTTTTGTGAAAGCGATGGCTTGTCTCTCATCTCTGCAGACTTTCCGGATTTGGCAACTGTGTGCTTCTGCTTTCCATCTGAGACAGCCTTGTGTTGGGCCAAATGAGGTAATGACAGAGAGTCAAACCTTCACGTGACTTCCTTATTTGAATTTCAAATCTCAACATTAGTCTTTCAACATTGGATGGTCGGTTGAGAAGTTTGATCTTCATCTGATTTGTCTTCAGCTGATGTTCTATCTGAATGGGAACAATTGAACTCTCAGCTGCTTTGAACTTCATCTTGTTGATCTTATCAGTTCGAGTCCTACAACTGATGTTCTATCTCTTGAATGCTCAGTCGTCTTTCTGATGTTCTGAATCTTGAACGCTCAGTTGTCTTTTTGATGTTCTGAATCTGATCAGTTGGCTTCGAACACTCAGATGACTTTCTACCATCTGATGTTCTCTTACATCTTTTCCCTTTTTAACTCTCATCTGATGAACACTCAGTTGTCTTTCTTACAACTGATGTTCTATCCGAGTGAAGCCTTGTTGCCGTCTTCAGCTGGAGTCCTGTAAAGATAAAATCTTAACATTGCTCAAACAGCGAGCCTAACTACTAACATTAGGAAATGGCAACATCTACTCGGTTGGGGTCAGTTGGTTTTGGAATCAATCAAAACTTTACTTAAATTTTCCAACAATTTCCCCCTTTTTGATGATGCCAAAACCCTTATAAAATCCTTACAGATCAAACTGATCTAAACCCTACTGACCTATCTAAAATCTCAGCTGAAATTCTAGACAATCTATAAGATTAAAACATCAAAGGGTTAGCACAGTTATAACATGGTATTGAAATAACTTTGCGATTCAGAGGTTGGACAACAAGATATTGTACGTCAAGTTGAATCGGATAACTGATGAAAGTTTTCATTACAACTGATGGTTACAAAATAAGCACAAAAGACAAAAGTTACATCAGTTGCTCAATAACTAACTAAGCTAATACTTAAGCCCATATTTACTAAACATTCTAACAAAAATTTCTCTTTTAGCCTCAGACTCCTTTGAAATGTCAACCCCGTGCTCTCGGCAAACTTGTCTTGCCTCAGCTGCTATCTTCGTTCGGTTGGGGTTTCTTGAGTCTGGGAGGAAGGGAGGCTGATATGTAACCTTCTAAGGGACCGGAACTGTGTTCATATCCAGTTTTGCATCTATCATGGCTCGCCTGTACTGGCTGAACATGCCCGGATCCCCAGAGTGAAGCTCGGTCAGGGCTTCCTTGAATGCTTTCCTTGGATCCTCAGTTGTGAAGACTTTTCTGTAATAGAAGTCATTCACGAACTCTTGCTTGAACGACTCCCAGTCTTCATTCCACTCAATTGGCATCCACTTGTCCACGTGCCTGAACCGACTTTGCAGCTTAACCTTCCCTGGCAGCCTCTGTTGTTTCAGCCTTGCCTCAGCCTTTACTTGATGTTTATCTATTCGGCGTCGGCTGCGGGAGGCAACATTCCTGTCCAGGTTCTTGGTCACTTTGTCAAGCTCCTCCTCGAACTGGTTGACTCTTTTAGCCTGGCTGGCTGCAAATTTCTTGATCCAGTCGGGATTCAAGTAGTCCTTCTCTGCAACATCCATAGCCTTGGCAGACACTCTTCGGTTGTGATACCGTCGAGTTCAGCGTCAAGCTCGACTGCGATTTCGGCTATGGAGTTGTAAGAAACTCCATACTGCTCAGCCTGCTCCAAGTCCTTAGCCATTTCAGCTCCGTCGATGTCGGTTGGCTTAGGAGTGGACTTCTTCTTCTGGGTGTTCTTCGGCTAGCTTTTCTTCAGCTGAGATTCTTTGTCAGCTGGCATCTCTTTCTCAGCCTGGGTCTCATCTTCCCTGGTCACATCTTCACCTTCACCAGTCTCAACTTCTCCCTGCTTCTCAACTTCCTCCTTTTTGGCATCAGCAACAAGGCTTCCGACTGAGCCATCAAGAGAGGTGAGTTGTTGTTCAGCTTGTTGGAGTCGGTTGAAGAGCTTATCAACCGCGCACTCTACTCCAACCTTCTTCGCCAGTTCAGAGTCATGGCGCTCTTGTTCGGCTTTCCTCAGAGTAGCGAGGTTTTCATTGACTTCGGTCTGGAAAGCAACGAACTCAGCCCATTTTGACTCGAACCGAGACTCCCATTCTTGGTCTTGAGTTTGTTGAGATTTGGCGAGGTTGGAATCAGATATGGATTTGAAGACGTGCAGATCGGATCGGATTCCATGGACGGTTGTCTTCAAGTCAGAGATGTCTTGGCTGGTGGATGTTGAGAATTCATCCTGCTTTATCTTCAGTGAAACATTCTCCTCCTTCAGCTTTTCATGCTTCTCTGCCTGAGCTTCCATCATCATCAGCTGATCTTCTTTGTTGCGCTGGATGGTGGCAAGCATCTCCGTCCTTAGCTGATTTACCCTCTCAGCTATCAGCTCACAAATTTCTTCAGTTGAGGGTGCTGGCTGATCAGCTGGAGCTTGGTGTTCAGATTGAGCTGGCTGGTCAACTATAACCATGGCTTGACGGTTGGCCAGCTACAGTTGAAGCTCTTCTTCTTCCTTCTTGGCTGCTGCTGCGGCTGCGTCCAGGTCATCAATGAACTCAGCTGACTTGATTAGCATGTTTTCGAGGAAGGCGACACAGTCTGGTTCAGCTGTCTCCCTGGTGTCTTTTCCTTCAGCCTTGCTGATGTCCAGACGACGCGTCAGCAGCGCAACCTTGTTGTTGTAGACTACCTCCAGATTGGTGTAGTTGAAGTAATCTCTGATGCGTGACTCGTCTGCCTTCAGCTAGTTCCAGCTGTGTACCCTTATGGTATCTTCCTTCACATACCAGTGACTGAAGAAGAGGTTGAACTGATACAGCAGCTCAGTTCCGAGAGTGGCAAAAATCGGCATGTCGCGCACTTCAGGGAACATCCCGATCAGCTTCTGGAAGCAGTAGGCCAGCTTGTCTTCATGCTCCTGTGCGACAGCCTGACGATCAACTTCGTCATCGATGGGTGAGGGAGATAGATTCTCATATGGAATCGGTTCAAAAATTTCATCAACGTTGGCCAAAAAAGTGGTCTCAACGTTGGCATCGAGCTGGGAGCTCGGAATTTTGGACTGTGTGGGGATGGGGGTATCAACGGGTTCATCAACATTGGCCAAAGAGATGGTCTCAATGTTGGCATCGAGCGAAGAGCTCGGAGTTTCTGGCTATGAGTCGGTTGTGAGAGCGAGAGGCTCTTTGGGTGGTACGACATCATCTCCTGCCGTGGGGGAGGTTGGAATGTCTTCTGTTTCCTCAGAGGAGAAAGAAGCATCCGAGGTCAGATCCGTTTCCATCCCTTCCATCTCAGCAGTTCCTCTAGTGCGAGGAGCAATCTTGAAAGCGTCCTTGTCAACTGAGTGACTCGACTCAGATGGCTCCGCTTCAGCTGGTACCTCCTCCTCAGCTGGTGCATCCTCAGCTGGCACATCCTCAGCTGGAACCTCCTCAACTGGTACTGCAACCGTCTTCTTGATGCGAACTCTCAGCTTCTTCTTAGCTGGTTCTTCAGCTTTCTCCTTCTCCGACTCAGCTCTTTGTCGGCGTACAGCTGTTGATTTTGCTTTGCGGCCGGCAGCTGGGGGTAGCTCCTAGCTGTGTCTTTTTCTTCAGCTGTCTTCACAGCTTTCTTCTTCTCCTTGGGAGTATACACACTCCTAACCACATCCTGAGCCTTCTTTGCTGTTGGGAACAACATCAGCTTCTTCACCGGGGTCTCCTCGCAGTCTTCCCAGACCATGTTCTGATCCTTGGTTGCGAACAGGATTAGAGCAGAGATTTTGCAACCGAAGTTGAGAGTCTCCTTGACACTCAACAACCTCTCTCCAGATTCGGTTGTGGTCTCGGAAATCTTCTGCCTCTCCAAAGTCAGCTGGTGTTCGAAATACTTGAACCAGTCGACGTTATGTTTGTATTTGTGCTCCAAAGCAATCAGTTGCTTGAGCTTCGGTCGGCTGATGTCTCCGAAGGCCCCGCTGTATCCGAATACAACCTTGGATACCACATCGAACAAAAGTCGATGCTCTGGCTTCAACTTTGTTCTCTGCATATTACTCTTCAACTTTTCTGGGGTGATCAGAGCCCTTTCCAGAAATTCATCGGCTTCCGCATCGGTGATATTGTCAATGGTGTCTGTGGCGGAATGATTTGGAGGAATGATTTGGCGAAGAATATCAGAAACTGGAATGGGGACGGTGACCCTGCGGATGGTTCTGGCCGGAACGTCGCGTTGACGACAAGTAACTTCTGTAATGAACCCGTCTCGGCTGTCGATGGAAAGTTGCAGGTTCCGATAAAACTCTCCGACCTGTCGTCTGAGAGGATAATCACAAATATAGAAGGTAAGAGATCACTTTCTGATTTTCCGCCTTTTATAGGTTAGTGGCTCGGTTGAAATCGACCGCTAGGGTTGAATGGCGCGAATCCATCGACGGCTGAGATTTCGCGACTGTTGACTAGCTTTGACTTGACGTCACAATCTGAGTTCCAACCAGTGCGTGAGAAGGTGAACTGTTTTTCATGTCAGCCCAGTCGCACTATAAAGTAGGCTATTGATGTTCAGCCACACTTTACATTAAATGTGCTATGATGGCTATTTTATTCTAACTGACATGCTCATGAATGTTTGAATTTATTTCAAACATTCACATTTAAGATCATAACACCTTCAACCATAAATATTACCTGCCAGCTGATGTCGGAATCAACTGTGTACTACCTCCCAGCTGATGTCGGAATCAGCTGTGTTTCAATGTTGCGGCATACCATCAGCTGACTCGAGTTCGTCTGTTCAGCTGACGTCTGATGTCTTCGGTTGGCGATCCGCATCTGATGTCTTCGGTTGGCGATCTGCATCTGAGATTCCCCCTTCATCTGAGCTTCCCCCTCAGATGGATATCTATCTCTTCACCTCAGCTGGTTCCTCATCTGATGGATCCAACAATCCAAGTAGATCACATAACATCTTGAACCGCGCTTCGGCTAGAGGTTTGGTGAAGATATCAGCTCGCTGAATCTCAGTTGAAATTTTCTCCATGGAAACATCCTTCTTCTCAATGTGATCTCAGATGTCAATGTGCTTTGTCCGAGAATGGTGAACATGATTCAAAGAGATAGCAATGGAACTAGAGCTATCACAATGAATGGGAACCTGTCCAGTTGCGACTTCATAATCTCTCAGCTGTTGCTTGAGCCACATCACTTGCATGCAACAACTTCCGGCAGCCATGTACTCTGACTCGGTTGTAGAAGTGGCAACACATGCTTGTTTCTTCGAGAACCATGAAACCAGCTTGCTTCCCATGAACTGACAGTGTCCAGATGTGGACTTCCTGTCCAACCGATCTCCGGCTAGATCTGCATCTGAGTATCCGATCAGTTGGATATTGTCGTCTGTTGGATACCACAACCCAACATTAACTGTGCCCTTCAGATACTTGATGATGTTCTTTGCTGCCAACATGTGTGCTTCCCTCGGTTGAACTTGGAACCGAGCACACACTCCAACCGCGTAAGATATGTCTGGCCGACTGGCGATTAGATATAGCAAAGAACCGATGATCCCTCTATACTTACTGGCATCCATGAGTTTTCCCTCAGATCCGGGTTCAATCTTCCAGTTAGTATTCATCGGGATCCTTGTGGTTTTACTTGACTGCAAACCGAACTTTGTGATGAGCTCTTTTGTATATTTGGACGGATTGATAAAAATCCCTTTTGGTGACTGCTTCACCTGTAGCCCAAGAAAATAATTCATTTCACCCATCATCGACATCTCGAATTTCTCCTTCATGAGAGTTGAGAATTTCTCACACAGTTCCTCCGACTTGGAACCGAATATGATGTCGTCAACATAGATTTGCACCACAAGTATGTCTTCTCCAACTTTTATGGTGAACAACGTTTTGTCAACTGACCCTCGTTTGAACCCCGAGTTCAGAAGAAAACCACACAGAGTGTCATACCATGCCCTAGGTGCTTGCTTCAAGCCATAGATAGCTTTCTTCAGCTTACACTCTTCCATCTCCAGTCTCAAAACCGGGAGGCTGTTCAACATATACATCTTCCTTGATATCACCGTTGAGGAAGACACACTTCACATCCATCTGATAGACCTTGAATTTGTGAAATGCGACATAGGCTAGAAAGATTCGGATGGCTTCCAACCTTGCAACCGGCGCGAAGGAGTCTTCAAAATCGATTCTTTCTTGTTGGCAATATCCCTGAGCTACCAACCTTGCCTTGTTCCTCACGATGAATCCAATGGCGTCTCTCTTGTTCTTGAAAATCCATTTTAATCCAATGACTTTGACACCATTTGGTCTTTCTACCAACTCCCATACACAGTTGCGTAGAAATTCATTCAATTCTTCTTGCATGGCTGTTGTCCAGTGAACACAATTGAGAGCTTCCACAACATTATTCGGTTCTGGCACATCAACTATGAAACAAGAAATCATGGCAACATCTCCTGCTTGCTCGAACTCCTCAAGAACTGCCAACTCCTCAGCATATTGAGCGTAAGTGTTGGAATCTTCCTCAATTGACTCTGAATTTGCAACTTTGCTCCTTGTTCGCACACCTTCGGTTGGATCTCCGATGATGTTGTCCTTGGTATGATCTTCATACCAACTCTTGTTGCGTCTTCCTTCTTCTTCCAACAGTGGCTGTTCCAGGATTTCAACTGATGGTGAATCCTGAGCTGTGGGAGATGCTGGAATCTTCAGAACTGGTGATTGATCAGCTGTTGAGTCTGGATCCTCAACATTAACAATATTTTGAACCGGGCTCGGTTGGGCTTCGGATGCTGATGCAGTTGGAGTGACATCAGCTGAAGTTCCCCCTTGAGATGAGCTGGGGTCCTCGCATTCATCTTTAGAGAAACAAGGATCATCTTCCTCAGTTGCCCATACCAATGGTTCAGCTAGATTCTTCTGCCTTAGAATCTGCGATCTGGTGAGAACAGGTGGAACATGTGGATCAGCTTGTTGTCCTTTAGCCAGTTCCCTGCACTCAAAAGTAGATTCATCAAAACTAATATGAGGTGTTATCTCCATAACACGAGAGCTGTTGTTGAAAACTCTATAAGCCTTGATCCGAGCGGCATATCCGAGAAATATGCCCTTCGAAGCCTTGGCATCAAAAGTTTTCAATTGAGTCTTCCCATTGTTGTGAATATAACACTTAGAACCAAAAACGCGAAAATATGAAATATCAGGCTTCCTACGTCTCCATAGCTCGTATGGTGTCTTTCCCAACCGCTTGGTCAGTAGAGACCGGTTCTGGGTGTAGCAGGCTGTGTTGATTACCTCAGCCCAAAATCTCTTTGGCAGAGCTAAGCTTGTCAACATGGATGTAGCTGCATCCTTCAGCGTTGGGTTCCTTCGCTCAGCTACTCCATTTTGTTGCAGAGTACGCGCAGCCGATGTTTGATGAGTAATTCCATGCTTCTCGCAGTACTCGATGATGGTTTCATTTAGGAACTCGGTTCCACGGTCTGATCGGATGGAAATAATTTTCATCTCTTGTTGGTTCGATATCCGATCCATCAGCTTGGGTAGCTCATCTCGGGTTTCACTCTTGTGACGCATGAAAATGGTCCACGTATACCTAGAGAAATCGTCAGTAACAACAAGGGTATACTCGTTACCATTCATGCTTTTTGGTGTAACTGGCCCGAAGAGATCCATATGGATCAGCTGTAATACTCGATCGGTTGATGGAGTTGATTTCAACCGGAAGAAGGATCTAGCGAGCTTTCCCAACTGACATGCACTGCAGATATGTGTTGTTGAAAACACTCGGTTCGGTATGCCTTTTGCATGTTCCTGTCTTGCAAGTCGGTTTATTGTCTTGAAATTCAGATGGTTGAGCCTTTTGTGCCACAGCCAGCTCACATCTGAACTGCTGTTTGATAACAGACAGGTGTCAGGAGGAATACTATTCCAGTCAACATAGTAGAATTCCCGGTTGGGGATCGATTTCCCAACAATATGACCTGCTTTGTTCCGACATTTTTAACCCTGCATCCCTGTGCATCAAACTTGATAGAGAAACCATTATCACAGAATTGGCTGATGGAGAGCAAGTTATGCTTCAATCCATCAACATATGAAACATTAGAAATCGACACGTGATTGGTTTCAAGGGTACCGTAGCCTCTGGTGTGACCTTTTGAATTGTCACCAAAAGTAACTGATGGTCCTTCTTTCTCCACGAAACTCCCAAGCAAATCCTTCAGATTTGTCATGTGTTTCGAGCATCCACTATCCATCACCCACATGGTTTGTGACGCTTTATTCTTCCTCAGCTGTTTCTCCTGTTCCTGCACAGAGAAACTCGCTTAGGCCCCCAATTTCAGTTGGGTCCCGGAGGGTTAGATTCAGTTCCCCCTTGAACTGTGATTCATTTTCCCTGTATATTCGGATAGATTTATCATTCCAGATCACTTTTCCTTCATCATCAACTGTAACAACACCTCGGTTATCTTTAGGCTTGTTGTTACTGTTGATGTTCTGTTTCTTGGGAGGAGATGGATTTCTCCCATTGTGAGCTTTAGGAGGAGAGGCTTTCTCCCTGTTTTGACGGCGCTTTTTATCCTGTTGGTTTTGTCGATGAGGTCGGACACCATTTTGGAATCTCTGAGACTGAGTCTGATTCCATCTTCCTGACTGTCGACGATAGTTGTTCATGCCCTGTTGATGATTCATGTTGTGGCATGAATATTCGCAGCTATTGGAACAGTTCCACATTGGTTGACTCGGTTGGAATCTCTGGTTGCTCTGATGATGGAATTGATGTCGATTCAGATGGTTGAATCCTTGTCGTAACTGCGGTCGGTTCCATTCTTTCTGATGTTGGCTCTGAGGTCGGTTCAGAGGTCGGTTCTGAATTCGGTTTTGATTGTATCTCCGACGCCTCTGATTCCTCTTCTGAGACTTGGAACATTCCCCCTCGGTTGATGTCCCAACCGATGGAATGTTCTGTTCTCCATCCACCGCTCCTTTTCCTTTCTCAGTTGAAGTTTCCTTAGTCGGTTGAGCTTGCTGAGAAGTGGAGGTTGGATTAATTTGTGGAGTTGCAGACTCAACTAAGTCAGGTTTGGCAACCGTGACATCCACCGCCTTGATGAAGGTTGTGGGTGGAATTCCAGTATCTTTAACCACGTCGTAACCGAGTCCAGACACGTCATCCATTTGTCTTTGGTAACTGATGAGATTCTCGATGATCTTAGATGACTGATATAGCTTTATCAGGTTGTCCTTCTCAGTTTGCAACTCCTTGAGGAGAACAACTATATACTCTGTCTGTGCGTCTGACTTCTTCATCAGCTGGTCGATCTGAGCCTCTTGCTTTTTCAACTGATCATGTTGCTCCTTGATCTGGTCCTTCAACTCCTCATCGGTTGGAGCATTAGTTTGGTTGGCCGCATTCAGTTGACTTTTGAGATTATCAATCTCTTCAGTTTGACTCTTAATCAGATCGTCCTTTTCAGGTAAGGATTCTTCAAGTCTGGTAAACTGTTCTTGAAGACTCTTAAACTCAACCGATTGCTGATGCAATTCCTCACTGAGTTCTTGAAAGTCACCCCAGGAGGGTTCCAACTCTTCATCCAGTGTTTCCTGCATGTTAGAGATATTGGCAGAATTTAAGTTAGCAGGATTAGAATGTACCTCAGCATCATCCTGGTCGGTTCCAAATGCCATGAGACATTGATCCCGACCGATAGCGTTGTTGGTGGAAGTCAGCTCGTCCTCATCTTCGGTGTTTGTGAAGATGTCCATGTCATCAGCTGCTTCTTCTGCAACCATGGCCTTGTTCTTTGCATTTTGCTTGGCCCTCAACTTTCTCTTTCTTTCTTCGACAGATCTGGGCAATCAGCTTTAAAGTGTCCCTCTTTGCCGCATTCAAAGCAACTGTTGGTCACAGGCTTTGAGTTCTCTCGAGTTCGGTTGGATTTATAGAACCGTTTGTATTTTCCGAATCGAGTATCCATGTCAGCTAGCTTCTTTGACAGGGCGACTATACTCTGTTGCAGCTCTTCTCTGCTTGGCTCCTTCGTAACTGTGTCCGCAGATAGTGTTGGCCTTGATGTTCGCGGCTTGGAATAGTCAGCTCGAAGTGCAACTGTCTTTGTTGTTGAACCAGCATCCTCATGTCGACTAGTCTGAACTGAGGACTGAGATCTTCGTCGGTTCACCTTATACTCGTTTCCTTTTAAAATTGAGAACAATCTTTCAGTTTCCATCTCTCCAAGATCAGCTCGGCTCTCATGGATATTGGTGAAGGTATCCCACTCAGCTGGTAGAGCTTGTAATACTTTGAGGTTGATTTCTCTCAAAGTATATTTTCCTCTTCGGATGGACTGGATCCTTCTGAGGATATCCATGAACCGAAGTTCCAACTGATCTATGGTTTCATCAGCTCTTAGACAGAAGTTGTCGAAGTCTTGACAGGCATGTGAGAACTTGTTCTCCTTTGTTTCGTCGCTTCCTTTACTCAGAGATGCCAAGATATCCCACATCTCTTTAGCTGTGTTGCACTCTTCTATCCAAGGAAGATAGTCTTGTCCAACTGTGGACATGATAGTGCTCTGAGCCCAGATATCCAGCTGGCTCACTTTAGCTTCCTCTGGAGTGAAGTCTTCTGGCTTCTTCTCAACTAACTCCTCAGTTGCATCCCCATCATGGGATTTGTAGGAGTGCGAGTGACCTTTTCTCTGATGATGATCGGTCCGGATGTGAGTACTTGTTGCATTCGATGATGCTTTGACAGTAGGATCTTCTTCATCCGAGTTCTCCAGGATGTATAGTTCACAACCGAGAACATGACCACGATCTTGTCTTTAACATCCATCTGCACACAACAACAGAAGAAAAATGTAAGCAGATATGCACTAGCGTGATAAAGAGATCTGTTCAGTTGACCACTGAAGAAAACACCTCGAATTCACACCTCGTGAAACAGAGTCAGCAGTCTTTTGAACCACTGCTCTCATACCACTTGATGGTCCCGATACGAGTTCTGGTGTATGGGGGGGGGGGGGGGGAATACACCAGTTAGGAAATTTTAAAAACAACCCCCTGAAAATATCACAACCGAGTAAGCAGACTCAGTTGAAATCACAACTGAGTAAGGATACTCAGCTGGAAGTGAAGTGTTGTGCGGAATGTGGTGGAAAATAACAACTTGTATAAATAACTCACGCTTTTATGCAAGGTCGGTCAATAACCAAGTCAGTTGATATGCAAAGATGCAGTTTTGTATGCTGGTTAGATGGTCAGTTGAATATGCAATAAATAACTGAATAATAAACACAACACACAAAGATTTATGTGGTTCGGAGAGAACTCCTACGTCCACGGGGAGTTGTGAGTCCACACAACTCAGTCCAAGTTCTTCTGGACAAAACCACAAAGCTTACGCGGGCTTTGCAACCGTTAAGATAAGTTTACGGGTACTTATCAACCTTACAGATAAGTTTACGGGTACTTATCAACCTATCTACTCAATTCCGGGAAGAGTAGGGTTCAAACAATCCTTTTGAGATGATGTGTGAAAAGGTGGGTTTCCAACTAATAGCTCGAACAAGAAGTGAGCTAGGATCTAACACTCTATGAACTCTCAGCTAGTGATGTTCTCAAGGTTGGATCGAAAAACACCAAGACAGAATCTAACACTCTAGAACTCTCAACTAGTGATGTTCTTAGAGGATAACAGCAGTTTTGCTTGAGTGCAGTTTTTCGTTCTTTCTCTCGCTCTTTAATCTCTTCTTGCACTTGTCTGTCTCGTCTGTCTTCTTGTTAGTCTTGGTGGATGAATGAATGCCTCTATTTATAGGCAGAGAGAATCAACTAGCCGTTGGAAGAGCCGTTGATTTCTGTTCTGTGAAAGCGATGGCTTGTCTCTCATCTCTGCAGCCTTTCCGGATTTGGCAATTGTGTGCTTCTGCTTTCCATCTGAGACAGCCTTGTGTTGGGCCAAATGAGGTAATGGCAGAGAGTCAAACCTTCACGTGACTTCCTTATTTGAATTTCAAATCTCAACATTAGTCTTTCAACATTGGATGGTCGGTTGAGAAGTTTGATCTTCATCTGATTTGTTTTCAGCTGATGTTCTATATGAATGGGAACAGTTGAACTCTCAGCTGCTTTGAACTTCATCTTATTGATCTTATCAGTTCGAGTCCTGCAACTAATGTTTTATCTCTTGCACGCTCAGTCGTCTTTCTGATGTTCTGAATCTTGAACGCTCAGTTGTCTTTCTGATGTTCTGAATCTGGTCAGTTAGCTTCTAACTCTCAGATGACTTTCTACCATCTGATGTTCTCTTACATCTTCTCCTTTTTTAACTCTCATCTGATGAACACTCAGTTGTCTTTCTTACAACTGATGTTCTATCCGAGTGAAGCTTTGTTGCCGTCTTCAGCTGGAGTCCTGTAAAGATAAAATCTTAACATTGCTCAAACAGCGAGCCTAACTACTAACATTAGGAAATGACAACATCTACTCGATTGGGGTCAGTTGGTTTTGGAATCAATCAAAACTTTACTTAAATTTCCCAACACGCATCTCCAGCTCGGTGAAACAATGGATAATCGTTTTCAGCAAGGCGACTGCTTAAGGCCTAGCAGCGTTTCAGACGATATGGTCATCGAGAATGCCCAACAGATATACGCAATCCATCAAAAAGGTAATCGTTTCAAGTATTTTGTTACTTGGAAAATCTTGAAAAGCTATCCCAAATTCATTGGCCAAGAATTTCCCGACATTCACTCCATGAAGCGGAAGAAGAATACACCGGACGACGTCCGGTGTATTTAAAAATTTTGGAAATACACTTTCGATTTTATTTCCATAATCTTTAAAAATCTTGAAAAACTAAGATATATAACAGGGAAAAATCTTGAAAAATCTTGAAAAATCTTGATCGTTCAGGGTTCAGTATTTAAAAATTTAAAAAACTTTTGATAATCTTTAAAAATCTTGAAAAATTGTCCCAAAATTAATGCAAAATGAATATTCAGAAACTAATTAGATGGAAATAACATAGAGACAGTCCTATTGCAGGTAACTGTCTCTATTTTGGCTCCACTAAATATGGAGACACCAAAGTGTCTCCACCACTGTGGATGGTCTTAGAGGCAAAGACTGTTTGACATATTTATTCATGAAGTATTTTGTTCCCGGCTCATAGTGAGCACAAAATTTATTTAATTAGCCTATTTATTACACATTAAATATTTTCTTATTAGAGTGATACCTTGCTATTATAAGATCTGTAAGATCTGTAAGATAAAAGCGAAAGGCTAATTTTATTCATAACCCCCAAATTTTTCACTATAGCCCTTTAATTAATAAATTAATAAAAATATTATTAAATTTACTAAATTAACCCTATATCCCTCGATACAAAAATCAATAATTTACATAAATACACACACAGGCACAGCCTCCGGAAAATCCAATCGATGAACCCGATGGTTACAAAGGATTGATCGGTGTAAAAAAAGAGTTAGGAATCAGTATACTAAACAAAACTAATAAAATTTATCCTTATAACACATATTAGCATACCCAAAAAATTGCTGAGAAAACACTGTCAAAAATATTAAAGCAAGAAAAGCAAAGGTTCTCTCTATCTCTTAAAATAAATGGAAGGAAAAGAGGAACGAAAAAAAGAAAAAAAGAAACAACAAAACCCAAATTGTATTTAAAGAAATTTGTACAGGATCAATGATTTTAATTTCTTTTGATATTGATATTCATCTTGACCTTGCCAACGAGTTTCAATTTCTTCTTATCTTGATGTCAGCAGACTTGTGTTGATGGCTTTGATTCGCGGGCGTGTTCCTATATATTTCTTATCAGCGACTGATAATATGTATTTGAATTTCTGTGATTTAATGTTGAGGGTTATGGGGTAATACAGTATATTCATTAATATTTTATTATTATTTTATATAAGGGGGCTACAGGTAAAGATTTGTGGGCTACGAATAAAATTTCCCAAAGCGAAACCTTGTAATTGGACGAAATAAATAATTAAGCTCAATAGTTATTTTTCGTGAGGAGTAATAAGCCCAATAGTTATTTATGAAGGAAAATGGAAATATATTTTGAGAGACCCATATAACTCCCGGCCCACACACAATATCAGTTCTTTAGACTATTCGAACCAAAACAATGTTTTAATCTTATGTTTTTAAAAAAAAGGTATGCAGTACTAGTGGATAATTTTGACTCGCACAACTTATATTTCTTAGAGTATAAAACTAAAAGGCAGTGTGAAATTTACCACCCACCAAAATAAAAACTTGAAATATAAGTTGTGCGAGAAATTAACTAAATGACTTGCCATATTTAAATGATGCCGATTTAATTAACCCATTCACTATTATTCCACTCTATCTAGCTACTGCTATAATTTATAATATCAATAAGCATCCATATCTTATAAAGCCATCAAATCAAAATTAAATATGTCAATCAAGAATATATTCAATCCGACCTAATTATGCTGCATAACAATTCAGCCCAATTAAATAATTATATCAGTAAACCATAAATGTTATTGAATATTAAATATTCCATTTTGGACCACAGTCCAACTACAAGATAGATCCAATTCTATCTGAAACAACACACCTCAAACTCCAATAATATGTGTAAGCTACAAATAATATTTAATTTCAATTAAATATGCATGGGCCTAGCCTAGCCTGGCCGGTATATATTCTCTTTGTCATCTATATATACACATAGATGATGAGCGGCAATTAACACAAAATTAATTAAGTATAACTCCTGTGTACGTAGCGTGTGGTTAGGTAATTGAAAATGGAAGCAGTGAGTGAGAAACGAGGAGGAGGATTGATGAAAAGCAAGCTGATGATGTCTTTCTATCGAGCTGCCAAGGCGCCGCCGCCGCCGCCCACTACGGTCAAGCCGCGGAAGCCTGTTTTGTTAGTCAAGACGACGTCGTTTCGTTCCCACGACGACTACTTTCATGGCCCCGATGGTGGTGCTGGAGATCAACTTGTGGACACAAGAGCCACCTCCTACATTTCTCAAGTCAAACAACGCCTTCGACTTGAAGAATCAAATTTAATCAACGGAAATAAATAACTACTAGGAGTGTACGTTGTATGTGCAACTTGAAACAATACTACAATTACGCTTCTTACTTTTTCTTCGCTTCCTGTGATGCTTTTTCTTGTGTGAAGTGTTATACTTATACTACTCTGTGTGTAGTAAACTATGTGTGTCCAAAAAATAAATTACAAAATTTATTGATATTTGAGGGTGTGTAATTAATTCATTTATTTTTAAATATAACAAAATTAGTTACTACAACTTTAAATGTAGAATTCCAAACTAAACTTGTGTCATTAGAATAGAATTCCAAAAATAATTGGAGCTATAATAATATTTCTACATAAAGTTATACTAATATTTAACTAAAGTATGTCGGGACACAACTTTTATTTCGAAATATATTCAAGCAACGTTTAGTATGAATTAAACTGTTTTATCAGAACTATGCGAGTTATGCTTCAAGTCTTCGTTTAGTTTTAAAACATATTTAAATAATAGTATTTTATATGTCCCTTAATTAATAAATAATTAGTTTCTTTTAGATACGAGTATTTTGAAGAAGGGTGTTTAAACTACATATAAATTATAAAGCGTCAAAAGATAGAAAGTTGTGGGGTTTCTTATTTTTTATGAGAAAAATAAAATCTTATGTCAGTAAGTGACCACTTCCATAAGATAACCTAATAAGAAATACAATAAAGCTATCCAGACATATTATGTCTGGACATAACCGGTTCGATCAAGTAAAAACTAATTTTACACAATTTTTTAATTAATAAATTTTTTTTCATTAATTTCGGATATTTATGAATGTACAATAATACCCTTTTCGAATTTTAATTAGAAGATAAGAAAAAATGTTTATGTCGATGAAATATGGTCTTAATTAATACAGTTTTAATTAGGAAGAGATTTCTTTAGGGGGGTGGGAGGGAAAATTTTGAGTGGGAGTGAATGTAGGAATACCGTCATTTTTTTTTTAGTCGAACTGCTTATGTCCGAACATATTATGTCTGAATAGCATCGCCCAAATAAATAATGGCTACTTGTGTTGGGACGAAGAGAATAATGTTTGATTTATTTTCTGAAAAGATAATGTTTGATTTTTCTCTTTACTAAAGTCTGCAAGCATATACCTATATGAAAATTAAATATTCAATAAGAAAAATATTCAATCAACTTTATGATTAAATTGCTTTATTTGAAAGGGAGTTGACGTCCAATTTGTATACACCATTAAAAAGCGACGTGAATCTTTAAAAAAGAGCTAAATATAGTAATGTTTCTAAAGTAAGATATACTCCCTGCATCCCTCCATCCCAATTCAATGATCTTGCCTTCCTTATATTAACGTCTAATTTCAATAGCTCATTTTGGGCTCAGAATGGACCTGAACCCTGAACTCTCTCTCTCTCACATTTTATTTGGATAGTTGATGTTCTAGGATTTGTTTATGAGCAGTCTACTTTTGTGGAGGATGGGTTGTGTTGCCCATTGATCATTTTGTTCTGCTCTTATATTCAATTCAACTTTATAACCTCCCAATAATATCTATCTTTTTTATATTCTTGAGACAAAGAGACACTAGACAAGATAGCATATGGTTTACCTATTTGAAAGAATGTGCATGGATAAAAATAAAAACTATTGATATTTTCGTTTGCAAGCATCAATTATTAATTCGCATAATTATATATTGAGAATAAGTTTGTCAGTTGGCACTTCACCTTATTATCGCAAGATGTTCAAAATTTGTTAATCAACATTTATATTATTCTTCAAACCCAGTAAAAAGTGAAATTATTTATTACTAACTTGATTTTAGATATTATGCTATTGGGTTTGCTTACATAAATTAAGTTTCTTAAACATATTAATGATTAATCCTATTTACATGTATGCAGATTATGATGCCAATCACAAGACCTCATGGCAATTGTGGAAAGCATCAAAGGCCTGTGCAAAACAATAACATTCTTAATTTTTTGAAGGACTCTATTGAAAGTCACAAGGTTTATAAGACATGAGTTATGTGGAATTACCGTTTGGATTGTTTTGTTACCAAAATATTAATTTCATTACTGATTTTAAGTAAATTTAGTTGAATATAAATTGCAAATGCATTGTTGTTGCATAATTAATATACAATTGATATATGGTTGTATTGTGTATATATACTATATTTCATCAAAATTTATTTTAGAGCACAAATAAGTGCCAAATATATTAATTTGGGAGCAAAATAAATTTGGTGGGTACACATTTTGTGTCCTGGTATATTATATGAAGGCACAAATAAGTGTCTTGTTGGGAAATTTAGTAAAGTTTTGATTGATTTCAAAACCAACTGACCCCAACCGAGTAGATGTTGCCATATCCTAATGTTAGTATTTAGACTCGCTGTTTGAGAAATGTTCAGATTTTATCTTTACAGGACTCCAGCTGAAGACGGCAACATGGCTATACTCGGATAGAACTACAGATGGAAACTCAGATGGAACATCAGTTGCAGGACTCAATCTGATAAATCGACAACATGAAGTTCAAGGCAGCTGAGGGTTCAACTGTTCCTCTTCAGATAGAATGTCAGATGAAGGTAGCGATCAGATGGAACATCAGCTGAAGACCACTCAGATGAAGATCAAACGTCTCAACCGACTAACCAATGTTGAAAGACAAAGGTTGAAATTTGAATTTCAAATAGGAAGTCACGTGAAGGTTTGACGTTCTGTCATTACCTCATTTGGCCCAACACAAGGTTGTCTCAAAAGGAAAGCAAAAGTTCACAGTTGCCAAATCGGGAAAATCTGCAGAGATGAGAGACAAGCCATCGCTTTCACAGAACAGAGATCAAGGGCTCTTCTAACGACTAGTTGATCCTCACCGCCTATAAATAGAGGCATTCATTCATTCATCAAGATAAGAGACAGAAGAGCGAAAGAACGACGTTATACTGCGCACAAGCTAAACTGCAATTATTCTCTTTCTAAGAACATTACCAGCTGAGAGTTCATAGAGAGTTAGAATCTGTCTTGGTGTTTTCGATCTTAGTTTGAGTCTTCATTTGTTCAAGCTTAGATCCTAGCTCACTTCTTTGTTAGAGCTAGTAGTTGGAAAACCCATCCTTATACACATCCCCTAAAAAGGTTGTTAGGATCCTGCTCTTCCCGAAATTGAGTAGAAAGGTTGATAAGTACCTGCAAACTTATTTGTACGGTTGCAAAGCCCGCGTAAGCTTTGTGGTAGCTGTCCTAAAGAATTTGGACTGAGTTTTGTGGACTCACAACTCCCTGTGGACGTAGGAGTTCTCTCCGAACCACGTAATTCCTTTGTGCTTTTGTGTTTTCTATTCAGTTACTTTCTGCATATCTAATTGTCCAACTAACCAGCACTCAAAACTGCATCTTTACATTTCAACTGATTTGGTTGTTGACCGACCTTGCATCTGAGCGTGAGTTGTTTTATACGAGTTGTTTTTGTATCTACCACATTCCGCACAGCACCACTCTTCCAGCTGAGTTTTCTTACTCAGTTGTGATTCCAGCTGAGTCTTCTTACTCAGTTGTGGTATTTTTCGGGGGTTGTTTTTAAAATTCCTATCTGGTGTATTCCCCCCCCCCCCTCCATACACCAGAACTCGTATCGGGACCATCATGTCCAATACTTTATTTGAAGACACAAATATATATCCCTATAGATTTGTCAACGTATTTTTAAATCTTTGTATGTGCCTCGAGAAATACTCTTGGGGCATATAGTATAAGATGTCTGGAAAGCCATTGGTACAGAGGCAAGTAAAAAGTGTCCCTAACTCTATTGGGACACGATTTTTAGAGGCACATATGATAAGTGCCCTGAAAATCATAAGTGTCTCAATAGTGTACATATCGGGACATTTATTGGTGTCTGGAAAATCCTTTTTTCACTACAAAAAACGTTGAAATACTGGCAAATATACCGATGGAAATTTTTCTATCGGTGATTACAGATGGAATTTCGCTGGTAAAAAGACGGTCGGCAAAAAAAATTCCGACGAAACACCGACGGAATATTGGCTAGAATTTTCGCGCCGGATTTGCCGATGGAATTTTCTGTCGGTAAATCCAATTTTTTTTTATATTTTTTAATTTTTTTTATTGAAATTACCGAAGGAATTATTTCCGTCGGTGATTATTGAAGGAAATTCCGTCATTTTTTTTTCCAATTTATTATTTTATTTTATTTTACTAGTCGGTGATTCCATCGGTATTTCCCCAGTTTAGTATCTCACATCGAAAATTATTCAAGAAATAAGTGAACAAGCTTGACTGGCGCACCCGTCCGACTTTGTGACCGAGCATGATTAACCGCACCCATGTGGCTCGGTTGTAAAAAAAACAAAAAAAAAACAAAAAAAAAACTGAAAATCACCGACGGAAAATTCCTTCAGTGATTTTCCGACTTCACTGCCCGGCAAAATTCCAGCTAAAATACCAACAGAACATATTTTCAATCACTGACGCGCGTTTTACTGACATAATCATTCCGTCGGTGATCCGACTACCGATGGAATTCATGGGATTACCGACGGATTTTTCCGTGGGTGATTCAACATTTTTTTGTAGTGTTTTGGTAATAGCACAATAGAGAAACTAATTTCATGGGAATAAAAAAGTTGGAACATTAAGATTGTAATTGGACTAAAAATATAAAAGTAATGGAAACAGAATAAAGCAATTTTTTTTTTGAATTAAGCAATTTTCTTTGATTTAATCAGACAAAAAAAAAGAAGTATAGAAAAAGTTGGGATTAATTTGATTAATAATAATATAATGTAATACCCCGAACTTCCCTAAGTTCTTAAGTGCGTATTAATTAAGTTAATATGCCTATATGATGAGTTTTGAGTGCTAAAAATTTTCAAGAAATTAAATTTTCTTGTGAAATGACGAAAATGCCCTTATGTGCCATAACATGATTTTTCTCGTTTTGATTATTCGAATTGAGTATGTGATGCATTGTTTGAGCTTAATTATATGAGTTTGAGTTTGAAATATGAATTTCAAAATTTTCTGACAACTTTGATTTTTAGATGAATAGTAACGTAAACCGAGAAATTACTATTCATCGATCGACTCCGAATTCAGTCGAATTGGTTTCATTGGAATTTAGAATTTATTCTAAGACTTTTGAGATAAGTTGGAGAATTTTCCGAGATCATTTGAAGAAGTTTTAAAAATAATTGGTGAACGACACGTTTAGTCGAGCAGTTTTTATGAATTTATTCGTGAGAAGGAATCTTGACATAAAAATTAGATGATTGGATTCCTTAAATTATTTTGGGAGATATAAGACGAATTAGAGAGAATTTTGACGTCGGAAAAGAGACGAGAAGGTTTATTAATTGTTTGATGGAATAAAATAAAATAACGGAGATATTTTTTACCGAAAAATTAATTAATCGGGTATAATTAGCAGCAATAAGTTGCATGTTTATCCATAATAGTAGCTTAAACTTAATTTCACTCTCACTTGAGAGAGTGGAGGCTACTCTGCCTCTCCATGTGACAACACATTTGATTCTCTCTCTCTCGATATCATCTCTCTCTCATATCATTGAATTCATATCCTACTTCCACAAAACCATATTCATCACCTCTCATTCTCTCCCTCAACTCTCTCACTACCGTAAGAAGCTAAGAGAGCAGCCACCCTCTCTCATCTCTTCCTCTTAACTGCGGAAGAAAGATCAAAGAGAGAGCATCCCCCTTGCTCTCCTTTCTCTGCCGAGAAGCAGCAACCATCAGCCCCTCCTCTCATCTCTCCATCTCTGCTGTAAACAACCCCAAGGAGTAGCAACTCCCTAATAAAGAAGAGCAGCCCCTCCTTTCGTCTCCTTCCACTACCGAAGAAGAGCAGCAGCAACAACTCTCCTTCTTCATCTCTTCTCTTCTCTCTGTCGTGGAGTGCAAGAAGAGCAGCAGCTCATCCTCCTTCACGTCGAGCAGCAGCTGCAGCAGCTTGTCGTTTCCATCTCCTTCATCATCGGCAAACACACATATACACATACAACACCTCTTTGATGAATCCATACAAGTTGCTTGAGGATTTCTTGATGTAGACCATCACCTTCATCTTTCAAAGATCATCAAGAAAAGTAAGTGATCATCTTCATTACTTTCATTCAAGCTAAGAAATCTTCTCCTTTCCACTTATTTCCATCGATTTTCTTAGCCTTTCAAGTAAGGAGTTTAAACCTTATTTATTCAATCTTTGATCCTTACACCCTTGTATATCTTTTCATGCAAGGAAAGAAGTGAAATCCATCTCCTTACCTTTCTCAATCCATCGAGCTCATCATCAAGCAAGGAGAAATTTGATTTAATTTTTAAAAGTATGATTTATTCATGAATTTGTATATATATGTATATGTATGTGATTTATTCATGAATTTGTATATATATGTATATGTATGTGGAAGATAAAGGAAAAACATGCATGTTTACTTTATGTTTAGACAAACCTTAGGATCGATGATGATGGTATGATAATCAACAAGAGGGTTAAAAATCGATTTAGGGTTTAAAAAGAAGAAGGAAATAAGATAGCTTAAAGCTATAAAAATCAACTAAAAAGAAAAATAGGAGAAAATAATTTCTTGATGAGTTTTGGTGATTATTTGATGATATGATGATGATATATGCTTTTGATGATTATTTATGTGAATTATATGCATATATGTGATGATGATAATTTTTAGTGAATTTATCCCATTTTTAATGATTTATTCGATTAAAATGAAGAAAATGTGATTAATGTTGATTTATGGATTTTATGATGATTATCATGAATATTAGCATGATGATATATGAAAATATGATTGAGAAGTGATTTTAAGTAAATATATGATTTTTTTTTGAATTTTTATTAGAAAATTCGAAATATGTGCTATTATGAAGAAAAATGAATTTTTGATGATTTTGATATGTGATGATATTGATGATGATGATGATGTTAAGAATTTATAGATGAATGTTTGAGTGAGTTTACATGCATAAAAATTAAGAAAAGAAGAAAATATGATTTTTATTAATTTTTATGGAATTAATAGGAAAAAAAATCGAAGAAATAAGGATAAAAATAAATATGAGTGTTTTGATGTTCTTGAGTCTAACATAAAGTTATGAAGACGTGTTCTTCATGTTCATAAGGAAAATATGAAGATTTGGAGATGAGATAAAAAAAAATTAGAAAATAATTATTTTTATTATTTAATTCGAAAAATTATATATATAATATAATGAGAAATTTCATTAAATAAAAATGAAATTAAGAAGTAAAAGAAGATATTGAGTATATTTTGAGTGAATTGAGTAGAAAATGAAATTTCATGGATTTCATTGATATATATATATATATATATATATATATATATATATATATATAAAATAAAAAGAAGTAATAAAAGAAGATATGAGTTATATTAAACAAAGAAAGACATTTCTTTGTAGATGATGATGTTAGGATTTTGATGATAAGTGAAAATATGATGTGAGTTTAATGTTATTGTTAAAAAGAAATAAAACAATAATATTAATATTTGTTTGAGAATAAAAAGAGGATTAAAAATAAAGAAGATAAAATTTTCTATAAGATAATGTGTTAGAAGTTAAGCACATGAGTTAAGAGATACGTTACATGTAATTGAGTTCATTTGTTTCAAATAAAGAATTAAATAAGATATATTATTGAGGAAATAATAATAATAATAATAATAATAATAATAATAATAATAATAATAATAGAGTATTTAATTTAATGGAATATTTCCATTAAAAATGAAAACGTTTGAGTGATGTGAATTTTAAATTGATGTTTATGTTCTTAAGTATGCTTTGATGTTTAATTGATGCAATGACATGTTAATTGAGTGAAGAAAAATGATAGAAGCTTGAAAAACGAACAAAGTATATATGTTATATGAGAAAAATGATGGTATTAAGTTTTAAAATATTTTGATCTTGAGTTATCGATGATATATGATATGTTAAGTGATTTGATGATGATGTTGCGAAGAGATAAGCAAGTTTGCTTTTTGAATCACATAAAAAGAAGTTAAAACGTAGAAGTTGTCGAGTAGTGAAGTTTTTAAATGAAAAACCGAGTTTTTGATTAAATAAAACGAAAATTGAGTTTTTAAATAAAGAAAAGATTAAATAATAATTATTTGATGATGAGTATTAAGTTGAGAGTATATACGAGTATAAGTTCGTATTTTGAGAAAAAGAAGACGTATTTTAGAATCGAGAAATTTTAAATTCAAAATAATTATTATTTGAATTATTATTATTTAACGAAATTATTTTCGTTAAAAGTTCGAAGTTATAAGTTTTTAAAAGCTAAGAGTCGAGCAGTAACGAGTTAACAGTTAATTATGTGAACTATCTTTAAGTTGTCAAGCTTAATTGAGATTATGTGACTAAGTAGGATCTTATTAACCTACTTATTTGCTAAGTAAATTATCAATATGACGTGAATGCTTGACCGTTGATATAAATATTTGATTATTGATATAGATGCTCGATTATAATGAAAATGTTTGAGTATGATGTGAATATTGAAGTGAATATTTGACTGTTGATGTGAAGGATTTGTGATGATAATAGTCGAGAGATGATGTTATATAACTCGAGAACTTGACAAGCATAAGTGTAATACCCCGAACTTCTATAACCTTAGAGAGCGTATTAATTAACCGAGTAAGTTTAAATGATGAGATTTGAGGAATAAATTTTTTTCTAAATAAATAGAAATGAGTAAAACAACTGAAATGCCCTTATGTGTTTTTACGTGAGATTATCTGTCCTATTTCTTGAAATGATAATGTGATGCATATTTTGAGCTTGCTTATATGAGGATGAGTACGAGTATGATTTTCAGAAAATTCCAAAGATTTTGATTTGAAGTGAATAATGTTGATGACCGAGAAATCGATATGCGCCGAAGAACTTAGAATAGATTTTAATTAAAATCTTTGAACCTAGAATTAATTCTAAGATCATTGAGATAAGATAGAAGCTTATCCGAAATTATTTTGCGAAGGTTATAAGAATTGATTTATTAACGGATTAATAAGCCGATTAATTCTTAAGTTTTCTTCGTTATATAGAATATAGACTTAAAAATTAGATAATCGGAATTCATAATTTATCTATTGAGACGTGAATTAGGTTTGAGATGTTTTAATGTCGGAAATGAGACGAAGAGAGATTAGACCCGTTTTGAGCATAAATGGAACAATACGGACGTTTTATCCTGAAAACTTTTTACGACCGGGTAATTAATACCCGTAATAAAATAATGAGACAAATTCCACTCATCTCTCTCCCTCTGTACCGCCACCTCTCTCTATCTCTCTCCCTAATCTCTTTCCAAGCCCACTATGTAGCTTTAATCATTTATATTCTTTAGTAATGAAGTAAATCTTAGTAAATTGTGATGAAAGATTGCATGCAAATGCCCATCACATCAATTCCATCTATCATTCTCTCAAACCAAGTTCCAATACAAACACCATCATTTTTATTCTAAATGTTGGTAATCAAGTGCATGCAAAATTTACACAATCTATCTATCTCTCTCTCTCTCACTCTTTCGATCTCTCTCTTTATACAAAAGGAGAAATTCTCTCATTCTACCCATATCTCTCTCTCTCTCTCGAAAATTCCTAAGAAAGCAAGAAAGAAAAAAACTCTCTCCCTCTCTTCCCCATTTCCGTGAGCACACACACACCTCACACACTTGATATTTCTTCCATGCAAGCTTAGAATCAAGCTCTAATCCACCATGAAGATCAAGTGGAGATCAATCCATCATCAAGTTTCCAAAGCCCTAATCTTAAAGGTATTGATCTTCCCCAATTTTTGAGTATTAAACTTCCAAAATCATCCAAATTCTTCTTCATTTTCGGCTCTTAAGCCCTAAAAAAATGGATGATTAATTGTTGTTTTGTATTTTCTTGAGGATTCAAGACAAGTTCTTCCAAGAGAAATCCAAGCTAGAAGTTGAGCCCTAATTCCTCCATCAAATTCGATTTCAAGAAGATCAAGAGGAGAAGATCCAATTTATTTTCTAAAGTATGATAATTCATTTGATTTCTTGTATATATGTATCTCTATAAGCCCTAAAAGAAAGAAAACATGCATGCATGGCATTTATTTTATGTTTAGGCAAACCTAGGTTATCGTTGTGAGGATTAAGTGAGAAGAAATCGATAGGAGAATCGAACTCTAGGATTTAATCGATGAATTAAGAGAATAAAAAGAAATTAAAAACCCTAAGAATTGATTAATACCGAAAATTAGACAAAAATAGGAGAAAAATCAATTATTATGTTCTGTGATGAATTTGATACTTGATATATGTTTTTAAGCATATTTTGAATGTATATATATGCATGAAAAATTGAGAAATAAATTGCCCTAAAAAGTGTGTAAATGCCGTGAGTTTTGAAGAAAAAAGAAGAAATTATTTTGTTGATTTTGTTGATGATTTAAGTGATGTTTTGAGCATGAGATTATTATGCAATGTGATGATTTAATCTTTTATGTTGATTAATGTGAAGAAAATCGATACATGCATGAAGTTTTTGAAGAAAATAATTATATGCTGATTTAGTGATTTTGATGTTAAAATGATGTTGATGTGTATTAAAGTGTTAAGTTGAATCCTAGATGAAGATAGAATTTATTGTGACAAAAAATTGAAGTTTTAAAGCTTTAAAAGTGTTAAGAATTGGAAAATACATAGAAAAATATATCTAGTGAGTGTTTTAAGTGTTCTAAGTGTTCTTGAAATAAGACTTGAAGATTTGAGTCTTGATTAAATTAAATCAAAAAGAAAATCAAGTTAATAAAATAATCTAGATTTTTATTGAAATAAAAATTAATTGAAGAATAAAGGAAAATATATTAATTAAGAAATTAGTCTTAATTAAATAAATAAGAGTCGAGAAAATCGAGTTAAAATAAAGAGAATAAAATGATAAGAAAATAAAGAGAAGTTTTAATCGAGTCGAGAAAAAGATGTTAGACGAGTTAAGTTTAAATACTCATATAGTTTAATCAAGAAAATAATGAAATAAGATATCGAGTAATGATTTTGAAAGCAATAAATTAAAATTAATTAAATAAGTTGTTTTTCAAATCGTGTAGATTAAAAATAAACCGAGAAGAATTGCCGAGATAATAACTAGAAGAGCAATAGTTGAGTTAAGAATGAAAATCGAGTTAGAAATAGAAATGAAACTCCTATTTCACAAGAGTTAATAAAAATAAAAAGAATTTTTATTAATTGAATAAAGATTTATAATATGTTTTCATAAGACAACGAGTTTAGAAAAATGTTGTTTATAAGTCGAGAAAGATAAATTATATTGTTTGAGTTTTTATAAAAAAGAATTCTTATTTGAATTAAGTTCTAAAATAAAAATTGAGTAAATGTTAATGTGTCTTGAAATGTGATTGAATCTGAAACAATGTGTTTGATTTATTTGATTTATTATGCAATTGAATTGATATGTTTGAGTGAATGATATTATTTGGTGATAACGTGAAGAATTATTAAGTTTGTTTGTATGCAAAATAATTAAGCTATTGAGTTGTTAATTAAATCAAGAATTGATTAAGTTCACAAAAGAAAGCTCGAGTAATAGAATTTAGATAGACGCAGTTTCATAATTAAAGCGAGAAGTGCTAAGACATTGGTTAGTAGTATTAACAAATTATCGAATAGAGTTAATGGCTTAAAGATGAGAATGCGAGATTGTCTTAGAAAAGAATAGTTTTGAGAGAATCGACTCAAGTAGAAGTCCTTCAGTCGAGACCAACGTCTAATATCCGTCTTGCGTAGTATCTTATTTTCTTTATCGATGTTGAACTGTGAAGGATCAAGTCGGACGGAAAGATAAACGAGGACAATAGCCCTTAAACCGCCTAGCTAGAATCTTCAGAAGTCAGGTGGGCTTTTCTGAACCAAAACTATCGATGAATGTTATTATGCTATTGAGTATTATTATGTGATTTTTTTAAATACAATTGACTTGCCGTTTTTATTGAGTTTGGTATGTGTTATCATCTGTTTGCTTGAGATTATTATTATCCTGTGAAAGGCAGGAACCCAGGTGTGGTATGTTAAATGTTGAGGTGACTGTGAGCCTTGCTTCAGTTAGGCCGGTCACAGTGTTCGAGAAGGAGGCCTACTTCTCGGCACAGTGAGTGAATTTATGACAGATGACGCATACTGTTGAGTTATGTTTTGACTGCGCAGTCTATTTAAAAGAAAATGTTTTAGCATGCATAAGTAAAACCGTTTTAAATCGTATAGATACTTGTGATGCTTCGGCAAGGCAAGTTCAATTGATATAGCCTTTAAGAGCATCTTTTTCCAAATATTTTCGGCATATGTTCACTGAGTACGAAGTACTCAGCCCTGCGTGTATTTCTAAACGTGCAGGTTGACAGGATGGTGATAGCATGGACGCTTGGTGGTGTGGTGTTTTGGTTGAGTCGAGTCGGATGTCGGACTGGCATTTGCACATCTCCATATGTGTAAATGTAGGGAATTGAGTCAAGTTTCCGCTGCAACTCTTTTGAAATGAAAGTCTGTTGAAACACTTTGATACTTGTTTTTTATTCCGAGCAATGTGCTCGATGGTTTTAATGTTTTGTTGAATCTCGTTCACCATAACTTGAAGTACTTATTATATCCTTGTTGATATCTGATTTGAAATGCTCGGTTATTGCTTCTTTATGCCTTTGATAGCCTTATTCGAGTGCTGCTGCTTTTTATTGATGTTTCCCCGAGCATGTTCCCCGTATTTGAGTTGATTGTTAGATGGTTAAGTTGTGTTGTTGTTAGTAAGTCGCACCTCGGGAGTCGGGGCGTGACAATAAGACGAATTGATTAGTAATTTCTCGATTTGCGTGAAGATTTAAATATTATTTTAGAAACGAGAATTCGAGTTTGAGAAGTAATTAGAAATCGAGTAAAGACGATGATTCGAGAACGAGAAATCGAGAAGGATATTGATGTAGAGAAATTTAAATAAGTTAAGAAAAATCTGAGTCATGTAGAAGTCCTTCAGCCAAGCCCTAAGTCTATCTTATGTTTTATGAGATAGTAATCTCGTTCTTATTCGATATTATTCTTGAAAGGCCGAGCGAGACCGAGAAGTAGTCGAAAGCGTAAAGAGTAAGCAACCTCGACTTAGTTCCAGAAGTCAGGTGGGCATTCTGAATAAAACTCAACGATGAATGCTCCTACTATTATTTATTATGTGCGCTTTTTAATAAAATTGATTGACTTGCCCGAGTTTTAAATGTTTTGGTATGGAAGCATTCTGAATAAGAACCTGCGTAAGGTGGGTTAATGCATGCATTAGATGATGTGACTTTAAGCTTTACTTCGGTATAGCTGGTCACAGTGTCTGAGAAGGAGGCCTACTTCTCAGCACAATGATGATGGTGTGATGTGTAGATTTATTCATACCAAAGTAAATGGTATGACGATTTTAGAAAAGTATGAAAATATTTTTATAGTTGTTGCAAGTGGAAAACTGTTTTTAAACGATTATATATTTAAACCTTGTGATGCAGCAAAAGAGGCAAGTCTAATCATATAGCTCTAATGAGCAGAATTTCAAATGTTTTTGGCATGTGTCCACGGAGTACGAAGTACTCACGCCTGTTATTTCTAAAACGTGCAGGTTAGCTTGGATGAGGAGGACGTGGTGTGCTTGGGCGGCTCATTGTTAATATAAATCTATTTTGGAAGTTTAGCTTAAAGTTATGTGTCTTCATACATATAGCCTTCGAACTTGATGTCGTGGTTTATGTTCCGCTGCAACATTGTTATTCTGTTGATTTTGATTGCATGCTCGAATTTCGTTACTATGAGCTGGGTGCTTGAAACTATTCTCTGTTTGTCTTTTAATTCTCCATGACTTGGATTCCCAAAATACTTATTATATTTTGAAGCCGATGTAAATTATTCGTGCTCCTTTATTCTGAAAATCCCTTGAAAACATGTTGATATTTGATAATATTTATTGTCGATTACCCTCATTCTCGAGCAAGATTCCTTGTTGAGTTAAGTTTATTTGATGGTTTCACCTTCACACTCCTATTGTCACAGCCCCAAATCCCGAGGGACGGCAGAAGCCGGGGTGCGACTGGGGTTGGATTAAAGAAGCGGGGAAGAAGAGGGAATGAAAGAATGAACATACTTACATAACATCTTATTTTCTATGAACGAGACTTTATTGACGAAGGAAAGAGTTAATCTCGAAAGATTACTCGACAAGCATTTCAAAAGTGTCTAAGTTATATTACAAAACTTAGGCTACAGTGTTAATACACAACATCAAAAAGAAGAGTTCAGAGCCTAGCAGCGGAATTGTGAACTATATACAAGGTCTTCCTTAATTCTTATTCAACTCTAACTCAACCAACGCCGCTTCGTCGCTTCAACCTGCACATTTAGAAAACATATGCAGGACTAAGTACAAAAGTACTCAGTGGGCACGTTGCCGAAAACATAAACATAAGTATAGATAAACAGACATCTCATTTTATAGCGCATCGGGGTTTTCATTCAAAAGAGCCCATGCCTATTAAACATTTGCATTTCATTCATAAAGTAGCTGATCAACATTTTTTATAGATGTTACGTTCGAATCTTGACCAGTCATAATTCACCGTGGCTGGCTACCCTTCAACAGGATACCACATACACCACAGGCTACAAGTGCACTAACTCTGGAAAGCCCCTTTTGACTAACTCAGAGCCGATCGTTAGTTAACCCCTTTTGATTAACTCATAAGGTACAAGAGAACTCACATAAAACACAAAACAGTTCATGCCATGATTATCACTTTGAAAACACGATTATCAAAGCGATAAAGAAAAAGTTTTCGAGCATTGCTCGTTTTATTTGATATATAGGAAAATCCACCTTATAGATTACAGAACAAGACACGTGCTTCCGTCTTCTAATCTTCCGTCCTAACTTTGGTGTTGACTTCCTCCTTCATCGTGAAAATCATACTTTAAAACTCGGTCGCAAACGATAAACGAATACGAAAAGAATCAGATTAAGTTTTAGTTCTTTAGACATTTTAGGCATTTGCACGTTAACTAAACTACTTTAGTTAAAAAAAGAAACAAGATACTAACGCATCTCGTTTGACACTTACTCGGTTCTGTACTTGACACAGAGGTCAGTAAGAAAAAGGCATTCGTTAACTCATAACGACCTTAAAGATCGAAAGAAACTAAGTTGAGAAGAAAACAACTTAGGAAATTAGGTTTTTGATATTCACTGCACAGAGTCAGGTCAGTAAGTTCGCATGGAACAGGGGATTTCGAAACAGGGGTCTTGCCCTCTACCAAAAGATAGCCTCGGATGTCTAGTTTACTTTCCAATTCGCGGATCTCAATTCCGGTGAACGAGCTAGGAGATATCGCAGTTTCCGTGAAACGTCGCAAAAACTGCCGAGTGAACCCTAATGCTCGATAAAATCGACGCACGCTTTTCTAGGTTCGATTAAAGCTTAAACACTTTTAATTTCGCACAAAAACTGACCCAAGGCAGTCATCTCGTGATATTATACGTGATAGTCCCCTTTTCATTTCTCGATTAAAAACACGACGATCAAAACCTCGTCGTTTAACTATACAATTACTAAATCATTTCAAGTTCAACTTCTCGTTCAAAAATCCTAACTTCTTGTCTCTACTTCTCGATTATAACTACAACTTATCTTTTCATAGCTCGGACGAACATGTCGTCCACTACAAACTCGTTCCTTAATCATTAATAACCAACAATATCCAATTAGAATCATTAATCGACTTTTCTATCGTTACTTATTCTCGACGTTTCGTCTCTTACGAAAAATCCGACATCATTAGAATTCGTTCAAAGTTTACAACATTATTCATCATCTATCAATAATCATAAATACGCAATTCATATCCTCATATCATCATTTATTCTCGAATTATCGATCGTCGTTCGTCTCTTACATAAAATTCTACATTCTCCGTTTTCATTCAAATTTTACGACAACGATTATCATCTATCAAGCATTACTAACATGCAAATCATATTATCAAAATGTTATCGAGCCTCGACTTATCACCACATCTTCGTCTCTTACACTTTTCGTTTTATTTTTAGAAAAATCTCAATTTAATATATATTCATCCTCATGCATCGTATATCTCATTTCCATTAAACAATCGAGCATATCATAACATTTACTAACCTAAATCGAGCCTTGTTCGTCTCTTAGGTTTTGGATTTTATTTTTAGAAAAATCTAAAACAATTCATACGATCAATTAACATCATAAGAAACACTAATCTATCATCAATTCGACAAAGAAATCGAACACGATTGAAAAGCCCTAAAATCTGAAAAATTTCAGTATTAATAGGGGTTAGGGTTCTTGATTTTTTTCTTCATGATTTGATCCGTAGAACTCGATTCTAAGCATCCTAGAACATGTATCGATCAAGAAATCACATGCTAATCCATTCCCTAATTTTCGAAAAAAATAAAAGAGAGGGGAAAGGAGATTTGTTCGGATCAAACTAGAGACGAAGCTCTTACCTTTCGATATATGAACTCAGATTGGAATTTGATCGGTAGATGCAAGAGTTATCGATCTTGGAAGAGCTTGAACTTGGTGCTTCAATGGAGGAAATTGGAGAAGAAATGAGAGAGAAATGAGGTGGGGAGATGGCGGACAAGGGGTGATAAGAGGGAGGGGTGATGAGTCACAATGGTGACTCATAAAGTGGAAAGAAATATCTAGCAAACATAGTGAGTCGTTAAGGTTTCGTTTGGCGAGGAAATTTTATACGAAAAATCTCGATTCCGGCTCTTAAACGCCGTTTTAAAAGTCGAGAAATATTTTTCTAGTTAGTTACGGAATTGACGAAATCTAATTCGTCCGTTAGATTGGAAATAATTAACGTACTCGGAAAACCTAAATCGTTTTTCAAAATCCGAGAAAAAAGTCGGGACGTCACAGTCCAAAATTCGTCCGAAAAAACATAAAAAATTAACTTTCTCCGGTGAACTCGTCTCGAAGAAAAAGTGAATGTAAATTCTGACGGAATTCGATTCCGAGTTTCCGGGCGAAAAACTTAACGGACGCGAAAACCCTAATACAATAGTCGTTCGTCCGATTTCTGGAATTTATTTTCGGAAACGGATTTCACCGTAAATCTTAGAATTTAATTTCATGATCTTAGGCGTGCAAAACTATAATTATTATTAACTTTAATATTTAAAGACTGTAGAAAAAGTCTGGGGTATTACACCTATGGAGTCTGGTCGTTCCTACACACCGAATTTCGGGGTGTGACATATAATTTATATAATAATATGATATATAGGAAATGAGTAGCCAGCAGGAATATATGAATTGATTAATTAAAGCATGGTCCGATTATAAAGTTGATTATAAAGTGCACAAATCTACTTGGCAAGAATATTCCTGGTCCTCTCAACAGTAAGGAACTCAAATTACTGGAACGCCAGCTTGATATCGCTTAAGCAAATTAGATCCACGCGCCTACGTACCTGCATGTGTTGTTAAAAAATATAGTTAAGATCAATTTACATATGATTAAGAAACTTTTTTTTTTAAATCATGATTAAAATAAATTTACATATGATTAATTTACAAAAACTATCACAATAAATTGTGACATTCATTCGCAAATTAAGAATCACATCCAAGTCCAACAAGAAGTTATAAGGCCACAATGCCTAATTCTCATGGTGAAGTCTATGAGCATTTACGGATCACACTTCTCCATCAAAAAACTCCACCTCCCATTGTAACACACATTTCAAGGTAAATTTTATTGAATTTTTATTTGATTGAAAATTTAAAACCATATAACCCAAAGACTAGACTATCCGGTTGATACACCATGTACTCATTAATCCCTTAAGATACATGAGTATATACTTATCAACAGTCCAAAATCTTTGTCCGGAATATAATGATATCGTGTAACCATGCCAAGGGCAAAATAGATATCAAATTGAATGCAAAGCATAACATACACAAAGCTCCTTATTGCCGAAGCATAAAGTTCGAGCTTCTTGCCATCTATCTCTTTTTGTATCTTATGACACATTTCCTTTGATAGACCAATTCCATGTCCAAAAGGTAAGAAACCTTTCTTGAAATTTCCATGCTTAATTAATGCTTTAGCACAATTTTGATATATAACGATTAAGACAAGCCTAAAATCCTTAAGCTATGATCTTAAGAGATCTTAGCACCAAGGATACAACCCGTTTTCCCAAAGTCTTCATATCAAACCATTTGATTAATCATATCCATATGTCCGAAAATACCTTCATATCATTTCTAACTAGAAAAAAATATCATCAACATATAGTACTAGAAAAATCACCACGTTTTCGTTGCACTCTTGTACACACATCTCATACGGACATTGATCGAATCTAAATAAATGGATAACCTCATCAAATCGTATGTTCCAAGATCAAGAAGCCTTGCTTAAGTCCATAAATGTATCACTTTAGCTAGCAACAAGATGCTCTTGTATCTTAGATATGAAACCTTTTGGTTGGCTCATATAGATATTTTGTTCAAGACTTCTGTTTAGAAATCCCGTCTTAACAATCTATTTGTCATATCTCCAAAATTCAAACGCACGGCAAAATATAAGAGAATTCGGATTGACTCGTGCAAGACAACAAGCGAGAAGGTTTACACCATAATTGACGCACTCACACTGAGTGTACCATTCGCCACAAGTCTAGCGTTGAAGATCAAAACCTTCCAATCAAATCCCTCTTATATTTGTAGACTTACTTCTACCAATAGGTTTCACCCATTTAGAAATCTACAAGCTCCCACACTTACAGGAATCTAAAATTCCATTTTCAATTTCATTGCAATTTACCAAGAATCTCCATTCTTAACTTGGACTGTTTCATCATATGTACAAGGATTCGATTCATCTTCCTTAAGGACAAGTCAAAAGACATTCCCATGAATTGTATCGACTGAGTTGACAAACAACCCTCCCACTATGATGATGCACCACTGAGAAAAATTTATTAGTGACAACAAAAATATGATATTTTCACTAGTACAGTTGGTATAATAAGTCTTTCACTGCTTAATTCCTTTAGAACGATCCTGCTCATGGATGTTTTTATTTATAATCTTCTTCCAAGAATCAACCGTTAGTGCTAATAACGAAATTCCAATTCTTAAGATTATCAATAACTAATTTCCGTCTACCAAGGATATCCTACAAACAATTGTATTTCTTTACAAGATGTAAGAATATACGCCACTATTTCCAAGGAAAAACCATAACGAAAAATGAATAATTGAATAACTTCACATTTATCTAATTTTTTCTAAGAGTTCGGATCCTTCTAGCCACCATACTGTATTGCTACATCTTGAAACTGAAGTAGGATAAAATCCCAACTTCCAACTTGAACTCCAAATTTCTCCACTAAAGTTTTTCGCCATCACGATTACATCGTAAAGACTTGATACAGTTTACCTTGATGTTTCACTGTTTCCGTCTTGAATGCTTTGAATATTTCAAAATTCAGACAAACATCACATCAAATAAATGTATGTACATTTTGAAACAATCATCATCGAAAGTGATGAAAAAATCGAAAATATCCTTAGTTTGGATCGATATTGGACTGCACACATTATTATGAATCAATTCCAATGAATAATTGGCTCCATTTATCTTTGGCATTCAAAGCCCCTTTTTAGATTAGTCATCTTACCTTCCAAGCAAAATTCACTGATTTGTATAGTTTAATTTGGAAATTATCCAATAAACTACCAAGGACAAATCTTTGAATATGCTTAAGGTAATTATGATCAAATCTTTGATGCCAAATATAAGTTTGATTCACAATTGAAGGTTCCTTTAATTGTTTCTTAGAATTAGAAAAAGTGCTAAACAATTTATTAAATTGCATAGAGTTTTGTGCATAATTTATAAAGATTGTTCTCCAAAATACCTAGATAAATAAAGTAAACTTTCCTCTTGATAACACAAAGTCACCAAAAGAAATAGTAGTATTTATCCCAAAACTACTTTAGAAACTGAAAATGATTTATTTCTTAAGTATGACATTTGAACAAATCTTTTAAAATTAAACTTATCTACAAAAGATAAATGCACATCCCTTACTGCAACGGCCACCACTCTCGTAGTGTTACCCATAGTGACGATCATCTTGCCAACACTAAGTCATCTCGATTTCCGAGAATCCTGCCTTTTAAAGTACACATAATTATCGACTTTTGTATCTAATCCCCACAAAGTGGTAGAATAATCTGATAAATGCGTTCGACTACAAGCGTACATGGCGTACCTTGATCGTTCTTCTTTATAAGAAGACTTGCTGATTTATCGCATACCCCTTTCCGATTGCTTTCGACAGTCAGGACAATATTCAAATTTTATTTTCAATCAACAAGAAAAACAATAATTTTATTTTCTTTGAGAATAACAAGCAGGTTGAAAGATATAATGTAATAACTTGAGCATAAAATATATAAACATAGTCACATACTTTTGATGCTAATTATATTGAAAAACCTTAAAACAATATAATGCATCCCCCAACACCTCGAAAAAAAAAACCATATATATAAGCCACGGTGGTGTGGACGTTTATATATACTTTCTTCAAGTAGGTTTTAACGCCTTTAATTTTATTATCTAGTCAACTTAAACTTTATGGCTAATAAAATTAATAGTTGGTACACATGACCATATAAAAATATTAATCACCATTCCGATGGGGAAAAAATTAATAAATTTATATTTAAGTGAAACCCATAATTTAACATCAAAAATTATTATTTTATAAAGAATAAGCCTACAGATAGAGAGGTCATACCGATATAAAATAAAATTTAACAGTTATCCAAATGAAGTTTAATTCTATGAACCATAACTGACATATCTGAAAGGGAGGAAGATGCATGTCAACGCGTAGCCAATTATTTCATAATTAAACTAATTATGGAGGCCAAATAAATAGATTTCATTTATACAAAATAAATAAATCGATTAAACCACTTAATAATTTAAAATAAGGTTTTTAATATTTCATATATTTCAAGTGAATATCCATAACTTAACACAAAAAATTATTATTTTATAAAGGATAAGTCTACAGATAGAGAGGACATACCGATATAAAATATAATTTTATTATTATCAATAAGAAGTTTAATACCATGAACCACAATCAACATATCTGATATGGAGGGAGATGCTTGTCAACGCATAGCTAATTACTTCAAAACTAAACCAATTATGGAATGAAAAACAAATTGATTTCCATTTATTAGAATAAATAAATCGATTACACCACTTAATATATGAAACCATATTTTAACGATTCTCAAATAACACAAATAATCACATATTATCGCGAATAAAATAATTAATGTGCCATCCACGAGAAAATAAACACATAATAATAATTTTAAACAAATTAAAATCCAATTATCATGGTCTTGATCTCGTCCGATTTGAGAAAATCTCCAAAATGAGCCAAGGAACTACAGCCTGGCCCGCGGACTGACCCAGACCCAAGCCTGATCCGACCCGGATCTATTAGGGTGTAAAACCCTAGCTTGATGCAGCTACCTTCGCTGCGTTTCTATTCCAACCACGCCGTCGCTGGTGCTACTAGAGGGTGCCATAAAGGATTCTGGAAGTTTGCTGGATGTTGCCGCACCGCCACCATGACCGGGAAGCTGCCGGAGCAGTTTCTGTGCAATACTGCAGCGAGCACCGCGGCTCGCAGCTGCATAACACGACTGTAGCGTTACTGCTCGTTGGTGCTGCTGCGATCGGTCTTCTGCTCTCATTCCCCGTCGTCCAGGAGGTTGCAGTACCGTCGCCATCATCAAAGAATCGCCGGACATCAGTCACGACAGCGCTGCCACAAGCACCGCCGCTTGCAGCCGCAAAATACGACTCCAAAGCTGCTGTGACTTCTGACCCACTGTTCCAATTCCCGTGATGTTGAGGTCGCCACGATGTTGTAGCCGGGAAGTCGCCGGAATAGAGCCGCAGAGCAGCGCCGCCACGAGCAGCCGCATGATGCGCTACTGCAACGATGCTACTTGTCGCCGCTGCTACCACTCAACTGTAGTTCCTCTTTCCCTCGCCTAGAGGTCGTCGCCTTTCATGGAGAACACCGGCAGAGGCTGCTTTTGCAGCGGTTTTCTTACGTGGCGCCGTCGCGACCGCTAGGGTAGAGCTTTAGCTCGCGCTGCCATGTCCGCAGCTGCCTCGCCTCTTCTCCCACTATTTTAGCCGTCTTCTATGTTGGAACCGATTAATAAAAACCGATTCGTTTTCACCCATGGATCAATTATGAATATCTAACGAACACATACAAAATCTACACCTAGCATGCTCCTACGTATTTAATTACAACTGTAGGAAGTTCATATGAAATGCCTGCAAACTTGGTGCACAACGACTCCAGAGTGACCTTCTGAACTATTCCCGGCTAGAGCTCGTCGATGGATGGGATTGTACCACTCTCTCTCTCTCTTACTGTGGGCGCCAGTTTCTACTCTCTTTCTCTAGAATTTTATTACTTTGTATGCAAGTAAGTAATTAGTCTTATGAGCCTTGTATTTATAGATAAAGAACTGTTCATATTCATCGAACCTAGACAATCCTAACGGGCCATAGAAGAGTAGGTGCCTAGCCCACTAGAGACACATGTCATTGGGCCAGTTCAAGGATCTACTAGCTTAAATAAGATTGGCCTGATAATATCCGACTTAATTAATTCAACTCAAAATATAAATCAGATATAAGTATTAATTCATTCCACTAACGAATTAATATTGACTTACCCTCTTATTAATTTAGTTGAGTCAGGGCTAGTATTAGGCTTAATTAATCTATGTGTTTGAGATTATCGAATATCCATTAATTAATTAAAATACTTCTGACAATATTTAATTAATCAATTACCTATTTACTAATAAATAATTATCTCGAGTGCTACCACTTAAACTTATTATTATATTGGAACTAATTCCACCTGCAGGGTTTAGTATAATAAACTTATTAAGTTCTTCGAGAGGATATTATCATCCCATTATTCATACTACACGGATCCTTATTGCAGCTTCATCAATATCAAATAAGAACTGTCATTGCCTAAAATACAAAATATTCGAATAACTAGCAATAGTCAGACATTTATTCATACTTATAAGCCCAATTAAGGTTAAGACTATTTAAGTCACCGAAATCTTTAATTCTTAATAAGTCAGAACAAAGAATTAATCTCACTGTGATCCTTTCAATACGATTAACGTACTAGCATAAATAAATAGTCAAGATAAACTATTTAATACTATTATGCTACAATCTAAACCGACAACTTGTCCAAGTTGTCTCAATTGTGAATATTAGTTTATATCTCATAAGATGCCGATTATATAATCTTCTGTGATCTATCAACACACTATATAATCTATAATATTGAGATAATCGGACAGATTATTAATATGCAATAATAAACATTTCAGATACAAGAATTATAGTGAAATAAATAACAATTGTATATAAGCAAAAGTCTTGCTTTCGTATACAACCCTTCAATTCTCCCACTTATACTAAAGCAAACTTTTAGTATACAATGAGACTAATATTCATCTAGCAATATATTACAACTTCGCCCACTTATACTCATTATTTCACTTAGTGTGGGAGGAAACGCAGCCCCATGCCTTCAACATGCCCGTTAAAGACTCCAGCTAGCAGACTCTTTGTAAATGAATCAGCCAGATTATCAAATCCTGCAACCTCTTGCACATCCACGTCGCCATCTTGAAAATGAAGCCGAATGTAGTGATACCTTGCATCAATATGCTTAGTCATCTGATGAAATTTAGACTTCTTGCAATTTGCAATTGCAGCCTTGTTATCACAATAAATCGTGATATCTCCCGACAAATTAGGAATCACATCAACCTCCGCTAAGAAGTTTCTAACCCAAACAACCTCTTTAGCAGTCTCAGTAATAACCACATATTCGGCTTCCATAGTAAATAATGCAATGCATTTCTGCTTCACACTTATCCACACAATGGCTCCACCTCCAAGCTTAAACACATAGCCAGAAGTAGAAAACCACTGATCTTTATCTCCTTGATAATCATCATTTACATAACCTACCGGAACCGGATCACTAGATCGATATACCAGCCCATACTCTCTAGTCCGTTTAAGGTACTTGAGTATGTGCTTTACAGAAATCCAATGACCCTGAGCAGGATTAGCCTGATATCTAGACATCATGCCAACAACATAGCAGATGTCAGGCCTTGTACTGTGCATTGCATACATGAGACTTCCCACAACCGAAGCATAAGTAATTGTCTTCATGTCCGTGACGTAACCGTCGTTTGAGTCACGTGCATAATACATTTATAATTTTCCTATGCCCACAACTAAGAACAGTTAGCGGTAAGTATAGGGTCGATCCCACGAGGAGTTGGTGTAGCTTTCTCTTGGTCAGGGTGTCACTAAAGGTTTGGGCTCAGCACAAACACGTCTTGGCCAAACAGGAAAACAAAAGTTAAACTAAAAGATAAATAAAATAAATAAAAGATAAAGACAAACCTGAGTTTGGGTGTTGAGTCAATCTACATAAACAAGACGTCTTCATCGATGCAAGGATATATGGTGCGTATGCATGTCAGTGGTTATAGGCTAAAGCTATGCAGGGTCCCCATTGTCACACCGCCACGTACGCTACATAGCCTGCTCAGCTCCATCCTTAAGTTTAGATCTTAACAGGGACACCCTAGCCAATCCTCTTGCTTGCACAAAAGTCCCGGGCATAACACCTTATCGAACGCATGTTGGTCAAGTAGCATTTGGTTCTAGATGTGCCCACTCCGGCGCAGGTGAGATAACGAGGATCTATGTCCGACATTCACCAGTATTGACACATCTTTGCAAGTCTAGGCCAAGGCTAACAACTCATTCTTACCGCTCTCAAGGAACCTTAGGCAAGCACGAGCACTTCTTGATAACCCTCCGTGCGATGTAGGAATCCGTATGTGCCCAGGGCTCGTTGGCCTTCCGAGTTACCCGTAGCCACCGAACTTCTTTGAAATCATTGCACAATGCCTCGGGAACACACATATATACAGTTTTCCCCTTTGCCCGAATCAACATCCAAATTTAATGCTTATGTAGTGTTGTCTTGCCCAAGCACATATTCGTATAACTACCTAGGCGTAAAGTAAAGAACAAGAAAAGAAGAACAAAATAAAAAAGTACTTGAATTAAAATAAAGTTGAACGACACCAACATCATCGGAAACAAAGTACAAAGATCGTTTGCCCCCGAAAGGCAAACTCTCGAAAACTATAAAGTAAACCCTAGGCTAAGATTCTAAGATATTTTATAATGTGTAAAGTTTTGAAGATTTCAAGATACATCTGATTTGCTATCTAGGAGTATTTATAGATGTGAAATTCGTGGGTCTTGGAGGCTAAACCCATTAGATAAGTCGGTTGACAACTAGGGTTGGGCGAGCTGTCTGCCGGTTGTCTTTTAGCAGTTTTTTGTTGACCAAGAGACTTTCCTTATTTAGCAAATTTGATTTGGACGAATCTTAATGGATAAGGAAGGAAATAATTCCATCCTTATCGGCTACTTAATTGGATAAGGTTGATCTCTTACTTGCTCCCCACTCTTCCTCTTTGGTTGATCTCTTTCTTGTTCCACACTATTCTCTCATAAATGCTTGACTTCATATGCCTCTGTGCCCAAGACGTGCACTTTTTCTTCTCTGCTGTGTCTTGCGCCTTTCCTTCTTCACTTCTCTCCTTGCCCAATGGCCAGATCCCACGCGGTACTTGATTTGGTCAGGTTATGAAGCGGAACAACTTTAGTGTTGAATGTGTGTTTCTTTGACCAAGCTGCAAGCTCCATTTTCTTGCCCAAAGTGCATTGTATCTGTGCCCAGACCTCTCTTGCAGAATATGGTCATATATTGCCCTTTTCTGCTTTATTTCCTCATTGTTTGCCCTGTCCGTCCCTGCCTTCACAATGTGTCATCCCAGGCACTAAAGACATACAAAAAGACATAAAACGACTCGATCTAGACCTCTAACAAGACTCGAAAAGAGCACAAAATTTGGGCTTGTCATACCCACATACTTTAATCATGCTTGCCCTCAAGCATGCAAGTACAACTTTCCTGAAAAGAAAGAAAGAAAAGACTCGAGACAAAAGACAAAGTCAACATAAAAGAATAATGGGTCATATTGGGCAAGAAAAATTTCAGCGAAAAATAAGCTAGCAATTAATTCAAACAATTCATGCATTGACAATCAGATAAATCAAGATTGAACAAATGAGCATTAAGGGTTATCCTCACCAACACTCATCTCTCTTGTGTATAAATTAGTGTTTACGCTCAAGACAAATTCAACTTGGTCATGCAATAGGCTTGCCTGCCCTCTAACATCTCCACCCTTTAGACAAAATTTTAATACTTATCATTAGATCTTTTTAAGGATTGTATTGTGGCTTTAGGCATAGGTGAAAATATATGGATCGAGGCTAAGGTCAATTGGACTCATGATTGGGAAAAACGTTGCCCATCTCTCTTGAACTTATGATTGGGCGAAATGTTGCCCATCTTTCTTGAACTTATGATTGGGCGAATACGTTGCCCACGGTCGAGCGATACGTTGCCCATATCTTCAGATTTCTTTGCCTTTGCTTATGGGCCTTAGCACAAAATTCAACCTAGGACTTTTTTTTTCTTTTTTTTTGGAAATTTTCTAAGTCCTTTATTTTTTTTCTAACACTTCTTCTCAGCATGGGTAATTTGGTTGCCTTAAATTCAGATCTAAGTGTCCTGCCCAAGTTCAGGCTACTACTATCTTCTCGTCCCTCTTATGTGTTGCTCTTGAGTCCTTATGACCGGATAGGAATATGTGTATTAAGGGCAATTTTTTTTTTAGTGGAATCAAAGAAAATTTTAAGGCTCAAAGGGGCTCCTCAAAGGATAATAATAGGGTGGGCTTTTTAGGCTAAGTGGGCTCAATGAAAGAAAATGCCTAAGTCATTTAAATATATAAATCAAGTCATTAGAATTTCAAAGCAGAGTGCAGACAAGTTCTCGCATAAACCAAAATCGAAGATGTTAACTCACTCAAGAAAAGAAAAGCTGCATTTGGGCATGTAACAGCAAATAAAGCTCAAAACCTCACAGGGCATGCTCAAAGTTCATCTGTCATACTTATCTACATATGATCATGCTCAAACTGAAAAACTAACTACTTGCGCAAATAAGAACATAGAAATCTATCATGCTCATATAGACCCAATAATCAAATCATGGTGACGGACTGACGAAACAGACACCCCCTTCCACCCACACACTTTGCTTTGGGCAAAGTGGGTAAGCAAAAAGGATTAAAACAAACTAACTCAAAAAGAAAAAAACACATACAACAAGGGTCCTCTCACACACACATTTTGCTTAAGCAAAGTGGTCAATGAAAGGACCGACTTAACAACTAAAAAGAAAAGACAAACAAACAAACAACAAAGGTCTTCCAACCCGCAAAGTGTGTTAATAAGAGAACCGACTCAACTAAGAACTTAAAAACTTAAAACTAAACCTAACAAAAAGAAATTGGGAGGAAACAATTATGAAGGAGGTATAACATGACACTTTGATTTGTCGTGTTCATTATTGGCAGTTTGGGCAGGCTTTGAAGGTCTCCATACATGCTGCAGTGGCTTCTCCGTCCAATCTAATCAAGCTCAAGGGTTTGCTACTCCATGTTACTTGGGCATGGCAGGCGATCATTCTGCCCACCGTTGATGGTTTTGGAAAAGAAGTTTTGCAAGCATCTCGTGCTCTCTAAGACGGCTAGTTGAAGGGATTACCTTCCTCATCTTGATTCATTCGTCGATCAGCTTCATCTTTGACTAATTGGGCAAGGGACATCCTTAGCAACACTTCATTGTGTGCGACAGCAGCCTCCTCCAACTCGCTCAAGCTGGTTGACTTGGGTGCCTTCTAACTCAAGGATAACAAACCTCTGTTGCCCAAAGATTCAGGGAGAGAAAACCTTAATGGTGGTCATGCCTTCGCTTTTGAATTTTATCATGTCCTTGATTCCGTGCCCAAGCTCCTGCACGTCATGAACAAACCATACCTTTTGGAAAAATACTATCTAGCCTAGGGTTTAAGCTAAAATAAAAAAATAAAATAAAATAAAAAGGATAGATACCAGGTTGCCTCCTGGCAAGCGCCTTAGTTTACATCGTGGGCACGACGTGGCCTTCTTCACCTGGTTATTAATTGGGTACTTGGAGTTTGAAAAACTCCGCCTTTTCATCCTCGTCAAGCCTATAGTAGGCCTTCAGACAATGTTAATCATCAACTTCCAGTTAGGTCCTTGTCTACTTGTCTTGCCCAATTGTTCATGTCCTCCTTGGCCAATCATTCGTCTGTCGGTCAAAGAGTCGTCATACATCAAATTTTCATGCATGGTTAGATCGATACAAACAAAAGAACTAAACAAGCAAAAAAAAGAGAAAACTACTAGAAACACAACTCCTCGGCAACGACGCCAATTTTGACGTGACCATCGTTTGAGTCATGTGTAAAACACATTTATAATTTTCTTATGCCCACAACTAAGAACAGTTAGCGGTAAGTATAGGGTCGAACCCACGAGGAGTTGGTGTAGCTTTCTCTTGGTCAGGGTGTCACTAAAGGTTTGGACTCTGCACAGACACGTCTTGGCCAAACAGGAAACAAAGTTAAACTTAAAGATAAATAAAATAAATAAAAGATAAAGACAAACCTGAGTTTGGGTGTTGAGTCAATCTAAATAAACAAGACGTCTTCATCGATGCAAGGATATATGGTGCGTATGCATGTCCGTGGTTATAGGCTAAAGTTATGCAGGTCCCTATTGTCACGCCACGTACGCTAAATAGCCCGCCCAGCTCCATCCTTAAGTTTAGGTCTTGACAGGGACACCCTAGCCAATCATCTTGCTTTCCCAAAAGTCCCGGGCATAACACCTTATCGAGTACATGTTGGCCAAGCAGCATTTGGTTCTAGATGTGCCCATTCCGACGCAGGTGAGATAACGAGGATCTGTGTCCGACATTCACCAGCATTGACACATCTTTGCAAGTCTAGCCCAAGGCTAACAACTCATTCTTGCCGCTCTCAAGGAACCTAAGGCAAGCACGAGCACTTCTTGATAACCCTCCGTGCGATGTATTAATCCGTATATGCCCAGGGCTCGTTAGCCTTCCGAGTTACTTGTAGCCACCGAACTTCTTTGAATTCATTGCCCATTGCCTTGGGAACACACATATATACAGCTTTTTCCTTTGCCCGAATCAACATCTAAATTTAATGCTTATGCAGCGTCGTCTTGCCCAAGCACATATTCGTATAACTACCTAAGCATAAAGTAAAGAACAAGAAAAGAAAGAACGAAATAGAAAAAGTACTTGAATTAAAATAAAGCCGAACGACACCAACATCGTCGGAAACAAAGTACAAAGATCGTTTGCCCCTGAAGGGGCAAACTCTCGAAAACTATAAAGTAAACCCTAGGCTAAGATTCTAAGATATTTTATAATGTGTAAAGTTTCGAAGATTTCAAGATACATCTGATTTGCTATCTAGGAGTATTTATAGATGTGAAATTTGTGGGTCTTGGAGGCTAAACCCATTAGATAAGTCGGTTAGCAGCTAGGGTTGGGCGAGCTGTCTGCCAGTTGTCTTCTAGCAGCTTTTGTTGACCAAGAGACTTTCCTTATTTAGCAAATTTGATTTGGACGAATCTTAATGGATAAGGAAGGAAATAATTCCATCCTTATCTGCTACTTGGATAAGGTTGATCACTTACTTGCTCCCCACTCTTCCTCTTTGATTGATCTCTTTCTTGTTCCACACTCTTCTCTCATAAATGCTTGACTTCATATGCCTTTGTGCCCAAGACGTGCACTTTTTCTTCTCTGCTCTGTCTTGCGCCTTTCCTTCTTCACTTCTCTCCTTGCCCAATGGCCAGATCCCACGCGGTACTTGATTTGGTCAGGTTATGAAGCAGAACAACTTTAGTGTTGAATGTGCGTTTCTTTGCCCAAGCTGCAAGCTCCATTTCCTTCCCCAAAGTGCATTGTATCTGTGGCCAAACCTCTCTCACAGAATATGGTCATATATTGCCCTTTTCTGCTTTATTTTCTCATTATTTGCCATGTCCATCCCTGCTTTCACAATGTGTCATCCTATACACTAAAGACACACAATAAGACCCAAAACGACTCGATCTAGACCTATAACAAGATTCGAAAAGTGCACAAAATTTGGGCTCGTCAGTCCGCTATCTCCTTTGGGGATGCATGACATATCTCCTTAGATAGATGAACGACATGTCTGAAAGGTAAGAAACCTTTCTTAGCATTCTGTATGCGGAAACGCGATAACATAGTATAAATGTAGGTCGTCTGAGACAAACTCAATATTCTCTTAGATCGATCACGATCGACCTTAATCCCGAGAATATACGCTGCCTCTACCAAATCCTTCATTTGAAACTGCTGGGATAACCATGCCTTAATCTTTGTCAGTACATTCACATTATCACTAACGAGCAAAATGTCATCGACATAAAGTACTGGAAACACTAGACTCCCATCAATACACACCCGGTAAACACAACTTTCATGTTCACATTGCACAAAGCCATAGCTCTGGACAACATCATTGAAACGCTTGTTTCAGGATCGTGAAGTCTGCTTAAGTCCATAAATAGACTTCTTTAGCTTCCACACATGATGCTCTTCATCTTTCTTTATAAATCCTTCCAGCTGCAGCATATAGATGTCCCTATCTTTTTCAAGATACTCGTTCAGAAATGCAGTTTTGACATCCATTTGCCAGTCCTCGAGATTCATGTAAGATTCCATTGCCATAAGAGTTCGGATAGACTTAAACATGGCTACTGGTGAAAATGTCTCATCGTAATCGATTCCCTCTCTTTGGGTGAAACCTTTCGCCACTAGTCTTGCCTTAAAGGCCGTAACCTTCCCATCTGATCCTCTCTTTCTCTTGTATACCCACTTGCTCCTATGGCTTCACAGCCCTTAGGAAGCTCTCATTTCTCATATACATCCATGACAGTAATAGACTCCCACTCGGAAATCATCCCACTCAAGAGCATCAGGATCTGCTAACGCTTCAAAGTAAGTCCAGGGATCTTCTTCGATCAATGCTAATTCCAATGAATCCTTGGATTCATTAAGTAGAGTGTATCGACTAGGAAACTTTCCTTGATTTACCCTCCCACTACGACGAAGCTCTATAGAAGATTCAATATTAATGGTTTGTGCAGGTTCCGACGATTGCTTGTTTTGCACAACTGAAGCGCTAATCACCTCCTCCCCTCTAACTTCTTGAAGTATGTTGTCACTTCTCTTTCTATGGCCAATCACATAGTCCTCTTCTAAGAATCTCGTGTTAGTTCTAATAATGACTTTTTGATCCTTAGGAGAATAGAAATAGCCATCTTTCATTCCTCAAGGATAGCCTACAAACAACATCACCTTGGTTCTTGGACTCAACTTGTCAGCTTCTTTGTTCAAAACATGTGTCGGACTACCCCAAATCTGGATATGGTTAAGACTAGGCTTGCGCCCGGACCACAGCTCGGACGGGGTCTTAGGCACTGTCTTTGAGGGAACCAAGTTTAGCATGTGAGCCACTGTTTCAAAGCATATCCCCAAAACGAAATAGGTAGAGATGCATAACTCATCATAGATCGAACCATTTTCAGAAGTGTTTGATTTCTTCTCTCCGACACACCATTCTGTTGGGGTGTTCCAAGGGTGTAGTCAATTGGGATGTAATCCCACTTTCCAACAAGTACTCCTTAAACTCGTTGCTGAGGTATTCGCCACCGCAGTCAGATCGCAACGACTTGATACTCTTATCATGTCGCTTCTCTACTTCCACTTTGAATAGTTTGAACTTTTCAAAGCACTCAGATTTATAGCGCAACAGGTAGATGTACCCATATCTTGAGTAATCGTCAATGAAAGTGACAAAATACTCATAACCTCCACGAGCTTGAGTCGACATAGGTCCACACAAGTCGGAATGAATCAGTTCCAACACTTCTTTAGCTCTATACCCCTTGGCCTTTAAAGGCCGAGTCATCATCTTTCCCTCTATGCAGGATTCACAGATTGGGATGGACTCGACTTGGAAAGAATCCAAGACTCCATCAGAAACCAATCTTTGGATCCTCTTTAGACTGATGTGACCCAATCTTAGGTGCCAAAGAAAAGTTTGATTCTCTTGAAAAGAATTCGATCTCTTCCTTTGGTTAATATTTAAAGCATTACTTGAAGAACTCATAGTATGTGAACAGTAAATAGTATACAGAGAATCAACAACATGTACATAACCAATAATCTTATCATCTTTCATAAAAGTCACATGACCCTAAAAAAAAATAGAATATCCGTCTTTCCACAACTTAACCATAGAAATCAAGTTCCGCCGAAAGTCTGACACATATAAAACATCTCTCAAACTACAACTGAATTCTCAAAAGATAAATGAACATCGCATGTGGTTGCAACGTCTGCTCACGCTTCCGTTCCCATAGCGACGCTCAACTCGCCTCTACTCGCCTCCATTGTCCGTAGGAACCCCTGCAAGGAATAACAAATATGGTCAGTTGCGCCCGTATCTACTACCCACATTTGGATAGAACTTGAACTTAAACATATTTCGTTTACAAGAGCAGAAGTCATGCCTTGAGCCTTCTTCAACAGGGGCAGTTAGCCTTCCAATGTCTAGATTTTTTGCACTTGAAGCACTTTCCACCCTTCTCCTTTGGCTTTTTAATGCCGTCAGTAGGGCCTAGCCTCTTGCTCCCACTACTTCATTTGCCCTTCTTACCTTTTGTCAGGCCCTTCCACTTCTTTCTGCCTTTCGGTGAAACATGAAAACTCTTTGAAGAAGAGGCAAGAGCTTGCGGGCTCTTTTCCATAACCCCTTCCGCAGCAACAAATTCATTGAGCAGTTCATTGAGAGTGAACACTTTCTTGCTCATTATTGTATTAAGGCGGAAGTTCTCATAAGATTTGGGAAGAGTGTGGAGTATCATGTCGACCTTAGCTTCATCCATGATACCTCCACCGAGCATGTCCAGCTCATTGAAATGATTGATCATTCTGAGCACATGCTCGCACACAGACGCACCCTCCATCATGTTCGAGCTCATGATTTGCCTCATGATCTCGAATCGGGTAGAACGGTCACTCTCACTGAACAACTCCTCGAGGTTAGTCATGATTGCAGCAGCCGTGTCCAAAGACTAATGTTGCAGCTGCAACCCTGAGGTTATAGTGGTCATCATGAGGCTTTTGCCATACAACTGGCCTTATGCCAACTCTTAGACTTCTCTTTCTGAGCATCGGTGGAGTCTGCAGTGAGAGCTGCAGGTGCAGGAGTAGTGAGTACAAAGTGGTACTCTTCGGCATATAGGACATATCCCAAATTGTGCTTCCATTCAAAAAAACTTGGTCCAGTAAGCGGCTTAGCAGTAAGCACATTCAACAACGGAGTAACAGTCATATGTGAAAAATTTAAACATTCAAAACGCACATAAGTCACAATTATTGCATGAAACGTTCATAGCATTTATATTGTAACTTTTTGATAAAAGAATATTAAATGAAACCTTCATTAGCTTAAGTGATTTACACGCAAGCCACGATAGTATGGACATTTACATGCGCACCACTCAACCAAACATCCAGTTTTTAATTTTATCTTATGCCAAATTAACTTTATGACAAATAAAATTAATAAATGAACCTTACTAGACCATATTATCTCGAAAAGGGACTCCGATGGGGAGTTGTATTCGAGACAATATCTAAGCACAGACCACAATTTAACTAATCCAAAATTATCCCATATATTGATGCAATTACTCAAACGCCTTGTAAACAATTTCATTAATTATCTTATTCTAATCTCTCCTAGAATAATCTATGAGAATTAATACGGGCAAACCACGATAGTGTGGACGTTTACATGCAAAACTCTCACTATTTACGAGATCAAAATACTTTTAAGAAGTTTTACTCGACAAAATCCATAAGTCAATAGAACATGTGCAAGCCACGATCGTGTGGACGTTTACACGAGCCTAATAACTTAATTCGTCTAAAACCAATTGTGGAGGTCTAATTTGATGATTAAAATCAATTTAACATGTTTAGTCATTTTTAATTCAAAAGGTTGTCGCTTGCAAATCACATAAAACATGGAATTATTAAAACATGTTTTTTCTAGAACTCAGATAATAAATCATGTTCGCTAGAATTTATAACATGCTTAGAATAATACAATAAATTCCTAGCATGAAATTTCTAAATGTAAATAATTTCAAATAATTACAAATTATAACATGCTTTAGAATTAATAACACCTTAACGGTGATTAAGCCCATGACATGTAATTTACCATAAAAATAAATAAATTATCGTCTCGTCGTGGATATTTGGTACCTGCCTAAATTATTAAAAGAAATAAAATAGAAAATAAATCTATCTATTACAACAAATCTTTGTCTTCAAGAAATTTCCTTCTTTGCCGCTTCGAAGAATTGCCGCAAAAGGAAACGAGAATAAAAGAATATCTCGTTTTCCATCACAAATCGGACCGCGTAGGACCACACGGTGCGGCTGCCCCACACGCCCAAAACCCTAGGGATAGAACCCTAAGGGTTTCGCTTGTAAGAAAACCCACACCGGAAGCCCTTCACAACGCCGGAATCGCGATCGAGCACCAGCTCCGCCACGACACAACCACTGCCCTCAACCCCAACCATCGCCGCTGTCGGAACAACAAGACTAGGAGAAGGACAGAAGTGGCGCTGCTGCTGAGCTCCGCTGCAAACAGCGTTGAGCTTCGCCGCCGTCGTGATGTATCGCGCGACATTGTTGTCGCGGTCACCACTGCCGCCGTCGAACTGCTCTGCTGTTGCACCTCACCGTCGTCCTCGTCATGTGGAGTCGGCGCTGCTGCTGGTTGTTGTTGGCTGTTTGCTGCTGTTGTTCATGCGCCGTTGCCGCCGCCGGAGAAGATGCAACCGTCAAAGACGGCTTGGGGCACCATGGGGATCAAAAACCCCATGCCCCCACTGCATCGACTTATCCCAGAGACGAGGGTCAAGCCCTCGAATCTTGCCGAGCAAAGCTACACGAGCAGATCAGTGCCCAAGCACCTCCGCTGATGCGAGGCACTGCATGCGCCGTTGCGGTTTGCGGTGCCCTCCCGTCACGCGTAGTGCCACCCCTTTGTGAATTCAACCGGACACCATAGACGTCGGAGCAAAGCTCCGGCAAATCGGATTTCATCCGATCAAATCACATCAAGGTTGAAAACCCTAATGCGTGAAGGAAACGCACCGCCGTGCACCATCACGTCGCCGCCGCTGACCATCTCCCTTGTCTAGTTGCTCCATTTTATCGACCCATAAAATAATTACAATTGAAATAACAATTTACAACTAAAATCCTAATCTAACCATAGATTTTTCTCGTGGTAAAAACGGCCAAAACGGCAAACCAACAACAAAAAATGAATCCACGATGAGACAACGATAATAACGAACATGCATGCATAGAAACGTCAATAAAATTTCAGATATTATTTTAATTATATGGATTTACTGTTCGTTAATCTGACAGAGCCATAATTCACAGACCAGGGCTCTGATACCAACTGTTGGAACCAATTATTGAAAATTGATTCGTTTTCACCCATGGATCAATTATGGATATCAAACGAACACATACAAAATCCACACCTAGCATGCTCCTACATATTTAATTACAATAGTAGGATGTTCATATGAAATACCTGCAAACTTGGTGCACAACGACTCTAGAGTGACCTTCTGAACTGTTCCCAGCTAGAGCTCGTCGATGGATGGGATCGTACAACGAACTCTCTCTCTTACTGTGGGAGCCGGTTTCTACTCTCTTTCTCTAGCGTTTTATTGCTTTGAATGTAAGTAAGTAATGAGTCTTATGAGCCTTATATTTATAGATAAATAACTATTCATATTCATCGAACCTAGACAACCCTAACAGGCCGTAGGAGAGTAGGCGCCTAGCCCACTAGAGACACATGCCATTGGGCCAATTCAGGGATCTACTAGCTTAAATAAGATTGGCCTGATAATATACGACTTAATTAATTCAGCCCAGAATATAAATCGGATATAAATATTAATTTATTCCACTAAAGATTTAATACTGACTTACCCTATTATTTATTTAGTTGAGTCAGGGCTAGTATTAGACTTAATTAATCTCCGTGTTTAAGATTATCAAATATCCATTAATTAATTTAAATACTTCTGACATCATTTAATTAATCAATTAATTATTTATGAAGAAATAATTATCTCGAGTGCTACCACTTAAACTTATTATTATACTGGAACTAATTTTACCTGGAGGGTTTAGTATAATAAACTTATTAAGTTCCTCGAGAGGATATCATCATCTCATTATTCATACGACACGGATCCTTATTGCAGCTTCATCAATATCAAATAAGAATTGTCATTGCCCAGAATACGAAATATTCGAACAACTATTAAGTTCTCATTTATGATAGATCAAAGTAATAGTCAGACACTTATTCATACTGATAAGCCCAATTAAGGTTATGACTATTTAAGTCATCGAGATCTTTAATTCTTAATAGTCAGAACAAATAATTAATCTCACTGTGATCCTTTCAATACGATTAACGTACTAACATAAATAAATAGTTAAGATAAATTATTTAATACTATTATGTTACAATCTAAACCAACAACTTGTCCAAGTTGTCTCGATTGTGAATATTAGTTTATATCTCATAAGATGCCGATTATATAATCTTTTGTGATCTACAACACACTAAATAATCTATAATATTGAGATAATCGGACAAATAATTAATATGCAATAATATACATTTCAGATAAAAGAATTAAAGTGAAATAAATAACAATTGTATATAAGCAAAAGTCTGGCTTTCGTATACAACCCTTCATTTTCTCCCACTGGAGAAAACAAACGCAGCAGCTGTTGCTGCCCGTGAAGGCATGCTACTCGCCGGCGAGTTGCAGCGGGGCTGCTCCTAGTCGGGGGCAGCATCATCACAGCAGCCACCACGTTCCGCTGCCCATCTACGGTGATGAACCACCACGAGCAGCCGTGGTTTGTCATGCGTCGCCTTCGCCTACGTTCTTCATTCTTTCGTCTCACGCATGTAAAGTCATTTTACAATTATTTACAAAAAATAAAACAAAAACGAATCAACACGCATGATAAAACAAGCCACAAACAGGCTTTACATAACCAAAAAACGTAAATAAAACAAAACAAATATACCATGATAATTGGATTCCTGCAAAACGAATCTGACAATCCAAACAATCATAATATTCGAATATTAACACGTATTTAGATTAATCAACAACTAAATTAAATTAATAGAGCCTAAATCCGGCTCTGATACCAATTGTTGGAACCGATTGAAAATCCCGTATACCAAAAATATTAGGATATTAATTTAATTTAATTATTCACCGATCAATTAACATGCAAGGCCACATAATTAATCTATCAAATCGCACAACCTAAAACTCACGCCACTTTTCTTACAACAATATTAACTAATAATATTGCTCATGTAATCATCAAAGTAGGCGCCACTTTTAAGAGTATACATAAGTATAATTAGGTTATCTTAGAGATTCCTAAGAGGATTAGAACTGGCCTCCATATTTTAATCCAAGTGTTTAAGCTTAAACACTTTTAAATTAAATAAAATATTAATTCATTTCATTAAAGAATTAATATTGAACTATCTGTTCTATCCGATTTATGAATCGGGCTCCTTTTCAATTATTATTTCCCGTGCTTAAGATAACGCATGTCCATTAATTAATTTAAGCTATTGACAACTTTCTAATTAATCAATATCTTATACAAGAGTAATACAACTCAACCTTATTATTATATCAGAAATTAATCCACTTGTAAGGTTTAATATAATAATCATTTTGAGCTTCTCATGAGGACATTATCAACTCGGTAAACCAAGACACGATTTCTAGCTATAATATTAACTATCATATAAATAATATTATTACCCAAAATATCGAGAATATTGAGTTTCATCAACTAACTCTCACTTATTGATAAATCAAAGCAATAGTTATTATAAATATATAATTAAATATTATACAACTAGAATTAAGAAATAATAATTAACCGAGATCTTTAATCATCCACTTAGGTCAATATAGGATAATTAATCTCACCGTTGTGCCAGTTCAATGTATACAAAATACACTAACATAAGCTAATAGTCAAGACCGGCTGTTTCAAGCTTATATTACAACCTATCAAATAGTTGTCCATTAATTGCTTAAATTGTGAACTCGTTTATTATTTAATAAGCATTACAATAATATGATTTTCCGTGTGACACTATACACTATATTATTTATAATATAAAAATGGTAATATAGATTTTGAAAATGGAAATATATCCTAATTGGGAAGCATAAATCCTAGGGGGAAAATGTAATTATTTCCATTTTTACAGTCAACTTTTCTTTTTTTTCATGTGTGTGGCTGGCCACAGTGTGTCCGAATATCGTTTCTCATAAAGTAATTGGACTATATTTGCATAACCATAACACGAATAAATATGCAAATCATGTGACAATAATTTCTCATTAAATAGATAATAATAATAATTAATATACAAAGCATCAATTAAAGCATGATTTTCACTATATAACTCCTACAATGCAAATATGCATGTGCACAATTTCATTAATTTATACGTACGTGTTGCTGGCAGATCCAAGCAATTAATGCTAGATACCCTCCATGATCTTGAGAGAAAGGAATTGAGAAAATATGTAATGAATGTTAATTTCAATCTATTTTGTTATTTAAATCTTAATTATGTATACTCCTATTTGGTTAGGAGCAAACAGGAGTTCGTAGTAGTATGAGGCTAGGCTATGTATATGCATTAATATTTCAATATTTGCTACTTAATTAATTCATAACTGTTAATTTATTTCAACTTAATTATTAGTTAATCGAAGGAAGCCGAAGCGTCCATTGGAATCCAAATGGCGATGAAGACGCAGTTATGGAAGACAGGATGTATTTTTGCGTCAGCAAACCCACTCTACAAAACGGGTATAACCAATTAACAATTTTTCATTTCATGCATATATTAATTTGAATTAGTGATTAATTAATCAATTACTATATTTCAGGTACCCCAAAATGATCCGATAACGATTGGAGCAGTCGGCTGAAGTTCTGTTAATAACTACGTTTCAGCCTGGTTACCTTGATTAACTCATATGATCTCTCTCTCTCTCTCTCTCTCTCACACACACACACTATTTACTTATATGATTGTTTAAATCAACTTCTTATATATATATATATACTCCCTCCGTCCAAGTGAAGAAGTCCCATTTGAAAATCGCACGTAGATTAAGAAAAAGAGAGTTAGAGTGTGATTAAGATAGTATTTTATTGTTAATGTTAAAGTGTACTGAGTGGAAAAACATTGTATAATAAAGTAAATAACACTGTTCACGTTTGAGTGTGACATAAAATGAATTTTAGTGTGTTAATTTTTGCCAAAAAAAGAAATTGGACTTCTTGAACGGGACACCCGAAATAACAAAATGAGACTTTTTGAACGGGACAGATGGAGTATATATATATATATATATATGTGGATAGGATCATATAGAAACTACATTTTATATAGGAATTAGGAACCAATCTTAGCCATCTATTCTATAAGATCAATGGATATGATTTAGAGGGTGTTTGGCTAAGTTTTTCAGCTCCTTAAAACAGCTTATAAGTTCATTATTAAGAATTTAGGAACTTATAAGTTGTTTTAAGGAGCTTTTAAGCTTAGCCAAACACCCTCTTAATCTCATAATTAGCTGGTCAAATCCGCTTTTTTTGGTCAATCTCGTGTCTTTTAATTAAGTAGGGTCAAAATAGTAATTTTCGCCATTTATGCAATGCAAAATCGTAATGCATTAAATAGTATAAAGTGATGCATAAATGCATATTGTTTATAAAGAACAAATGATTTGTTACATCTCGAATTGAGTTGTAACAGAATTGGTATGTTTATTTGATGTTTCACCTTCACACTCCAATGGAGTCTGGTCGTTCCTACACACCGGATTTCGGGCTGTGACATTAATGCCTGCTACAAATTCTCCCAATCCTTCTTGTATATTACCCTAATTTCTCCTTCAACAGAATCTCCGATGGCTTGTCCGCAGAACCCCAACATTTCGCTCTCGATACCACGTCCGACATCGGTGGTGGCGGCTGAAACTGTAGACCGTGGGTGGTGGTGCTGCTGGAGAGAGAGAGAGAGAGAGAGAGAAGAATAGAGAGAAAGAGAGAGAGAGAGGGAGAGAGAGAGAGAGAGAGAGAAGAATAGAGAGATGTATGTGAACGAGATAAACTGGGTTTCCTAAAATAATCTTCCTTCATTTTCTTTTTAGTCCATGTCAAATTTTGATATTTAATCTTAACCACACATTTCCTATAAATGAGTGGTTAGGATTAGTTCCTAGTTCTAATATAAGGAGTGGTTCTCACCAAATCCACACCCTATATATATATATATATATATCTATATATATAGGGTTAGATTATGATAGAAACGTCTTCATGTAGAAACTAGGAACACATCCTAACCATACATTTAATTAGATTATGTGGTTGTAATTAAATAATTTTATTATTACATACCATCATATATTCTCTACCATAAATTACGCTCCACTTTTTTTCTCTCTCCATATCCCTATTTCTTGGTTAATTTCATTTAATCTTTTAAGTTTTAAACCTTTTCTTCTTTAAAAGGTTTCGTATGGTTTCTCTTAAACTAATCTTCTTTTCATCAAAATTATTATAAAATCATCACATATAAGGAAAAAAAAACTATTACTAAAGCACCGTAATATATACATTTTGTTACTTGTGTTATCAATAAACATGTTTAAGTCAAATATAATTATTAAAAATTGACTATGAGATACATAAAAATTAAAAATATTATTAAATCATATGAGAAATTAATTATGATTCGATTTAGAATATTTAAAATTAATAATCATGATCATGTTACATAAGCATGATAGCCTAACAATTAAGCATGAAATTTCATTAATATAAGCATAAAAATTGAAGTATTAAGCATGAAATTTCATTAATAAAGCATGAAAATTGAACAATTAAGCATGAAATTTCATTAATATAAACATTAACCTGAATTTATTAAGCATGAAATTTCATAAACTTAAGCATAAAAGTTGAACCATTAAGCATTAAAATTATTTAAACGAATAATACTAATAATTGTATACCATTATAATTGAATTAACAAGAATCTAATACTACTATTATAAGTAATGAAATTAATATGCATCTAAAATTAAAATATAATTTTTGAGGGAATATTATAATATAATTAATGTTACATTATGGATAGCTCTTTAAGTCGTCCAAAAATAATAATGAAAAAGTAAACAAATCTTATAATAATTATATATATAATAGAAACGTTGAATTATAAATAATAATAAAAAAAATCATACGCCCAAAATCAAATAATTCATTCCTAAATTAAATCCTAAAATTGTAGGGATTGCTCCACACAAAATAAAAAACCACAACTGACAACAATTTACAAAAAATCAGCAATTAACTTGAATTATAGATCTACTAAAATAAATGGCTATGATGAGTTCCTAATTCTCACACTATATGGGAGAGATCATATATAAAACTTTATCTCCGTTAGAAATAAGAAATGATTTGGATCGTCCATATGTATTAATCAATGGCTAATCTTTCTCTACATTTAAAAGTCAAATAATTAATATATTTAAGTAGCGGAGGGGTACTTATGTATATTTACAAGTAATGTTGGCGGTTAATCCTGCATAATTTGATGCTACATGGGGCTGCATATGCATACCCTACTTAATCTAGTGACATTTGGCCATATATAAAGTGAGTCTAAAAATTAATTCTAAAATAAGATAAAATTAATCATGGTTGTACGGGTACAACTTTCAAGTTTTCTTTTTCTTTTTATAACTAAATAAAAAATGAATAGAAAATAGAGAAAAAATTTCAGTCATCTCCCCAATCTTCAATCTCTATTCTCTAGTAATTACTCTCTCATCTCTCCCCTCTCCTCTCTCCAGCCCAAATTCCTAACCACCGCCTTCGGCCCGTCGCCACCACGACTGCATCCACCACCAGCCCAGACCCGCCGCTGTTGTTAGCCCAGATCCAAACCACCGCCGCCGCCACCACCATCCTCTCATCTCTCCCGTCATCTCTTACATTTCTCTACCGGCACTCAGCCTCCACAACCACCAGTTCTCTACACCACCATCGACCTCTTTTCGTTTGAATCGAAGCTGTAGGGCTGCCGTCCCCAAATTCAGCTCGACCACTACTTGAGGACGTCGTCGACGACCCTCTCTCCAATCCTTAATTCAATAACGAAATACAAAGGGAAAATAGTTTATTCTACTTGGGAGTCTCTTCTCGTTTTCTTGGTCGACGCCCACGGATGAGCAGATCTTAGAATTTAAGGAATCCTTATACGTGTTTCTCCCGCCGGCGTGGATGTAATTTACAACGATGATGGCGGGAAGAACGACGATGATAAGTTTTTCATATGCTTGATTTTATTGGAGCGATGATTTGAATAATGTTGATTAAGGGCTGATTCGTGCTATATATTGCAATTGTTCTATTTCTTCGCTCGATTGATTTGAATTCATGTTGGCTGCAGTGGAGTTCATGTGTTCGTTGTTCTTTGTTTTGATTTCATCGCTGAAGAAGGAGAAAAATTTTGACTCACAAAAATTGAGTCAATGAGAAATCATAAAAATTGAGTCAATGAAATCATACATGTGGAGTTCATGTGCTCAACTGTTCATATGTTCATTGTTCATTGTTCATGTGTTCATGTGTTCATCTGTAGTGGAGTTCATGTGTTCATTGTTCTTTGTTTTGAATTCATGTTAGCTGCAGTGGAGTTCATGTGCTCAATTTTTGGAGGAGAAAAATTTTCTTGTTCTTTGTCGATTAACGTATTGTATCTTAAGTTTTTATAATAAATAATAATTTATAATGACATAAATTATTAATTTTGAAAATAAATAAATCTTAATTGGATGTATTATGCAGCAAAGAATTTGGGGCCACACCACTAGGATGTAAACTCAACTAGAGTTATCTTCTTCTAGTATATTAATAATTAAAAATTATACAAAAAAAAATTCATTTCTACATGTCAGTGGATTAAGAGGGGATGCATATGCATGGGATGCATAGTTTCCTTGGGGATAACCTAGTGGTAAAAATGAGTGTCTGAGACTGAGAGGTCTCAGGTTCGAACCTTATGGAGCGCCTCTATAGGTCGAGCCTATCACACCTTTACTTGGAAAGTGTGGTTTACCTGCCCTGTGTGATTTGCAGGCTACTGCATAAGGGACGACGGGTTACCTAGTGCGCACCGAAAGTAGCAGCTGCGGGTTCTCACGATATAAAAAAAAAGACTCCCGTTAATCTTAATTATACGGGATTTATAAGTAATATTGAATGCATGTTGGCGGTTAATTCTAATTATGTGGGACTTTGCTCACTTTTTTCCGTCACTTTTGTTATATAGATTGATATTCCTCACATTTTTTTTAGACTTTATCATGTATAATGAGCAAAAATAATTTTTGTCAAAAACTTAATTTAAGATAAATTCTGTCCGATTTTAATGCGTGTAGACGAAAATAACATTTTAAGTGGAAAAAACCTTCTTTCACCGTACAGCCACCACCCCGCTCTCATTTTTTCTCTCTTATGATCTTATCTCATACTCCCCCTTTTTCTTCCCGTAATCCCCTCTCTATCACAGATTTTTTTGTCCTTTTTTCGCCATTTTCATCTTCTTCTTCAGTCATCATCACCACCACCTCGGTCATCACCACAGTCTCCTTTCCGCCACCGCTTCCGGTTGTCTTCCCCAGCGGATTTTCATCTGCATAGTGAGTTGTTATTGAACTACCATCTCTCTCCTCTCCCTCCTCTCTCTCCCTGAGCGACGATGAAATCGATCTGCTATTAATTGAGGCATTCGATTTTGGGCCAAAATTGGCTGCCTATTCCTAACATTCAGCCATCGACGTGATCCCGGTGGTGGTGGCGATCGATGTTCGGACAATTCAGAGAAAGGATGAAACGTTTGGGGCGGCCATGGGTCCGACGATGTGTTCTCGGAGGTTAATGTCGATATTTCCGAGTGCATTGAGAAGGTCGTGAGGAGCTAGAAGGTTGATCGTCGTTGAGGGTTATTGTGCAGTTGAGTTTCTGAGGGATGTGGAGAGGATCAGAGTGGAAGATGTTGATAGAGGTTTGGAAATGATGAAGACATGTATTATTTGTTTTTTTAAATCCAGAATTAGGTGTGAGATTAGTTTGGTGCATTAGTAAACATGTTTTTCATTCCATTGTATTTTTCCGATGGTTCGACGAGATCTATGTCTCTCTTTGGGTTTCATTTCATGTTTGTCTCATCCGTCCCGTTTGTAACAACTCATAGTACTCTTTAACTTGATTCGATTGGTATGAATGAATCCATTCGTACCAAGTAGTCTTGCTCCGTAACTTGGTATGACTCGTACGAATAAACCCAATCGTCTTGTTTGTACCAAGTAGATGTGATTCGTAACCTCGTACAATAGGTGCGAATGAGCAGATTCATTTCGTTCATACCAACGAGATGTGCTTAATAACTTGGTACCATTGAACTTATTCGTCATGTTCGTACCATCTAGTGATGCACTAGTGATATTAGATGTATTTGTACTGCATAACTTTATACAAATGAACTTATTCGTTCCATTCGTACTAACTAGTGATTCATTATAACTTGGTACGCGTAATAATTTATGTCTTTTCTGCTGCCCTTCATCTTTCTTTTTCTGAGAAATCCCACTGCTATTTAAGTAAATATTTTTTCACAACCGATTTACATATCAATTATCAGAGTGAATGGAGAATAATATGGTTGGTGATTTCGTTGGATATATAATCCTATAGGGCATTTTGTGAATATTGTTTGATAAATTCAGGTTTATTTTTCGGTTAGTTTCTCACATTGAATTCATCGGTTTTAATACATGCACTAAAATACAATGAAAAAAATAGAAAAAATTGCCATTAATGAATGGAAGCAATTTACACAAACATGCATGAAAATTCATCAAAACATATAACATACAACATCAACAAAAAGGATACAAACGACACATTTTGGGATGATTTGTCTAGTTCCTCAAGTGCATAATCACCGAATGTTTTTATTATCCGGCTTATATCTCCAATTATTCCTTCCTTTCCAGAGTGTAGGTCCAAGTTACCTGAAAATTCAGTCAGAAATTAGATTTATCATGAAGTCATTAAAAGTAACAATTAACAATAGAACAGTTGTGTATGAAAGTAATTAATATAAACATTTCAAATATTTCGCATTGGTACGAAAGTTAATTACATGAAAAACAGGCTTAATGGTACGGAATGTACAATGTAGCTTCTTCGTACCATTAATGCCGACACAATATACAAGCATAATCACAAACAACAATAAACAGCGATAATAATCATAACATATAAGGATTGATGACTTAACAACAATAAATATTGATAATAATCATAACATATAAAGACTCATGACTTTTAATCACATGAGTTAAAGCAGCAAAATAACACAAATCTCGACTTCTAATCACATGATCTAAAGTTGTACTAATTGAACAAAGTTGGACGAATTGTCTAATTTCGTCTCCTTCGTATTGATAACATACAATATAATCGATTCCTATATTTCGTATCAGTAATCAATATGAACTTGATAGAAAGAGTTAAATTCGTATATTTCATATCACGTCGAATAAAATTAGAAGAATTTTCTTATTTCTTACCCTTCTTACTACAATTAACTAATGTAAAATCATAGAAAATTACCGGCAGGCTTGTGAATGAAGTGGTTGCCTCTGAATCGTTGCCGCCGTCGGTTCTCAAATCTCAAAATTCTATTGCCTAAAATAGTGCGGTCATCAAAGTTCTCCACACCGTCCACATCTCCGCCGTGGCTGGATCTAGGATTTTCGTCCTCGTTGCCGCCGTCGTTTGATATAGATTTTCCACATCTATCGTCACCGCCGTCGTCTTTGGATCCATGACTGTAGCCGTCGTTGTAGCTGCGTGACCTAGGGCTGTGAGCGACGTCGTCGTCGTCGTTGTGGCTTCTGTTTCGACCGATGTCGTCGTTGTCCATAATATGGCGTGGTGTTTCTTGTTCATTGTGGTGGGTTGATGACGGTGGTAGGGTAGGGTTTTTTCCGAGGGTGAATGAGAGAGATTATGGGGAACTAGACAAAAAAAAAGGAAAATGAAATAGTTGAAAGTAAATAAACATACGGTAAAATTTAACAGACTCGTGAGGTCATTTTTGTCCCAATACATGAAAATCTACAGAATTTATCTTAATTTAAGTTTTTGACATAATTTATTTTCACTAACTCATAGTGGCTATTACAAAATTTTTCTCTTTTTTTATCAGATTTATTATGTTCAGTCATTATTTATGTACGAAGCATATTTGTTATTTTTTCTTCTGTACTACTTATTAATATAATACAACAATATAACACTACATATGCATTACGTAAGAACTTCTTGTGCACTATTCAGTATTATATAATTTTCTTATTTGCAGAACGAGTATATTATATGAAAATTAATTGTGCATTATTAAAATATAAGTGACTATTTGCAACATTAACGTACCATCTGTATATTTTAACAGTTTAAGTTGTGTGTCTTTGTTAAAAAAAAAATATCTTTCGGCTTATTTCAGCGTATTATCATGATTTTCTAAAACGAACTATGTAAAAGTTCATAATGCATCTCGATTTGTAATGCACAACATATTATTTAGGGCATATAATGCATTATAGGAAATAATCATCACTAGTATTGGTTTACGATAGATATTTGGGAAGATTAGATTCTTTGTTTTGTTTTGCTGTTTTTAAGATTTGGATTGTCTCTCTCAAAATTAGTTGTCAATTGTAAAAAGCACACCTAAAATCAATTTTTTAAGATAATTTCGGGTATGGATTTAGTAGGAACTCATCCTTACATGAGTCCGTAGGAACCATGCATTAATATCACTTTGAAAATTCACAAAATGCAGTACTTTAATGCACAAACATGACAAATGACACATTACACTAACTTAATGCACAAATATTTAACACATTTCTAATAATATTTAACACGTTTCTAATGCACATCATCCAAAATTAAAAAAATTAGCTGAGCCGTGTTATTTTTCATGCAGCATACATGTAGTGCATTAAGAAATTTTCGATAACGCATTATATAAAATTTCGGAACACATTTTTCTAAAGAAAATAATGCAAAATATGTATATTAATTTGGTATAAATAATAGTTTGAATAAATAATATTAAAATTACAATGCATTTTCTAATAACGTTTCATTTTATCCTGCGAATGGAAGATTATTTATAAGATTTGTTATTATCATTTTGTTTTTGTTTTTATTTTTACTTTTAGCTATTTAGGACTTGACTATTATAGCCTTAATTGTTTACGATTCATTGATTTTAATTAATAAAATATTATAATATTAATAATAATCATTCTCCACCGTTAGATCTTGGCAGATCTAAGGTTAGGAATATTTCTTATTTCTTATGAAAAAGGGGCTTTACATAGAAATGACAATGGATTCCACATCCGGTGTTCCAGATCCGTTTTGTAGGATTTGGACATAAAAAATTTGGATCCAATAGATCTGGGTCGAATTTGGATAAAGTGTCGAAAAAATGGATCTAGATCTGAATTAAAATTTTAAAACCCAGATCTGGTCCAGATCCGTTCTAGGACCCGGTTTATAGTATATGTATAAATATATTTTTTTCATTTGTATATAATATATAAAAAACATATTTTAATTTTATTTGTAATTATTATTTAATTTATATTATCATTTTAAGATTAGTTTTGAAGAATGAAGACTTGAGGTCTTATTTTGGATTATTGTAATGATGTATGTGGTTTAATGACTTAGTTTTAAACTTTAAAATTATTGTAGAAGTTTATATATAGTGTCATTCTTGATTGTTTGCATTAAAAAAAATTAAAAGTAAAAATACTATGGATATGGATCTAAACCCAAAATCCGTGGATCTTATGGATCTGCATATGAAATTAATTTTTTGGACCCACCGGATTTGAATCAAACATCCAAAAATTGAATCTGGATCTGGACTAAATAAAATCCGGTCCAAATCCGATCCATTACCATCCCTAATTTTACATGAGAACTCACCCTTATATATATATATACCAGTCTTTCCTTTGTGGCTTGTTCCATCTCTTTCTCAACTTGAATTAATAATTGAGATAATTAAATTCACTTTTATGTTATGTTAACTTAGAGTTAGTTTTTTACGGCGCGCGGTTTTCGGTTTCGATCTTATGTCCGTCGTTGAGGGCACCATACGCGCATCAAAAAACATTTTGTAATTTTCTTAAGTGCCCACCACTAGGAACAATTAGTGGTAAGTATTTAGGATCGAACCCAAGGAAAGTTGTTGTGGTGATCTCGTGTGTCACATAAAGTTTGGGGGAGGGGTTTATTGGAGCCATAAAGAGCAACACATAAAGTAAAGAGACTGAAACAAAAAATAACAGAAATAAACTTTAGCTTGGAATGGAATTGGTCGAGGTCGGCATGAATAGCGTCTCGGACATTGGTGCAATGATATTCACCATACTTGTCCGTCTCTCGGTTATAGGGTCTCGACATTCACGCCCTTTTACTGTCACCATGTTACGTACGTGAGCATTTTGACCCCAGCTCTTCCTTTTAGTATCGAGCCCTCCAAGTCACCTCGGGAGCCCACCTTACTGTCCACAGAATTAGCTCGCATTGGAAAAAGTCACCAATTGAGCCCTCTGAGTCAGCAGCCTTTAGATCTAGAAGACCCAAGATGGCTATAAGCATGGCTTACGCTATACACCACACTCCAGCGCCCGAAACACGACCGGAGGTGAGGAGAACCCCTACACCTTTGACCAGTATTGTGAGGAATTTCGCCTCTGCCACTCCTTTGTAGGCCTCCGGCAAAGTCATGGAGGCTCCACCACTTTGGAATCAAGCCCAACGCGTAGGGAACGGGCTCGTACGGATCTTAGGAGCCCAGTTTAGACCTCCCGATGATCACCGCGCACGCCTCACTTTCTCTCACCCAAACCAAGCTAAGAATAACTAACTAGGCAATAAAGTAAAGAAGAAACATAAATGAAACATAGCTAAAGATTTATTGAACTAAAAAATGATTACTAAACATGGCCGACACCAATGACGCCGAAAAGGAAGCAATGCCCTCTCCCCAGGGGAGAGGGCTAAAACAGAAACTAAAGGGTTGTGTTGTTTCTCTGCAACTGACTATGGAGAAAATTCTAAGCACCGAAAAGAATGCCTCAAATGATGAAGGAGATGGCTATTTATACTTCAGCTCCAAGTTGGTAGGTAGGATTTTGAACATTTTCAAATCCGCGGAGACTTCTCTAGCGTCCGACTTGTCCCCTAGTAGCTGGCACGTCACTTTCAGTCTTTTGTCCTTTCTTCTTTTCCATTGGTCGCCTTTCTGCTACTGTTGGAGGTTACCGTTGAAGACGTTGTGGTCCTGGTCATAGATGTTCTTTCCATTTCCGACAAAGTTTTGACTTACAGCGCACGGAGTCTTCGTACCTTTGTCATTTATCATTGTGATGGCCTCGCACATTGACGTGGTGACCTCGTTGGCGCTCTTCGTGGCCTTTCTTCTTTTTCTCTTCCCTCTTTGGTCAACATTTTTTGCTTGGCCTATTTTGCCTTGATTTCGTCCTCTTTATGTCCAATTACCATTTTTTTTTTCTGTTTTGCCACCCAATGTGTTCTCCCAAACACAAAAAGACACAAAATAAATGAACAAGACTCGATCTAATCCTAAACAATACACTATAAAGAGCACGAAAATAGGGCTCGTCAGTTTTGTGTAATGTCGTGGCTTAGTTAATTATATATCACGTAAATTATATGTGCATTATATATAGAGGCAAATGGTAATATGTCATTAGGGTACATGTTTTTAGTAATTTTTGTCAAAAGTGCTTTTGACAAAAATTGGGTAATATTGTACCCTATTGGACAAAAATACCCTTCTAGATAATAATTAATAGTCAGTTTCTCTGTCTTCCCTTTCATTCTCCCAACCCTTCCGCTCAACCCACCCTCCCGACTTTTCATCTCCCAATCCTCCATAGCACCGCCTCCACCATCTCCATACCGCCGTCGAATTCCACACCGTCATCGACTTCGTCATTTTGAATGTTTATATGCAGATTTTCTCTCTCTTCTCTTCTCCTCCGTTCTTCGTTCATCCTCACTCATTTCCACAGTCGTCTGCAACATTCAGAACCACCACACCAACTAATGTCGTCGGAAATCCATAGATCTCGCCGGAAATTTATAGATCTAAAATTGGGGTAATGAGTTTATTTGAGTTTTATTTAATTTATGATTTTTTTAGACTTTTTTTAGTCTTTTATAGGTTTTTAGTTGAGTTTCTAATGATTTCTAGTGTATTTGAGTAAATGATTTCAGAGCGATTTCGATGTATTTGTGTAGATTTTTGTTTTTTTTTGTTATTTTGTTGTAGCAGAGCTGCTGTGTAATACCCCGAGTATTTCTACTGTCTTTAAAAATAAAAGTTAATAATAATTATGGCTTTGCACGCCTAAGATCATGAAATTAAATTCTAAGATTTACGATGAAATCCGTTTCAAAAAATAATTTTCAGAAGTCGGACGAACGACTACTGTATTTAGGGTTTTCGCATCCGGTAAATTTTTCGTCCGAAAACTCAGAATTAAAATCCGTCAGAATTTACATTCACTTTTTCTTCGATACGAGTTCACCGGAGAAAGTTAGTTTTTATGATTTTTCGGGCGAATTTTAGACTGTCTAATCCCGACTTTTTCTCGGATTTTGAAAAACGAATTAGATTTTCCGAGTACGTGAGTTATTTCCAATCTAACGAACGAATTAGATTTCGTCGAATTCGAAACTATCTAAGAAAGTATTGCTCGACTTTTTAATGGTCGTTTAAGAGCAGGAAACGAGATATTTTCGTCAAATAATTCCTCGCCAAACATGTCCTTAACGACTCACTTGCTTTGTTAGATATTCTTCTTCACTTTATGTATATATCAATGACTCACCATCTCTCTCTCCTTGCCCTTCATTGCCGCCACCCAACACACACTCCATCTCTCTCATTTTTCTTCATTCATCCTCCATTAAAGCTCCAACTCCAAGCTCTTCACAAGCTCTTAAGATCTTCATCTACCGATCAATTCCATATCCGAGTCCATATTACGCAAGGTAAGAACTTCGTCTCCAATATGAACCGAACAAAAGCTTGTTTCCCTCTTTTTATTTTTTTTTTCGAAAACTTAAGGGATGAAATAGGAGGTTGATCCTTGATCGATTCATGTTCTAGTATGCTTAGGAATAGATTCTACGGATTGAATCATGAAGAAAAATCACTCTCCTTCATTCTAGGTCATGACCAATTTTTAGGGAATTTTGGGGGTTTGATCGTAGCTCATTTTCTTTGATGTTTGATCGGTAGATTAGTGTTCTACATGTTGGTAATTGACTCTATGAATTAATTTAGATTTTTCTAAAAATAAAATTTGAAACCTAAGAGACAAAGAATGCATGATTCGATATAGTAAATGTTATGATATGCTCGATTGATTAATAGAAATGAGATATGCAATGTATGAGGATGATTATATATTTAATTGGAATTTTTCTAAAAATAAAACGAAAAACATAAGAGACGAAGACGTGTCGATAAGTTAGAGCTCGTTAACGTTATGATAATATAATTTGCATTTTAGTGATGCTCGTTAGATGATAATCGTTGTTGTAAAATTTGAACGAAAACGGAGAACGTAAAATTTATAGTAAGAGACGAACGATCGATAATAAGTCGAGATTAGATAATGATATAGGTCTATGATGTGATTATAAGTTAATCTCGTTAGTAAATGATCATAATCGGAAAGTTAGAACGAATTCTAATAACGTTGGATTATACATAAGAGACGAATAAGTGAATCTAAATAACGATAGAAAAGACGAATAAGGAAAGTGATTAGATATTAATGATTGATAATGATAAGTGATCAAGTTTGTAGTTGACGACATGTTCATCCGAGTTATGAAATGATAAGTTATAGTTGAAACGAGAAGCTTGAACTAGAATGTGAAGTTGGTTGGTATAGTAATTGTGTAGTTTGAAAGACGAAGAATTAATCGTCGTGCTTATAGACGAGGAATGGAAAGGAGTTCTTCACGTATGTTAGTGCGTGTTGACTGCCTTGATGTGTAAATTTCGTGAGAATTTAAGTACGATAACATAAAACGAACCTAGAAAACCGTGCGTCGATCTTATCGAGCATTAGGGTTTCACTCGGCAGTTTTTGCGACCCTTCATGAAAACTGCCATATCTCCTAGCTCGTTCATTAGGGCACGTCCCCTGTTTCAAAAAACTCTGTTCTGGGTGGACTTACTGATCTATGCAGTAATTTCAAAAACCTAGTTTCTAAAATTGAATTCTTTTCAACTTGATTCCTTTTGATCTTTTAAGTCGTTTCAAGTTATCGACTACTTTCTTTCTACTGACCTAAGTGTCAAGTACAGAACCGAATGAGTGTCGAACGAGATGTGTTCGTATCTCGTTTCTTTTTAACTAAAAGAGTTTAGTTTAGCGTGCAAAGGCCTTAAAAGCTTAAAAACGTAAAAGACTAAATCGTTTTCGATTTCCGTTTTCATTTATCTTCTCGATGACTTATCAAAGTATGATTATTTATGATGAAGGAGGAAGTCAGCACCAAAGATAGGACGGAAGATCAGAAGACGGAAGCACGTGTCTTAGTTCTGTATTCTATCAAGGTGGGCTTTCTTATATATATGAAACAAAATGAGCAATGCTCGAAAACCTTTTCTTTATCGCTTTGATAATCGTGTTTTCAAAGTGATAATCATGGCATGAACTATTTGTTTTATGTGAGTTCTCTTGTACCTTATGAGTTAGCCAAAAGGGGTTAACTAAACGATCGACTTTGAGTTAGTCAAAAGGGACTTTCCAAAGTTTAGTGTACATTGTAGCCTGTGGTGTATGTGGTATCCTATTAAGGGGTAACCAGCCACGGTGAATTATGAATGGTCAAGATTGAACATAACATCTATGAAAAATGCTTGTACAAGCTAAGTTATGAAAATGAGAAAGAAAATGTTTAGTAGACACGGGAATTTGTTGAAAAACCCCGATGTGCTACAGAAATGAAATGCCTGATTATCTATACTTATGATTATGTTTTCGGCAACGTGCCCACTAAGTACTATTGTACTTAGCCCTGCATATGTTTTCTAAATGTGTAGGTTGAAGCGACGGAAGCGGCGAGGGTTGAGTAAATGTCGTCAATAGGAAGACTTTAGTATGTAGTTTACAATTCCGCTGCCAAACTTTAGACTTACTTATGTAAATATGAATATCACTTTTGGTTTAAGTTCTGTACTTATAACTTAGAAGCTTTTGAGATCTTGTTCGAGTGATCCTTCGAGATCAACTCTTTCTTTTGTTAATAAAGTCTTGTTCATAGAAATTATTCTGTCTTTAATGTTATGTTTATTCATTCATCCCCTTTCTTCCCTGCTTCTTTAATCCAATCTCAGTCGCACCCCGGCTTCTGCCGTCCCTCGGGATTTGGGGCTATGACATGCTGTTGCTGTAAAAACTCATCGGTACGCATTACATATTTGTAAATGCATAGTGCGTACCGAGTTATTAAGCAAAATACAGGTACACGCAGTACGCATTTTTTAATGCGTACCGAGTGTACGTTTTGTGCAATACGTACTGGTACACACACATCTTTGATTTCAGAAATTTTAGTTTGTAATTGGCGATAGTTCATTATTGGTTTTCTGAGATTACACGTGATGAATTTTTGCATTCCGTTGATGTGAATGTATGCATTTGTATGATTTTTTGTGAATCTGACATTTGTTTATGCGATTATATGATTAAAGTTGGTACAACTTTATAAATGCGTACCTAATTCAGAAATATATAAGTGGGAACGAGGTACGCATTTACAAATACGTACAAAGTTACCAAGCATATTACTGGTACACTTGGTATGCATTGACAAATACGTACAAAGTTCACAAGTATATTGATGGTAAACTTGGTACATTTTTGTAAATACGTACAGAGTTTCAAGTAAATATAGGAACACGCGGTACGCATTTTTAAATGCTTACCGAATGTACCAGTAATATTTTTGTTTACTATTACGTAATTACAAATGCGTACATATTTTACAAATACACTTGGTACACATTTGCAAATACGTACCGATTGTACCAATAATATATTTGTTAAATTGGTACGTAATTGCAAATACGTACCTATTTTATTTGCATTCTACATATCGAACCTAGTGTACTTGAAATTTTAAGCTAATTTCTAATTTGTTTATGTTTATGTAGGAGTCTGCCCGATGTCAAAACTTGTTGATACGAAATGAGCATATTCATACTAGTAATAACTCATACTAGTAGCTGATAGTATCTTACAAGAACTCAAGAACTCAATGTTGTGACATGAAGCATCTATTTTTATAGCATGGATGAAAAGAACACTTGTAATAGCATTGACAACAACATTAGAGATTAGTGAATTTCTAGTTCTTATTTGTAAAAAATTTGCTTTACTTTCTTATTTGTAAACAATTTGCTACAATATTAGTATTATTAGTATGCATATTTTGTCTTTATACAGTGTCTTGGTACGCAATTGTTAATGCGTACCACGTATACCACGAAATTTGGCACAATAGGTATGAATATTCAATTAATCCCAACAGATATGTAATCTTCCAACACATCCATCAAAAAAGACAACTTGAAATCATCTGTAATCTTCATTCTCATAATTTCACCACTAGGAGACCGCACTAAACCATCTATATCAAACATATACATACTCTTATCATTCTTCATCCGAAATTCAAGCTTTCTGATGGTCCCGATACGAGTTCTGGTGTATGGGGGGGAATACACCAGTAAAGACTTTTTAAAAACAACCCCCTAAAAATAACACAACCGAGTAATGCAACTCAGTTGGAATCACAACCGAGTAAGAAACACTCAGCTGGAAGTGAAGTGCTGTGCGGAATGTGGTGGAAATTAACTCGTATAAAAATCAACTCACGCTAAAGTACAGGGTTGGTCAATAACCAAGACAGTTGATATGGAAAGATGCAGTTTGTATGCTGGTTAGTTGGTCAGTTGAATATGCAATAAGATAACTGAATAATAAACACAACACACAAAGATTTACGTGGTTCGGAGATAACTCCTACGTCCACGGGGAGTTGTGAGTCCACACAACTCAGTCCAAGTTCTTCTGGACAAACTACAAAGCTTACGCGGGCTTTGCAACTGTTGAGATAAGTTTACGGATACTTATCAACCTTACAGATTAGTTTACAGGTACTAATCAAACCTATCTACTCAATTACGGGAAGAGTAGGGTCCTAATAACCTTTTCAGGTGAGTGAGAAAGTGTGGGGTTCCAACTAATAGCTCGAACAAGGAGTGAGCTATGATCTAATACTCTACGAACTCTCAACTAGTGATGTTCTCAAGGTTGGATCAAAAGACACTAAGACAGAATCTAACACTCTAGAACTCTCAACTAATGATGTTCTTAGAGATTGAATGCAGTTCAGCTCGTGTGAAGTATTTGGTTCTTTCTTTCGCTCTTTGGTCTCTTCTTGCACTTGTCTGTCTTATCTGTATATTCTTGAATGAATGAAGGCCTCTACTTATAGGCGGAGAGAATCAACTAGCCGTTGGATGAGCCGTTAATCTCTGTTCTTTGAAAGCGATGGCTTGTCTCTCATCTCTGCAGACTTTCCAGATTTGGCAACTGAGTGCTTCTGCTTTCCATCTGAGACAGCCTTGTGTTGGGCCAAATGAGGTAATGACAGAGAGTCAAACCTTTACGTGACTTCCTTATTTGAATTTCAAATCTCAACATTAGTCTTTCAACAAAGGATGGTCGGTTGAGAGTTTCGATCTTCATCTGACTTGTTCTTCAGATGATGTTCTATCTGAATGGTAACAGTTGAACTCTCAGCTGACTTGAACTTCATGTTGATCTTCTTGGTTCGAGTCCTACAACTGATGTTCTGAAACTGAAAGCTCAGTTGTCTTTCTTGTATCTGATTAGTTGGCTCCGAACGCTCGGTTGTCTTACTTACAACTGATGTTCTCTTGCATCTTCCTTAGTTGACTTTGGCATCTTCCTACTTTTTAATTCTCATCTGATGAACGCTCAGTTGTCTTTCTTACAACTGATGTTCTCTCAGAGTGAAGCCTTGTTGTCGTCTTCAGCTGGAGTTCTGTAAAGATAAAAACTTAACAATTCTCAAACAGCGAGCCTAACTACTAACATTAGGAACTGGCAACATCTACTCGGTTGGGGTCAGTTGGTTTTGGAATCAATCAAAACTTTAATAAATTTCCCAACACTTTCCAAATAAAGATTCAAAGGTTATACCATTAGGCGGTATATGAATATACTCTTTCCTACCACCCTCATAAGACTATGTTTGATAGGTAGTATTAACCCATTTTATATTATTAATATGGGCTAATGTATTGTTTGGTAGGAAATATTATTAATATTGAAAGCCCTTTAATAGAGGAAAGCCTTGTATTCTAATGTGTTCGTAGGCATATAAATAAAACCACCAACCCCTTGGTATTATTTATGTTAAGTTCTACAGTAACTCGTACTAAATATCAAAATGAAAAAAAATGCCCACCCTTCTTCATCTTCTTCCGCATATTCTCTCTTCTACCTCTCCTCTCACCGCTAGATTCAGTAGATTTTCCGACAATTATTCATCCCCTTCTCCGACAAATTATGCTATAACTAACCATCTTTCTTACACTGCTCCTCCCACTCCACTCTCTCTCCCAACCCTGTGATAGGCACACAATCCCCATTTATCTCCATCGCATATCTCGTCAATATCTTTTCTTGCCCCTCCTCCTCCACCACATCCATCTCTTCCAAAATATCCTGCAATGGCGTTGTAATACCCCGAGCTTTTATAAGTCTGTAAGTGCGTTCTAAATTTCATAATATGCTTCAATAATATGCCTTGAGTAATAAGATTTTTCCATGAAAAGGAATTTGCTTGAAATGACCAAATTGCCCTTATGTGCTTTGACGTGAATTTTCTCGTTTCGATTATTCGAATCGAGTTTGTGATGCATTGATTGAGTTTATTTATATGAGTTTGAGCATGAGTATGAATTCCAGAGAATTTTGAGAATTTTTACTTTTCAGTGAATAGTAACGAGAACCGAGAAAACACTATTCACCGACGAACCCAGAATTTAACCTAAGTAGTGTCTTTTGAATCTAGAATTAATTCTAAGACCCCTGAGATATGTTAGAAGCTTATCCGAGATCACATGAGAGAATTCTAAGAGTTTAGTTCTTAACGAATAAATTAGCCGATTGATTTTAGGTTTTTCTTCGTTACTTGGAATTTTGACCTAAAAATTAGATATTCGAAATTCTTGATTTATTTCGTGAGACATGAGATAGAGTTGAGGTGTTTTCAATGCCGGAAACGAGACGATGAGAGTTTAGAGCCATTTTCAGTATAAATGAAATAACACGAACATATTCTACCGGAAAACTTTTTGATCTGGGGAAAATTATATCTGTGAGAAAAGAGAATCTCTCTCTCATCTCTCTCCCTGACCCACCGACCTCTCTCTCTCTCTCTCCCTAATCTCTCTCCTAGACTAGCCTAATGTCAACACTTACATGGAATATTAATCATGATATTCACTTATCTTGGTTGAAATTTATTTTCTTAGCTAAGAAGCTTAGCCAAATTCATTTCATCCATATCATCATCTCTCTTACTCTCTCTCTCTCATTCCATCGAGTATCATCACAAGAGAGGAAAGAAAAATCTCTCCCATCTCTCCCTCATTGCCGTAACACACACACACACATACACATAGTGAAGAAAATCTCCATTGAAGCTTCAATCTTCAAGCTCCAAGCTTCCAACTCCAAGGAAGATCATCATCTTTAATCTTTCAAACCCTAAATGAAGAGGTAATAATCCTTCAAATTTTGAGTTCAATTTCAAGCAAATCATCTCTCTCTTTTTCTTCAAATTTTCAGCATACATGCCCTAGAAGAGATAGTTGATTATTGTTTTATTTTTTTTGAGGTTCAAGATGAAACCTACCATGGAAATTCCAAGCTAGAGATTGAGCTCCCAATTCCACCATTTTCGGTCCAACCAAGATTGAGGAGAGCTTCGATTTAATTTTTATAAGTATGTTATTCATTTGATTAATTGTATATATGTAATCTCTAATCCCTAAAAGAAAAAAAGATGCATGCTTTAATTTATGTTTAGGCAAACTAGGGTTTTGGTGATGTGAGAATCGATGTGAGGAAATCGATAGGAAAATCGAGCCATAGAAATTGATCTAAGAATTAAAAGAGAAAAGAAAAATAAAAACCCCTAAAAATTGAGGAAAACCGAAAAATAGGAAAAAAAAAAAAGAGGAAGAAAATTGAAATTTCATGATTTCTTGATGTTTTATGATTTATATGTGTTTATGAGTATGATTTAAGTGATTTTTATGCATGAGAAACTTGAGAAAATAATTTGCTTAATTTCTATGACGAGTGCCGAAAATTTTGAGTATTTTTGGAGGAAAATTTGATGGATTTATTGTTTAGTGATGTATTGATGTTATGAGCATGGTGTGAGTATGAATTATTGGATGATTTAATTTATTATGTTGTTTATGAGAAAAATCGATATATATATATATATATATATATATATATATATATATATATATATATATATGTTTATGAGGAAAATTAAGATTTTGATGATTTATGAGGAATTTGATGTTATGAGAATTTGAGCATGTTTGTATTTGATTTAGAGTGGTTGATGTTTAATAAGTATTTGTGAGATGAAGAAAATGGAATTTTTATGCATAAAAGTATGCAAAAATCGAAAAAATATGAGTTTGAATGTCTAGTGTGTGTTCTAGGTAATCTTGGTGAATTTTTGAAGATTTGAATGAGTGTTCTTGGTGTTCTAGGTGTTCTAGGTGTTCTTGGTGTTTTTATGAAGATTTAAAGAACAATAAAATTAATTATAAAATAAATTAAATTAATAAAATAATTAGAAATTTTTTAGCATAAAAATTTAATATAAAATAAAAAGAAAAATTATTAAGTCAATAATGAGTCATAGAAATTGAGAAAAATAAAGAAAAATAATTCTCTATTAATAATTAGAGTCTAAGAGGAAGAATTAATCGAGTTTAATAATAGAGATTAGAAGAGATAATAATTAAGAAATAATAAGAGATTAAAAAGAGAAGTTAGAGTTAAGAAAATAGAATTAAAAATCGAGTATAAATTTGAATCGAGTTGGTCGAGGTTGAGTCGTTCAATCGAAGGAGAAATAATAAGAAATTAATTTTAAATTCTCCTTTAAAGAGAAAAAAAATATTTGAAGAGTCGAGCATAAGAAATTTAGTGAGAAGTTTAATCGAGTTCGAGTTCGTTTACTCATTTAATAACGAGATTAATAAAAGAGTTTTGAAATAAAAATAATAGAATTAAATTTTATTAAATAATTTCTTAATAGAATAAGAAATAATAGAATATGAGAATAACGAGTTAAAAACGAGCTTAGATAATCTATGAAGAGATAAGTCGAGTAAGAGTTATTAAATTAGCAAAAATAAATTGAGTAAGTTTTTTTTTAAAAAATTAAATAAGAAGTGTTAGAAAAACGAGAGAAGAAAATTTAATAAGAATTGTTTTTTATTTGAGAATCGAGTTTATTAAAGGATAAGTGTTTAAAAGCTCGTTTATTGATAGTATGTTGAGTAGTGAATAATTGATGACGCTTGAGTGAAATTGACTGAGTTGTTTTTCAAATCGTTTTAATTTGAAATAAGTGGATGAAGTTATCGAGTTTTGAATATTAAGAAAAGAAAACGAATTTCTATTAAATAAGAGTTAATTGAGAATAAGGAGAAGAGAAATTATAATAATAGAATAAGTAGATAAACTAATCGTACGTATGCGAGTACGTATACGTAGTTGAGTTAAGACGACGTATTTTGAAATAATGTCGTATTTTGAGTCAAGAAATATTAAATGATTATTTGAGTTTTAAATTCAAGAAAATTCTTATTACTTGAACTTTTATTCGCTTTATTGAAAGGACATGAAATTATTTTATGAGATCGAAGTTCACGTCTTTTTCAAAACTAGAGTCGAGCAATTTCGAGTAATTACTAATAGAATTTGAAGTGTGAATCATGTTTGAGATAATATGTTTGATTAAATTCTATGTTGAATTTACTATGTTTGATTGAATCTAAGTGTTTACGAGATTTGTTTGTATTTCGTTTATAATGAAATGACTTGTTCAAAATTGTTGAGAATGCTTATATATATATATGCAGCATGATTGATTGAAATGATGTTAGTTGAATCGAGAATTCACGGGGAAAATTTGAGTAATGTAGTCGAGACAAGTAACATTCCCTTAACTAGTGAGAAATTCTAAGCAGAAGTAATTTAGAAACGAGAATGTGAGACGAAGAAATTAGTAACCGAGTAGAGTCGACGAGTCGAGAACGAGAAAGTCGAGAAAGGATATTGATTTAGAAAAGATAAAAATAAAGAGAGACGAGTCAAGTAGAAGTCCTTCAGTCGAAGCCAAAATCTACTTTACGTCTTATGCATCGGGAGTCTTATTCTTTATTTCGATGTCAAATTGTGAAGGACCGAGCGAGACGGGAAAATAGCAAGGACGTTCAAAGAGTAAGCCGCCTAGCTAGAATCTTCGGAAGTCAGATGGACTTTTCTAAAACCAAAATCTCCGATGAATGCTATTATTATTATTGAGTATTATTATTATTATTATTATTATTATTATTATTATTATTATTATTATTATTATTATGTGAGTTTTTTTTTAAGTTCAATTGACTTGCCGTTTTTACATGAGTTTTGGTATGCTTTATCATCTGCTTGTGATATGAATGCCCTGTGAAAGACAGGAACCCACGTGTGGTATTTGAATGGTTTGAGGTGACTGTGAGCTTTACTTCGGTTTAGCCGGTCACGGTGTTTGAGAAGGAGGCCTACTTCTCGGCACAGAGTTGATGTGGTAGATGATACATGCCTTTGATTGAGTATATATTATGTTTTGACTGCGCAGTCTATTCAGAAATAAAAATGATTTTTGCATTCACAAGTAAACGATTTCAATAGCATTAATACTTGTGATGCTTCGGCAAGGCAAGTTCAATTGTATAGCTCTAAGAGCAAGTTTTCAAATGTTTTTGGCATGTGTTCACTGAGTACGACGTACTCAGCCCTACATGTATTTCTAAACGTGCAGGTTAGCAGGTTGTGGATGGCGTGGACGGCTTGGTGGTGTGTTTGTTTTGGTCGAGTAGAAAGTGGACTGACAATTGCATGTCTTCATACATGCAGTTGCTGCAATGCAATGCTATGTTAATTGAAGCCTTTTGTTATGTTTTTGAATTATTCTTTGATACATGTTCTAATTCACAAGCGATGTGCTCGATACAATTTACCGTCTTTCCTTTATCCTCGTTTCTTGTAAATCTAATATACTTATTCCGATTTGGACTTGATATGTAAATTATCCATGCTCGTAGGTTGTTCCGTTCAAATTTGAAAGCATGCCTTGTTTGTTATCGCTTTCAGTTGAGATAACCCCTTATTTTCCGAGCATGATTCCCTTATGTGAGTTGAGTTAGTAGATGGTTTAGTAGTGTTAGTGTCGTTAGTCGCACCTCGGGAGTCGGGGTGTGACAGGCGTGTATCTAAGCCACTCATCTTCCTTCTTCTCCTCCTCCTCAGAAACACCCACATTCTCACTCTCATTTTCACTCCCCCCTCGGGCCGACGTCTGGGCATTACTGGCTTCAACTTCTCCATTTCCGCTCCTCTTTCCATTCGTTTCGTTGCTATCGAGTAATTGATTGCCATTTATGTCCAACGATATCGAATTGAGAAGGTCAGATCCATCGCGTTTTTTGGAAGTAGGGTTGATTTGGGGCTGGGGTTTGAAAGGTGAGGGCTTTGGCGGAAGGGACAGAGTCGGCCGCTGCGTAGGCTTGTCGGATAGCGGTGATGAAGGGGGTGAGGAGATTTGAACGGCGACGGAGCTGGAGGAGATTTGAACACGACGAAGCTGAAGGAGTTTTGAACGGCGCAACGCTGAAGCCGTGAGAACGGCGTCAGGGGCGATGGCCTTGCTGACCTCGATGGCAAAGAGGTTGTACGAGAACTATTTGACAGATTTAGAGTAGGTGGAGTCAAGCGACGGAGAGGATATCTTTGGTTTTGGTGGCGGAGACGGCGGTGGAGACGCCAGAGAGCAATGACGACAAGAGAGAGAGAGAGAGGTGGTGGAGTGAGAGCTGGAAGAAGAAAGAGAGATGGAGTTTTTTATAAGATAGTATTGTGTGTAATTTCTAAGTTTGGGTAGGGATAAAATAAGAAATGCATAAATTAATATTGATTTTAACATGGTGTACCAAATAAAAAATTTCACAAAAAAAAATCTTATATTTTCTATTAAATACACAATTACAATAATTTTTCATACCTATCCATATTATTTATCTGTATAATTTATCTCAATATTATTAGTATTCCTCTATTGAATGAGACCTAAATGTTATCTATAGAAGGAAGCCCATATATTTCTTTATGACAAAAAAGGAATAGCCCTCAAGTTCTTTGATTTCTAGCAAATAACCACAGTCGATTCACGACACACAACTATTGCCCTGATTATATCATGCATTAATAATATGCAGTAACATTGCATCTAGAAAGCAACAAACCATAAAAAAATTCAGTATGACAATTCAATGATTAGTACGCATTAATAAATGAATTGAATTAGAAAACTGTAACGACTAAAACAATAAAGAATACATACACCTACACATTCTATATATATTATTTGGACGATTATACACGATACATATAATATTAGAATACCAGGAATCAAAACCATCAACTATATATACAAAATTGATTATAATATTTAATACTATATCAGTTTTGTATATATAGCTAGTAAGCCCAGAATAGTAACTATCAAGATAGATATTTGATACGTACCGACACAATTTATCATGTGGTGGCCCATCTTTTCATCATCCTAGCTAATATTTAATTAAATTATTAATATTGTACTCTCGCCGTTTCATGTAATATGTGATAACTCTGTGCTTTAGAGACGTGTGTATGAAAGAAAAGAGTATTAAATGATTGAAATAATAGCCTCATAGGATCCATAGTAATAATTTTCATATTCATAAGTGGCCACTTTATGTGAACTCAAAAATAAAATATGATCACCTTATATGAAAAGGAAGAAATATTTAAAATGCATTACGACAAATTACCAGCGAAAATGTACATATATTTCATATTAGAGGATCATATGAAGCTTGCATGGTAGTATATAAGAATTGAGGATCATATTACGACATATTTACTTATCAATTATAGTATGTACATGTATGTACAAGACAGAATCATGTGAGAATATTTTTTCATTTGAAAAATGAGAATAAATTTAAATATTTAATTATTTTTATTTATCTACGGTCTAAATTTAACGAGATATTAAATTCTTATAATTTATGCATTTAAATATTATTGTAATTAATACATTAGAATTATGCATTAGATTTTTACAATATAAATAGTATCGATATAATAAAATGTATTAAAATATATCTATCATGTTCTCATATAATATCTATTCTTATTTAATCTCTATCCTGTATCTATATATATGTCTCTAATAGGAGACACGCTGGTCTTTCTTTTCACTATTCCTCCTTACCCTATCAATTATGCATAGCTACAAGAGAATAATAGTATAAAATATGTATCATATCGCCTATTAACGACAACTTCCGTAGTCATCTGAAGGAAACACTGCCATGCGGTGGTAATTGATGTGTTTTCTTTTTATTTTATTTATTACTTCATATCTTTATTTATTTTTAATTAATTAACTATTCTCTCCATTCGGTTCAAAATATAACATTTCTTTTTGATACATATATTCAGAAAAAAAATATCAAAAGTAAAAATAGTGATTAGTATAGTAACAAGTGAGAAAATATTTTTAAATTAAATAAAGTGTTGTTGAGATTATATAAAGTGATTTTAAAGTGAATAAATTGTTGTTGATGTGATATAAAGTATTTTTAGAGTAAATAAAGTGATTTTCTAATTATTTTCACAAAAGAAAATGTTACAAGATGAATGAGACATTCCAAGAAGGAAGTCCACGAAATGGTTGCTACCTTTGCCGTTTAAGTTCATCCACGGTTGTCATTTCCATTTATTGTGGGTCCTTATTCCACTCACAACAATATCTACTATTATCCACTACTACCTACCATTTTCTTAAAACCCGTGTCGTCCACAATGTGACAACCATTTCGTGGACGGAGGGAGTATGTTACAGGATGAACGGGTTAGAGGGAGTATTTCTTAAGATTTAATTAACTTTAAACAAAGCATAATAAATTTTCATTGTAATTTGAAAATTATTAAATCCTCTAAATTAATATTAATGACATCTTAATTGAAATTAATAAACTCTAATTGAGAAAATAATAATTAAATTAATAAATCTTAATCAACTAATAAGTTTTAATCAAAATTAATAAATCTTAATATAAATTAATTAATCTTAATTGACGAATTAATTAATTATACTTAAGGATTAATTAATAATCTTGATCTTTTATAGGAGTTTACACAAGAAGATATTTACAAATACATGGAATATTATATGTAAATTCAATTTTTGTAAGAGATAGAAGCGATCTGGACCATTGATTATTGTAGATCTACGGTTGTGATTGACTAATGCATTACTCACTTCGGTTTCAAATATAAGAAGTTTTGGCCCCCCTTTTTTTATAAGACGTTTTCAATTACCAAAAGTGTTCTCTCTCCCTTCCATCAATTTTATTTATTTTTCAACTCATTATTAATGATGTGCTCATTTTTTAATATATGTTGAGTTCCTTTCATTAACTTCAACAATATATTAACCTATCACATTATCATGAATTGCAAAAAGGAACCCAAAAGGCAACAATACAATTGACCAAATAATTTTTTTGCATTAAAATTTAGAGTTAATTAATGTTTCTTAATCGTAGTGCAAAATACCAAAATATCTTATATTTGAAACCGAAGGAAGTATTATAATTTAACATTAAATGCATTGCAGTGATAAAAAATGCATTGTAATAATATCTAAAATGCATTATTTTTTACGGAAAAAATACTTTATAATATCAATTAAATTACAGCACTCATATATATATATATATATATATATATATATATATATATATATATGGAAACATCTGCATTACAATATAAAGTGAAAAATATACAACACCACACATCGAAGGAATATTAAAACCCAAAATTTCTTATTAAGAAGAATTTTCTGTTGCCTCATCTTTACCCTTTGAACTAAGGCGTATTACAATAATTGTAAATTCTAATAATTCCTTAACTACATGTTAAGATGGGTTGGGCCCAATATTTTACCGACATTCAAATTAAAAATGTTTATTTAAGGACCAACTGCACCGTAGTATATTGCAATGTATATCCCCCCTGCCCCACCCACAAAATCCAAAACAGAATTAGTTAGTATATGGAGAACTATAACGAGCAAAAGATGAAAGTAGATTTTATTTATTTTTTAAAGAATTTAAGAATGCATGGTAATTGGTAGTAGATGAAGGTGACAGCCACCCCTTGTCTCCTTGCTCCACGGTAGGGGTAGGGGTAGGGGTGAAAATATGGAAATTGGTGAAAATATGGAAATTGGATTTTCGGGTTATTCATATTTTACCCGTATCTAACTGAATATTAAGTATTTAATATCCGTAATTTGTGGATATTGGATGGATATGAGTGAAATTTTTAGAAAATTTTTTAACGGGTATTTCTATTAGGATATTGGGTACTCAGTCAAACACCCGGTCAACAATATATAATTATTTATTATATATAATTACTAATTTTATATAAATTATAAATATATTAATAATATATATTCACTGTTAAGTTTAAAACTAAAACTAAACATAACTCTACATACCTTTTCATCTTCATCTTACACCAATTCTATTGTTTTAACTTCTATCTACATCTTTATTTCTTGACATCTCAGTTTTCTATTCCGAATTAAGGGAATAATATGTAGTGCTTAAATTTTTTAATTTAAGGATTTGCAAAAATTTTAAAACAGAATATAGATTGGAGTTGGAATTCACAAATTATCTCTACGAACCTTTAAAATTTAGTAGAAGGTGGATTCGTCCAATTAATTAATTAATCTTCAACTTGTTGATGAACACTTTACAAATTTTATGTTTGATGCAATAGATCATTATTAATATAGTTAATTAGAACATGATGTAGTATAATCATTAATCACTATTAACTTGATTATCTGCAGCCACCTAGTTAACATCTCCATTTCAACTTTGTATTTTGTTTGTTGAACTTAAATGTTTAAACTACGTTTAATATTGATTTGTTGTTGTCGTCTAGTTGTTGCTACATAATTGATTATTAATTTCTCGTTAAAAATTATTGAAAATCGAGCGGATGGAAAATTATCATATTTTTGTCTTTATTTATATATTTTTTAAACGGGTACACCGGGTACCCTATACCCGGGTCGGTTATACCCGACCGGATATGTGTATTCATTTTTTGCTTATTTGGGCACAAGTACCCGCAAATGCGGGTATGAGTATCCACAGATTTATTCACCCCTAGGTAGGGGAGAGCAAAAACCGAACCAAATCGGAAATTCGAACCGCACCAAACCGTAATTTGCAGTTTGGCTTGGTTTTTTAATTTAATGGTTCGGTTCGGCTTAAGAAATTGAAACCCGAAATTATTTCGGTTTGGTTCGGATTGGGCAAAAAAAATTGACTTCTACCCAAAAACGAAATATTCTTATATGTTACTCCCTCCGTTCGGGTTTTAAGTCCTATTTCACCCATTTCAAATGTTCGAATTTAAAGTCCTACTCTGATTTTTATACCATTATACCCTCCTTACTTTTGAGAATTATTACCTTTTGCCATTTAGGAACCCACCTCACATCAACTTTATTTTTACTTTTTTATCATCCCAACAACTTTATTCTTATTTTTTGATCAATACTACATCTTTTTTGTCATTACTACTATTTTTTTGTCATTATTCACTACCGCTATTTTCTAACTTTTTACTCTACTCAAAAATACTTTATCAATTTTCTTAATCCACATGTCCATTTAAAATGGATCTTTAAAACCCGAACGGAAGGAGTAGTATTTTTTAATTACATCTATATATTAATGTTTAACAGTAATTTAAAATTTATGATTGAAATTGTGATAGTTTAATCATTACTTTTACGTACTTATGTGTCAAATCATAAACTTATCTTGATATCCAATCATAAATGATAAACTCTATCCTACCTCCAATTGCAACGCCGAGATGTATGTCATCAACGATGTTGCTTGGCTTTGATTGAACTAATAGAATTGCTATATTTTGTGCAAATGTATTAGAAAATAGGAAATAAAATAGGTGCAAGATGTTGTGAAAAATATGCACTTAAAAATATATAAAAATTTCGGTTAAAATTGAATATAACTGAACTTGAACCGTAAATTACGATTTAAATTCGGTTTAGTTAAACATATAATACGATTTGATTTGATTTGAAAAAAAAAATTAATATTCAATTAATTTTGGTTCGATTTGAAATGGGACCTGTCCGACTACTCAGCCCTACTCCACGGTTCTACCGCTATGGTGCACTCATTTACTGGTACTATACACTAGGGGTGAAAGTATGGAAAACGGGTTTTCGGGTTACCCATACCCTACCCGTACCTGGACGGATATTAAGTACCCAATACCCGTAATTTGCGGGTATTGGATGGGTATGGGTATGAAATTTTTAGAAAATACCCTAACGGGTATACCCGTTAGGCTATTGGGTACCCGGTCAAATACCCGGTCAACAATATACAATTATTTATTATATATAATTACTACTTTTATACTATAAATTATAAATATATTCATAATATATATTCATTTTTAAGCTAAAACCTAAACCTAAATATAACTCTAAACACAACCTATGAATAATATATATTCATAATAATTTATTTGTTGAACTTAAATGTTTAAACTACGTTTAATATTGATTTGTTGTTGTCGTCTAGTTATTGTTACATAGTTGGTTATTAATTTGTCGTTGAAAATTATCAAAACATCGAGCGGGTGAAAAATTATCATATTTTTGTCTTTTTTATTTATTTTCTAAATGGGTATACTGGGTACCCTATACCCGGGTCGGGTATACCCGGTCGGATATTGGGTACCCATTCGACTAAAATGAAAAGGGTATGAATATTCATTTTTTGCTTATTTAGGTACGGATACCCATAAATACGAGTATAAGTATTCACGAGTACCCGTTTATTCACCCCTACTATACACATATAGAAGTGGTGTATATATATATATAGATTGTCGTCATTTGAAACGATGAGAGCACATATATACCACTCTCGGTTTGAATTAACTGCCGCACTCTCCGACCACAGCTGACATGACACGTGTCCAAATTCTATTGAGGCACTTCAATTCACAGTTGTCCCCCCACCCCTCCCTCGACTTTAACGTGATTATTATTGATTTTTTTTAATTGAATTTTAATCATTTAACATTTCGTACAAAAACAAAAAAGGCAAACTTTTATCCGAGATTCGGCTTACCATTTTTGCTACACATTTACTGCTATCCTCTTTCTCCGCCTCCGCAAAAGCTGCGAAATTTCAATCGGAAAAATCAAATTTGAAGAGTTTGTTGAAATTAAATAATGGGGAGGAGGAAGCTGGAGATAAAGCCAATCGAGGACAAAAGCGCGCGCCAAGTAACCTTCTCGAAGCGGCGGAATGGATTGCTGAAGAAAGCTAAAGAGTTATCGGTTCTGTGCGATCTGGATATCGGCGTCATAATCTATTCATGCCGAGGCAAACTTTACCAGTATTGTAGCAGCAGCAGGTTGGTTTTTTTCTTCTTCTTAATTCTTCGTGGTATATACAAATACGTAGCTGTAAATTCGAGAAATATTTTATTTCAAGCTTTTCCATGGCGATGATACTCGGTTTTCGTGAGTTTTGGATTTTGTGGTGGGGTGATTGTTTCTGATTTCGCGACCCTAAGTTCTAGAGTTCCCAAAATAGCAGATTCCGAGCTTAATTTGCTAAAAATGGTTTCGCCTTTCAGTTTCATTTTTTGCCTCTTTCTCTTTCGTCTTTCCCCAAATCCTGCACCGATTTTTGTGCCCACGCTTCCTCCACCTGTCATTAAGCGCATCGGTATTCGAGGAGTTTTGATAGTTACTGTTTGGAGTGTAGTACGATGACATGATGTTAAGCTGTAGCAATGAATATGATTGTTTACTGTGAATATTTAAATTAATAAGTAGTATAATAATAGCTGGGGCTGGTTTTATATCTCTTTCGAAAACTAGCTTTATCAAAATAGAGTACTAGGAGCTTTTGAGCTGCGGATTAATTAGTGGAGGAGCCAAGTTACCAACGCGACAGCACTCTAATTTTATGTGTCGTTATGTTATGCATATTTAGTCTGGGCCTGGGGTATATTCCTTCTCCTTCTCCTTCTCCTTCTCCTTCAATATATTTAACCCTCGTCTACTTTTTGCTACTAAACTAACCCAAGAAGCTGGACTAGACTCACTAGACTGGATGGGAACACACCACCCTAGTTATTAGCTTTACTTAGAATTCATTTCATTAATGTATATTAGGCTTATGAAGGGATATCATCTTGCGAGTGACCATAACTAATACGACATGTTGTCTATATATATACATATAATGTATCTCTGTGTGTATAAAGATTATTGACTACCTAGATTACTCTAGCCATATAAACTAATTAGGCGACAAGTGCAAGGTGCTTAGTTTTATCTTACACTCACCTAAATGCCACACATACCCCAACAAGCTCTTGAATTATTATTATTATTATTATTATTATTATTATTATTATTATTATTATTATTATTATTTCTTCTTCTTCTTCTTCTTCTTCTTCTTCTTCTTCTTCTTCTTCTTCTTCTTCTTGCCATTGAATAGCTCTTAGTGTTGTTAGAAACATGCATGTTCACACATTTGTTCTCATTGTAAATAATGTTATAGCATGCATTATGTCATGTTAGATGTAGTTTCTATTTCATATTCTTTTCTTTTGTGTTATTATTGCATGTATTGTTGTTTGTTCTATTCAATTCAAGTTTTATGATTTAAAACTTCTTTCAAAATCACAAGTTACCAACTTCAATGAAATTTTTTACATTCTTTTAACACAATCTTTTTAGGGAGAAATGGGATAATAGCAATTATCTAGATAAAAGTAAGCAATAATTTTAAAACATATAAAATCTAACAATTGTGTACTACTTTACCCTTTTTTATTTTTTTCCCTTCCTTTCCTATTATTATTTATTCTACGATTTTGCAATTTAGTACTTTTATCCATTTCTCCCATTTAATTTATACGTCATTGTTTCTCGTCCATAATTATACTACACATCTTTTAATATTCCTTCATTTCTTACACGTCCAACAAAATACCAGATTTTAATATAGAATAATAATAATACATATTATATTACTAGTTTTTAATAATTTACAATTTAGTTTTATGTGATTCCACATTTTTAATTTTGTGATTTTACTTAAAGATGAATTTTTATGTGCTTCCACATTTTTAATTTTGTGGTTTTACTTAAAGATGAATAATTATGTGATTCCACATTTTTAATTTCGTGTTTTTACTTAAAGATGAAAAATTATGTTATTCCACATTTTAAATATTGTGGTTTTAATTTAGGATGAATATTAGGTGCTTCCGCATTTTTAATTTTGTGGTTTTACTTTAGGATGAATATTATGTGCTTCCGCATTTTTAATTCCGTGTTTTTACTTAAGGATGAAAAATTATGTGATTCCACATTTTAAATATTGTGGTTTTAATTTAGGATGAATATTAGGTGCTTCCGCATTTTTAATTTTGTGGTTTTACTTTAGTATGAATATTATGTGTTTCCGCATTTTTAATTTTGTGATTTTGTTTGAAGATGAATATTATGTGATGCCGCATTTTTAATTTTGTGTTTTTACTTAAAGATGAATATTTTGTGATTCCACAATTTTAATTTTGTGATTTTTGTTATGGATGAATATTACTTAAAGAACTAAGGATATAAATGACCTAAATTGCTAGATTTTGTATGTTTTAAATTAGTTGCTAGAATTAGTAATATTAGCATTGCTAGAAAAGTGGATTTTCCCATCCTTTTTTTTTTGCATAAAAAAATCCTAAATAGATAAAAATTATAAATATTACTTTTTGAATATTATAGTATGATATCCTTTCATAAAGTATTTGTTTCAGTAGTATGTAACTCACAATTTAACAATAGAATTCTGTTAATGCTTCTAGCTCATTACACATTTGCGAATATAGTGACAGTTAATCTCAAGCTGCTTTTAGTCATCTCATGAACAAAATGGAGTATTTGCGTAGCCACTTGGTTTTACTACTCGAGATGCCAATATTGCTAGGTCTTGGGCGATCTTATTAGAATGTTTGGCTATTTGATCTGATTAATTGGGCTAAATAATTTTGTTCATTTATCAAAATGAAATTACTTATAAATGGGATTGGTCCGAAAATTTTCTTTTATTTCCGCATTAGATGAACCATCCTTATAAGCATGAATCCTTTAATTATTCAAAATAATAATAGCAAATGCCATTTTAATTTATTTAATGAATGTATTTGTATTAAAAAGAAAAACCTTAATTAGGGTTCCATGTATATAATACAACAATAATACAAAATCCTAAGACTCCCACTTTGGTACGTTCCATGTATTTAATTGGAGCGCACCATGGGCTTGATCACTTTAGTGTTTTTTTAATAAATGTCAACTTTTAAAAATTATCCTTGACTGAGAATTAGTAAACCCTGATCAACCTTAATTTTTTTTCATCGAAGTGTGCTAATATAAAAGCAAGGCCGAGCGAAAATTTGTCATGAACAAGTCCCTCACTTCCGATAGATAGAGAGTTTAGTTGAAAGACAATCGAGAATGCAAAACAAGCAAGACATACCTTTGGCTCTCCATGTGCCCCTTTTCATTAGACCATTTATAAAAATATATGTTTAAAATAGACCTCAATAAATTTACTCATTAATGGAGTTTCTGCCAAATATATTTTGCTATTTCTACATTAGATGAATCGTCATTGTAAGTACCTATTGAAAATAATAATATCAAAGTGTGCTCGATTTAGTTCGGTTATATTTTAGCCAATTGCTTCTCTAAACATCATTTTGCCTATTAGGAATATAACACACACACAAATTACAAAAGCAACGATAACAAACACAAGAATTGTTTACCCAATTTGCTATAATGTGTAACTACGTTGAGAGCGATGCCAAAACAAGGTTTTCCACTATGTATTTTTTTGATACAATTACAATGGAAGAACAAATCGAGTCCTAACTCAATTTTTATTAGGAAATCGTGTGGCTCAAAATAACGTGTACGCCAAAATGGTGGAATGATCCAATTTCTTTTCGGACCCCATACTCCAACATTACCAATACCATGTTTTTCTCTTAGATGATAAGCGACTAGCTTCACTTGCTTGTCAAATAGGTTTCCCAGAATTTAGATTAGGGTTTTTTAGCAAATTTTTCTACAACTTCCGCTTGTGAAAGTGTGCTTTTTAATATATTGAGATAATGTTAATGAAGGTAAAAAAAGAATCCTAATTTGTCCACTCCGGAGTGCTCCCATTCTTGAGTATTTTTCAATGAATTTATTACTCCCTCCGTACACGAAAAATAGTCCTACTTACCCTTTTTATTTTGTACGCGAAAAAGAGTGTCATTTGACTCATACACCCTCAAGAATCTCTTTTATTTACACTCATTTGTTATTGATGGACCCACATCCCAACAACTTTATCACTACCTTTTGTCAATACCACTATATTTTTGTCATTACCACTACTCCTACTTTCTAACTTTTACCCCACTCAAATTAACTTTACCAGCTTTCTTAATCCCCGTGCCCAACCGCAATTGGAACTCTATTTCGTGTACGGAGGGAGTATTATTTTTGAAGTTAAAAGGGTTCAACTTACAAGGATGATTATTTTAATGGGAAAACAGTAGAAATTGCTAGTTTGGTATAAACCCTAATAATAATTATAGGGAAACCCTAGTTGTTCAACATTCTTAGTAATTTCATGTGATTGGAGAATGAAGTGTGGCATCCTATAAGTAAATTCTTTGTGGTCTATTTTGAATGTATTATGATACATAGTACTTAGAAAATTACTAAACCTTAGTTGAGATTATAATAAATCCTAATTGGAGATTGATAAATCCTACATGGAATTAATAAACCTATTATTAATAATTAAAAGATGAGTTAATAAACTCTAATCGGAGAAAGAAAAAAATGATGCAAATCATTAAAACTAAATTAAACCAAAATTGTAAATTTGTTCCAAATTAGTCGTCCCTCACAATTAATAAGAAGTGACCTTGAATGATACTTGTAGAAAGAGGGTTTAGTGTGAAGATAATTGAGAATGCAAAACAACCTGTGGACATACCATGCTCCCCTCTTCATTAATATCAAAATCTACCTCAAAATTTATTAATCAAGAGAATTTACTTGAAGATTGAAAAAAAAAACCCTAATATGATAATTTGTTCCAAACGAGACCCTCAATTGACTTGCATGATCCAAATGGATAGAGGGTTTAGTTTGAAAGATAATCAAGAATGCAAATCAATCAAGAGAATAAAAAATTAGTTCTATACATTTGAATTATTTTTGTTTTTCTAAGGGTATATATCAAAATATCTTAAATTTTTCCAAAGTGAATTTACTCATGGGTATATATCAAAATATAAATACTCAAAATGTACGAATTGCTAGTAGTTCAAAAAAGGAAATATATCCATTAATATCTTTCTCTTTGTGGACCATATTTTGGTTGATTGCTTTCCAAATATAGACCACTAGAAATTTACTCGTAAATAGATACTTCAATCACCAATCACGTATTATTTTTTGAAGGAAGGGTTTCCTCATAATTAATATTAGGGTTTCTACCAAAATCCTTTAATTTCTAAACATAATAATGTCAAAGTCGCCCTCCAAATATATTAGAAGAATGTACCCGACTATAAAACAAAAAAACAAAAAAAGTACACCATAATAATACAAATTTCCTAAGACGACACTAAAAAAAATCATAAAACAAAAATTAGTTCAATTATAATTTGTCCAAATCCAGTCATTCACACTTAAAATGAATTGGACCCCAAATGGTCCCGATAGAAGGGTTTATTGGAAAGATAATCAAGGATGCAAAACATTCAAGAATTGTTGGAGGCTCTCCATGTTCTACAAGCAATATATAACATAATATCTTCAGAATAGACCAAAACAGATTCACCTATAGATTCACCTATAGATGGTTGAAATGTTTCATTCACAAATCGCTTTAAATTAATTGGAATATTCGATAATTGGAATGAATAAGAATCGCTTATTCGAATTTCGAAGTAATGACCCCGGATTGTCGACCATATCTTGGCCGATTGTTGTCTCAAACATTGTCATTGGGTGTGAACATGGTTGTACCAAAATGGAGATCCTCCTTTCTATGATAAGCCTCTAGCTCCACTTGCTTATCAAATAAGGTTTCCCAAGAATTAAGATTAGGGTTTCTAGGTACCAAGTTTTTTAATTATGCATTTGATGAATCATCCTTGTAAATTTGAATCCTTTAATTAGACAAAATAATACTAATAATATTGATGTGCGCTTCTTTGTTAATGGAAAATAAAGAATTAGCAAACTAAATGGTAATGTGTCCGAGCCGAGTCCCTCACACGTAGAAAGAACTAGACCATGAATAATCCTGATAGTTTGAGGGTTTAGTATAACAAAGAATGCAAAACAATGAAGCGATGCAAAAAGCTCTCCAGGTGTCACTCGGTTTATCGGTACAATATATCAACATATATGTTTCCAAGTGTCACTCGGTTTATCAATACTATATAACAACATATATTTTTTAAGTTATATAGTAGAATATCATCAAAATAGAGCAAAGCGAATTTACTCATAAATGGCTGCAACACTTCATGCACCAATCACATGAAATTATTTGGAACATCAACTAATAAGAATGAATAAAAATTGCTCGTAGTTCAAAAAAAGAATCTATGCATCTGTCTCAACGTCGACCATAGTTTGGCCAATTTCTTTCCCAAACATCTAATTTGACCATGATAAGCCACTACCTTCACTTGCATATTAAGTAAAGTTTTCCTAGAATTATGATTTGGGTTCTACAAAGTTGTTCTCCTACATCAACATTAAATGAGTCATCCATATAAGTTCAATCCGTTAATTACATAAAATTATAATATCAAAATTTGATTCTTCATAATATATTATACGAATGTACTTGAAGGTTCAAAAACCTAAACCTAATATGATAATATTGGAAAATTCTATGAGTCGCACTTCGGTGCACTCCCAAGTATTTAGAGCGCATGCTTTAGCATTTTTATTTTTAATAAATGTATTCATTTAACATTAAATTGTGATAAATAAACCCCGAGTTAAAAATGAATAAATTTGAGAATCAATAAACCTAATTGAGACTACTAAATTGTAATTATTAATTATCAATTCTCATTTCAGATGATAAGCCACTAGCTTCATTTGCTTATCAAATAGGGTTTCTCGAGGATTAAGATTACAACTTCATTTTTTCATCATTGGTTTTATCACTTTATTCACCAATTGCAAGAGATTACGAGAAACATTAAACAATCCGAATGAATAAGAATTGTACGCAAATCTAAGGGAGAAATCTAGCGTTAAGATATATTTTCCTCATGTTGACCATATTTTGGTCAAATGCTTTCTTGAACGTTGTTAAATTTCAACATGGTCCCACTAAAAAAATATTCTACTTTTCAGTTTCAAGCTACCACATTCACTTGGTTATCATTAGGTATGTCACAAAAGATTGAAAAATGCTTCTAGTTCACCAAGATTGTTGAGGAATTCATAATTTATCCTCTATGTGATATCGATAAACATTATGGTTTTTACAAAAAAAAATTCGTACTTTCGCATTACATTAATAATCTTTGTAAGCCTAAATCCCATAAGATTATTGAGGAATCACATGATTGGCTTGAGAGCCATGAGCAACTATTCTACTCTCATATCTATCATCGTGATTACCTTGTTTGTCTTGAAAATTTTCTTTTTTTCATTTAACATAAACATTCAACCCTGCGAGTCATGGTATCCTTTGAATCCTTTTGAAGACGTCATCAAGGGAAAAATTCTTTGTTAAAAGGCATTGCAAAGAAAAACCTAGGCCATGATACCGACATATGATGATATACATAGAATACAATTTACCTTCCTACAATGGGACAAATTTAGTTGCAAACAATAATAACTTCAAGGTCTTTCTTTAAATAGGGTAAGAGAATGTATTTAAAGGTAAAACAAAACAAACCTTAATATAATGATAATATACATAAAATTGAGCATAGATAGTTAAACCATACAATTTTTAATTAGTCGATTAACCTATAAAAAAGAAAAAAAAAAGAAAAACCTATTCTTGCAATAATGATAAACCAGAATATTGAGCTGGTTAACCAATTATTCAATTGTTATCTTAATAAATGTGTATTCTATTGTTTATAATTCTTAGCATGAAAGAACATGACGCACTCCATGTGCTCATTTTCATTAATGTATATTCTATATTAGAATATGTCGTATTTATTCATAAATAGCTTCAACACTTCATCATTCATCAATCACATAAAACTATGTACTATGAATGTTACATAATTCGAATGAATAAGAATTGCTCGTAGTTCGTGGGAAGGAATCTAGCCAAATAAATAAAACAACGAGGTAAGAGAAGCTAGGTATTGCAATAGATGGGATTTTCATGGGTATTGTCTTTACCAACTCTAATAGGATAGGTTCAAAATAGGTATGGTTAATTCCTATTACTGTCCGCTACCCAAAACCCTTGTATATAAATTAAGTTAAATTATAGGGTAAATGCCATGTAAATTTCCAATTTTTTACCATTTTTTGGTTTTGCAACCCAGCAAAAAAATCAGCCTCACAATGGCGTGTGATTTTGTAATCCAAGTAGGTATCTAGTGAATTTTAGTTTGGGGATCTGCTTATGTGGCATATGTACGTAGGTTTCTAGGGCACTTACATGTAACTTGCATGGCGTTATTACATGAATGGTGTCATTTTAAACCACAATTAAACGGCACATGCCTTGCACTATTATGCAAACAGTGAATACTCCATCAATCATGGAACAAGTGGCTTGTTAACCATATTAGGCCGTCCCATAATCTTTTCTAAATAAGGAGATGATTATCTCTTCAAAAGTTATGGGTCATACCACTTTAACCTCTTTTAGCCCTACCCCTTAATACATGTGACCAAAAGAAACGAGCCAATTGTTATAGGCGGATAGAGTACTATATTGTGTTAAGACATTAAGTCATCAAAATGCCTAATTCTCTCTTCGTTCACTTTCAGTTGCCGCTCCTAGCTCGTAACTCTTATCCCAAATTTTATTTTATAAGATAAAATGGTTATTTCTTCAATTTATGCTAAAAAAATGTCGTTAGTGTTAGTATAGCGCAACGTCGTTTTGTTTCTCTACAGAGATGTCCATAATATGCTTTTCACATTGCCATGTAATTGCCATGTAATCACAAGATTCGCTAGAAACTTACCCGAGTTGCAAAATCGAACACAATTGAAAGTTCAAATCGTCTAATTTTTTCCCTAGGTTGCAAAACCTGAAAATTGTAGGAGTTCGAAAATTTAGAAGCCATTTACCTTAAACTATATGTGTGTATTCACTATAAACATTTTATAACATAATTATTATTATTATTATTATTATTATTATTATTATTATTAACGTAATTACAATTGTTAGTAATTTTATTATTTTATATTTTTCGTAACACTCTGATAAAAATAAAATCGTAAATTAACATACAATTCTTATTTTTTCATTCTCATGTAATTGGAGAATTTACTATTTAATATGCCATGAGCACATATGGATAGTGAAATTCTACGCGAGTCAATTTGGAAAATGTAAATGGTCGAGAAATCGACTCATTGCCATCCCTAAGTGAGTGATGCGGGGTGTCAATAGTTGAATCTAATTTCACCTTAAGACCACGATCAAGAGAAAATGAGTGGCCACATTATTAAACCCCAAAAGTCTTACATACCCAAACGAAGTGGGACGACCTTTCTTAAGCTTACAAGAGTCAAATGAGTCTTCCTCACTTACCTAGGAGCTAGATCAATGCCCTTGCATCATCCACCCTTCCTTAGAAGACTGACTCACACCCAGCTCAATCTTACGCAAGTTATCAATATTTGAATTTGTCTCATAACCATGGTCAAAAGAGAAAATGATTGCCTGCATTGTTTAAATGCCAATAGCATTGCATGCCCGACTGATGTGTGATGATCTAGTAGACATTCCCGTAGTCAAAAGAGTCCTCCTCACTTACCCAGAACTTCGATTGATGCCCGTGCATCAAACAAGCAAGAAAAAATTATAAATCGACAAATATTGTTAGATTCACAATTTCAAATCAACTACAACAATGTGTTGAGCAATCATCTACATTGCAAATAAAACAATTTCCCTAGCATGTGGTCTATCAATGCTGCATTTTAAGCATTATTAATTATGTTCATGCTTGTGACAATCGTGACATTTCACATTTTCTTACGATTATTCACGTCCCAATGTCACTAATCAAGTTGCATCACGTGTACTTCATCATAATTTGTTTACCTTTCTTAAGCTTACAAGAGTCAAATGAGTCTTCCTCACTTACCTAGGAGCTAGATCAATGCCCTTGCATCATCCACCCTTCCTTAGAAGATTGACCCACACCCAGCTCAATCTTATGCAAGTTATCAATATTTGAATTTGTCTCATAACCATGGTGAAAGAGAAAATGATTGCCTACATTGTTTAAATGCCAATAGCCTTGCATGCCCGACTGATGTGTGATGATCTAGTAGACATTCCCGTAGTCAAAAGAGTCCTCCTCACTTACCCAGAACTTCTTGTTTACCTCAACTAAAAAGACACAACATGCATGGGAATGTGATATTGTTGTAAGCTTAAAGGCTGTCCACTAACCCTTTAATGCATCGATTTGTAGATGTTGTATCATAACCAGGGCTCATTATCTTCTCACTTAGACATGCAAAAAATAGCTTGGTCACCAAGTCTTCTCGGGCATCCAGTTTGTCATGCCTATAATCATTATCCTCATATTTTGGATCACCATGTCCAATTTGTAGATGTTCATCTTCTTTAGAGAAGTTCTTACCATCCTTGTGTTTTTGCTTTAGACATTCTTTCACCATAATGATGAGTTTCACACTTGAAACAATGATTTCATTACATTTTTAGTGTCATAGCTCTTCCCTTGCTCAATAATATTTTAGAACACCTTCAATTTTGACTGTCTTTGATGGATAGAATCGTTAAGTACCTTCTATTATGATTAGTGAACATCATTCGTTTCTAATAGCTTTAAGTCATTGATATACTTGATGACAAACTGGTCTCGAAACTCTTACAACTTTGGCTAGATTTTAGGAAAAGAATTCTCATGTTAGCTTGGCCTCATATTCTCTCCAATCCTTAGATGTTTTATCCCACAACGCTCATGGCATAATGTACTAAAGCATAATTAATCGAAGAAAAATTTATGAGAAATGAATTGTCACGTAACCCTTGGCCTCATCTTCTCTCCAATCCTGGGTTGTTTTACCCCCCGCAACGCTATGCATAAACTAAAAGTTGAGCTGAAACTCAACTTTCTACTATTCCGAAATATATCTTCCTTTAGGAATTTCTCAATAATAATGAGCTAGTCAAGAAATCCTTCGAATTGCATGTCACCGTGGAGCTCATGCATGTCAAATTTAACAATATTTGTTGCTTAATTGGAATTTTCGAAGAATTCATCACTTAATGTCATTACAAGAGGACTCTCATCCTTCAAACACCACTGGAATATATTTAAGGTGGAAACTTTCTCTACTCTTTGATTTTTTTTTAATGATTGTTGCAGTCGGCTTATGATAGAGATGTATGGATATAGAAAGTTAGAACAAGGGGCCTGGACTGAATATTTGCAATGGAATTAAGGAGTGAAATTTGAAATTGAAAGAGGGGAAACATATTTGTGGATCTTGGATTAGCGTAAAGAGAATCCTCGTATGCATAACTATTCTACTGTTTATGCAACTATAATAACTCTATTAGATGTTTGGAAAAGGCTATTGTAATTTCTAATTCTATGGTTATCGACTCAACTTTTACTAGTAATTAGAGTACTATGCACACAGTATTCAATCTCGCCCCTCTTTTTACTACTTCAATGAATAAAACCATCTTTCTTTTGCAGTATTTTAGTGACTTTTAACTCTCTCGCATTTCTCTAGCCTTGTCAACTAGTTCCAATACGAACTAGACAAGGATGTCTATGACCATTATCGACGACTTCTGAGAACAAGCTTGGAATGTAGATCTCTTTTTGTCCATTTCCATAAGGAAAAAAGAAAAGCTAAAACCGGGGGGGGGGGGGGGGGGGTTAGAAGGCATTGTTGTTCTCACTCTGAATGGAATGGGGATTGCATTCCATGGGCAAACCACTTAAAGGAATGGGAATAGAGCAAGAATGGTGTTTCCATTCCCTCCAAATTTCATCATACCAATCGCTTCCTTATATATTGAAGAATTAACTTCAATACAACTACCTAAACATTGGCAATAATCTCGTAGGGATTAGTATAAGTCTTCACTTACAAGATGAGGAATTCTTAGAAACATACACTTGAAGCCACTTTTCACTATACTTGTACACTCGTGGTACATAATGAAAATAGAACCATGCATCTAATTTTATTCTTGTCATAATGGTTCTCATATTGCTTAAGCAAACCGAGAATGGAGCTAGACCCTATTAATGAACCCACATAACTAGAAGCAACTACAACCATAAATGTTAAGCCTCTTAATAAACCAAGAATGAATTTCACAATGACACTATTGAACCATAATAGTTTACAATAATTAATCACAACATATGTGTTCTCATATCATTATTATATTTATGTTTGTAATGTTAGATTTCATTCTTCTCAATTGTTGAGTGGGAACTCTTTTGTTGTACAATAGTATACTTCCTAAAAAGCAATTCCATATATAAATGAACAAAATGTCACCTATATAATTTTTGTTTTATCATTAGGGTATTTAGAGTAACATAAACTTTATCCTCCAAATTATTTTGATTTTTTATGTGCTATAACTAATAGCATCGGTGTGGAATGCAATTGCATTCTTCATTTTAGAATTCTGGTTATAGTTTGTTGTTTTATTTCATGAATTACCATAATTTTATGGCGTGAATAAAAATTCCTAAGAGAATATGAGGTTGTGAATTGTCTTCCAATACTGTTTAAAATTCATTAATTCCATTGTTAAATATTGATTTTTCGTTATGTAAAATTTTATGCTCATATTATGATGATTACATCTTACATGCATGTTTTGGAACAATTCATTTGTATTGTAATGATAGTGTCGCAGTTGTATCAATATGGTGAAGAACATTAAATCTTATAATTGGTGTATAAAGTCGATTTATTTGAGTTAGTCATATATTTGCTCTATGTTTGTGCGCGCATCAGATTTGATGAAGTGTGAGCTTCTTCATATATTCAAAAATCAAATGTAATGAGCTTAAATGATTTGCTCTTAATGTAACAAAAGCTATAAAGACTTGGATAATTTATGGTATACATTTTATTTCTGAAGTGCATCCTTTTACATTAGAGCGTACTGGATTTGCAATTGAGATTAGACTTTATGAAGGATCGTAGAAATCCTTAAAAATAACTTTAATTCTGATACTTATATATTCATACTTGAGTAGATCAAAATTATCATGGGGTCCGACTATTCAAATTGCTCTACCAGTAACTGTCTTGAAGTGTTGCAGTAGCACTTTCATTAGAAAAGTAAAGAGTGGGGACAAGAAAATTTATACTAAAAAATTTCTTTGGCATTTTAAGAAAGGTGTCCTAGATACTTATTGATAAAAATACCAATTTTGGAGAAAAAAAATGTTCGCTCTTGTTAATTTCTTAACTGTAGGTTATAATATTGGCCAGTATACACATAGAGTTCTCTCATCTTATCTAATAACGATGAAACACTCTTAATTAAAGCCACAAAAGCATATACACAACAGATATTAATAATGTACTACTCCTATCTTATTACAAGTAATAGTTGCAAGCTTCCATTATCTATTATAATAAAGAGAGCTTCCATTATCTATTATAATAAAGAGAGAATACTCAAGTCGTTAACTACTAATCTATCACGAGTAACAAGAGATAATATAAATGTACAGTCAATCACCATAGCTATGCGGATGATGGACCTAGTAATGTTTTATTTATATCTTGAAATGAGATTAAAGTCGCATCTGGTTGGCATGCTGCTTAACTTCTCTTCTGCAGGAGTAGTTACGGATCAAACTGTATAACAAACTCATTGTGCAACGTCGACAAAGAGTCTATTTCTTAACAAAATGTGATACAATTAACTTGATGGCGGTTTTACTATATTAGTGATCATGGTAGTATGGCTTTGCACCGCCTTTTTGACCGACTTAATGCCTCATATCTCCGTTTGGGCTAACGAATGTCATTGCATTCTCTTTGGGCTATACAAGGGCTCATACTGATTTGGAGCTACAAATCCGTTTTCCATGACTTAAGGATCTTTGATTCTAAACAGATGTTGGGGGAAAAAAGTTATCTTGGTGCTTGGAATTTCATTGTGAAACAGGTCCTGTCCTATTGTTGGAGGTTTAGATCTGGGACCTTTATCTATGTTGTTGGAGCAGGCCAAACAATGTACTCCCTCCGCCGTTTGCCACAATTTTCTTTTTTAGTGTCCACAAACCAGTTGCAAACATCCCACTTTACTTTTAACTTTATTCTACTTACAAGTGGGACCCTTATTCCACTTAATATAACATCCTTCCAACCAAGTCAACCAAAATTATGAAAACCTGTACCGATCAAAATGTGGCAAACGGGTGGTGGATGGAGGGAGTATTAATTTGATGTTAATCTATGAAATGGAAATTGTGAATAAGCTCACTTGCATTGGAGGTGTGAAACCAGTTTCCACAATGAGAGACAGTCATTATCTTTCATGGTGATCAAATCAATTCATGATTTCATTGTAAGAATTCTGCACCGATGAACGTGGATCGTATGATCCGATACAGAAGTCCGCATTTATAGATGTGAAGATAAGAACAAGTGGCCAAACAAGCCCCTTTTGCTGTTGCTTTACCTTTGTCTTCTTTCTTTCCATTCGGGATTACAAATCTTAGAATAAGTAACCAGTTACTGATACTTGTGGTGTATGAGCATATCTAAATAGGTGTCTCTTGCTATAGAGTCGAATTTGGTGAACCCCATATTTTGACTCATGGACCCCAAAACAATTAAAGTTACTCAAGCTTGTGGTGTATGTGAAATTCTAAAAGAGGGGTCTCTTACTACAGAATGGAATTTGGTGAACGGGTTTTAGCACTGCATTTTGACTCACGGACCTCAAAATAATCCTTTTGTTAAAAATTGTGTAATATCATCTAGAGACTGGTGGTGCTAGCTAGCACTTTTGCCTGCACTATTTTATTACTGTTCGAGATAACGCCTTGTGTAAAATCTGGATATTTACCTAGAGAATCTTATTCACTTGTAGTATTTTATCCTCTACTGTACATGATTTGCTCATGGAGTCCTGTATTTAGGTGTTTCTAATCTATTTGTGACTGCACCTGCCTGCCTCCGTTTTCTCACTTAGCTTGAACTTGAATGCTATGCAGTTTGACTGAAATCCTGCAACGGTATCATAATCGGAATGAGACAGAGTCGAGTTCCTCCGCTGAAGATTGTGAGGCAGAGGTAAGGGGATTTGTTATGTGTATAAAGTGGGTTAAGGTGGCCTGTGTGTGGGTTATTTCTTAGTAAAAGCCTAATCATGACTTTAAGGCATTTATGAGTACCTATTCATCTTAATAGAATTTACAGGACATAGTGTATGCAAGAGCTCATGCTCTAAAATTAGGACTGACTTCTTTCCAACAGATGGTCTTGAAAGGAAAATATTATCACAATTACCTTGTGATAAAATTTTCCCTCCTAAGAAAATGATGCATAAGGAATGAGGAATCTAAAGGGAGACAATTTTCTTTTCATTCATTTTGCCATGATTAATTTACAACCAAAGAGAACACACTCTTAATGTAACTAGACTCTAAAATCAGTTGTAGAGATTATGGAAACTATAAAACAAACAGGCCCTGCACTCGAGGTTAGGTACTCATATTCCTAAATTATATGAACAAATTTCCATATTATGAAGTTTGTGTTTCCGTGTCAGGCTCGACATTCCAAATATTCACGTTTCCTCGCATGTAAGGAGCTTCTCCAAATTGTGGAAAGGCATGCACTTCATCCCACTACTTTACTTTCTTATGTTGGCATTGAATGGCTGGACTGGACTCAAAAACATTTTTTCCTATTTTTGCAGGGAACTTGAGGCGCCATGCGCTGACGAGCTCAGTGTGGCAGACTACGTATATCTTGAGAAACAATTTGAGTCTGCACTATTACAAACGAGAGCTAATCAGGTGTCCACTTCATACCTCCAATTTTGCCGAGTACTTGGACTTCCATCTTCATGTTCTTTGTTTTCCCCATGTCCAGTTCTCATAATATATTATCATCCGCACTATTGCGCGTGTTGGTCTAGCGATAGAGTGGTTAATGCCCGAGGTCAAAGATCTCGGGTTCGAGTCCACCATGACGCGGTCTTTAAACTTAATTGCTAATTTATCAACAAAAAGAAAGAATTAGAAATGAATAGTTGTACTAGAATAATAATGGATGTACTTATGTGAGATAAGAGTTGGTAGAAATAGAATTCGGCAATAAATATTGAGAGTGTGAGTTGTGCCTAATTACATGGATAGCCTCAAGAAGTAGAGTAATAAAATATCCAAATCGATATAAGAGTACTGTGATGCCATTCAACTGAATCCATAAACTATATATCGCAAAGCAGAAAATTATGAACTAGATGCTAGAGGTGAGAGGCCAAAGAAAGAATGACCATCGATGATTAGAAAAAAAATTCTTGGTTTTCTAATAGATTTGCAAGTTTCTTAAGATTCCCTTGCTGAGAGTTGCACTCCAAAAATAGACACATTATTTTGAGGTAGCAAGTTCTTATGATAGGAGATGGGTTATATCGTGGTTGCACTTTAGCATCGTCTTTCTTACGACTTTTACATGTTAAGATTGGCGGTTACCTTTATGAGATATGCATCGATCACTCCCTAAATTTGTATCATATTGCAGACACAATTGCTCCTACAATCGCTATCAAGCCTCCATGAAAAGGTATGGGTTCGCATCTTCTGTTACTGCTCGAAACGACTTGAATTCTAAGCCACTAACTATAAATGAACTAGGACTAGTTAGTATATAACCTATATCATCACTGATTTACCAATCCTTTCTGTAGTAGCTCTCTGTTTTAGTAATATTTATAATTAAGAAATTGCATTTTGTGACTGGCTCAAATCTTTAATTGCCTGCCTAGTACAATATTCAAGGTAACTACTTCATAATCATTCATGCATGTCTATATATATTGGTAACTGCAAATGTAAAAGCATAAGAGTTGAAGCAAGATTATAAGTAGTAAAGGTTCACACAGCTGAATATCCATAATAGAAATAAATAAATAAACAAATAACAAGCAGTTTATTTACATGAGCGTGAAACCTGATGGCGTCTTCATGTCATTTTATAACAGGAGAAGACGCTAGAGGAAGAAAAGAAGGCGTTGCAAGAGAAGGTGATGCTGGTCCAAATCCTAAAAGAAAAAGATACTAGTATTTATTTACATATATATAGTGTATTATAAGAAGACAAAAGAAATTACTAATTAATACTCACAAATGAACAGGTTGGGGGGAGCAAGAGGAAGAAGGCGGTGATTGATCTGAATGCGGTTCCAATGCTCGATCTGAACACTGTTCCAAATGAAGACTAGTTTTATTGATCAGTTTCGACTATCAGAATGTAACAATAAAAAGGGGAGGGACATTCAAAATTGCACCTGCTCTTAGATTTCTTGTGTATCCAACGTAATAGTAATAGTAATAGTAATAGTAATAGTAATAATGCCACCACCCTTGCACTTGTTACATTCCGAAAGATCGAAGCAAATCAATTCAACTGATGCAGAAATTTGGGTTGGTTTTCTTCATAAAAAGATGGGTATATGCATATGGAGAATTGGAGGTTGATATATATATATATATAGAGAGAGAGACATGGAGATGCATGAAATGAAAGCAGATATGTACGAGTTTAATAAACTCACATCGATTAAAGGGTGGGGGGACGTGGTGGAATCTAATTTGGAGGCCCAACGTGGTTGACGTTATGCACTCGTGCACACTACGTGGGCTTTCCGGGGCCGCATTTAGCCACTCAATTAACTGACTTAAATTAAACAATAGTATCACTTACTTGTATCATAACCACTCATAATCAATTTTTATTTGTATTTTAAATATCCCATATATTCCATTATTTTTAGTATCCTGAGTTCGTTAATGTTAAATAATTAATTTACGATTTATTGATGAATTTGTCTATTCGAACTCGGCTTGCTTCATTTACAAATAAGATATGCATATGCTACTCTGGTATATCTATTGATGATAAGTTGATAACAGATAATTACTACCCCATATTTTATGAGACATGTGTGTGACAGTGTACAATAAAATAAAATAAAAAAGATAACCGAATACTGGAGGCAAAAGCAAATCAATTTCGAGTGGCTTTCACACTAAACATGAAGTAATCCATCCGTAGGCTAGTTGTTGGCTTCATCCATATCGAGAGCTTCGTGGGGAAGCAATCCCAAGTAGAATATGCCACGTGTCCCTCCTTTACTTACTCTGATTAATTTTAATTACTACCACAATGGTTTTTTTACACACTAATTTATAGGGGGTGCATTTTTAGCCCATTTTTAAAAAAATTAGTATGAGTAATGTGCACACGTACGTTAAAAGAATAATTTTACTAAATAAATAATAACGAATTAATTTATATTTAGTTTGTCATAAATTAATATTTATTGTTTATCTAATCTTTTTTTAATAATTTTTTTGCAATTTTTCAAAAATTAATATTCTATCATTAATAAAAAAAATAAAAAATAAAAAAATATTTAATTGTAAAGAGAACTTTAATTTTTTCTTATATATACCAAATATAATAACTATTATAACATTTTAATTCAATTATTCTATCAGTGTCATTATAAAAGTATTAATAAATTGTCATTATATAAAATAAGTGAAGTCTCTTGAGGACTTCAGAAAAATTGCATCCACGTATTTTATTTAATGTATAATGACACAGGGAAAAAATAATTGAATATAAGTGTAAATATTAATTATCAAATTTTGACATAGCTAAACAAGATAAACAAAAGTGTATGTCCTTCGTAATCAAATATTTTGTCTATATATATATATATATATATATATATATATATATATATTTAAAGATCATACTTAAAATTTTGAGATATTAAAAAAACTAATGAAAAAATTTATATTAAATCTACTTTAAAAATAAATTAAACATATAAAGTGGCAGTTTAACAAGGTGTGATGGTTTATTTCTCTCATGTTCATAATGATACTAATAGAAAAATTACTTATAGTTTAGTAAATTTGGTTGATTATCATGGTGTAATGATTTAGATGTCGACTTTTGCATTTCGGTTCATAAGCATTGTTTGCACCAATTTGGGTATTTTAATTCAAGGAATAATTTGACTCTAAAAGTTTTCTTTTCAGTCAGTTAACTTTTAAAATGTTCTCTTTGTGTATTAATTGGACTCCCTAAGTGAATATAGTTCAAAATAAAGCTCATAATTCACACTAATTAGCCATTTAATTTTAGAGTTCAAAATAGAATACACAAATCTTATCAAATGCTTACTCTGAAAAAGAAACTATTCTCTCAAAGTAGATTGATATCGCTGTTTTTGCATTTGTTGCATGATGAAAACACATTCTAAAAAAATATACATTATTATCATTGTCCAATTTCAAAATCTTTTATATATATCAATTCATTATTCTAGTATCAATTAAGAACATACAATTAATTTCAATCTCTTCATGTCGTTCTAGCTGGCTTTAATTACAGCACAATGTAGACCATAAAATGCATGCTTATATTAAAATGAAAGAAGAACATTGAGCAAATTAAATTCCATCCATATCTTTAAGCAAAAGAATACTTATTGCCATCTTATGATACTCACATAATTATTTTGTTTTTATCTCGACTTGTAAGAATGTTTAGAATTGTCTAGTCATGTAAAACAACAAAATATGGTGTCACATAATCATATATTGTCAACTTCTAATAATACAAAACAAAAGAAAAATGCAGCTATCATTGTAATCTTTAGACATAAATAAATCGTTCATCTCATACAATGAATATCATGTTGATCTTCCTAAAGTAAAAAAAGAACAAATCCTAAAATCTTTCACTTTTTCTGTTCTTTCAAAATTAAACTCATTAAATCAAATTTTGAACAATCATACCACATAATTCGAAAGAAAAAGGGTTATCAATAATAAACAAAATCGAGAAAAGAAAACAGAAACAACTTATCTTAGAAAATGAAACCTGAACAATTCAATCCTAAAAATATATGACTCTTCATCAAATCGTTGCTCTCTATGAATTAAGAAATTGTGTTAAGAAATTTGGTGAAAAAAATTATATATTATATATATATATTTTTTAATAAAGTTGCTTTTTATTTTATCACTGTTTTCTCTGCATTAATAAAGTGGCTTCTTCTTACTTCTGTCGAGATTAAAAAGAATATATTAACAAAAAAATAGATAAATATGCCGCACAAGTATATATATAGAGAAATTACCTTAATATGGTTTATCATGAATATACACTATACGTTTTGAAATATGTAGATGCAGTAGACCTTTTTGATGGACCATGATTAAATAATTTACACATATTTAAGAATTTTAAGCTGTCCTGTTGGAAGATTGGGGGCAACTTAAAGTTGCAAAAGTAAAGAAAAAAAGACTATACAATAAAGTGAGTAAAATCACGTATGGACGAAATAATAAGATTGGTATCACATATTAACAAGGATATAAACACGGGATATATATATTAATAATATATTTCTTTCAAATCATAATATTATATAAGGTAAATAATAGTATATATTATCAATAAGGTAAGTTTGTATCTTATGGTATATTATATATTATATCTTATATTATGCTATTTTCCTTTTTTGATAAGTAGTAAGGATATTTTAGGCGATTCAAATTTTGTAAAACAATACTCTTTTTATATAAGTATAGATTGAGCATTTATAGGATAAAATTCAGCCCGAAGCTTGTGTGACACCATTATTCAAGCCCGAAGTCTATTGGCTGCCACCCAACAATCCTAATCAGCATTGTTTCTTTCTTTTTTTCGTTCTGTTCTTTGATTTGCTGATTTCACGTTTTATTGTTCATCAGCAAATACTTTTTTTTTCTAGGAAATTAAAAAAAACATTTTTTTCCCCGATGAAATCAGCAAAAACGCTCAAATAACTCAACTTCACAGAGAAACATAAAAGAAATGTGAAAACACTATAACTCATCGACGTGGAGTGTGACGTCCACTTGACAAATACTCCCTCCGTCCACGATTTAAAGTCCTACTTACATCAAAATATTTGTCCACGAATTAAAGTCCTACTTACCTTTTTCCACTCAAATCAAGTGGGGCCTACTATAACTTCCACTCCCATCTAACTTCTTCCACTCACAATATGTGAGACCCTTATTCCACTCACAACAATTTTAGCTCTATTTTATCTTTTCCACTCACAATAAGTGAGACCCTTATTCCACTCACAGTAATTTTAACTTCCAATCTACTTCTTCCACTCCCACTAAGTGGGGCCTTAATTCCACTCACAACAACTTTACCAGCTTTCTTAGTTTCCGTGCCCAACACCAAATGAGACTTTAAATCGTGGACGGAGGGAGTATAATATAATAATTTAAGATTAATTTTATAAATGGTTATCCAACTATATGCGGTTTGTACTAATGGTTACTCCATTAAAATTTATTTTAAAATGAATACCAAATTTATTTTATACTACCTCCGGTTCTTAAATTTCTTCCTATTTTTTCTTTTTGGAACGATCGCCAAATTTCTTCCTACCTACTTTTGGACACTATTCCACAACAAATTATTATCTCTTACCCTTACTTTATCAACTTGTTTACCTAAAATACCACATATGACACACCATTATCTCAATTAATTAATACTCCACTACCCTCAATGTGGGACCCTTTCTCCACTCACAACAAATTTGATCACTTTTTATCTACTTATAACTAATTCAACAACTTTTTTCTTAATACCCGCCACTCCTCTTA